>JAMKCF010000013.1:6287028-6887028 GCA_023634235.1 Pisaster brevispinus
CTCACATTCCTCTCACCTCCAAGCGAAGACACTTCAAAAAATTTGGCTTCGCCAACTTGAGTTCCTCTCGCTTACTGAAGCTACACTCAAGAAAGGACTTGTCCCCCTCCAAGAGATCTACGCAAACGAAAAAGTTGAAAAGGGTCTCGACGGACAGCAGCGCAACTCACAAAGCTTCTGATAAGATGGGCAGGTCCGATCAAGGGGCGGGAACGAAGTGTAAAAGGAAGGAGAGACCTGGTCAAGTTGAATGCCAGACGGACGAGTCCAAAGTCAAGATGAGAGATGGCACGGGGGGTCTGCTTGAGCAAGGGGGCGGTGTCGTCAGGATTGGACCTGAAGGATCTGAAGACGAAGATGTGGACGTTGAAGATGACCCAGTAGGAGCTAAGCATCTGGACAGATCACTTATAGGTCAGGTCTAACAGATATCAGTACATGACATTTTGGTTTCCACCTAGACCTGGAGGCCTTTCACTTTGGTGTAAAGACTACATACTACTGCAAAAGCGGCCATTTTTAATTTATGCAAATTATGCATATTTCTCCCACTTCCTTTTAAAACTTTTTTTATACCTTGTTTGGGAGGGTTTCAAGAGACACTTGCATGTAAACATGATGTGACAATGATATTGTTTCTACTTCTATCAGGGCGTACATATATAAGTGAAAATAGAGGCAAAAGTGGCAATTTTTAATTTATGCAAATTATGCATTTTTCCCCACTTCCTTTTTTTCTACTTTTTTGATTTGTTGTTTGGGAGGGTTTCAAGAGACACTTGCATGTAAATATGATGTGACAATGATATTGTTTCTACTTCTATCAGGGCGTACATATATAAGTGAAAATAGAGGCAAAAGTGGCAATTTTTAATTTATGCAAATTATGCATTTTTCCCCAACTTCCCTTTTTCTACTTTTTTGATACGTTGTTTGGGAGGGTTTCCAAAAACTTTTGCAACAGAAATCATTTCTATTGCAATTTTGTCTAGGTCAAACCACAGATTCACTAGACTTCACAGTGACATCCTAGATATAGTGCTGGTCATTTTTTAGGGTTGCTTGGTTTTGTGTCCAGAAATATATAATAATAATATGTCTCTTATGAAATACAGTTTACTCAATTTTGTTTTGATCAGGTCTAGCAGCCACCTGTGGTCGCATCTACAACAATCTCATCAGCCCATCGGAAGACCGTGACCAAAGCACCCTACCCACTCCAACACCAGCACCGGAGACGGAAAACACCTCCACAGAACCAATCTACAGGACTGCCACCGACGCCCCAGAGAGGCAGCCGAACTGTGTGGAGACACCCGACGTTCCACAAAACACTCACCACAGGTTAATTCAGGAAATGCCTCTGGTCAGGGAGCTGGCCTGGAACGCCGACCACACCTACAGCATGTCATTCAAGACCTTGCAGAAGCTGGGCATCGTCATGGAGGTGCCGAGCGAACCGCAGATGGTAGACACGACTCTGGCATCAGGAAGAGTTTCTCCCAGGAGTAGTGATTCGGACGCTTGTAGCAATAAGGGTATCAATGAGCAGAAGGCAGTGACAGTGAAAGCAGAACCAATGGAACCATCATACGATTCCAGTGTTCAGGATAATAAGGTTATACCTCACCCATTGGATCAACAGGAATGCGAGTCTCGTGATTTTCTTGTCAAGGTGGAGTCTTTGGATAGTGACGATACAAGTGCCTTGGCTGAAACAAAGTTTGACACAGAAGAGACGTCAAAAGAGAAAGATGCCGACGTTGTTTCTGGCTCACCCATGAGCAATATTGCAGATGCCCAACCATCCCATGAATTGAATGAGGATTCTGTTTTGGAATTTTACATCAAAGAGGAAGTCGAGGAGGTCGAGGGGTGTGATGATGACGAGCGCAAAGAATTAACAACAACCCCTGAACGTAATCCAGGCATCCCAGTGACTGAGTTCAAGAACGAGTGCCGAATTACAGGACTAGACCAAGATGAAGGAAGTAAGGGGGACACTGATGCCGAGTTGCAGATGGAGGGGAAAACTGAAGGTGATTTGGAAACAGTGGGAGATGAAGGATGCAGCAATGACAGTCCTGAGGATCCCTTTAATGGTGGAGGTAAAGTTGTTGGGTGTCAAACTCAGAAACTGCACAGAAAATTTTGCTCAGTATGCATTGCTCCAATCCGATAATCCAGGCCTCAGATTTACCCAAGCAACCCACAGCAATTGCTGGTTTTAATGGGGGGGGGGGGGGGGGGGGGGGTGATGACATGAGGTGAATTTGTTGTGTGCCCAGAAGAAGGGCGTAAAACAAGGCGTACCTGAGAGGGCGTAAAACAAGGCGTACCTGAGAGGGCGTAAGCAGTTGATGTTTCAAAACTGTGTTTCAAGAAAACTGAGCTTGAAAACTTATGCCATTCATAAGTCATTATAGGAAGGTTAAATTCTGCATGGGAATGGGAACCAGGGTTTCTGCGGATTCTTAACACGTTGACTGCCGCCTACGAGTATATTCGTAGTAACAGGTGTAACGGATTCTGCCACTACGAGTATACTCGTAGAGAATGAAAGGTTTTTGTATTGTTAATTGAATACACTGGCATCACTGAGAACACAACAGATACGCTTCTGGCAGTGGTTGAAGACATACATCCTTAGAATTTGTATGCTCAAATTATTTTGTTTTAGTGTTTTTGCTGTTGGTATGCACGCATGCGCACCACACATGGGAATGCCCTACGAATCTATGACCGGCAGTCAACGTGTTAAAAGGTATTAAAAAGTCATAAATTGAACTGTCCAAATTTAAGGCCTTAAAAAGCATTCAAAAGTTTCAAGTTCAGTTATTTTAGGTCTTGAAAAATTGGATGAAGCGTGTAATGAATTTCCTATCCTAAGAGAACCAAATAACGCTGCATGTTAAAAAGTAACAAAATGTGAGCATTTGTAGCTGTTTTTCCCCCTGCTCTATTCACTTATTTTCGGTCTTCAATTTTGTGAAGTATTGTCCCTGGCTA
This sequence comes from Pisaster brevispinus, assembly GCA_023634235.1. NCBI lineage: Eukaryota > Metazoa > Echinodermata > Asteroidea > Forcipulatida > Asteriidae > Pisaster > Pisaster brevispinus. The sequence continues at coordinate 6,290,038 of JAMKCF010000013.1, forward strand.
TACGGCTGTTACAGGTCGAATGGCTTCGGCTTCTGACTGGCACCCCTGAACAAAGATCCTGACAAAATAGGGAGACCGCCAACATTAGGGCTAGATAGCTCAGTTGGTAGAGTGCTGGCACGTCAAGTCCAGCTCTTGTAATTTTTTCCTTGTTCATCCCCAAATTATTAAAAATTTAAATATGAAAAAAATTCATCAGTCCTTTTTCACTTTTATTAAAAAATGAGTACATGTACATTATACATGGACTGTACATTCATTGGCTCTTTTGGACAGGATGTTTTTCATGAATCGGTCATATTTCAGATAAAATCTTCCTCTTTTGTTAAGGTTTATGCATGGCTTTGGTCTTCAGTACCACAATAAATCATATTTGTTCATGTTAAATCAGAGCGCCCTCTGGAGCTAGATAAGATTGACGAATGGGAGAAAGAAGAACTTCCTGAATTTTTTGAAGGGAGACCATCCAAGACGCCAGAACGCTACCTCAAGATCAGAAACTACATCTATGAGCACTGGTGAGTTGGTTTGTATACAGCTAAGGTATCCACCCACATTGACACAAACACCAAGGTGTTCTGGACAGGAGCTGTTCCGTATCTACCATAGTATTATTATTATTATATATTTCTGGTAATGAAACCAAGGATGCCTCGTAAGTGAACTTAATCACTGTGGCTCGCAAGCCTGAGGACCAGAAACACCGGGGTTAACCCCTACTCTTCCATGATAAGTGTTCTGGGTTCTTTTACGTGCACTACCAATCCTAGCACATGGGACCTACAGCTCAAAAGGACAAAGCAGTTGTGGAAAGTATCTTGTTCAAGGACACAAGTGCAACAACCGGGACTCAAACCCACACTCTGCTGATCAGAAACACCAGAGTCTGGTGCTCTTAACCACTTGGCCACGACACGCTACTTCATGGTAACTAGACACTAATTACTAGACACCTGAAAGTTTGGACTCTGATGAGGTTGGAATGCTTTGTCTCATGCTAAAAGCTCAGGTTGTCTCAGTGGTTTCTTTCTATTTCTTTCACCTCTGTGGACCCCGGTTCGAATCTTGCCTCATACCGGAGCCTTGTATGTGAATTGGATTTTTCAGTTCCTACTGGATTGCTGTAAAGTTTGAAATCTGCAGAGTAGCGGGTGAATATTTGTTTATGCAAAACTCAGAAACCACTGAGTATCAATTATCAAATACATACTTGTTGTTTGTAGTGGACTTGACTATTGATCAACCATTAAGTCCCCCGGCGCTATTTCACTTTCAATTCACTCCCTTGCCGGACTTGATTTAAAGGTAAGATCATAGACTGGTAAATACTCCAAAAATGAATGCCCATAAAAAACTTACTTGGTAAGAGCCACTGCAGCTGTTGATAGTATAAATTATTTTGAGAAAGGATTCCTTTTTGAAGTAATATGGTTTGGATAATTTTTTCACCCCGAAACATTTGAATCTGAGAAACGATTCATGATTGAATCGTTTCTCAGATTTCTGGGGGTTGACTTAAAATTGTACTTTTTGTGGTGTTTGTTCGTGAATGCTGTGGCCAGAGATTCGGTTTGTACCTGCTGTCACCTCACTAAACCTGAATGGATTCGACGTTCTTGAATGAAAATACTATGACAGGTTTTTGGCTTTTTTTCTCAAAAAGTAGACATTCTTTTGAGAACTGTTAAAAAAAATGCTTGTCTCTTATTATCTTGAGTAGCTTCTTTTCTTTTCATCCTTCACCTCTATGAGTTTCTCGTTATGATTGACCTTCTTGTTTCATCCTAGCTCGTAAGGTAGTGTTTTCTTTGTTTGTTTGTCCTGTTTCGTCCCTGTCTGTCGCTCTGTTGTAACTTAAGTTCTGTTCTGAAGTCCAGTGTTTTGTTTATAAGGCATTTCTATGCAACTTTTGAATATGCGCCTTCATATTTGCCTCTTTTTCATTTTGTCTCCTTTAATTATTATTCTAGAAGTTCTTTATACATCTTTATTCAATAGACCTTCTTTATAATTACGTGTGTGTACATTTGGCAATATGGAAGTAAATGTTTTAAAGTTGAATTGAAATGGACTGTATTCAGTTGAAACTTTCACAGGTGACTTTTATTGTATCTTTCTTGATAATTTTTACCTATATATCAGTATTGTTATTGATAAAATACCAATCTGCGACCCTACCTCTTTAACCCTATTATTCTTGAACTGTACACAGGGTGCAAACTAAACCAAAATATCTGAGTAAGTCAGCCATCCGTGCTGGGTTAAGAAACTGCGGGGATGTCAACTCCATCGGTCGAATCCATCACAGTCTGGAGGTGAATAGAGTTATCAACTGTCAAGTTGGTAGGTCAACAATTCAACTCTTGTTCTTTTCCTATTTTGTTTTTATCAAAGTGAGTTGTAACTTGTAATATATATTTTTTTAAAAGTTATAATAATAAGTAATAAACGACAAGGGAAACTGACTGGGTAAATTTTAGAATAAAATGGGTTTAAACAATTAAAAAGTTGACTAGAGCAAGATTTGAACCTGCGACTTCCGGGTTAACGTGCCAGCACTCTACCAGCTGAGCTATCTAGGCCTTATCTTGGCGGTCTCCCTATCTGCCGAAGACTCTGCTAGGGTCAAAACGTCAGTCCACTAACTAACATAGGGCTGGATAGCTCAGTTGGTAGAGCGCCGGTGTGTTAATCTGGAGGTCGTTGGTTCAAGTCCCGCCTCTAGTCAATTTTTCTTATTTCAACCCAAAATTAATAATAATAATCAGAAACCTTTTTTCTCCTTCATGTATGTATTTTTGTAAATTTGTAAAGTGCTTAGAAATTGTACTTGTAATGCAAGTCTTGTTATTTTGCACAATGCATTCAGGCATGTTACGTTTCAGCTGATCAGCAAAATTCTTATCTTTTTTTCAAAAAGAGGAATTCAAGTTTAAGCGGTAACTTGTTACTAAGCAATTTGTTGTACCAGGCATTAATAAGTCCTGCAGTCTTGTGTTTTCCCAAACATGTACTTTTAAGCAAACTTACTCATGTGCACTTATTCAATTCCAAAAACCCCTCCTAAGAGTGAAGCAAATAGTCAAATTAAAAACGAAAATTTACTGTGGCCGATTGCTAATTTGGTTTTTCAATGTCTAGCTTCTCTAAGATAATGGAGTTTGGCTCAACAGGTGCGGTGACTGCATTGCCGCACCCTGAGTGATTGACATCTCTGATTCTGATCTTTGGAACTACTCATCACCAGTCAACTTGCATTCCTACTTTTGTTTTTCACAGAAAACCCACATAAAGCTGCCGTAGACTGCCGTGCCCATGCAGTCCGTCATCGCCCGACCACAGACGACAATCCCATCGATTTTCAAACTGCACGCAGAGAGTCCATGGTAATGTTGCTTTTTATGTGGCATCAAAATTTTAAAATGTAGTTCGAGAAGTGCAAATGCAACCTTACATTTGTGGAGTGTTGTGGCCGAGGGGTGTAGTGCTCCAGACTCATGTTCTGATGTTGTCAGAGTGTGGGTTCCGTTCCCAGTCATGGCACTTGTGTCCTTGAGCAAGACACTTGACCACAATTGCTTCATCCTTCGGATGCGGCGTTAAGCCGTATGTCTCGTGTACTCGCATAAAAGAACCAAGTACACTTAATCGTTAGGAGAATTGGTTTGCCCATGGTATGGCTGGCAGGGTTGGCTACCAGTTGCACCATAGCATCTTGTAAACCTTTACAGTGTGCTATTATACAAATGGGTCTCCTAATTTCGTTTCATTTTATTCGCCAGCAAACCTCTACAAATTGCATAATCAAAGTCTTTACAAGAAACAAACAATACCTTTTTTGTTAAAAGAAAAATACAAGATTGTAAAAAGATTTTGCAAAATGCCGAGCAACCAGGCTGGGGCGGTGCACTAAAAAAATTAGAAACAAAACAAAAAGCAAAATCTCCCTGGCTGGGAAAGCCAATAGTGACAAAAAGTCACTTTCAAAGTGGCTGACCATTTGGTTCTCAAGACCATTTGGAGAATACAAAAACCACACAAACCCTTCCCCCCAGGAGGGGTGTGCATTACCCACCATCAAGCCAAGCTGGGCAACTCAGAAAAGAGAAGCCAAATTCAAAATAAATCTGGACCTGCCAGCTGATTTTAAAAACATAGCTCTGCTTATCTGTTGTAACAATTTAATGAACGCTTTGAGACGCCCGTTGGGTGTGATATAATGCTCTATAAGAACTGCACGGAGAGGAGGATGGCTGTAATTGTTCAATAACGATTTTGTCTTTGAGCAGAGGACTCGAAAGAAGAGAGACCTAGAGGCAAGTCCAATAGTTCCTGATAAACCAGAAGATAAGCCAGTATCAAGAAAAAGTGTAAGGTGGGTATGATTCAGAGCCCGGGAAAAAAAAAAGTTTTGGAATGTGTGCAAGTGATTTACACCTTCTTGCTTGTTATATGTGTATGTAAATCTTTTCCATAAATGAGTAAATACTCAACATGAATCAAAATATGTTTTTGTTGTTGTTGTTTTTTTTAAACCCTTGTCCTTTCCAAGGCCATGTGAGAATGTTGGTGTTTACAAAAGTGGAACAGTCTCGCATAATGGAAGATGTGTGTAAAACTTTTACGAACACTCAAACAGAAGACTGATCAACATTTTAATTTTTTTATTTTTAGTTGTTTTAATTAATTAAATTTTAGTGTGTAACTCAGGAACAAATTTTTTCAAAATACAAGTGAGAGACTTACGTGGTATCATGGCTTCCATTTTGTGTTGAGGTTTTTTGAAAGAAAGTGTTTCAATCATTTCTGAAGATGTCGGTGATCTAATGGTTCATGAGTGTTTGGAGTGATTTGAGTTGATCCTCCTAACCTTACCTTCTCTCTTGATTGCTAGGACCGGGCCAAGGAAGTCTAAACTGGTCCCCTACGACCCCTTCAAACTGATTGAATGCAGCAAGTTCACCGAAGACAAAGCGGTAAGCAGTATTTTGCACTCAATCAAATCAGACCCCAATTTCATAGAAAACTCATTGCGTGACAATTTTCTGCTAAGCACAAATAAGCAGGTTACCATTCACAAATGGGCCATGTGCCATGGTACTTTGGCTGGTAACCTTAATCTGGTAAGCATAGTGTTGCTGTGCTTAGGTACATGTTGTGCTTTGAGCAGCTCTATGGAATTGGGTCCTGCTGTTTTGAGTGTTGTAGAGGTTTGCATTGTGCGAGCTTGTCTTCTGGGGTCCAGTATGGCTTTCCCTTGGGCTGGATCTCCTATCCTTAGGACACATTGTCAAAATTAGTCCAGGACAACCAGCGGATAAGTGCCATCCAGGATAAGGTTTTTTACCCGCCGTTAATTCACCTTGTTAGAAATTAGGTGTCGGAGAAACTATGGGAGAAGTGCGCAGTGCCTGGGGTTTCATTTGTTTACAAACCCCAGAGACTTGGATTGCTATCTACTGGAAGACAAGCTGTGGGTCGCTACATGGCTCACTATCAACTCCTCTACACTATATCTGAGTCAATAAAATGACCTCCAAACCTTCCAGGGCCCAATTTCATGGCTCCGCTCTGCTTACCGCCGAATTCTGTGCTTATGGTCACCATTCCCCGCTTACTTTGCAAGCGCCGAATTTCTGCGCTAGCTGTGTAAGCGAAGAATGCCTAGTAATGTGGAGTACACATGCCCACAAGCAAAAAATCCCTGCTAACCCTCGAATTACGCTTGACGTAAGCATGGAATTCCAGCTTCCGTAAGTGCCGATTATTTGGTTACGGTAAGCAGAGCCATGAAATTGGGCCCTGATCACTCAAACCTTCCTATGATCTGGATCTAAATTTCAGATTTGTTTTGTCAGCAATGACTCTCACCTCTGCTCTTCTGGAATCTCCCTTCATCAATTAAACTTGTATTTCCTCATTTGACTCATGGTCAAACAAGTGTTAGTTTTCTTGTAGCCCGAACATCTGACATCACACTTCGAGGCTCGTGAATAACGCCAGATACCAGCCAGACCAAATGTTGGCAAATGTACCTTTGACCTAGCATTCATTTCACACGGACACTCACAGAACAAAACAACACTACGTGATGTATCCAATGAAATCATTGGGCCTTAAGACCAGTACCTGTCTTTATCCTTGCGGATAAAGACAGGGGACCAGTCTAGTTTTCTTGAAGTGAGGAGTTATTTAAATTGGTTTCTGTTTATTTTCCCAGGCCCCGTTTCATGTCAGGATACAGTCGGATGCGATGGTCATCATGGATGTGGTAAGCTTTAACCCTAGCCCAAACTTGACCCAAGTCAAACTTTCATGGAGTCTTCGTTTGTCTAAAATCCACTGCATGCATTCCACTTTAACATAGAAGCTTTATTTCAGCACTTTGTTGTGCCCTCTCACTCGCCAGGAATGTGCCAATCAATCCGCTCTCAAAAGTTGGTGAATGCAGCGAATGCTGCAATCTCATTGGCTGCTACACAAATTTGTAGTATGAGTTCCATAGGCGGTGCACAAGTCTGTGGCAGATCCACAACTCACTGGATTGGCAATTAGTTGACACAAGAGGGCCCGTATTACAAAAAGCTCACTGGTGGTTTATTACTTGAAAGGCTCACACATTATTCTGTGATTACTACGACTCAGTCAGTACGAGACCCAACTTGAACCAAGTCTAACCCTAGCCCTATGTAGGACTCTTCTTCTGTGCTGTACACAGATACAGAGTGCTAGATAATGAGGGTCCGTTTCAGGGGCGGGAAATTTTCAGAGCTCTATAATTCAAATCTTACCTGTAAGAAGCTACTAATCTAGCCGGATGAACATTCCATGGCCGCATACTTTTTTTGGCGGTGGGTTTTGGATGTCAGATTATCCTCATCAATTTATCATTTTTGTGAAATAATTCAGGGCTTATTGTGCAAACTTTAAACGCTCATTACGCATACCTATTACGCGTGTGTTTGCGTTGGCGCATACCACAGTACACTCTCAACTCATTTGAATCTCCTGCAGTGACACTAGTGTGCGCACATGGGCATGTCTGAGAGAACAAACAAAACAGAAACTTTTTACGTTAGACTGAATTATTTCACAAAAATGATGGATTTATGAGGAATATCTGATGTGCTCCGTGTTAAATCTGTCATGAAATTACACAAAAACCACACAACTTCAAGGGGCGTTTCTATTAATCATTATATTCTGCTTCTAAATTACTTTTCCAACTATACTCATTTCAAAACAGATGCTTTTTATAGCCCAAAGTGCCCAATCCGAAGGCAGAGTGGGCCCTATTTTAAAAAAATTTAAAACTTTTTTTCGCTTTGTCGTTTCTGTTTTGGTTTTATTGTTCCTTTTATTGCCTTGTTTTGTATTTTTTGTTCTTGTGTTGTTGAGGTCGAACAAATTATAATAATAATAGTAATAATTAATAGGAATTATTTTTCTTTTGTTTTTGCAGCACTCTCACATGTCATCAACTGAAGTCATAGGTCTTCTCGGAGGAACCTTTCTTAAAGACGATCGAACACTGGACGTTCTTTTGGCCGTTCCTTGCAATAGCATCAGCACAGGCATGCAGTGTGAGATGGACCCAGGTACAGTTTGTTTCAAGCTCAGACACCCTCTCTCCCACAACCTCGTTCCCAGTGGTGTACGAATGCCTTGCGCGATCATAACCCCCTGGAAGTGTGACTTTGAAATATCCAATATGGTTACTATTAACTCAAAAATAATGCTAAGAATTTCAAAGACAATGTGAGTGAAGGGGCATCTCTAACCTTGCCCCAGGGTGCCACAAACCATAAGCTACCCCACTGCATAGCTATAAAATCTACCCCAATCTACCATGACCACAAATTCTCAAAAAATATTGACACTTGCCGTGTTCGTTACAGTTTACAGTCTATTTTCTCCAGTTTTCCTGTTTTACTATGTGTGGGACAACATGCTTTGGAGCAACAGTGATTTAGTTTACTTTTGTTGTCCCTGACCCGCATAGTATTGTTTGGTCCTTTTGTTGAGTAGTTTTTTTGTGTCCTTCCCCAGATTTACTTTTTATACTTGCATGCTCCTCTCATAGACTCTTGTTTCATTGTTCTCTCTGCTTGCCCTCACAACATCGCCATTTTCTGTATACATGTATAGCTACTCTGTATGCTGTAAGGCTTGGCCTATTGTTTATTTATTGGTTTATTATGGTTTTATTGTTCCTTTTATTGCATTGTATTGTATTGTGGTGTGTCGTGGCCGAGCGGATAAGAGCACTGAACTCAAGCGCTGGTGTTTCCGACTCAGCAGAGTGTGGGTTCGAGTCCCGGTTGTGACACTTGTGTCATTAAGCAAGACACTTAACCGAGATTGCTTCGTCCTTCGGATGGCTCGTAAAGCCGTTGGCCCCGTGTGTTGTGTAACGCAAGTAAAAGAACCCAGTGCACTTATCGAAAAGAGAAGGGGTTCGCCCCGGTGCATATTGCACCACAGCACCTTGTAAACCATTACATGGTGCTATGTAAAGGAGAAGGTCTCATACTTCAGAAACGATGCCCCAAATACCTTGCAGGAAAATACTGAATGTTGAAGCGCCTTGAGCGTCACCGAAAGACGGATATGTGCGCATTATAAATAAATGTCAATGTACATTATTTATTTTTTGTTCTTGTATTGTTGAGGTCGAATAAATAATAACAATAATAATAACTACCTGTACCAGTAGATTCAACTAACAGGTTTCTTTGATCATTATTTTACCTGCAGTTTCCCAGACTGAGGCGTATGAGTGCATCCTATCTCGAGGTTACCAGGTTGTCGGTTGGTACCACAGCCACCCGGCCTTCGCTGCTAACCCCTCCATTAGAGACATAGAGACACAGTCAGACTTTCAAGTATGTGACCATTGGATTTTTCCAATAATGCTGTTTTTGTTACTCTTCTTAAGCCCAGTTCATACTTCCTGTGAAGCGAATTTTGGTGAAGCAATAATTGGTACGCGCTGTTTTTCCAATTGTGACGCAAGAAAATCTGCTTTGTAAGAAGCATTCGCGGGAAGTATGAACCAGGCTTTATTCTTTCATTAATTGAGTTGGAACAAAGAAAAATTTACTGGAGTGGGACCTGACTGGCACCCCCGAACAAAGATATTGACTAATAGGGAGACCGCCAACATAGGGCTGGATAGCTCAGTTGGTAGAGCGTCGGTACGTTATTCCAGAGGTCGTTTGTTCAAGTCCCACTCCAGTCAATTTTTCCTTGTTCAAACCCAATATATACATTTTAAAAATTACACAGTCAGGTTCCCTTGTGGTTCATAACTTGATATTCTTCTTATTCTTCTTTGGTGATTATCAAAACAAAAATTTTCAAAACATTTTCAAACATTTTCAAAAGGAGATTGGATTCAATCTGAAAGCTCACTGACTACAACCATCTTGTATCAGTCAGTACCTATACAATGTACTATACCTGTCGCAACCAATGCACTTTACCCATAGGAACCAGTCTACTATACCCGTAGCAACCAACATACTTTACTCGTAGAAATGGAACATTCCATATTTCAACTCGTGAAAATATTCTCACCATCGCATTCACTAAGTATTGACGAGGAGAACTAAAGGAGATCTTCATCTATTGGGTTAAGTTATTTTAACCAGCATTTTTGCCTAAAGTTAATGTAGACCTCATTGCATCCACAAATCGTCCTTTACGATTTAGTATCATGTACACATTTTCTGTGACAACACTTTGACAACACGGTGACGTAGGTTTCGGGCATTTAGAAATGATTTCTTTTTTCCTATTAGGCCTAATATTATGCCTTCGGGAAAGTGTAATTTTTAAAAACTTCACTAAATATTGACTGTTTGTTTGCCATTTATCTTGAGTGTCTTTATTTGACGTATGGATTTATTGCCCACAGGGTTGGTTCAGCCAGGGTGGAGCTCCCTTTATCGGAGTAATCATCAGTCCATGTCACAACTATCAAATCGCTCAGTCTAAAGTCTGCTGTCTAACCATCAGCGAGGAGTGGTTCCCGGAACTCAAATGCAGTAAGTTCAAAAGTGCCTAATTGTGCCTTTTTATTTGTTGGTAGATAGATTTGTCTCAGATGCCGTCATGATATCACTGAGAAGACATGTTGGTGAGGCCATTGCTGCAGCTTAAGGCTGAATCCGAATTAGCGGCTTTTACTAAGGACGCCCTATACTTCAATGCGTGAATGACTCGGTGATCCAGCCATAGCCATAGCTGTAGCCACCAATTCGAACATGGCCTGAGAGTCACATGTCCTTCTGGCAGGCACCCGAATGAATTAAAAATTGTGTCTACATTTTACGCTGCACTGTAATTGACCAAATATTGCATTCAAAGCACGCGGCCAGCATTGGCAATTGTCACAGACTGGTATAAGCAAATGGGCTCGGGTGGCTAGTGCCTTAAGCGCTGGCCTCTCACCACTGCAGGCCTGGTTTGATTCCCGGCTAGGGCCATATGTGACTAGAGTTGTGCGTTGGTTCTCTGTGCGGATAGGGTTTTTCTCTGGCCCTCCGGTTTTCCTCCCTCCAGAAAAGTCTTGAGCTTTCAGTTTCTTGCTGCTATGTGCGGTTATAAATAAATCCATGTGGCTGAATGCCAAAGGCGCCTTTACATGTCTGCGGCTTGATTATGTTGCAACTGTGCCCTTTTCAATTCAGCTTCTCAGTGATTAAGGATGATTTGCCTCCCAAACTATTAATATTATTGTGATTAAAACATCTTCACTTTGTGAGACCAAGCATATTCATGAAATAACAAACCTGTCAAAGTTTCAGCTCAATCGGTCATTGGAGCTCAAAGTAAATAGTCATAAACTAATTTTCTCTATTTTAAACATGAGATTTCATGCTCTCGAGATCGAAATTAATTGTTTTACTCATTTCTCAAAAACTATAGCACTTCAGGCAAAAATATCTCCAATAGAAAATTTCCACCATGAACAACTTTATACCATGTATTTAAGTTATGTGTAAATCTGTGACTGTTTATATTTCCAATCTCAGTGTTATGCACACTCTTTCAACTTTGACCCATTTCTGTAACCCCCCCCCCCCCCCCCAGGACGCCCGTATCAGTTTGACTTTGCGGTTTGTCATAGCCACTGTGATAGCAGAGACACCATCAACACCGTCTCCAACCTGGTCACCAAGTTTGCCGTTTATCAGTAGTAAGTTATGGTCTGATTTTAGGTTTCACTGCTCAGGAAGATACTCATTTTATTCATGCGGATTTACAGGGTTTCCTTTCAATATATCCAATGTCGTACATTTCTGCTTTGTACACATTAACAGCCTTGTGATTTTCTGAAACATTGGTGGACTTTTGGTAGCAGTGAGTTTACTCTTTGTTTGTGCATGCTTGCTCTGTTTTTATGTAAACAAGAGGAAGAGTGGAAAGTTTGCTGCCACATTGTGGCAAGCTCAAAGGTTTTCTACATAAATAGCACTTTGAAGACAAGGTACATTTGCTGGTGGTGTGCTTTGTCCAAATACTTGAGTGTTAAATGCTTGACATGAATTACAATGATCGCTGTGATTGTTTTGTTAAAAATTAACTTTTATACTGAATAACAATACTTTTATAAGCAAGGTTCAGAAATCATTTTTGCATAATTTTTGTGATTTTTTTACGTTATGTTTACTGTTTTACCTGTTTCTATCATGACAGTAGATTGATTGATTGATTGATTGATTGATTGATTGATTGGTTGATTGATTGATTGATTGATTGATTGATTGAAGACCAACCTTTTCATTATTTCATGTTTTAAGTGTTTAGAAATGGCAGTATTAATTTCTATTTAAATGAGATTGTTATTATTATTGTTATTAATTGATTGATTGATGGATTGATTTATCTGTCGATCGATCAAACTTTTCTCATTTAAATCCATCTCTAAAGGAATCATGCAATAAGTGTATTCATGTAATAACATGGAATGGTGCCTTATCAGGAGTCAGTCATTTTGCCTTTCTTGCCTTTCTACCAATGCCGGAAGGAAAAACTAGACTGGCACCTTTTTTGCTCATGATCATTTGTATTCGTTGATTTAATATAGCTAACTGGGAATGATAGAAAGTCAGATCCTGCTTGTTACATGTAAATGTCTGTCCAGAATGAGGCCATGTCCGTATTGGCAGCTACGGCTATATGGCTACGCAGGATCGCCGCTTCATCCTGCGTTGTCGTAAAAGACATCCGTAGCAACATCCTTAGCAACAGTCGTAGCCGTAGCCGTCAATGGCCTTAGGCTGTGTTTCTAAATCAAGTGATTTCGGCTATGGCTACGGCTATGGCTGGATTGCCATGTCATCCTGCGTTGATGTATAGGACATCCTTAGCATCACCCTCAGTAACAGTTGTAGCCATAGCCGTGAATTCGGATATGGCCGTAGGGCTGTGTCTCTAAATCAAGTGACTTCGGCTACGGACGGCTATGGCCATTGGCTGCAGCAATAACGTTGAAGACCAAGCCCTTTTAGCAATCCAGCCATAGCCACTGCTGAAGCTCTAAAATTTAACACGACCTTAGATTGTGAAATTGTTTGTTACAAAAGTAAAAGCTCTTTAAAAAAAAATTCAGGCCTGGAGTTTCATCATTGAGAGGGCAAGGCCATTTTCATTTTGCAAAGGGCACTTCCACTGGCAAATCTCGATGTCTATGGGAAACTTTTGAAGGGGCACCAAGGCAAAGACCAGGGGCAACAGAGGTCATGGCCTCCGTGTCCTTCGTTCAATTCCAGGCCTGGAATTTAACCATATTTTACATACAATGTTGGTTTGTCTTCCACACAACTGTCGTCCTCATTTGACTTCATGTCTTATGGTTCTTTTGGTTGAACAGCACCATCATGAACCAAATTTTCATTGTTCTTGTCTTTGCCCTAATCTAAGACTTCTGCTTGTTGACATTATGTGGTAAACAATACTAAAAAATAGCCATGTTAGTCTGATAGATAAAATGAGGAAGGTAGTGGTAGCACTTAAAGACTAACTAATTACATAAAAAACTGCATGAGCTTTAGTAGCAACAACTACTGCATCTGATGAGGTATTTGTTGCTACGAAAGCTCATGCAGTTTTTTATGGTCTTTAAGTGCTACCACTACCTTCCTCGTATAATGTGGTATGAAATTATGACAGGCTGAAAGAATATCCGATTTCAATGCAAAGAGTATATCTATTGTTTGTTCTGTGTTCTTATTCTTGTCTTTCCAATTGGTAGTTCCGTTGTTATATATTTATTGTATTTCTCAGGCAAGCGGCTACAAGTCTAGGCTTATCCTCGGACCTTGCCTCCATGCATTTTTAGGTTTCTTTATTATTACCATTTCTCCATTATTTTATGAATTGCGTGTGGAAAAAAATGTACAGTTGAATTGAATTGAAAGGTTTTTTTTCAATCCAATGTCTGAAATGAAGTGCTCATAATTCATAAGAGTTTTGCATCTATTCTTTTGTTTTACAGCCGGTCAGAGATGCTATACCTGTGGTCCAGGCATTATGATATTCTTTTTGTGGACAAGGTAAAATATCAGATCTTTTTAAAAGATAAGTGTGACAAGTGTGCTGTGCTGATGGGTGTAAGAGGATTAATTGCATGTGCTTCCTTTTCTGCTTGGAGCTTGATGCTATTCAATCTTTATGTTGATTTTTCATTCCTCCCAACCCAGATGTTGAAGTCGATTAAGACATACCTTTCTCCCAGCCAGCAAGAAGAGTTGATCGATCCTATAAGAGACCTTATTACTGCCGAGTTTACTTTAAAAAGCATCCCTACGGCGGAGGACGAGGAAGATGGCTAAAAGTAAGACATCACTCACACTATCCATCCAATCAGAAATTGCTCATTGATGAGTTTATTCTTAAGAGCGTCTCTACTGCTGAGGACGAGGAAGATGGCTAAAAGTAAGACATCACTCACATCATCCATCCAATCAGAGATTGCTCATTGATGAGTTTATTCTAAAAGGCATCCCTACGGCTGAGGGCGAGGAAGATGGCTAAAAGTAAGACATCACTCACACCTTCCACCCAATCAGAGATTGCTCATTGCTGAGTTTATTCTTAAGAGCATCCCTACAGCCAAGGATGAGGAAGATGGGAAAAAAGTAAGACATAACATCCAATCAAAGATCATCTCATTGCTCAGTTTTACTTTAAGATGTGTATTGACGATGGGTGATAAATACGACGACTAAAAAGTACGATAAAAGTCGTACATACCATTTATTTAATCCATCAAGCATCTAACTGCCGAGCTTACTTTTTGAGCACACTTCTCAAGATGAAAATGAAGAAAAGTGAGGTGGAAATGGCAGGCTTTCAGGGATAGGTGGTAGCAGATTATACTTTTTTTTAACCAGAAAACTTAATTTATTGTAACTTTTGTACGTGTACCGATTGCACTAAGGAAATTGTCCCTCAAACACCCAGTTCTTATTTTTGTATCGCTAAATTGAAATGAGCAATGAAAGTGGACAAAAATGGCTCTTGAAATATAAGTCTTTTTTTCAGTGCTTCCTGTGCACCACGACCTACATCATTATTTGTGTTTTTACCCATAAACTGATGTGTGTTGAGCACTGTATGTATACTCAGTACTTTTCTCCGAGTTTTGTTTTTACAGGACTATATATCAATCGGGTGGGATTTGAACCTCATGACCTGGGTCATTTTAGAGGTCTTATCACCAGATGACCGAGCTTGCCCGGTAGTTAGACGCAGCATTGATTTGAATTCTATATTTTAGCAACAGGCATCGCAACATGACCAACAAGCTTAATTATTTTGGTGTGCAGCATTGCTCTGTGTGTATTGAAAATGAGTTGATTAGAATGATACAACTTATGGTCAATAGAGGGGGGTATTGATGGTCCGCTAACTATTATACAAACAAATAAAATCACCCTACAATTCAAGGCCAATGTACAACAAACAGCTGATTGCCTCAGTGCCTTCAAACTTTCCCGATGGCATTATTCCTTTGTTGTTCACATCAGGGGTAGAGAGAGATGTCCCTGCATTGGTTCTTCAGCCGATTTACATACAATGCCAGTCCGAAGGGGCCCACTGGGTTTCAAGTAAAGGCAGCTCTTGTTGTAGTTTGGGTTCCCAATTTCAATAGAACAAGTGCGGTTTATCAGAAAATGATGTGCACTTTGACGCAATTAATCTTGCTTGTTTCTTCAAAACAATAGGATTGAGGCCGTAATAACCTTCCCCTACCCCCAAACAAACAAACAAACAAACAAACAAACAAACTAATTCAAAAAACAAAGCAAACAAACAAAAAGAAAAAGAAAGAAAGAAATACATAGTTATAAAATACAAATTATCATCTTTTTTATCCTTTTTTCTTCTTTTCTTTCTCATGTTTTTAAGTTTCTACCTCCTTTCAGATGTTGGAAGTGCAAAAAAATCCATTCCAACCCTCTATTCCAATTTTCAATAAGCAATTTTTCAATCTTGCAATCACCCTGTGAAAACTGCAGTGAAATGTGGTAGTCACCTTTTCATATAAAAAAAAACCCCCAAACCCACTTTTGTAACATTCAATCTGCTCCTACATGTCTGTGCTTAATTCAATACAGCCCTTGCTTAGGCTGCCATCGTTGAGGTCAACCAATGGAAATGTACCTGGGGTATATGTGCAGGCACAACTCTCAGCCAATGATAGGTCTGCCTTTGACCTCAGTGAGGGCGCTGTTTGAGCTTGTGTCTGTCATAAGCACGAGATCTATGTGGAAACCGAGATAAGAAGTGTCGGGTGGGGGGGGGGACAATTTTCTTACACATATGCCAGTATTTCTGATGATTAATATTTCTCAGAAGAATCGGGACTGTTATCAAGTTTATAAACAATATGCACAAAGGTTAACAAACATTCATCAATTTATTTATTAATTACCAATTGGTACACCAGAGTGTCCCCTATGTTAATGTTGTAATGTTTACTCAACGCTTCACATAGGCTGGCACCCTTGAGGCAGGTTGAATGTTCGACGGTAGCTAAAGGCCTCGCTGAATTGGCGCTGTGGCTTTGGCTACGGCTGAATCACAACATCAATGTACTCTGTGGTTGAAGTATAGGTTGCCCTTAGCAAGAGCCACAGCCGCCAATTTAGACACTGCCTTACAGGTGCAACAAACGTTCATAGAGCTTTAGACCAAACACCGATCCGGGCTGCCTTGAAAAAACCCTGATCATCTTGGGCTTTCCAGGAAATTTTCTGGCAGGCGAGATATCATACTATGTCCTTTGTGTGGGAATTTGTGCACCGTAACTTCAAGAGAGCGAAGCATTGTGACAAATTTGACCCGGTGAGGACCCACTCTTGTTTGGACTTTTTTTTTTTTTTTTTTTTTTTTTAGCGACATCTTCAATGATTTTGTTTACAAAAGCGAAGGTAGGACAACCTCGATCTGTTAAAACACTTGGTTCCCTTTTTGTGAACATGCTCGATGTAGAAGCTCTTCAAACACGCATCCCCGTTGGTTTTGTGAACACGATTGAATCAAGGAGGTCTGTCAGTGGTCAAACCACCGGGTTTCACTTTATTAGCTCTTTCACTACGAAATTTATTGTGTAGTTGCGACGGAATTGTTTGTACACAGAAAATATATTTCCATTCTTCTTTAATTCAAAGCCTGGTAATTTTCTCATTTCATGTTATAATTACAAAATGTTTGATACTGAAATAAACCTTGCAATGTCTTCTTTCTTAATTGTGTTGTCAGCGGCTCGCGGAAGCCGTGGTGTAATTTACCGAGCTGCTGCGAGCGGCTCGCTGTAGTGAAAGAGTGAAAGCCCTCAGTGTCAAGCGGTTGACAAGCTCGCACACGCAAAGTTATTCCCAATTGCATGTACACTCTAAAGTCAACAGGTCAGTCCGTAAAGGTCAATGAGCGAAATGTGTCTAGAATTTATAAATATTTGTACATAGGCGTTCGGTTATTTTTATTTTTGTAAGATATGTCAATAAAAGTCTGTAAGTATCTTCATTCTATGAGAATAAATATTGTCGGATTAAATACCATCTAAATTGAAAACTGCAACAGATGTTTATCATCAAAATTATTTCAACTTGTCTGTCAGAATTCCTTCTTCCCTCTTTATGTTCTTGCAGGTTGTTTTTTTTCAACTACCAATATTAAATTAGTAACACAACTTTTCTGTCCAAAAAGCAATCAACTCAAACAAGACATAAGCTTCCTTAAAAATTAAAAAAAAAAACAATCCTTGAACATAATCCTTGTGTATGTATGTATACAGGTTCACTAAATTCTCAATATTTTTTCTAGGGACAAAAAGGACTTCTTTTCTTTTGATGTCCCATGGTCAGCAAGACCTATCAGTGACTTGATACATTGAAATACAGAGTGACTGTGTATTGATCCAAATTCACCCGATGTCATCACAAGAAAAATCTTGCTGGCACCATTTTTTGGGGGAGTCGAAAGTGCAGTGTGCATTTTATGCAAGTCGCCTCATCATCTTTAAAGCATTTTAGCTCCCAAAAGTGGCAGACCATGGGCAAACAGTAGCTGCATGTGATGTCGTTGCAAGGGATCAAATACACAACTGTAGAGCATGGAGGAAGTGTCAACTCATCCGATATTACCAAAACAAAAAGAAAGAAAACAAGTTTGTTATCTGATTGTGTTTGTTCTGATGCAGCCGGCAGGGGGGTTATCATTACTATATCAGATGCTTTGTGTGCTTTGCAGTTTCTCAGTAAGATACCACGATGCAACCAAGTAACTCAAAACTCTGAAGAAGTGGAATACTTTGGACTGTACCTGGTGAAAACAGTCTGTTTTCCCACTAGGTACAGCAACACTATACAGTGTCTCTTAAGTCGGAACAGTAGGAGCATTCTAATTGGATCGCTTAAGCAATCCAGCAGGCGTATATGATCGATCCTTTGGACCGCCGCTGGAATGTTCCATTCACTGGCATGTTCAAATGCCAACGCACTTATTCTCTCGTGTAGAAATGTTACTGTTGCTCGGCACAATGTTGTGATCCAGCGGAACATTCTTGCGGTCCACTGGATTGCGTGCAGGAATGTTCTTTCATGCCTAGAACGTACACGACTTGTGATACGCTCCTTTAACTAGAGTCTCTTGTTCTAGGTTGGCATTAAACTCAAAGTACTGGTGTTCGATTCATTGAAGTGTGGGTCGAATCCCAGGCACGACTAGCGTGGCCTTTGAGCAAGACACTTTACCATGCTTCTCAACAACCAGGAGTAAAAGAGTACTGCTTAGGATAGAAATTAGTGTGATTTTATACTAGGTATGTGTTCGCTAAATTGTGGGCTGCGTATGCCCAAGGAGTTGAGATGGTTGAAATGCCTTTGGCTTGATGGAACATGGGTTAGTGCGGGCCTGATACACCGTGGGGGCAACGGAGGCAATTGCCTCTAAGCCCCTTGGTCATTGCCTTGGTGCCCCTTGAAATGTTCCAGTAGGAATTCCTATTACTTTCATAGAGGCGCCCTTTACTGTTACGGAAAAACTGCCTTGCCCTTCCAAGAATAAAGTGGCAGGCCTGGTGGTAATATTTGTAAGGCCACTTTGATTTTTGGTTGAAGAGTGCTTAATCTATGCCTATTATTGTTGAATGGGCCCAGTTTCATTCAACTGCTGAAGCACAAAAAGTACAAAAACAATTTTGCTTAGTAGAATAATGTTACCACAATAGATGCTATATCACAACATGGAGGTAGAACCTCCATGATCATACATACTGTCTGTGACTCTAGGCCTGGAATTACACGGAGGCCATCGCCTCTGGTTATCCTTGTTCTTAGCCTTGGTGCCCTTTCACAAGTTTCCCATAGTTTCCCTTAAGATTTTTTCGCTTTTTAACAAAAGGGCATTTATGAATGGGAATAAAAGAGTAGTGACTCGTTTTTAAACGGCCGTTTAAAACCTTGCAGGGTCGTGGCCGTGCGATAAAGGCCCTCGCCTACGGCTCGGGCCTTTATCGCACGGCCACGACCCTGCCGGTTTTAAACGGCCGTTTAAGAACTCGTCGCCACTCTTTTATTCCCTTAGTATTGAAATGATGAATTATCAATTCATATCTGGGCATGTCATGATACTGTTGTTGGACAGACAGTAGTACACCAACATTTTGACCTTGCTGATATCGCTATCTCACTGTATCAATATACATGTACCCACGTATTTTTGTGGTTCGATCAGAGTCGGTTATGAGCAAACCGCCTTTGATTTATACCAATCAGAAGAAGGTACTGATCCGTTAGTGCCACGTACACAATACTTGAAAACCTGTACAACCCAGCTACCGTGCCAAGATAAGAACTTCCTGAAACAATATATGGGGTCATGAAGGTAGTGTCCCAAACTAGCCTCATTTTGCTGTTGATGTTTTGATTGGTCGAAACAAGGTACACATGTACCATTCAGGGCCATTACCTTTTTTGTGTGTGTGTGAAAATGGATGATACCAGTGGTAATTATAAAACCTTTTCTTTGTGACAAACAGTTTTTTATTTTCCTTGATAGTGTCTTTCCACATAAAAACTCCACAATTTGAAATCACAAATTGGAAAAAAGGGAGCCGCAAAGCTATTGCATTTGACATTTCACACCTGGTTTATTTTATAACAAGAAATCACCAAAATATACATACATATACAGATGTCACCAAAAAATCATTTAGTTTAACACATTAAGTAAGTTTTGAGCACTTGTTGAAAAACTGATCTACCACTGAAGAACATTCAAACCTACTAATCCACCCCAACCTAGTATTTTAAAGAGCCCTTTTCCTTTCCCGTCCAGCACCATTTCGCAAATACTTTTTATGTTAGCCATGGAATGAGGTGTATGGTCTAGATTGTAATTATCTAAACCAGAATGTACCTCATTCAAAGCCTACTGAGCGTGCCAAAAGTATTTGCGAAGTAGTCTAGATGCAGCTCAATTCATTACTTTTGCATCACTACTTTGTACTAAAAATTGATAAGACACCCCAAAACAACCATGCATTGAGTTTTGACTACATTTTCTACCTCGAACGTCTGCATTTCAAGTTTTCAAGTTTTCAAGTTGAATCTTCAAATATTCTCCACTCATTCATCAAACCAAGAAATCGGTCATCAAATGCTTACATACTGTTACTGAAATTCATACCTATGGCAGATTTTTGCTTAAAATATTCCCTTTTCAAAATATCAGAGCTGCAAACATTTGCATCTTACAATCAGGGAGACTTTGTACAACAATCAGGCAGATATTTTGAATTACATGCAACATAATAGGAAAAAAAGTTTCTTTAATGAGGAAGATTTATGAATTTGTTCATCAGAACATGGAAAGGTTGGTTTATTTTCTGGGAACTTTCTGCAGAATCAGGGAGAGTTGGCAGCTCTGAAATATGTGCCTGCCAAGGTTGTGGGAAAAAAAGGGGAATGAGTCAGACAGAATTTTAGCTGTTTCTATGCTATATGTACATGTACATGTACCTTAGATTGTATTGTATCCGGTATACTGCTTCCAATGTGAAGCAATATAACTCAATTATGGGTCCTGCAGTGGTGACAAAACAACCTTGATGTGTGTATCATACAACATAGAAAGCAACAATGTATTCTAAACACACCAATGTTCCAACACCCCTAATCCTAACCTTAATCCTAACCTTAACCCTAACCCTAACCTTAACCCTATAACTCTAGCATGTACATCTCAGCGGTTATCGGAGAACATTCAAGTTGTTGAAACATGGGTATTGGACATAGCAGTCACCATGTGTATTTAATAATCATGGGATACAGAAACCATCCTAAAGAACTTTCAGCTTTCTAAATTGCACAATTATTGATGACATTTAGAAATGGTTTCGTTTGTGTCTGATGAAATGAATTCAAACCAGCCATGTAGGTATACACGCTACATGTAGGCCTGATGTTTGTATCTCGTTACATATAGGTACAATGTATTATTATTCAATGTTTAAATGTTGAAGTGCATCATCAGCAGATGATGGTAGACGTCAGTATCTGTCAACTTTAACACTTAATCTTTGAACCATGACCCGGTTAACTTGTACACAGATGTATGACAATGACATGCAGATGCACCTTTAAAAAAACCCACAAATCCTGGTGGTGGTTTTTTTGATGGAGTTTTATATCATTTTTTCTTGCAAGTTCTTCATATTTCCATGTAGTTGTGTTTAAATTGCCTATATTGGGACAGCCTTTCAAAATGTGACCTCTTACAAGTGCCTTCTTGTGCACTTCCTTTGAATACTGAAGAACGATTCTGCACGGTACAACTCAAACAATGTAAAATAATCCTGCCCAATGATCTGTATTCAGCCTGGTTTTCTTGGGTTGGGGGGGGGGGGTAGGGGTCGGAAGAGAGAAAATTAATTCCCCTTGTATAAAAAACACTGTGCAACAATGGAGAAATAAACTAGGGGTACAGTCATAGCTAAGATTGATAAATGTTTTACAGGGGTTTTGTGCACTTTCATATGGAGCTTATTTCGGTTGTGGCAATCAAAATAAGCAACAGTAACTTGGAGGATCTTCCCAGGCTATTTTTCTCAGCCTTTTGCAGTATTTTAGATGGAATTCGTTTTGTTGTTGTTGTTGTTATTGTTGTTGTTGTTGGGTTGGGGTTTTTTTTGCTGCTGTTTTGGGGCTTTGTTTTGTTTGTTTGGGCTTGTGTAATTTTTCTTTTTGGGGGGTGGGGAGTTGGTACTGGTATGAACTACATCATCATCTGTGAGCTTTCAGATTGAAAAAAATGACCAATCCCATACTTTGGCTTACATAAAAATAATCTGTGTTGACACAAATTACTAAACAATCTAAACCAGCATCCCAAGTTACGAAACAACCGATTGACAATGCAACGGCAGCGCTGCTGTTTGGCACACAGTTTTATTTCCTTGCCTGGCACGACCTTCACTTTCATTTTTCTTTGGAAAAAATTAGACCTTGACATGGCGAGTTGACAATAACAACCCAGCAGCTGGTGTTGGCAAAGTGCCCACTGGCAGTTCGCAAGAACAGTCCCCTGACTTAGGAATTAGGATCCTAGATCATGGTATATTAAATGCCTTGGCTGGAGAACAGAGTGGTATATTGAGGTTACCATAGAGGAATTAAGGTGTTCACCCCCAATGGGGTTCCTTTTTTGATAAAGGCAACTTGTTCAAAACTTGCTGTTGTTATGGGTTTGAGGTGTTTATATTCACACTCTATATAACAACTGTTCTGAAGTGCACAAATGCCATGGTACAAACATAGGGCTTCAGAATTGTAGCTTTCTTAAAGGGAACGGATACATTGCCTTTGGATTGGGTGTTTTGGGCTCTAAATAAAAAGCATTTGTTATGATTGAAACGAATAAAGTTGGCAAGATGCTTTAAAAGTATAATATACATACATACATGTGTCTGAAATTCTAATACCAGGCCTGGCATTACACATGGGGGCAATGACCTCTGTTGCCCCTGGTCATGGCCTTGGTGCCCTCCAAAATGTTCCCATAGACTTTAAAGCTTTTCCCAATGGAAGTGCCCTTTGCAAAATGAAAATGGCCTTGCACTCTGCAAAATGACTTTCGGCCTGCTGTAGACTATAATGTGAAACTTGACTTGTTCTCATCATATCAATACATGTATGATATGAAAAAGTTTCAAATTGTTAGAACATACTGCCTGTATATTATGTTATTATTTGTCTTATCATTCTTGAATATCTTGTACCAGGGCTTACAATTACATTGTGCGAATGTGTACTTCCACAAAATAGTTCCAATAAGTACATAGTTACATGAAACTATTGCATGGAGGAAGGATATATCCCATGGTTGTCATCAAATTAGTCTGCCCATATACTATTAACTTACAATAATAACCTCTATACTAACAATGTAGCCTGCATGTGTCTTACAAACTTATACAATGCCAATTGATACCAGAAGCTGGCCTGAGACTTCATGGAGGCAATTGCCTCCATGCCACTGGTTACCCCTAAAACAGTAGTTCGCTGGCCAGTGGCCAATGCTAGTTAAAACACCCCATGAGGACCTGTCAAAATTCTCTCCAAGTGGTTCCCGCTGTCTAGATCAGTGTTTAAAAAAGCATCCCTACATGTATGTTATAATGAAATACACGCAGGCCACAAAATAACCCACGGCACCCACAGCAATTAGCCTTTTTGAGGTATGGTGGACACTATAGGAGTACACCGTGTGATTTGGGTGTATACAGACAAATTTACCCAAACCTATAATAGTGTCGTAGTATTGTGTCCGCCATATCTCAAAAAGGCTTATTGCCAGGGTGCCCTGTGCTTTTGCTGTGGTGCCCTCTGCAAAGTTCCAATACAAATTTACATTTTCCTCATAGAAGTGCCCCTTACCAGTGGAAAATAGCATTAGCAGTGCCCCTTCAAGAGCGAAGTTCATGGCCTGCACATGGACTGATGAAAAACTGGCGGACTAATGAAATGACAAGTTAACTGGCCCTGCTGGCCAGTCACTGAAACAGCGCAAACCATGCATGCCCCTGGGCATCGCCTTGGTGCCCCTTGGTACATCCCAGCACAAATTTTCCACATTAAAGTTCCCTTTCACCAAGAAGAAACTGCCTTGCCCTTTCCAGAATGAAGTATCAGGCCTAGGCCCAATAACATAAAGCTGTTAAGCAGGAAATTCTGCTTACCAAATTTCTTTACTTAGCAAGAAATGAATGGGGTACCAGTGGCAACAATGTAAACTTTATGGAATGTTGGCTGGTAACCTGTTTCTGCTTCTGGTTAGCAAGTTTTTGTGCTTACAGGCTTTATGAAATCGGGCCCTCCGATCTTCTTTCAACTGATCTATTTTTAACAGATGAATTGTAAGTATTGCATTTGGCGTAAAATATTTTTAAAAAATACCACTGATGAACATTCCTCCATAATGACTTCCACAGTCCCCCCCCCCCCAACCCGCAGCAAAGTATTTTAAAGATCTACTTGGAAGCTGTTAACTTTGCAATTGCTGTTGTCTTGTTTTGTGTAGCCTAAAATACCCGGTGCACTAATGTGTAATTGCACACAGACAAGTTCTGTTTTGATCAAAGTGGGATGTCTGGAATTTGAGGGAATATTTACCAAGCATAGAGAGCCATGGCTGCCATGAAGTGCTTTTTTTTTAAGGTGAGGGTTACTGTGTGTAGTTTGGACCCCCCCCCCCCGCATTTCTAGCGTAGTGACATTTTTGGTCTCTCAATGAATTTCCTGGATGCCTAATTCTCTATACATAAATGTTACATAATACCAAGCAGGAAAATTGTCCAGCTCTTGCCTGCCTGATAGTTGGCATGGAACACACTGGGTTGATGTGTAGGACAAGACGCAGTGAGTTTAAAGGTTGTACCTTGATCTGTGATGAGACAGTGAGTTCAATGGTTCAGCCTGTCCATGGTATAAATTATTAAAACCACAAAGTGGTGCTTGGTTTATAACGGTCTAATTAATGTGTAACCACTTTAATAGCAATGATATCACAGACTGCATCATCTACAATCTTTTTGTTTGACTGAAATGCCTGGTGTTAACCGCTAAACCACAGTTCATATTTACCCACCGATAATCCTTGCTTTATCTTGCTTTATTAGCCCTGGGGGTCTGATAACAAATCTTGTAACCATTTTACACAATACCTGGCAACTTATTTAAGGTAGACAACTGGCAGTTCCAATGAAACAGCTTACGCCCTTTATTCTGACACACTGAATGACATAAGCAACCCATAACACTTTAATTATAGTGAGAAAATTACAAAGGAATGATACAAGATTGTGCCACAAAGCAATTGAGTGATTTTTTGTTATCTTAAAAGTTACTTTTTATTTTATATAGTACTACTGTACAGACATGGGTACCATATCTAGAGAAACATTTAAATGCATAATAGATTTAAAGCCACTGCGCAATAAAATCTCCTTCAAAATCTGTCCTTAAATAAGCAGAACACCCCTAAAAAATTGACTACTCTTCATTGTTTTCTTTAATTTAATGTGGGTTCGAATCCTGGTCATGACACCTGTGCCCTTGACCACGGAAGAAAAAGTACCTAGCTGGCCAGTCAATTTAATTCCTGATAAACTACAAAGTTGTTTGTTTTTTTAAAAGCCAGAAGACAAAACCATTGAAAACTACTGATGTTGGAGACCTTTGGTCTCAAATATCTGCCGTCGATTTCACCAAACTCTTCCTAACTTCTAGGATTAATCTTAGGACTTAGGACGAGTCCCAGCCTTGCACTGTAAACATGTAAATCTTAAGATTAATCCTAAGTTAGGACTAGTTACTCGTCCTAACTCGAGATAGGATTAATCCTAGCGTTTCGTGAAATCGGCTGCAGGTTCATTTGAGGCATTACTTTGTTTTTTCAGTGTATAGATTATATTATGAAGCCATTCAATATTTAAAAATCAAAATTTGGGGTGGGTGGGTTGGTCAAAACAATTTTGGAAAAAAAAACATCAACAATTTGTTTAAACATTGACTATTCTGAATGGCCCCTAAGGAGCACTTCTATGAGGAAAATATTAAAATTTCTGTTGGAAACAGCGACCTTGGTCTTACCACAAGAACAAAGAATCCGTATACAGAGTATATGGTTGCCCTTCCAAGAACAAACAATTATAGCAGGTCAGAAGATGAATCCCAGATCAATGGTTAAAGATACAAAAACATTGTACTGTGTGCAGGAAGGTTTTGTTATTTAGTAATGTGGTTAATCTTAATGGTAAACATCGTAACCTGATGCTAAGTACAGCCTGGGTGGATAAATATTTTGATATCAATCACCTGCAAGGTCTCCGTTTCATCCAATGACTATGTGATTCACGTCTCATTTATTATTACTTTGGGGTTGGGAAAATCATGAGTAATACTTGATCAAAAGCATTTATTTTCGCGCCAAAAAAAGGCGACATTCATTCCTGCAGTTCCCTCACTTGTCAACATCAGCTGCAATATTTGTTGTTGTTGTTGTTATTGATTTTAACAGATTTGTCATACACAAGAAATATCTCAAAGTGGAGATCTGTACCCAATAAACCCAAATGTACATTGTTCATTGTGCTCAGTTGTACAGAAAATGTTTGTGTAAAGTTCTTTCACCCTTTGCGGTGATTATTTCTTCCGTGTTCATCCATGCACCTATATACTGCATCCGGAACGGACATGAAAACATTTCACAAGCCTCATAATTGTGATGAAACCACACGATTGCCAAATAAATGTCATGAGTGAATGTTGAAACCCAAAGCAGGCCCGTAATTTCATCATTGTTGGGACAAGGCCATTTCCACTTGACCTTGAAATCTGTGGTGAACCGCAGTCTTGTGTGCTCCACTACAGAAGGCCTTGTCCTCTCATATTCACACTTTTGTCTTGTTTTATTCCAATTTTGATACATTTGTATAACTTTGTATATATGTTCTATCATTTTGTCTACCAATTTGTTTGTATGAATGGAAACAAAAACAAACAAATTTGAGGAGGCATACTACAGCATCAGCCCAACTATAGTTTGGATTGGCCCAACTATAAATGTGGTCAGTCCAACTATAAAAGGGTCAGCCAACTATAGATGGACCAGGCTCAACTATGGTTAGGCCAATTTTATAGTTGGGTGGAATGGGGGCATTTTGAAAGCAGCACCACATTACCACAATCAGGGCAACAGATACAATGATCTCCATGGCACCTATTTGAGTTGCCGGCCTGTAAAAAGATCTGACTCACATTACCCATTGACCACATCATGGGTTTGTCTGCCATTGGGATTTTACAATTAGCTGATGATTGCAGATGATGTAACGCTGCTTGAACTGCACTGCCATCTTCGCCCATAAGGCAGTCATATATCCCACCGTGTGGTAGCCATTTCATAACCTGGGGACATCAAAGCGACAAGAACAAACAGTTAATACAATTCAAGAAGCTCCCAGCTGGCACCAGCAAAACAACAAACATGGCAAAGATGCAATCTGCGCGCCCAAGGATCAAGTGTATACATGTCAGTGTGCTCATGACACATTTTCAACTTGAACACTAAAACAATAATAAATGGTGCGCACAGGTGAGCGTCAGACTTGGAATTACCCAGAGGCCATGGAGGCCATGACATCTGTTGCCCCATGTCTTGGTCTTGGCCCCCCTTTCAGAAGTTTCCCACAGACTTCAATACTTTCTGATTAGAATAGAAGTGCCCTTTGCAAAATGAAAATGGCCTTGCCCTTTTCACAGATGAAATTTCAGGCCTGGAATTTCATCTTTGAGAAACAATTCCATTGAAGTAACCAAACCTCCTAGGGTAGATGTCACACTTATAGGGAAGATGATATACCCTGGGTTACCAACTCAATTTTGTTGCCACTATAACGAGGTAGGGTTTACCAGGAACAATGGGGTGCACTGGTGCACATGAATCGTGGATTGTGCATAAATTGGGTAACATACCTGAAAATAGAATTAGCTGTTGCAAACTGCTTACCAACCAAAAGGACCTATGGTATAAATGCAAAAAAATAGTTAGTGGCCTGACGTTTCGACCCTAGCAGAGTCTTTCTCGAAGGCTAAATGACAAGACTACAAGCATAAACAGGTACATGTATACATTACTGACCTATACCTATGACATAACTGTTCAAACATGCCATGTCAATGAAAGTTGACTTCCTACAACTTGGAAGTCAACTGCAATGCAGTTTCTACTCCTCCTCTGAGCAAAGATCAAAGTTGATTACGAGTGCACTGTGCACCCCCTAAAGTTATTTTAAGTTCTGCACGTTTAATACATCCCCACATTTATTGATTACAAAATCCATCAGCCTTGACTCAATTAACAATCTTCCAACGGAGACCCAAACAAACCAAAGAAGCTTATTGTTGGAAATGTTGACAGCAAAGAATACAAAGGGATTGTGTAACAAAGAGCTTAACACATTATCATCAATAGGAGTACTCAACCGAAGGTTGCGATAGTAAAAAATGTTTGCGCAAAACTTCCCCCCTTCAGCTCTTCTTCATAAACCATGGAGGTAATGCTTACCATCGTCACATACATTTTATGGGCATTAATATAGGATACATCATGCACTGAACTTTCAAGAGAACCACTTCTAACAATCATTTTTATTTGGGGGCACAAAATATATTGATCCACTGTCCAAACAGAATCCCCCCCTCCAAGCAGTTCCTAAGCGCTAGAATAAATCAATGAATCCAGCCATCTTATTGTAATGGGTTATTCACTGCTTGACTCTAAAATCCTCTACCACCATAGTGGTATGCTACCACTCACTGAGCTCCAAGGCCCTCATCAATTCCTAGTACTGGGAATCGTTGTTTGTTTTTCAGCTCTTTTTTTTTCTTCTTCCCAAAGCACAACATGTGCGCACTTACCATTAGCATACAATCACTTTGCAGCCTTTAAAAAAAAAAAAAAAACTTGTTTGGGACATTCCATCAGTTGCTTCCTCCCCCCTCTGTGGCTATTGCACAGCTGATTGAGCGAAAGCAGTGAAAGGGGTTTTCATTTCCAGTACTCGTCTTAAAGGGGAATGCCATTCCATCAAAGGAAAAAAACAACCCACTGATACGTGTTCATGGGGCATCAAGGTGATAACGTGGTTAGAGGTGTCTCTTGAGTGAAAAGGTACACTGCAAGATTCTCAGGATCCTGATCATCAAGTCACAAATTCAAAAACAGTTTTGCTATGTCTGTTACCTCACCCCAAACACATATATTTTGACAGACTCAGCCTTGTTGGACAGCAAGTTTCCGAATAATTTCTTTGTTTTAACACTCCCTCCCCAACCTTTTCCTACTCACTGTCGAAAGGCTTTTCATTAAATATTCATTGAATTTGATATCAACACTCCCTCCCCAACCTTTTTCCTATTTCCTGTAAAAAAGGTAAGCATCATCAGGGATACTCAGCGAATCAACTTGTGCATACTTGTCGGTGGGAGACTTTTGAACGATAGGTGAAAGCAGACTTAACAGGTAAATCTCCATTGTTTACGCCGCTCTGAGCTTGCTCACATTTCCAGAACAATAGATTTACCTGAAGAACAATGGATTTACCTGACGTCTGCTGCCACCTAGAGTCCCCGAAAATTGCCCATTGTCATCACAGTAGCGCAAGATCAAACCTAAAAGCATCTCAATCTGAAAGGAGACACTTTGCTTATCATCTACGTTGAAATAACAACACCATAATTGCAAAACAATTCAATGGAAGAGTAAAATCAAGTGGTTTGTCTTCAATGAAAAGTTGCATTGAAGTAAAAGGTTAACATTTAAGATGCTGATGTAGTTAATAATAACAATAATTACAGACATTTATAGAGTGCCACATCTGTCAGAATTGACACTCCTGGCGCTAAAAGAAAGTGAAAAGCAGAATTGCAAAAAGACAATTCAACAGTCTACGAAGAAAGTTTTAAGAATACAATTAGTTGGGAAGTTTGAA
Source organism: Pisaster brevispinus (assembly GCA_023634235.1). NCBI lineage: Eukaryota > Metazoa > Echinodermata > Asteroidea > Forcipulatida > Asteriidae > Pisaster > Pisaster brevispinus. Next base: position 6,319,607 of record JAMKCF010000013.1, read on the forward strand.
AAAGATAGGTTTTTAAATGAAAATTGTGCAAGGATTCTTTCTTTTCTGAGTGCAGCAAGAGTTAGTTCCACAGTGATCACCCGATCTTGAGAGTGCTGTACTTTCTAGATACAGTTTCTTAACTATCTTAACTGAAGTTGTCCAGAGTTTTGATTCTACCTCCACGATTCAAACCAACAGCTTCATAAAGCCCTTTAAATTTCAGCAACTCTATTATGTGGTGGTTGTAATACCATGGATCTATACACATAAACAACTCTCCAAGGGCTGCCTGAACTTCAGGGTTGGCAACAGCATGCTAATCAATATTCAAGCTTGTCATCTATGACAGGGTCAAAGTCAACCAATCAGAGCATTAGTAAGAGAAAGTTGCTGGATATAGCTCCTGTTGCTGGGTCCCTTTGGTGGTGCTCGCAAATCAACACTCCGTGTACTTGAATGAAAGGACAGTTTCAAGACCAAGATTTTGCAATAAAGTTCACTATAGGACCTTGCCCAGGGGATAGGTTAACAGATTTATGTGATCAAGAAGCTTGTGATTAAAACTTTGTTCTTATTAAAGAATTGTGCACCAACCTTGGTAAACATTAATACCAAGGACCAGCGATTTGGTTGGTACACATGTAGCTACACTGCACTATTCATGGAGTACTAATAAACTGACTAATTCATTGCTCTGTCGTGGTATTTTTTGGTGTTCATTTGACTTTTCTTTTAGCACAAAGAAGTCGTTAAATGTTGATTAGGTGTCAGAGCTAGGACTTTATAAACTGGTGGAGCAATTGCAGGCCTGATACTTCACACAGGTAATGGAGGCAATTGCCTCCAAGTCCCTTGCCATTGCCTTGGTGCCCTTTCAAAATATTCCAGTAGAAATTTAAATTTCCTTCATAGAGGTTCCTTTAATTAAGGTAATACTTTACTGCCTTGCCCTTACAAGAATAAAGTATCAGGCAATAGCATGCCTTTTTTATAACATAAGAAATATAAGTAATACTTCAACATTTAGTCTTAAAATCATAAGCTTAGTAAATAAACTGAGCAAACATTTTGTCTCTAAGGGGAAAACACACCACTGGAAGGAATTTGATCTGAAAACTTTTTTCTTCAATGTACTTTCTCTTGGTGAAAAGCTTATAAACCTCTGAGAAATATTTATCCTTTAAATACTTCCCCTTTTAGTAAACAATTAACCCTAAAACTGAGTCAAATTTATCGAACTTAGCATGGGTTCGCTTGTAAACATCATCCCCCATGGTAACAGGCACACAACTGGACCATGGAGGTAGAAATTTCTACCTCCATGATTGGCCATTGCATTTCAATTGCAATATTTACAGGCCTGGGCCCGATTTCACAAAGAGTTAAGATTGATCTCAACTCCAAATCACTCCTAATTGCTAAGCAAAGTGTGATGTCACAATACAAATCACTATGGTGATACTGACAACTCATCTTAAGATGAATCTTAGTGCTTTGTGACTAAATTGACCCCTGGAGTTTCATCCTTGAAAGGGCAAGGTATTTTCATTTTGCAAAGGGCACTTCCATTGGGGAAAAAAACTTAAAGTCTATGGGCAACTTCTAAAGGGACACCAAGGCCAAGACCAGGGGCAAGCAACAGCAGCCATGGCCTCCGCATAATTCCAGGCCTGTATTTAGTGCATGTTAAACCATGCAGGTAGAATTCTACCTGGTTTTTATTATACAGAAAAGAACTATTTTCATGATATCTTACATTAATATTGGCACATAGGCCTAAAAACCAGGGTAAATTAACAAGTGTTGCCAACTTTAAAAATTGCAGGTTTTGTGAACATGAAAGAAAATCTCTTGGGAAAAAGGTTGTTAAATTCAAGTACAGCAAGTCATTAAGAGGTCAGCAAACTTTCAGTTGTTTTATATTTCATCAGACTGGAGAACCAGCTGCTGACACAGCTTTGTCTTTACTCATGCTCAAATACACAGGAAGCTGTGTGTGTACAAAAGCATTGTTAATGTTTAGCTCAAGGTCTCTTTGTTTGTCCCCACTTTCCTCAGGGGTTTGCAAACTTTTGATTGAAAACTTAATACAATTGCCTGACAAAAGGATGGTATTGCAACATAGAGTGTAAAATGAAAGTGAATCTTGCGTTGAGGTAATATTACAGGGTCAGCTACTGTAAGCTTTCTTTTACACTTGCTGCCAGTATTCTTAAAGGTAGGGTCCTCGATTGGTTTTGTCAAAGCAGGAACTGCCTTGCTCTATGGTCAAAGTAATATGCTGATGTATTGGCAAAATTATCAAGAAAGATATAGGCCTACAATAACAGTCACCTATGAAAGTTTCAGCTCAATATCTACTTGTTGAGAAGACAGCAAAAAAACAAAACCGTCACGGTATATTACACTAGAACATTTAATCCATCCATGCTTAGCAGGGTGACAGCGGGTACCAACCACATCTATGTGCCGCAGCACTCGCGAAAGGACACCAAGCCTCAGAAATCTGAGAATCAAGTCACGCATGAATCTTTTCTCAGATTCAAATGTTTTTATTGATTTTTGATCAACAGGGGCATTTCAGATGAAATCATTTTGGAGATTGCTTACTACCATCATGGAGATTTCCTTCCTTCCATGCCATCTTTTTAACAAGTAAGCTTTCGGGTAGAAATTACAACAACAAAAATTCCGGGGTCTTTACCAAACAATGACCCCTACCCTTTTAAGAGCGAATACTCTTGACTGTATATTTACCACACAAATGGGAATCTAATTAGTTTGCCAAATATGATTTATCAATGTCAAAATTTATACCAATGTGCTGATGCATTTGAAATTATTTACTGCAATTAAACAAATATTCATAGACTATTGCATTAGGATACACTTGGATAAATCCTTTTGTTGTATAATGATTAAACAATTGAACATTTTTCAATGCAATCATGAGAAACAAATCTACTGGTGTTTCTCACCCACACAACCCTTTAAAATGTGTGGCACCCAAGCTTGCTATTATTTAGCACATTAGTGCCCACTTCCCTTGCAAACACCCTTGGTAAAAAAAAAAGGTGACATTCTTGTCACAAGGCCATTATTTTTTAAAGTTTGTTGTTTTGTGTTATGTCTGAACTAGTCTAGTCTGAACTGTACCCTTGATTGCAAAACTTTTAGAAGTGCTGATGTAATCATCTACACATGATTCTGCAAGCACTGTTGACTGCGTACCAGTACGTAGTTTGTGAACTTTATATGGAAATGTGCTCATGTATGACCTGTGTGTATACTTTCTAGTCCTACATTAGCTCAACCTGTAGCAGGTATCACATTTTTGACAATCAAGACCACCAGGGATTGTAGCTCAACATTTTTACTGGACCGAAGAATTTGTCACAAGACCAGAACCAAAATGAGAGACAGTTCCACATTTAAACTGTTTTTATTTAAACCAAAGAAGGAGGAATTTTCCTTCCTCTAATAACTAAACAAGCACAAAGAGAAGATTTATCTCATTTGTCTCATTGGAATTACTTCAAGCAACATTTGAACAAATAATGAATGAAAGATCACAGTGAGGATTTAAAAACACAAGACCAGTGGAATTGTCCGTTCTAAAATGTACAGGCCCAACGCTACAATCACTGGCTTCGGGTGTAAATTTTTAGCCTTGATGTAGCTCAGTTTAAAAGATCTGAATTGTTGAAACCATGGACAATTGAACTTTCTCCATTGTGAAACTACCAGTCTTATCAACTACATACACAAAGATGACTTGAGTACATACACTAGTGTGACAGCATACATGGCTTTCCAGATATGGTATAAATGCAGTGTTTTTTAGGGGCCATTCAAAATTTTCAATGTTTTAAAATTTCGAATTTTTTTTCGAATTAGTGGGTGGGTGGGTCAAAGGCCTCTTTTTCAAATAATTATTAATTGAAATTCACTTTTCATAAAAAAAAAATTAAAAAATTAAAAAAAAAACGGAAAAAAGCTAGATCGTTTGACTTGCCTGCGTACCAGCGTTCCTATATGCGCGTGATGACCCGAGGTACAATGTGTACAAGTACATTATAAACTGTACAGCGTGACTCACTATTATGTGAAACACTATGTGCGTGGCCCATTATGTGAAACACCATTAGGGGTACGGCGATTCGGCACAATGGACGAGTTGAGTTTTCTATTTTACTTGCAGCGGTCGAGTTGGACAACGAACGTGTTGGACAACAGACGAGTTACAACGGTCGAGTTAGTACACTGATCGAGTTGGTCGGAAACGAGTTGGCTAGCGGTGGTCGAGTAGACTGGAATCCATAACTTTCCAACCACGATAAACATGTCAAATGCGAGTGTGATTTTCCATGGAGGTAGCGACCGCAGACCAAGCAAGTCTCACGCTTTCACGCACCGCAACCATTTTCTCACGCTTTGGGCCAGACAGGGAAAACAAAATAATATATAATAATGCACAATCTTCAGATTGCACGCAGTTTTTCAGAATTATCAACTTGGGCTGGCATACAAACAGAGCGCGAATTTGCAGATTGCGCACGCTTTTGCTCTCTCACCAGATTCAGCTGACAATTCGGCTATTCAGCAGAGCGCAAAACGCGAATTGCGCACAAGTTTGTCCCAATCCGATTAGCAAATTTGTTGAATGCGCCCCATGTCATAGACTCAACACAACAGGTAGAAGTCATGAGCGGAGGATTTTGCACATCATTTTAGCCGGAAATTAATTTTCTTGGGGGAAATAATCTGACACAATCGTACCTCCACATTAACCAGCAACATCTCCTGTGTACCTTATGTGAGTTTGAAGTATACTGGAGAGGTTTTTCTTGCATTTTGAAAAAAAAATCCTCCACAAAAAAAAAATTCTGCACAATTTTGGTTTTAGCCTATTTTTTTTTCTTCCCCGGAGCAAGTTTTTGTTCGGGCGGCGATTCTGTTAATTTGGGAGTAAAACAAAATATTTTTTAGGGGGGTTGAAAAATCTAACGCATAGCTGGCCTCTGAACTTGGCACCGATCCTCACGGGTTTTGGTCACAACAAAAGTTGATGAAAGTTTTAGCCCAGGGCTAAAATAACTGGGCCTGCGGTCCGGTGCGAGGCCTGAATGTGCATTATTAACATCCATGCAGCGCACACAAGTAAAAGTACTATATGCAAGTACATGCACAATGCAAACCACATGTAGTTTTATTTTTAATACTGCACAACAAATCAATGTTTTATAATCGAAATTAGGGGTGGGTGGGTGGGTCAAAAAACTTTGGAAAAAAAAATCGAAATTTTAAAACATTTAAAATTTTGAATGGCCCCTTAATATAAATTCAAATGTTCCATAGATCACAATCTTTGTCACAAAATATGGTGATTTTTCATTTGTCAACAACTAAAATGCAAAAGTATGTGTACACAAATTATTATTTACCTGGCCCAGTGAGTTTAATATTTTAGTGTGAAACTCGCTTACCAATTTTGTAACAAGATTTTGACATGCCTTTCTGCCTCGTTGAAAGGGCAGCAGTGTTAGGCCTGGTATTCCATCCTTAAGAGGGCAAGGCCACTTTCACTATGTAAAGGACCCCGCAGTTCAATTACAAAATCTGGAAATTCATTGGAAACTTTTTAAGGGCCAAGACCAGGGGAACAAAGGCCATTGCATCCAAGGCATCCTTGTGTAAATCCATGCTAGCTGAATGGTTGACTGCAGTGTCACAGCATGGAGGTAGAAATCCATGGTCACAGCAAGCCATCCAGCCATCCATTGAACAGGACAGCCTAGGAAAATTTGGATAGCCTCAAGCTAGTTCCGCCAAAGCGTCAACTGCCCAGAAAATAAAAACAGACAAATATATATTTAAAATTAACTAAACCAACATTTTTTGTTTAATCAATCAAATCTTTTTTTAAAATATGTTTTGTCAAGGACAATGCTACCAACTTGGTAAATCCAGGTTCAGTTATTGTTTTTGTGTGGTTTTTCTTATGTGTGTGGTTTTTTTTTTAGATCTCCTTTAATGGTTCATTTCCTGTGACCTGATCATGAACCACTGTAACTTCTTTTTGTTAAAAGTTGTACATGTATGTACATGTGTACAATAAAGTACTGTCATGACCATGACAGTAGGTTGTCTTGAAAAATACGATGCAAAGTAAGGGGTTGAATACTAGTTATGCCACTAAACTATTACTATAATCATCAGACAATAAGCCACCCCGAATATTATAAGCCGCAGAGCACGCTGAAGGCCTGAAAATGTGCGACACGCAACATTTGAGATCTAGAAAAGGGCTACGAAATGTTGGTGCCACTTGAAAACATTCCCCCAGTCAGTGAGTCATTAGTCCAGGTTGGACTCCTCCGCCGCATTCAACATGAAGTCTAGGGTAAAGGTCCTCTGCCATTCGGAAAAAATTTATAACAAAATATTTTCATTCATTTATACTTGATCAGGGATGTGATGATAGGCTGTTGAAAAAAACCTGAACTGTGAGCGCAAAGCGTGAAAGCTTGCGAGGGCGAAAACTTGCGAGCTCGAAGCTTATTTACATGTATTTATCTTTTGTTTTAAAAGCCCTAATCTGCACTCTGGGGCATTCTATTTGGTTTTATCTTCATGTTTTTTTTATGGTCTTAATTAAAAAATAATATAATAAAAAAATATAAAATTGTTGGTGGGGGGGGGGGGGGGGAGGGTTAAAAAAAAAAAGGATTTCCGGTTAAAAACTGAGAAATCACATCCCTGCTTGATGGAAGAAGCTGAAGCTTCGCTCACATATTCCTGATGTCCGGAATTCCAAGACTACTGGGTTCAAAATTTTAAAATTATGTCTCTGTTGTAACTTTCTTTACTGACTCAGTATATAACAAATTGTGCGCACGTGCATCCACAGTATTCGTCATGCTCAGGGTATCCTCGATTATTTACAATTATTAGAGTTATTTCACCAAGTACAGTATCGACTATTTCGCTTTTTAAAACTAAATAATGTAGAATTGATACCAAACTAACACTAACTAAAAATGTTTTGCTTCAGTTGATTAGAAAGTCGATCGAGTTGCTACGCATTTCGCGCATGCACACCTGCTCACACGACAACAAGTACAAGATGTTTACAACAGAAGCGTGGATCTTCTTTAATTTTCTGGAATAATGTCACCTATGGACATGAAGAATTCGAACGAAACATTAGCTTCATAAATCATGAACAAATTTTAGTTGAAATTTTATTCGCATTGTAGAGAAACTTTATACCTAGGACGTCAGAGCAGTGCAACTGAGACTGCCATCCAGGTCTACCCAGTCATGAGACACTTTGATGCCAACATGCCCAAACTTTTCCAATGAAACTGAAAGTTCCCCTTGGTTTCAAAATGAAAAATGGACAAATGCCCGCTCAAAAAAGGTCGGATCATAGATTGGTTGTTGTCAATGCTGATTTATAGGAAACATATAGAAAGATTAAATGTCACATGTGAAAGCTGAACACAGTGTCTACTTGCTAAGAAAACAGAGAAAAAAACTGTCGCTGTATTTTCACAAGAACATCAAATCCATACACGTTTTATAGCGAGAGGTGACACCGACAAGCAAGTGCCAACCAACAGCATCTCTGGCCACAGCATTTGCGTACGGATGCCAACCCCCAGAAATCTTACAAGCGATTCATGCCATGAATCGTTTCTCCGGTTTAAATTTTTGGGGGTGAATAATTATCCAAACCACATTACTTCAAAGGTAGTCCTTCCTCAATATAGTTACATTCAACAGCTGCATAGTTGCGAATCGTAACCCTCCATCCAACTGTCGGGAGGATGGAGGGTTACGATTATGGCAACTAACACAAGTAACACACAGCTGCAGCAGAGCTTCTCACCAGAATAAGCTCTTTATATTGCCTGGTCATTAGTTTTTGGAGTATTCACCAATACCTTTCAAAAAGAAGAAATTCTAGGCCTGCTGCTGTGAGTAAAAACTGTACTGCAGCAAATGATTTGGTCCCCTTGAATATTATAATAATAATATTTCAATAATGCAAAGAAAGTAACAATGCAAAGTAAAAATGCTAGCCGTTTCTTGCTTGACTTGCAATTAGCCCGGCCCCAGGTTGGACTCCTCCACTACATACAACAGAAATTGTTGGGGCAGTTCGTAAAAGTCGGAGGCCGGAGCTACCCGAAGATTGCGTTTATAACGTAAAATGTCATTCAAAAAGACTACTCACGTACTCCAAATGAACACATGATGAAAGGTTGATTCTTAAGCAGGTATGGGGAATGGAATTCAATTCTGTCCCCATGGATTGGGAAATTTTGTGTGTGCTAATTTTCCTACCCATTTGGAACAAAAGTGAATCTTTATCCTACACTTTGCCTGAGATGAGAGTGAGAACCTTCCAAAAAACATTTGGCAGTTTTTGGTGTGCGTGAGTAGCTAATTTTAATGATATTTCACGTACAACGTAGGCCTAATATTAAAATGCAACCTCCGGTTAGCTACGGCTAGCTCCGACCTCCGACTTTTACCAACACCCGAAATTGGCGTCCTACACAGGGCTAGATAATAAGACTGAGTAACACTTGCAATGTATCAATCATGCGATGCATGGCTTAAAATTAATAAAAATATCAATATCGGTCATTTGCATTTATTCAAAACTAGTCATGAATTTAACAGCTTTTTTGAAGAGGCTAGAGACAAGTCACCACTCATCATTTTTATACAGAATCATATAGAACAAGCAGGAAGTGTTGGAACGGCCACTCCCATGACGAAAACACCACATTATTACAAATTATTACTACAAATCATATTTATCACGGAATTGGTAATACACAGACTAACCGTCGCCGAATGTAACATTTAACAACAACATTGTAAACATGAGTGAAAGTTGTATGGCCAAAACTTCATTTTGGCCTTCCTGTACTTGTCCTCTTGACGTTTGAATAGTATGGTGTGCTTTTCTGTGAAATCTGAAACATATTTATGAAATTTTACTTACATTTCAGCCTCCAAACAAGATAAAACTGTATTAAATTCCCACGTCCGTATGAATTCACTTTTGATTTCACCTATTGTGTGTGTATTGCATATTGCATAGAAATATCGCCTGATATGTTACTGTTGGTCTATTGTCCAATCAAATCGTTGTGTTTCCAGCAAAGGTCATAGGTTACGGTGTGGTACGATAAGTTTTGACCAATGGGAGTAAAATTAGAAATGGGAGGAAACTTCAGGAAAATGTCACATGCATCTTAAGTTGGATTTTTTTTATGAGAGAAAATTTAATAGAACAACTTCCTTGCTATTTTGGTAGAGAGTTGCGCTTAAATCCAGAAATTTTAGCGAGTGAAGTGAAAGCAAGGGTTTTAAATTGAATATTTTCAGCTAAAAAGGGTTGCATCCTTTCCTTTCTCGCTTTGGGGTGTTGACCTACGGCCTATAATCTACCTAGTCAGCAGGGACAATACTTTTGGGGATGGGAGGTCGGGGGGGGGTGGTTGCTTACCAAAGCCTCTATACAAAAACCCTGATCGGATGGTCGGTAGGGGCCTACTTGGTTTACATCCTCCTGACGGAATACGCCCTACTCCACGTGGAAGTTTACCAAGAGGCCCTTGATTGGGGGAATGTTAATTATGTTCTTAGTGGGCGGACCAATTCCAGGCGATGCTGCCGCCTTTTCTAGGTGTGGTTTGAAATGTTAAATACAGCTTTTCTCCTATACTGGCCTAGATGTTGAGTCAACATTCCTTCTCATGAAATTACGTATCCTGGCCGTGAAGGAATCCTCCTAGTAACATCGCCCACCCGATTTCGTTTTTCTCTAACTTCCCGTACCTAAAAATTGGCGTGCTCTGAGTTCAGAATACACTATTTGGACAATTTGCTTTTTGCCGTTCAGGAGAACAGGAAAAAAACCATACGGACTTTGGTGCTGATGGATGACACCAGGGCCCAATTTCATAGAGCTGCTTAAGCACACAAATTTGCTAAGCACAATAAAACTTTGCTTACCAGGCAGAATAAGGTTACCAGCCAAACTACCATGTCACGTGTACAATTTGTGACTGGTATCCTGCTCATTTCTGCTTAGCAGGATATTGTTAAGTATTGGCCCAGATGACACCGGGATCTTGCATAATAAAAAAATGCAAGGTGATATCATGACTGTTATTGGGAATCATAGCGTTGAGCTGTTATCAACCATAATTAGGCGACGTTGAATCTCAGATAGGTTGATAGCCTACATTACCGGCTATGTAGCCGTTATACTTTTCACACACAAAAAATAAATAAATAAATAAAAATCATGAAGTCTGCAGTTAGGTTTCCATAGGCCAGCCAATGCCCTTACAAAGAGCCAACCTGGTTTTTTCTTCTCTCGTGTCTTTTCTCTCGTTCGAATAATGTTTATAAAATAATGGGAATATAATTGCACATTCTTCCCTTAAAAGGGAACGTGATCAAAACGGTAGCATGGAGGCGCGACCTAGGAGGTTCTACCTCCATGGAGTGACCTATTGCTCCAGTAGAGGAAGCTTGCTCCATTCTCCATGGAGTGGATCCGGAAGATGCAATGTACTAAACTACACTACAAAACCTTCTGTGTCAGAATTGACCCCACCCAGATTCCGGGTTCCGGGGGGGGGGGGGGGGCTGACCATTTCTGGGTCAGGCCGACCCAGAAGCTGGTTAAAACAAAGTTTTCAGGTCAGTTGTAAACAGAAGAAGTGGGTCGGGCCACCTGCGACCCGCACTATCAGGACACTTTTTGGCAGGGCACGTCCGGGTCAATGTCTGCCCGGGAGTCAGAGTGCGGTATCAGAAAAGGACACCCCTTCATCGACGTGCTCATCATCTCTGATCATAGTCCCTTCCCATGTGCTCTGACGATTAAGCCCTCGGTCAGTAGGCCTATCTGACAGGGAAGCATGACAGCGTCAACGCCCAATAAGATTCAAAATATCCTTTACTAACATTGGGGTTACATTCGTCAATTGACATTTTGTTTAACCCTGAAAGTTTCTTCACGTGCACCACCGAGACGGAGTCGTCCACGTATCGTTGACTATATGAACAGACAAGTGCATGCTGGGTGGAAAAGGAAGCCAATCTAAAAGCCATCTGTTACGTTTTCAGACCAGGAAGGAAAACAGAATGAGCGAGACTATTACAGATTCTAGATCCACGAACAGGAAATAAGTTATATTTTGGCAAGGAACAATGTAACATTTTTCAAAATGCACCATGTATTGTGTGCTCTTTAAAATCAGGCCTATTCACAACTAAAAGCTAAACTCTTACTCAGCCTATAATGCCTGCATTTACTTCTGACGAATGCTCGACCAGTCGCCCTTTTATCTTTATTTAGCTCTATATAGTTTGACAGTGAATTTCATGTCATCAACCTGATAGTCATAAAAAATATAAATAGTGAAAGGTACAACCTTCCTCTCCACGCATTATAGGTATTAATACAATGAAACCAAACTTGCTGTGGGGTCACAGTTGTTTATTAATATAGCAACATCCAACAATGGACCCCAGCAGATGAAGGTCCATATATGGGGGTTGATTGATTAAACAGTCTATGACGCTTGTGCGCCTCTCTATAATAATCTCTGCTCGCTCTTTGAGGGAGTAAGATCAGTAACCGTAACAGCCTCATCAACTCTTAGTGCACCCCCACGGGGGAGCAAGGGGATAACCTAGGCCAGCATAGCCGATTCGTTGGGCTCGTGAACTCTGCGCCAATACACAATAGGTATAACTTATGCATAATCGGATGGGAAGCCCAGGGTAGCCTGTCAAAGTCCGTGGTATATAAAGACTCTACAGTTTCGCAACTTGCTATTAACTCTTTTAAAGTTCCAAGCTGGTGTGATATCTGGATCGAACGGCTGCGTTTTTAACTGGCCGTCATGGAGCTGTTGAAGTCGTGGTTGCTTCTAGCCTGTGTCGCTGGAACATTTGCAGGTGAGCTAGAAATTGTATTTCTCTTTAATACAAATTATTAAAACCCTGAGAGCTTAGTGATATAAAATTACACTGAATCATCATGTTGCCGACTGTTTGCACCAATCCAAAACATTTATTTTTTTTACAACTTCTTGAAATTATTTTCTCTAAATGTTTGTTGCTGAACCATACCATCTCGGTAGGCTAGCTTTTTATTTTATTTAGTGCAACCCAGGGATAATTAGATTTAAACTACATAATTACTAAATATAAATAAATTATAAGCTAAATCATAAATGTAAATAAATATTGATTTTGTGGTACTTCGGTGGGGCTGCCGCAACCGCCGCGGCGGCCCGCGAAGTTTCCAAAGAAGAAGCCACTTTTCTTCAACAACATATTATTCTCAAGTGAGCTTTAAATCTTCAATCCAATGAATGTCAATGTGTTGTTGTTTTTTGAGATCCAACACGAGGAAACAGTTGTTACAACTCTAGCTTTAGGGATGTTGTTTATTAATGCTTAGGACTTGTTTTTTTTAATTGACATATTTATCAATGTCTTTAGACAAATAATTATGGAAATGAAGATTAGATGGCTTTTTCGCTCTCAACACGACTGGATAATTTAATATTCACGAGCTCACTGAAATTATCGCGTAGCCTTTTCTATGTGTTTCAATGACGGTGCTGTCTCTGATCATGGTGTTAGGAATTCCCACCTCCATGCTCTGACGTTGATATTGAAAGAAGAATACTGGCAGTGAAACTCGCGCCTCAGGAAAAAAACCCGTCTGTCTATGTCCATTGCCTGGGATCGGTCAGTAATCATGTTATCAGTGTTTATCTGGGATCATAGTTGCGATGATCGTAACCCTCCATCCTCCCGACGGAGACCGGGATCATTGATATAAATGAAGTATTTCTAATGCTATGAAATCAAATAAGCCAGATGCAACATACCGAAACTCTGACAAACCATGGAGGTATACAATTCTAACAAACAAAGGAAAGAATGTGATCGCGATTTTGTTAAAGCCAAGCGCTCCGTCGTTGTCTTTGAAAAAAAATGTACAACCAATTTTCAACACCCCAACTTTCATCACCCCATTGTTGAAGTCGATATAAATTATTCCTTGTCTTAAATAAGTCATCGGAATAATTCAATATGCACAAAGAAAACCCGATCAATCTCTTTGTCTCGTTGTCTCTTTGTTCTCTATGGATAACACTTTGACTTTTGAAAAGGTGACCCCGACTTTGTTGTTTACATTGAACAGCTGATTGCTCTCCAGCCAGGCGAAAGTTGCGCAATCGAGCGCCAGTTCGTTCTACCCTGTGTGCGGCTGCGCGGAACGTAACTTAGCTAGCTTGGTTTTGTAGCATGTTTCGCGGGGTGGTGGGTGATGGTGGATACGAGAGGTTGGGCTGTGTAATCACGAGGATTTTCAGTGCTTAATTTAAAAGGTGGGGTCAATAATGCGAATGACCTTAAAGCTTGGGAACAAGCAGGTGGTTACCATTAACCCGCCATGGTTCTGCGGCAACAATTCGTGGTTTCAATGTCAAGTCAAACTGAAGATCTTTTAACTACTCTAGGTCTATGAGTCTACTTAAAAAAACAAAAAACAAAAACAACTTGCAACCATTAACATTGTTTTTTTGCATGGTATACAATTTTACAGGCAAATTCCGTGTTTATTGGCCCTTCTGAGAATTGTGCTTAGCAAATGAGCGGGTTACAGCAATGCAAACTGATTTTTTGGTTGATAACCTAATTCTGCTAAGCATAATTTTTTGTGCTAAGCAAGTTTTTGTGCCTGCAAGTTTATCAAAACCAATATTAGGCGTTGTTGGAATTGGTGGTCGAATCATAAAGCTCTATATGTCTATGGTCGAATTGTAAAAACTTGAGGAAGAATAAAACAATGACTGATGCTTAACCAAGTTTTGATTTGTGTGTGATTTTACATCCAGCTCCCTTCGCAGGATGGGGATCAAGACAATGCTCCAAGATTCCTACATGCGAAAGTGGTAAGTGAAACAAGAAGCTTGTTTTTTGGGGTAAACATTATGGTGCGCCCTCTATTGAAAGTTTCTGTTTAGCTGGCCAACATTAGCACTGCAGGAAAGCAGCAGCCAGGGCAGGGGGTATGTCCGTGTTTTTTCGTATTAAATTATCAATATTATTATTCAATCTTTCATGGTTTTTACTCAACTGGATGTGTTACTATCCCAATCCCATTGTTATGATCTTTCATGATAAGACCGTGATTTAGTCCATAACTGTAGATTTTCAGCTTTCCTGTGTCATTAATAACACAGTTTACAGTACACTACATACAGTTGGTAAACACTACAGTAAACACATGACATGATTTCGTTGAGTTGAAAAGAATCATCTGAGGTTTGAAGTTGATTAACTTTAATACATTTATTTTATCAGTTTCACATTGGTTAACTTTTGCTGAATTGAACCATTGATTGAATGTTATGATGTTTTTCAGAAGTTTTATTTGAAAGATCCTTAGTCGTTTTAATTTAAGTATGCAAAAAGAAAAAAGAAAAAAAGACCGGATTGTTTTGCACAGTTACCAGTAATATTAGATAGCAGCAATAAAAACAAACATAAGAAATTTGCAATCTCCAAATTTAGTTATACTTTGTTTTTATTTTCCCCTCCCCTATCCTTTACTTTTTTTTTAAGTGTACAAAAAAACGAAAAAAAATCAGCTAATTGTAAGTTAAAATTTAACACGTGGTCTGTCAAACTCGTACTAGCTCTCTTTTAAATAAAGGATTGTGACAGATCTATGATAATTGAAGCTACCAAATGCCATTGTTTTCAAGGGTAAAACCTGCATTTCTCTTTAACACTGGAAACAGTAAAAGTGTTTTAATGAATGAATTTGAAAGATTAATGGGAACCTTGATAAGTCTGTAGGTTGTCTTTCGGAAAAAGGTGATAATATGGTCAAGGTGCACACCTGCTAATATCATGTTGTCATGGTTTGAGGATACCCTGCTGACTACCATCCCTGACCACACAGTCAAGAGGGTTTAACAACATCATAACAACTTTTTACTATTGTCTCTGTGACAATAATGTAGATTTGACCCTTTTCAAGAACAGCCCATTATTGATTAATTCGGGTTAGGTCTTCAGTATATTTAGAAACAAGTGGTGTCAAGTTTTGTCTCCTTGGAATTTGGGAATCTAAGTTTTATCTGTAAGTGGTCCATGGTGCAGGTCAAATGTATAGACTGTACTGATCAGTCGACCCTGTTGTCCAAAAACTAAAACAAAAACACCCCATATCAACGTGAGTGTTTTGAGGAGACAGAGGGGTGAATATTTAATTTACACAGGTTAGGTTTAAGGGCTTGGGGATTGATTTATGTCACCTAGTTGTATTTCAGTAAATTTTTGGTTGAACAAAACTATCTTGAGCAGGATTTGAATCTGCGACTTCTGGATCAATGTGCCGGCGCTCTACAAATTGACCCATTTAGCCATAATGTTGGTAGTCTCCCAAAATTGTTGTGGGGGGGGGGGGCGGGCGGCGGGGTGCCAGTCACTAAGCCATTGAACCTGTAACTGTCATGATACCAGGGATAACACGCAGGTTTAGGATACAACCTTGGAAGCGGCAGGAGAAGGATCACCTTAAAATGGGATGTAACTTTTTATTTCAAGTATCCAGTAATAAACCACAAGGGAAACTGTAAATTTTAATTAATTTTGGGTTGAACAAAGAAAAATGTACCATAAAAGTAGTATTTATTTCATTTAGAGCAAGGACAGTTGACAGAATCAGGAAAAATGACTAACCTGCTAATGCTGTGTTGTAAAAACTGTATGGATCTAACATAGCTGCAAGTTTCACAAAAATTTGTTCCGACTTAGATAGAGTAAACAACAAATGGTGGCTATGGTTTTGTACTCGACCCCACTGATCTTGACCTTAGGCTATTGGCTGGAAGGTCAATCATGTTGGCCACAAACAATAAAGAATGTTTTGTGATGAAGCGTGTCGCAAAAGAATATATTACTTCATGGAGACAAGCAAAGGCAGTCACACCATGCCCCTTGATTTTATTTTATTCTTGTTTGTATCTTGTAGTTCATGATACAATACTTGAATAGGTACCATAACTTGTAGTTCATAACACAACACAATACAACAAAAAATACTTATGAAAAGTCAGCCAGGTTTTTATAAGCATGAATTTGATTAATTGCAGATTTAGCCAGATATGAAGAGGGCAAGACCTACACCTACAATTATCATGCGGAATCAAGCACATGGATCAATGGCACTTCAAATGAGAAGAGCGCCCTCGTGTTTGACCTCCAGGCTCAGATTGATGTGATCAGCCCATGTGAACTGACTCTTAAGGTACCGAGAGCGAGACCAGTTTGTATAGGTTTTGATGCATTGCATGGTGAGGTATCAGTCTATGGTTTGCGGTAATATCACATCTCGTCCCAACTCCCAGCTCTATTGTATGTTCGCACCAGAGTCTAAACCGAGTGTTACAGTTGGGGCGGCCCAACTATAGCTGGGATCCAGAGATCTGTCACCAAACAGGGAACCAGTGGCAGCTATACTGCATTGGATGGTTGCAACACTACACTTCTTGTGAATTTACTGTGCATCACGTAATATGAGCCCTGGGGCCGGTTTCATGAAGAGCTATGATTGGTCATAAGCTGGGAATCGGTCGCAATTGCTAAGCAAAGTGATGTCACATACACTATGGGGATACCGACAACTCATCTTAAAGATGAATCTTAGTGCTTTGTGAAATGGAGCCCTGTTGTAAGCCGAGAAAAATTTCAGAGGATCACAAATTACTTCAGAGGCCCACTTTTTGTGGTCCTCAACATCACTATCAGTATCAGTAACGCTAGCCCACCTTGTTGGGCTGTTATGGCTCTCTTTTAACATCGGTGTTATTATAGTCGCCATTACAATGGTTGGGATGGAACAGTAACCACCATGTGATAAAACCTACTAAGCTGTGTACATTGTTTTGAGTAGTGTAGGTGGTTAACGACTCTGGTTATAAGAATCATTAACCACCCGTTCTTTTCAGAACCTACGCTACTCTAAAGAGATTTTTCACATGGTGTTACCGCAAACTTCTCTTAGTTATACTTCCACCGTGCAAAGTTTCAAATCCTACTTGTGTACATTGTTCTTGAATTTCTTATTGTTCTCCCACCTCGGAGTAGATTTCAGAATTTAGGGAAACTTCTTCGTTCTGAAAAGAACTGTCCAGCTGAATAGGTACTACTGGGGTGGTTTAGGAAATTGTTTGTGTAAGTTTCGACACCCAAAATGGGGACAGGGGATAGGTCAGTACACACATTTGGTAAAATGTGAGTATCTGTATAGAGGTTCTCCTCATAAGCTTTTCAGCTGTTAATAACAGAACATTCAATTATTAAACCGCAAGGGAAACTGACTGCATAGATTTTTTAAAAATTGGGTGTTGAAGAAAGAAAAATTGACTAGGGCTGGATTTCAACCAAGGACCTCCTAATTTTGGTGGTCTCCCTATTTTGTCAATATCCGAGGTGCCAGTCAGAGGCCATATAACCCTTTTAAGAGAGCAGTACGAGCTCAAGTCTGTATTTATTTATTTATTTTTTTTTAATAACAGCTCAAAGAAGTTGATGTCCTTGAGACTGGATCCAATGGCAGAAGCACTCCAGCCCGGAACCAGGGCCTCCTCCGCAGCGAGCTTCAAGACCAGGTCCTACGCTTCGCCTTCCATGAAGGCATGGTCACCAATGTCTGCCCCGCTGCAGGTGAAACAACCTGGGCCCTCAACTTCAAGCGTGGTTTCTTGTCTGCCATCCAAGATCCTGTGACTGGTAGCCTGCTGTCTGAAACGGGTAAACCAACTGTTGTAACTGAGGTAAGAGCGAAAAAAGTGAAAATGGAATCAGCACTTCAAATTTGGAGCAGCAATCTCTTTAGGCCTGCGCTAAACGTCGCTCTTTTGCTGTGTGTCAAACTCAAATGTTTTTTTCGCGTGGCAAAAGTGCGCCTTTTTAAAAATGAATCGGTGACGAATGAAAATTTTGTAAAATAGTTTGCCGCATTTATACGACCTACCAATCTAAATTGGGCTGTGAAATTGCGTGCTCCCTGCAATCATCTGATGTGATAGCACCCTCTTTTGACTCGAAATGGTCAGGTCATGCTTAACCACAGGATGCTGTGCTCGGTATCCATTGCAGGCAGTTGTTGAATACATGTAGTTTCATATGGGTGGTCAACTTACTGGGGAATGTTGCTTAGAAGGAGCTAGGGAAGACGGGGCATTCTTGTCCCAAATTTTGAAATCCCTTGGAATGTTTTTACTTGATGTTAATTTTTGGTTAAAAAACCTCTGCTGTGCAATCTTGAGCATTTTAAATGGTTTTTTATTTGATGATTTTTGTGAAGTTGGTTTAAGATCATTTTTTTTCATAAAATTTAGAAAGGGAAGTTGTTTTGCACTTGTGCATCAACCCCAATTCGAGCAACTTGCCCGATTTGCTAGCTTCTGCAATGGGAGAACCTGGGAAGATTCGTAGGTATTATTTCAAGCTAAAACCTAGGGCAACATTTCTTTTTTCCCAAATTCCATGGTACGGTAAAAACATCTAACACAAAGATTGATATTTCTTGAGTCATGTGTATTAATTCCGCCAAATGGTTGTTCTTCAGACTGACGTAACTGGCAAATGCTCAGCTACGTTCTCAACGTCAGAGAATTCAGGCGTCGTCACGAAGGTGAAGGACTTCAAGAACTGTGAACACCGCACCAAGCTTGAGGGCGGTATTCAGGCCACTTTGCTGAGGGCAGATGCAGTGAGTATTCCCATCTCGTTTACTGGTCAAGTTTTTCGGGTCAAGCACACTCGGACTCGAGCTCTGGTGTTTCTCGCCAGCAGAGTGTGGGTTCGAGTCCTGGTCTTGACACTTGTGTCCCTTAAGCAAGACACTGAGCCATTATTGCTTTGTCCTTTGGATGGGACATAAAGCCATTGGTTTTGTGTGTTGTGTAATGCACATAAAAAGAACCCAGTTACACTTATCGCTAAGAGGAGGGGTTTGCCCCTGTGTTTCTTGCAGTGGCAGCTGAATGCGCCACAGCACCTTGTTATTCCTTACATAAATGGATCTCGTAGTTCATGAACTTCAAACACCTGACTGGCAATAAATAATGATAAGCGTTTTGAGACACCCATAGATAAATTGCTGTATGGAGACTAATTATTGTTACTTTTATTATTATTATTATTTTTGCTTTAATCACACTCTATTACAGCGACTCGTTTGGACTTATTATGGTTCCACATGCTCAATATTCACATTCAGTGATTCATAACCTTTAACTTTGATAGAATATCTTTCGAATATTTTTAATATATACTTCCCCCCCCCCCCCCCCCCCCCCCGTTTTTTTTAAGAAAAAAATTACAGCAGCCACAGTTCCACACCTTTTGATTTTTCTCAATACATGCAGTTACCTCTGTCATATTTCGTAGTGGGGCACATCTGAAATATCCACCGCTTCTGTTAAAAAAGTGTTTTTAAAAATTTGTTTACTGCAGCCACTGTTTAACATCCTGGAGTGCTCGCAGAAATGTGAAATTGCCTACAAGTCCAACGTAGTCTCAGAATCGTCCTGCGTTGAGCAACACACCTCAAAGCCATTTGCCAGAGAGGGCGCCGGGGCAATGACTGTGATCAAAGCCTCCGTAGACAATCTGAGAATCACCACGGTGTCAAAGACACCATCAAGTAAGTTAGCTTTTTTTTTTAAACGATAACAATAATAAAACATTCCTAGATATACGGGACGGTGTGTCCATTCTGATTGGTCGAGAGGAGATCGCGTGGCCATGTTTAAACGCGTGGTATAGAACCAGAAACACTGTGGTTAACCCCCACTCATAATCCTAGTGCACGGGACCTACAGCTTAATGTCCCATCCGGAGGACAAAGCAATTATTGCTCAAGGAGACAAGTGCAACAACTGGAACTCAGACCCGTAATTTTGGGTTGAACAAAGAACAATTTAATCAACCGGGACTTGAAACTGTGAACTCCGGATTAACGTGCCAGCGCTGTACCAACTGAGGTATCTAGCCGTAATGTCGGCAGTCTCCCCTTTTTTTGTCAAGAAAGATATTGACAAAATAGGCTGCCAACATTAGTCAATTTTTTCTTCGTTCAACCTCGAGTTAGAATCATAATTTGGCAGAAACAAGCGCTAAGTAAGAATTTCATTATTACTGTCACAGAACTCGGGGAAAGTACTTGAATAACACGGTGCTTAATACACATCGGTGTAAGGGTAAAACCAAATTATATTGAAATATTGTTCATATAACTTAATTGTTGCACAGGCTCCATGATCGAGAGACAGACCACAATCTTCTTCGAGCATGAGGAGACCAAAGGAGACACTCAGCCGGAGATCATCAGGAGAACCGAAGAGATCCTTGGTATGCTCTCTCGAAAATTGGTCAGGGAGGTCGGAATGGAGATGCCAAACCTCTTCTCCAGCCTTGTGACTGAGATGAAGAAGATCGAGACCCTGAACGGAATGACTCAGCTGAGAGAGTTTGTCGAGAGTCAAAGTGAAGGGCTTGTGTAAGTACAGTTCCTTTGGGATAACGGCAAAGTGTTTGTTGTTGACAAGGAGTAGGTTCATCAGTAAAATTTATAATCAAGTATTAAGCCACAAAGAAAACTGATAAGGTAATTACAAGTCAACTTTTAGTGTGAACAATGGTAATTGGATTACAGTGGGATTTGAATCAGTGACCTTGGTGTTCTGCCAAGTGAGCTGAGTGAGCTAAGTAGCCTATGTTGGCGGTTTCCATTTTGCCAATATTCTTGTTTTGCCAATAGTCAGAAGTCTTGGAACTATATACTGCCACATTCAGGTATCACACCAAGCTTTACAATACAACCGGAGAAATGCTGTGTAAGGAAAATTGACTAGTGTGGTATTTGAGCCTGTGACCTCCGGGTTCATGTGCCGGTGTTCTACCAATCTAGCCCTATCATTGCATTGCCACCTCTCAGGTTGTATCTTAAAACTGGGTGTGACTGTACTCCTGGGTGAAGAGAAGCAATTACATGTGTTTGCTTTGCTTTGCCTGGATATTGGTGCACATCAAAATTGACACAAGTTGACCGATCAGTGTGCACAAATGGCATGCGCTTTTGGATTGTAGAGTTCACCAAAATCCTGAAAAAAGAGGCACAATCTGAGAAGCATTCACTTAGTTTTAATTTGGGTTTGGTTTTCATTTTTAACTTGTGAAAAACATTTTGAACTCTTTCACAGTGAGGTGTTCAGGGACGCCCTCCAGATGTGCGAGACCACCCCAAGCATTGAAACCATGGTCACCATAATCAAGGAGGTTGCAGCATCAGAAGATGAGGCCGTCATCAAGGCCTTCAAGGCCACCCGTGCCATGTGGCTGACCCAGCCAGCCGTCATCCGTCACCCTACCAAGCAGATGATTGGATCACTCATGGTGAGCAAAGCCCCGCTGGCTAAATGCCAGTTCAAACACCAGAGGACCAGTCAACATTCATTCAAGTGGTCGGACTGGCAAGTTCAGTTATGAAAAAGCCAGTCCAGTGTTGAAAAACTTCCTTTATTTCATTTGAAATATAGACCAGTGTAAAAGGTAGTGAAATGACACTATATTGTGAATCACACTTATAACGAAGTAATTTGGGGTTGAATAAAGACAAATTTACTAGAGCGGAACTTGAACCTGCGACTTCCGGATTAACGTGCCAGCACTCTTACCAACTGACCTATCAAGCCCTAATGTTGGCGGTCTCCCTCAATATTGTTCTTGGGGTGCCGTCAGAAAGCCATTCAACCTGTAACCGCCAGAGATCACACCCCAAATTAGGATACAACCTGGGAGCGGTAGCAGAGGGATCACCTTAAGGGGATGCGACTTTCTATTTCAATTATCAATTAATAAACCACAAAGTCTCTGATGAATTACTTCATAAGTCGGTAATGTCTGACAACATTCTCCTTACTCTACCAACTCCTCAGCCTGTCATCAAGACTCTGAGTGTGGACGAGAGCGTCTTCTTTCTTCCCATCTCCTCAATGATCAACAAGTACTGCACCACAGAGAACCCCTCGTGCCTCGAAGACTCCGAAGTCCGCATGGCCATCCAGTTCTTCCAAGAACTCCTCGGATTCGACTGCACACCCACGGAAGAAGTTCCCACTTTGAAGGTAATATTTCTACAGCAACACTTGATGAGCCTTTACGATTGATTAGATTAGATTAGATAAGATTTATTTATTCAACATGAAAGCATGTTTTCTCATTCATTAAAATGGCGTGTCGTGGGCGAGCGGTCTAGTTCACCGGACCCAAGCTCTGGTGTTGTCACCAGCAGAGTGTGGGTTCGAATCCCGGTCATGACACTAGTGCCCTTGAGCAAGGCACTTTAAACCATAAGTTAGGAAGGTAGTGCATTTACCATTTACCAGCCAGGCTCCTAGTGGACGATATCCATGCCCACGACCTTTACGGACTCTGAAGAGGGGTAACCGTGTTTCAGCCCCAGGAGTAGTAGGTGCCAACAAGTCCCAAAAGACATCTTGAAGTTTCTGTTATATAAACGTGGGGGAAAAATTCTCCAACCTGGAAGTTAAAATGATTTAAAATTAGATTTTTTGATACTCATTCAAGCGAAATTTGAAACACGACATAATCGAACATAAAACAAGTGGGTCTGTACAATCCAAAGAGGAATTTTTGCCGCAGGCAAAAGGTCAAATTCAATGCCGTTTTGATTGAATATCATCAAAACTCAGGAATGAGCTTAAAAATCCTCGGCACAAAAATGTGCAGACCATGTAAAATGTGATGTCATCTTTGGCTTTTGACAATATATACACTTGAAGGGTAAGAAACACAATGGCTTTTTATTCCGTTTTATTTAAATCCAACTAGTTTTCTCTTATAATTTTAAGGTTTTTACCCTTACACCGATGTGTATTGAACACTGTATACTCGGTACTTTGCCGAGTTCTGTGAAAACCCCCCCCCAAAAAAAAACACAGGCAAGGGAAAAACCAAATTATATTTTGTATCCCCGATGCAAAAATTAACATCTATTAATTGTTTGTTCTCTTCTGGTGCAGATGCTGATGGCTCTGAAGGCACTGACCAACATCAGAAGGTTGACCACCGATAGCAAGATCACCATCATCAACAAGTGCTTTGACATTCACAATCAGCACAAGAGGACCGAGGTCAGAGTAGCTGCTCTTGACGTCGTCAGACGTCTACCATGCAAACCTGAATACGTAAGTTCACAAAATCGCTGGGTTTGTGGAGGGGGGGGGGGAGGGGGGAGGGGCTAAACCGTGACTAATATCACAGAGCTGCTTCAGCAGAAACTATTGCTTGCTAATTTGCTACTAAGCAAGTTTGAGCAGGATACCAGTCACAAATTGTACATGTCACATGGTATTTTGGCTGGTAACCTTAGGCTGTTGAGCATGGTTTTTGTGTGCTTTGCTACTTGTTGTGCTTAAGCAACTGTATGAAATCAGGGCCTGTTTGTAAGTTTGACATAATTTCTCTGTAAGCCACACCCACTTAAAAGAAACTGGCCTCGCCGATTACCAGAAGCCCACAGGTGTTGCTTTGAGTAAAATTTTTGATTTTTTTATGATTTAAGGGCAAGAAAGTCAAATAATAAGACTTTGCTTTTACATTGTCATCAAAGTCATAAGGTCTTCTCAGAATTCAAAATTCTATAATTTTAAAAATATTTCAGCAAACCTATGCATTGGCCATGTACAAGAACCAGCACTTTGACAGCGAGCTTCGCATTGCTGCCTACCGTGCCATCATGTCGTGCCCCAGTGAGAACATCATGGCAGCTATCAGTGAGGTCATGCAGGACGAGCAGTCCGAGCAAGGTATTCATAGAGGGAAACCTACTCCATCGGCTTTTTGGAAGAATACATTAATTCTCTAAATTTCAGCCAACCTGTCTGGAGTTTTTGTGAAACCACTTCACTTGGTTTGATGTTTACATGCCACACTTTTCCCAAATTGGTTTACAGTGGATATTTATGAAGGCCTGGAACAACTTGGAGCATCCGTTTTTTTTGTTTTTTTTCAGTAGACCGGCTGAAATGTATATTCACATTCCAATGTGTAGCATTCACAGGCAAGCAGCAACTGTGCTACCCTTTTGTTTCTCTCGCACAAAGAGCAGGCCTGTGAAATCTCCGCTTTAAAGCGGATTTCCGCTTTTTCCTTGACCGTGACGATTTTTTATTTCCGCTTTTTTTTTCGTTAAAAAAAAAAAAAAAAAAAAAAAACAACTGAATTTTTTTAAAAGCCTCATATATGCTTGGCAACAACAATGTACAACTTTAATAATGTGAAATAAGCCTAGTGACTGGATCAATGAGGTGCCCAAATTCGACCAGCGTAAATGTGTGACGCGCGCTCACTTGACGTTCCACGATCATTCTTACATCATGTATAGTGTTTCAGCTCTTTTTTTAAGGGTCCATTCACAGGCTTGAAAGAGGGACAGAGGGTACTGGAATTCATGCTCAAACTCTCCCTTTTTCTTTTGGCTATTGTGTAATCTCCAATTCCTGATCCTTGTAGTTTTGTTATACGAATGTGGCTTACAATAATGGACAAGGCTGCCACCATTGTTTATCATTGTATGTGGCTCATCATTGGGTAACTAAAAAGCATAAAGCTTGGGTCTTCTTCACGGGCGTGTAAATGCGAAGCGAGTATAAAGTCATAGTTCTATATTCCGCAGCGAATGTTCCGCAAGAGTTGAGCACATTTCAAATCGAGTGAATTGTTGGTTGCATTTGTGTGACCTCAAACATCGCGTCACATTCTCATTTGCATAAATTATGAGCCTGTGACTTAACGTTGACTGAAATGATCCTTTCTGCATAGTTCAGCTTTTTGTATCCAGCGCTTTGATGCGATTCCTTTTGCAAATACTGCGCTGTATTATTAATTTTTTTAATTGATTTGTTATTCTTCTTCTTCATGTTTAAAAACTTATTGGGAGGCACTTGCTTGGAATTCAATCTCTTCTCTCATTTGTCAATTTCTCTCGCAAGTTGGGTCGTATGTTTGGACTCATCTCTCCAACCTAAATGAGACCAGCGATCCCCAGAAGCTCTCCCTCAAGAAGTGGGTTCAGGACAGCGGCGTCTTCGCCAGCTTCAGCAAGGTGGACCCCCGCAAGTTCTCCCGCAATGTTGAGCTCTCATGGTACAACGGTACGTTGCTGGACGTAAACTCTGCTCTCTTTTTAAACATAACGTAACATAATTAATAGTTATGAGGCGCTATTCCATCAAGAACATAGCGCACATAATAGAAATTGACATGGGTAGAGGCGTTTCTTCAGAGCTTTACGAAACAGATTCCTTTACGACAGCAGGAAGATTGTTCCGAATCATTGGTCCAGCTACACTGAACTGATGTCAATAGCGGACCAAAGAAAACAAGGAGAAAGATATCTAGGAGTGGGTTTTGTTCAAGCATTTGTAAACAAAAAGAATGCAGAAGCACACACGCCCGTGTATTCATTTTGTTTTGCATAACATTTAGGAAACCTGTTACAAAAGAAAGGTGTTTGTTATGTGTTTTCCATGATGAGTGTTTGGGTTCTCCTACGTGCGTGACCAACCCTAGTGCGCGGGACCTACAATTGTTATGCCCCATCCAAAGGACAAAACATATATATGGCTCAGGGAAACAAGTGCCATCACCGTGTCTCAAGGACAAAAGTGCCATGACAGGGACTTGAACCCACACTTTGCTAATTAAGAAACACCAGAGCTTGAGTTCGGTGCTTATAACTGCTCGGCCATGACTTGTCACCATAAGCTTCAAAGCTACCCTCATATTCTTAACAGTACAATAAACTTGTTGATTTTTGATTTTTATAGATGAGATGGGCAGCGGTTTGACTCTTGATGGTGACATGATCTTCTCCGAACAATCGTTCTTGCCTCGTGAGATGAAGCTCAACACTACCGTCAACTTGTTTGGCTATGCAATTAACTTGTTTGAGGTATGATCACTTGTTTGAGGTATTATCACGTATTTGAGGTACGATCACTTACTTGAGGTATGATAATTTAATTGGGGTTTGATCACTTATTGAGGTATGATCACTTATTGAGGTGTTGTCACTTATTTGAGGTACTATCACTTATTTGAGGTACTATCACTTATTTGAGGTATCATCACGTGATTAAAATTGTCTACTAAATTTTGACCAATTTATGAAATCTTTCCCAGGTTGGAGGTCGTCTTGAGGGTATGCACCAATTCTTGGAGAAGTACCTCGGCCCCCAAGGTTTCTTCAAGCAGAACTCCTTGAAGGATCTCATGGAAGACTATCAACAGAAACAGCAAGAGTCTCTCCTCAACGAGATCTCTGACCCCGGCGTCAGCGAGCTCCCCGAGGGCCTCCCACAGGGCGTGACACCCGAGATGTACAACAAACTCCTCAAGATGCTGAACTTCCAGAAGAAGCTCTTCGGCGGCCAGGTGCCCTTGCCCATTCCCGGAGAGCCAATGCCCAGGGGAATGCCCGAGGGGATGACCCAGAAGATGTACGACGAGCTCTTGCTCTTCTTCATTCGAGGTGGACTGCCAGGAAGGAGGAAGAGGAGACATCTTGTAAAAGACTCAGATATAAACAACATCCATTCAAGTGTAAGTAGAGAGCCATCTTGGTTATAACTTTAAAAAAAAAAGCAAATCGGGGCTAAAATTTAAAAGCCCGGTTCATACTTCCTGCGACTGCGAGTGCGAAACGAGTTTTAGTGACGCAATAATCGGTACGCGCTGCCCTTCCAGTTGTGACGCAAGGAAATTCGCTTCGCACAAAACATTCGCAGGAAGTATGAAACGGGCATAATTCTTCCCTTGAACCTAGCAACTCTTGAACAACCAACTTTTCTTTTATCGGAACCACAACTTAGGCTTTTTCGCTCTTGCTTAGGCACTGTCCTCCTGTCTGAAACTCTGTACTGAAAGTAATCAGTAATGATGAAGCCTCAGCCCTGGGCCCAATTTCATAGAACTGCTTAAGCAGAAAATAATGCTTAACAATTTCCTGCTAAGCAGAAATGAGCAGGATACCGGTCACAAATTGTACACAGCGTGACACGGCAGTTTGGCTGGTAACCTTATTCTGGTAAGCAAAATTTTATTGTGCTTAGCAAATTTTTGTGCTTAAGCAGCTCTATGAAATTGGGCCCAGGCGATTTTTAAACTAGAGTTAGTTGTAAGTAATAAGTATGGTCCCCCCCCCTCTTCACAGCCGAAGTAAGGTTTTATGTTTTGTCCATCAAACGGTGCACATACTGTTGCTGTTCAAAGTGATAGCTTAACCCCGCTGCCAAAAATAATCTGTTTTTAGAAAATCTCTTTTGAAGTTGATGTCTTTTGTGTAAGCTACAGTTCAGAACACTACTTATCAGTTTTTTTATTTACGATCAAAAAGCTATACAGAGCTGCCAGTTTTTTTCTTCAATTGGAACAGTTTTGATTGATTAACTCCTAAACACATTTGTTTACTCTTATGTGAACTCAATTGCCTTATTGATTGAAAACATTGTACATGAATTTCAGCAAAGATCACTTGTTGCCGTTTTCGTTCAAGCTAGTCTTTTAAAAACGATGGCGACATTGTGCCTATTGGAAGTCACGGCTCTATGGCTCTTTTGTAAATAGTTGACATCGTTGACAACTGGTCGTTTTTTTTCTTTTTCTTTCAGTACCCAGCTCATGTAGAGGACAAACCAGTTGCGTCCATGTACTTCAAGATGTT
The DNA here is from genome assembly GCA_023634235.1 of Pisaster brevispinus. Taxonomy (NCBI): domain Eukaryota; kingdom Metazoa; phylum Echinodermata; class Asteroidea; order Forcipulatida; family Asteriidae; genus Pisaster; species Pisaster brevispinus. Next base: position 6,347,478 of record JAMKCF010000013.1, read on the forward strand.
TGGTAGTGAGCTCGGATACCTGGACATTGAAAAGATAAAGACACGCTTCACCGAGATGCAGTCGAGCGTCAACCCACTGAAGGTAGGTGTCGCCTTTTCAAAATATTGTTTCTGTTTTTATTTATTAATTCTGGTTGTGAAGTCGAGCGTTCTCAGAAAAAGTGAGCCTAGTCACTGTACTAGCCAAGAACCCAATGGAGAGAAGACAAAGAAGGAGGTTTCAGTTTTAGGTGTTGGAGGAAAAACCCCAGACAGTTGTTCTAGAGAAAAACCCACGCAACCAGGTAGGGACTGAAAACCCAATCCACATAGTGCCCCTGGCAGGATTCGAACCGGGGTCCCAGAGTTGGAAGGCGAGGAAAGATACCACTACGCCAACGCAACCACCAATTGTTAAACCATTCTACTCTCTGACAATTCAGTGGCGTCCATTGTGGTCTTGAATGAGACATGAGCTACAGTGAACACTTTCACTTGAATAGCGCAGCAAAAGGCTATCCAAAATGTATCAGTCATTACTTAAAGATCATTTGCTACTCAGTCACTTGCTACTCAACTTGATTGGTAAAGATGTATACAAATTTCTGAAGCTTTAAACCAGTACCAGGTCAAGGTCAAGAGAATTTATTTTCTGAAATGTTTGTTTTGAGAGAAATACCCCCTTCTCTTCCCCAATACTGAAGAAAATTCAACCAAATAGACCCCTTGCATAATGATGTCGCACTCTCAAACAGCGCCCTCATTGAGGCAAAAGGAGGCAGCTCAGCAGACGAGAGCTGCTCTTGGTGCGTAAAAATGTGCGTGTGACCCCGACGTACCAGCTGCTTTGCGCGCTATACAAGCGGTCAATACTGAATTCTTTGAAGGTGATAAGACAAACCTTGAGATTAATCGGTGTTGTTTTTTATCCCTCAACATTTTGATTTGAAAAATCTCAGGTCTTGATAAATTTGGCCAAGGAGCAGACTCATGAGCTGATTAAGAATGCTGTGCTGACTGACAACTCGTGGAGCGTTCCAACAGTCATTGGTCTACCCCTGAAGTTGGCCGTCAACGGCACCGTCTCCATGAAAGTCAGGACTTCTGGAAAGGTCGACATTCGCGGATTCCTGATGCCCAAGAAGAGCTTTGAAATCAGCGGTATCGTTGAGCCAAGGTAAGACGCTCTTAAAAAAACACAATTTTAAAAATTAGCCCGTCTATTTTCCCGTAACATTTCCCAGTTAAGTCCTCCCAGAGCACACTGGTTAAAATGTTTGAAAAAAAACCTACAAAACAAATGTCGGCAGCCTCTTGATCTCTCGTAATCCTTTGCTTATAACAATAGGACAAAGATGTGGAATCTGGAATTACACAATAACCCCCTGGGGAAAAGTAGATTTCGAGCATGAATTCCAGTACCTTCTGTCCCTCTCTGTACAGGAAATGAAGCCTAGCATGGTGAGTGCACTCACCAGGCACGCTTCACTTAATGTTTGGGCATGTGAGCGTTTTCCGATCATGTGAGTTTACACAAGTACCAGTGTGTAATTGACCTCCGCTGTGCATAGTGTAAAAGTTCTGCCGGTTATTGGGTCGCCTGCAGCGAACCAAGACTCCAAACATTTTGGGTGTTGAGTTCTTAAAAAGTGGAGGGTTTGGGAAGGATCAGGAAGGTCTCTAGCTAAATACACTAAGGGTAAGAAAATACGTTTAAAACACATTTCTTTCTGTCTTCAGTGCTGCTGTCGAGATCAGCACCAGTATGGAAGTGATGGCTCGCACGACCCGCTCAGGATTGAACCACGTCGGCCGTCTGCAGTCCTCCGTCTCTCTCAGTGGAAAAATTCAATTCACCAACGGAAAGGCGTTCGAGCTGAAGCTGGACGTACCAGAGGAGAAACAAAACATCATCGATGTCAGGTAGGGTAATAACCAAATGTTTTGCCAGAATGCCTAGCTTTTTTATTGGCAACGTATGGAATCCGTTTCAGTCATAATTCAAATTATAGCTTGTCGCGGCTGAGCGGTCTGGTGCATCAAGTTCCGATGGCCAAATCAACAGAGTGAGGGCTCGACTCTTGGTCATGACACTTATGTCCTTGAGCAAAAGACTTGGCCATAGTTGCTTCTCCTCACCCAGGTGTATAAATGGGAACTGGAGAAGGCTGAAAAAAAAGTGTCATAAACAATTCTTGACCGAATATTTCTCCCGTCTGTCTGCAGCTCCAGCATTTACCTGAGGCGCCAAGATGAATCATACGCCATGCCAGGAATCCTGGAGCGTCTTGAGCTCTCGTACTGCTCAGGATCTGGGATGACTAAATACTTTGGTGTCCAGCTTTGCTCCGAGCTTGCCTTCCCCAAGTCTTATGCCAGGGTAGGTGTACATATCGTCGCGTCGGTGCAAAAGATGTTTTTCTCCTTGTATAGCATTTCAAGTTAATCTTGGTAAACGTGCTTGATACATTCTACATTGGTTTGTGACGCATATTTGGTCCCCTCCCACATTTCATTTTTTGAGTTTTGCCATGGAAGGGCTTCCATGGCAAAACTCAAAAAATGAAATTTTTAGAAAGCAAGTACAGAGATAAGCTGTTTTGCCATAAAAATGGGACGAAAATGTAAAAAGAGGCTGAGATAGAAAATGTTGTATTCGAAAACCATACATAGTATGCCTTCAAAACTTTGAAATGGAAAAAGCGCCCTCAATTTACCAAGAAATGATCTTACATGAAAACCCAAAATGTTCGAGTTGGGCTGTTTTGCCATGGAAGGGCAGACCACCCCTGCACAAAAAAGCCTCCCCACCACCTCCCCCCCCCAAAAAAAAAAAAAAAATAAACAAATAAATAAAAAATAAATAACTATACATTAAATAAATGCAACATTTTTATAAGTCTGATGCCGCTGCTGCTTATCAGTTTGCTGGCAAATTTGATCAAAAAAATAATTTGTTTTGTCTGGTTGCTTTAACTTGAACAGAAAGGAACTCCAATGTACCCTCTGACCGGACCAGGCCGAATGTTGGTCACCATCGAGAAGACTGACCCCTCACTCACTTCATGGAAAATCGAAGGATCATACGACAAAGAAACAGTAAGAGCAACCAATTCAAGGCTAAATGGCAGTTTTTAATGAAAAGTCCACTGCTCTCTTATAGGTGACGGAGCGATTTTTTAAAAGGTTAGGTTCTTACTATGAAGAATTGACAAAAGTTGACCCCTACTCACTTCCTGGAAAAGTGGGAAACTGACCCTCGTCTATTTTCTAGAAAGCTGACCATCGCTAGCCTTCTGAAAAACTCGCTCGCTTCTTACATAAGTGAACCTCTTTCGCTTCCCAGGATTTTCACCCCCCCCCCCGCCCCCCCTTGCTTCATGGGAAACTGACCCTCACTCGCTTTCTAGAAAGCTGACCCTCACTAGCATTCTGAAAAACTCGCCCACTTCATAGAAAAGTGACCCTCTTTCGCTTCCCAGGAATCTGACCCCCTTTTGCTTCATGACCCTCCACTTGCTTTCCAGAAACGTGATGGACGGTATAACACGTGACCTTATCGCAATAAGTGGTGGTTATGAAATAAAAACTTTAATGGCATAAACCGCCTGCTTTCAGACTTAATGAAAATTGGCCCCATTTCAACTCGAACTTATGGCTCGAGGTGTAAACAACTCTGGTCTTGTGTTTGCAGGAGAGTGTGAATAATGTGGTAGAAATCACAGACAGGTTCCACCTGATGCTGGGCGCACCAGACACTGATAACCCACGCACCTTCCAATTTGACTTCACCTTCAACCGCAACGAGAAAGACTTGAACGTCAACATCATCTCACCCTTCAAAACTGTTGATCTACACGGTATGTATCGACAAAGGCCCCTGTTATTATTATTCCACCCATCAATTTAATACCTAAACAAAAGCCAGCTTTGTTTTGGTATTAATACATTGACGGATGGAATAGAAAAAAGAAAATAGCTAATGGCCTGAATTTTCGAAAGTAGCAAAGTCTTTCTTTGCTTAGGTCGAAATGTCAGGCCTTCAAATTTTCTTTGAAAGAAATAATGTTTATTTGTACAGATTTGTCAAACTGTCGAAAAAACTCCTCTTTTCCCTTTCAAATAAATCGGTTACACAAGAAAGAACAAAATTAAGTAACAGGGTGAAATTTCTGATGATATTTTACATATTTTGTTGTTGTTACAGGTACGATGGTCAATGAGGAGTTGCTACGCAAGCTGGAGGTCACTCTCACCATGGACAAAACCAATGTGTACACCCTGGACGCAGAGGTGGAATCCAGACCCGAAGTGGTGGACATGGACCCAGTCATTAATTTCTACCCTCGTATGGACATCACCAGCCCCAGCGGCAACGTGCTCAAGTACCGTAGCTCCATTGCCGTCAGGGATGGCGATCAGACTCGGGTGGCCTTGTGGATGTCGCTGGACAGCCCCAAATCAGCCCTGGTGACCATTTCAGGTGAGTGCTTGCGTATACATTAAAGGACGATGTACAGGAACGCAATTTCTCAGGATTTTTCTGGATTTTCTGAATTTCCTCAAAAAATCTCCTTGAGCCTTCAAATTTTTGAGAAATAGAATTAGTCATTGCAAACTACTTACCAATCAAGAAGACCTGCGGTATAAGTGCAAAAAATAGTAAATGGCCTGATGTTTTGACCTGAGCGGAGTCTTTGGTTTTTAAGAAAGACTCTGCTAGTAGGGTCAACTCATCAGGTCTTCAAATTTTTTTGTAAGAAGTAATGCAATCACCTAAGAGAGAAAGAAATCGTACACATTTGTGTCCAAACCTGTAGGTCTGTATTTCTGTTGATGCTCAGAATCTGTAAACCACCTGGATAGACCCCTTGCATTGGCTGCCGTAATTCCAGTCAAACCATGGAAACACGCCTGCGAGCACAACTGTTAGCCAGGACCCAATTTCATAGCGCTGCTTAACGGTAAGCAAATTTTTTGTGCTAACTGTGGCAGAAAAATTTGCTTTGCAAATTTTTCTGCCACAGTTAGCACAAAAAATTTGCTTTGGTGTATAAAGCGTATTTCACAGGTTGGCGAGAAAATTAGGCAGACATCTTGCGCGTTCACCATGGATTTGAATTGTTACATCAGTCATTTTTCATACAGTAAGCACCGGAAGGTTAGCATGCCTGTTTGTGTGCTTACGGTTAGCCGCGCTATGAGATGGGGAATCGCGCAGTAAGCACAAAATCGGCCGTTAAGCAGCTCTATGAAATTGGGCCCTGGTCTTTGATAGGTCTTCATTGACCTTTAGTGAGGGCGCTGTTTGGGCTAGTGATGTCATAATGCAAGGGGTCTGAGGTAAACACATGGCGGCCCAGTTCCGTAAAGCCGATTACCCGAAAAGACACTGCAAAGACAAATTAGCAAAGTGGAAAAAGATTCTGTTTCACTTTATCCCCCACCAGGTGATGTTGTGAAGACCGAGAGCGCCAAGAAGCTACGCTACAGCAGCGACTTGCAGATCAGTGGCCGCTACGTCAACCTCAATGTGTCGGGGGCATGGCAGAAGCAGAAGAGAGACAACATCGTTACGTTAGACGCAACCGCCCTGAGACGAGTCAACGGCGACATCGTGAAGGAGATCGTCATGAGCACCAAATACACCAACAAGTCTGTCGAGGTAAATAGTTGATGGACGAGGGCGATATCCGTGTTAATCTTGTAAACCCTTCCCTTAATCATAGGTGACGTAAAGTTGATTGCACACATACCCTCTTCTGTCCCATTGGCGACGAAGCTTACTCACACAGCTCTGTGTTGCAGTCACTGTGTGGACATTCCTTTGTTCTATACACTTAAAGAGTATCCTATCCCTCAACACTGTAAATTGCACTGTGTGGACGTGTTTAAGTCCACATAGTGTTTCAAGTCCCCTACATTATGTGGACCTCTTTTGTTCTCAGGTCCACACTTCGTATGTAGCATTAAAACACAAAAAGCACTCAAGCTTGAGCACAAAGGCCATTTGTTATATAGCTGTAGTTGTGTCCGTGTTCTCTCTTCGAAACCAAGCCTGCTCGAGAGGTTGCTTGGGGGTGTTTTGTCCTATGTACAGAATTACACATGCTGTAAAAAGCTGATTTTGCGCTGGGCAGTTTGAAAGCAGAGCAGATTTCAGCCATGTTGAAATTTGGGCGATGTTGAACACCGATTGGAACTGTGTAGCTTATGGAACCGGTCGTTTTTAATTTGTTTTGTTTTGTTCAGACAGGCAGTTAGAAAGAAAAAAAACCCACAATGTTTTCAAATGGTTAACATAAAAAGTATGTGGATTAATGCCAGTATTATAACATTTTTAAATCTCTTATTCGTCCGACACCAATTAATTTGTTTTTCCATTCAGGGTCGCAGTGAGTGGGACATGAAGACCGAATGGTTGTTTAGTCGCTACCCAGTCTTAAGCTTCCTATTCGAGACGGAATACAGCGGCAGGATCGGTCACTCTGAGGCAACCAGCAAACTCTGCTATCGCTACAGCGGGGAGGAATGCAGCCAGGACACCAAGGTGACCCACTCTCATCTGAACATTCATTTCTGTCTCGGAATACAAACAATTCAACTTGATTCAATTCAATTCAATTCAGTGAAACATTTATTTCCGTATTCACAACAAGAAAAGACCGAATCAATTTGGACAAATTTATGGTAGTACAGGATTAAGCAAAGAGTGAACATGACCAATGATAATGATACTGGGGTAAAAAAAAAAACCCCACAACAATCTACGCTTGAAGGAGACTGTTCCAATAAGCCAAGGCTTGTGGGGAATAGCCCTAGACACAACACAAAAACCACAAGCAAAAGACACCAAGCAAAACAAAAAGCGGAGAAGGTGAGAATGCAAAATGTACCAGGTAGTGAGCTAATTATACAGATAATGCCCGAGAAATATTGACAAAGTTAGGACCAGCTTAGAAGCATAAACAAAAAGAGAGCTATAAAGACGAGGTTAGACTACATAATTCCTCCTCCTGTTTGTGCCAAAACACTGACCCCAGGATGTGATCCAGTCCCTTAAAAAAAAGAAAGTTTTATACGGTATTGGTACAGATAAAAAACATCATTGTTTAATTTTAGTCTGAGAACTCTCTAATTATGAAGCTCATTCTAGAACCATTTTTATTTCTGTGAAACATTTCCCTCTGGAACACAGTCATAATAAAAGAATACCGTATCTGGAAACCGAAAGTGCTGCTTTCGGTTGTTACAACCAAAATTAGGGATTAGCGAAGCAATTTAATCTTGTCAACAACCGCCATTTTTGTTTACAGTTGGTTCTCCACTGTTCGCCTGCTCGAACTGTTCGCTTTTTCTTTAACTGTGCCAATTTTATAATAATAATGTTGGAAGATGATAACAGATTATCTGTAATCGAAGAGGAATCTATTACCATGGTATTACAAAACAATGATTGCACGCTCTGTCATGGGATCCATGGGTTTTGTATACCCTTGGAGGCAAGTGGTACCCGGGCTTCGCTGTGGTACCCGGGCTTCGCTACGGGTGCCATTTGCGTGCACAAACTGTTGAATGTGTACTCTATTTATTTATTTTAACAATTTTTTTTACAATTATTTTTCAGGTTGTTATGGGACATCTGCTCACATGGGAGTCCTCCGAGTCCAGCATGAACGAAGTCCTGAACTTCAAGCTTCGTAACCCCGCCAATAACATCAACATAGAGATCCAGCAGCGCGCTGTCCGCAACGAGACCCATCCCGTGGACTTCTCCTTCGCGATCCTGAACAACACCTCGGAGAAACAGATCATCCAAGCCGTCCTCTCCACTCACACCGCCGCCGCCGCGGGGCCGTCCAAGGGTGGCTTCGAGGCCTCCCTGAGCTCCCAGACGTGGAGATACGCAGCCGTCCAGGGCTGGGAGTACGTCAAGTCTGAGAAGTTGATCACAAACACCGCCCTACACTGGGGAGATCAGATGGCCACGCTTGCCTTGAGCTACATACCAACGTCTGACGAGGAGACGAACCTTCAAGCTCATAATGTCACATCTGTCTTGACCTACCCTCTTGGAAGCCTCTCAACCAGTTGGTTTGTCTGGATGAAGGACTCGGACGTCTCATCGGGTGCATCGATGTTCCTCATTGATCAGCAGCTGTTTGCGTATCGCGTTGATTTCACCAACCGCGGTGCTGAATGGGCCAAAGACAGAGACCTTGTGGCTTCATTCAACGTCACCAGCCCAGCCAGTCCAATCTCAATCACCCTTAACCATCGTGAGTTCCTGAATGATGTTGACTTTGGCTTCAACATCACCATGGGAGCGACCAAGGTCTTCGCGTCTGGTATCAATTGGGCAGTCACTGCAGAGGACAGTGTACCCAGAACAGACGCAAATACCTTTGTCATGATCGACATTCCACGCAGGGACTACCGTCTCATGTACTCCGCATCCTCAATGATGACTGCCTACAAACATCACTCGGTGAACAAAGTGACCTTAAACGACGAGCTGTTTTTTTCTCAAAGAACTGACTACGAGTACAGCGTGGACTATGAAACCAGTCGCTCTTATTTCACCTATGAAACCAGTCAAAACATGTCTCACCCTCTCCCTGACATAAGCTACAAAGTTCTGGTCAGCGTTCGGGACGGCAACCATGACCACCAGGTGAACATACTCAGGAACAAGCAACACATCCTGTTTGCCCAAGTGAAATACGACCGAAAGGAAATGGAAAACGAAGTTGTCTTCGACCGCCATGAGGTCAAGTTCCTCGTCAGACCCCCTCTTGCCGTTTGCAAAGATGTTAGCTGGAATGCAACCCTTGACGTGGCCCCGGCCACATTCAACCTGGACACCCGCTTGATGTACTTCCCCAATCAGGAACACCCGTTGGGCATGGTCGTCAACTTCCTGGACAAGAGCACTAACATGGTGACGCACAAAGACCTCACGGTTACCCTCCAGTCCACGCAGCGCACCGTCACTTTCTCCAACATGGCTAAGTTTGACCTGGACGCCGGGACTGTCAAGGGAGCTTCCTCGGTCGAGTTTGGTGCCAACGGTGTCCCAACCACTGAGAAGTTTGAAGTGTCCATCACGTACACCAATGATACCAGACTGGAGGAGAAGTCTCACACTGTGACCCTCTTGCTCACCTCTCCGGATAACAGGATCCAGACCGATTCCAGTGTCGTGTACACCATGGGCACCTCAGTTTCTACATCTTTCTCCATTGCTGTCTCCGAGAACACCCTCTTCGGCTTCAACGTCCTCGCCAGAGATGAATCGGACAGCACCCAGAAGATGTACAACGTGGACACCAACGTCGAGCTTTTGGAGCACCGTTACCGACTCCACACAGTTTACAACGAGGCCGCTAACTCGTTAAACCCCAACGTGAAGCTGTACCGCGGCACCGAGCCCAATCCTATTGCTGAGTTTGATTTGTCATACACTAAGGTCAGCTTGTTGGACGAGGTCCACACGACTATTCTTGTTCTTCGCTCCGAAGACTTCCAGCCATTGACCATCACCACTGTGTACAACTACAACACAAACAGCAAAGAAGTCAGTTTAACCATTGAACCATCTGAGGGTAAGAATGTCAAGTTCGACTTCAACATTCTGGCCGGTTCATCCGAGACCGAGTCACTTAGTTATGATTCTGAGTTCAGCATAACCAACACCTATCTGCCTGAAAGAAGTCTGGTGGTCGTCACACACTTTGGCAAAAGCGACACTGGGCACAACCTCAACGTAGATTTGCAAATCTCTGAATCTCGAATGGCAAGTATAGCATTCTAAACTTGATTAACAACTAGCAATGCAGATCGGACGCAGAATAATAAGAAAAATTCCTTCTCTTTGAAGCAAATTTGTACAACGGAAGAATGGAGCATCGTCCAAGATGTCATTCTCGTATTTGGGGTCAAATATCCACAGACTGTGCAAGTCTAGCGTGTATCAAATATGAGAAAATTACTCAAATGAAGACACTATATTTTGCTGAATATTATTTATTTGTTTTTTTACCCATAAGCTGATGTGTATCAAGCACTATATACTCGGTACTTTCACGAGTCCAGTGAAAAAATAATCCACATAAAGGTGCAGAGGCAGTTCAAACTTACTATAGAGAATTGACCCCTTGTCTGCTTATGGTTTGTCGTTTTTGGAGTAAAACTTCATGTATGATGCGTGCCGAATGCGTGTGTGTTCTTTAGATGCATTTTAAAGCTACATGATGGTGTTCAAAAGTGAAGTTGAAATTGGTTTAAGGCAAAGTATACCTTTGGTTTTTGGAACCATTCGATTGTTTTACTCGCATACAAATGTAGATGATTTGTGTACAATAAAACTAACCTGTGAAAAGTTCATGTCAAAAGGTGGTAGCGTTTTTGAGATATCCCCGAAAAACGGTTATGCCCACGCAGGAAGAATAGTCCGTAATTGGAGTACACAATCTGAGAAGCGTTTCATGCATGAAACGTTCCTCAGAATGAAATCTTTTTGTTTTCAATCCCTTTCTGTAAGACCACATTTCCTTGGAGGGAACCGTTTCTCAAAATGTTATACACTATAAACAGCTGCAGGAGACCAACAGTATTACCTTCCTTTAAAATTCATGTGAGAGCAATCTCGTCTAAATGAAAGGAAACAAAAAAGCCATAACAATAAGGATTGCAATCTGAAGAGGGTGATTTTTTTAATTTGTCATTTCTTGTTCCCCCCCTGTGTGTGTGTGTGTCTAAACAGATGAACTTTATGTGCGATTGGATCGAGAACAATCCCAAAACAAATGTGGAATTCCAGCTGACGTTCCCCCAGATGACCGAGTACCCCACTTTGTCCAAGATGAAGCTGCGCCTGGGCAGCGAGGACCAATCGGAGGCGAAGCTGCGCGAGGCCGCGTTCTTGTGGGGTGAGCTGACCGACGACGAGATGGTCAGCGCGGCGCTGACCATGGAGGCCGACGAGGCCAGGGTTGTCTTGATCCAACCAATGGACCTGCTGCTGCTCCCCAAGGAGATCCGAGTGGTCCTGAGGAGGAACTCTGAACCAACAGCCAGGATGTCTTTTGACGTGAGTCTTGCTTTTGATGCGAGTCATGCCTCTTGGGAAAGAGGCCGGCCCTTCCTCTAATTCCAATTGAGGAGAGTTCACTAAAATACTAATACTAAGTCCACATGATGGCATCTAAAATACGCCATCTTATCTAAAAGGATCTCCTGCACTTGAATTGATTTCAATCCTCCAATCAATGGCACACAATACATTTAGCACAACAAAGTCGCGAATGCAAAGGGCAAAAGATCAACACAAGGCTGGCTACATACAAGTTTACAATACCCAATTGAACTAGCCCTAAACATTACAATATTTATCTGATAAAAAGATGTTTTATATGGCAAACAATACTCACAGAGTTCTCTGGGACATTATCCCTCCCCGATACAAATTATTTGGAGCACGGCCCAGCCTACAAAGCTAGAGAGAAATGCCTGTCAAGAATATATGTGCTTTCTTTCTTGTTCAAAGCTAAAATGGAAACGAGCACGAGTCCAAAGGTCGCGGACCCAAACATAAACTTCTTATTGTAAATATGCTAATTACAAAGTTGGATCAGACACTTGAACACTGAGGGCGTACCTAGGGAAGGGTTGTGAGAGCTTTTCCCTCTCCATGCCCGCTCTCGTGTCGCCTCCATGTCAAGTGCTTGTTCCCCTGTCTTTGAAGTCAGCTGCACCTGCCGACAGCAACTGCAAATGTTTATCAGTGGTTAAACTGTGTAGTGTTGTTAATATGATTATTAAAATAAGTGTCTTTTACTGTTCACCAGATCAATGTTATGGACAACATGGATGAAACCCTGGTGCTGCTTGCAGGATCGCACTCTCTGATTGACTCCCAAGACAACAACCAGCGCGTTCAGCTTACTCTCTCCAGACGAGACCATCCGGTAAAAAAGATGATATCACATTACACCACTCTTCTAAAAGGCATCTGTATAGCCAACAGTCAGATGGAAATGCACTGTTTGCGCCAATCAACAATTTCAAAAAAAATAATCATCTTGAAGTTATTTTCTCTTCTCTTTTTTTTTAAATATTTTTTTTTACAGTAAATGAACCGAGGAGTTTGTGAACACATGCATTTGGGTCAAATATTCACACAGCTGAACAAATTTTCTCAGACAAGTGAAATTATACCTTTGTTTGCGTTGGTATGAGGATAGACTACACACACAAAAATGTAAATATTTTGATACAAAAATTAACTAGTTTTTAACTGGTTAAAGATTTTGTGCTGTCAGCTACAGAAGGGGTGTCATTGTGTAGGGTTTTTAAAAATGAACTAATTGATATTCGTGAACTTGCCCACACCTCTGAGGAGCTTTTTTCATTGGTGGTAACAATGTTGTTTCGCAGGACATCCAAGCTAGCTTGGACACGGCTGTAAAGCTCGAAGATGCCATCTTCCGCTCCTCCATGAATTTTAAATACAGCGACGACGAAAACAAGTTGGTGGAAGCCATGTTGCAGGTCGTGAATACAAGTTCGTCGGAGGGCGTCGGGTATGACCTGGATGTATCCGTTCGTCATCCCATCACCAACGTGGACATGAGCACTAGCTTGTAAGTTGGTTGTCATTATGGGTTGTTGATTATGTTGATTTAAAGAGGAAGGAAAAAATGACCAATTCAATTTTTCTGATGTACTCTTTTTTTTCAATAGATAGAGTCCTTGGTGTGAGTTGGGAAAAAATTACAAGTCTCTTACCTTTTAAAATGGTGTAAATTGCCACTGTATTCGATACTCTTCCAGTGCAAAATTTGCACTGGAAGAGTATCGTATTCGATACTCTTCCAGTGCAAAATTTGTCAACATCCACAACATCTGATCACATCATTCTGAGATAAAATGGGACTCTACATGTTTACACAGGGATTGTTGAAAAGCAAATAATGGGGAACACCGCCCCCAGGGGTGTGATAAAGCGCTATATAAGAAACCCAGTATTATTCTTATGTTTTAAAAAAGCTATATAAACAACTGACTCAACTCTTTCTCTCACCTCCGACCTCCGACCTCCAACAGCAACTTCAAGAATGATAAGAAGGCCATGATTCTTGGTATGGAAGGTGAAGCTCTTCTCGCTGCAGGCGTCAACCCTTACACCTTTGAGATCAAGTGGGACAAAGCCTTGAAGAAATACTCCCTCACTGTAAGTTAATCAAAGAGCATTATTTGACCGAAGCACCAACTCTCGATTCTTAAACTCCCGGGTCGTACTTTGTTCGAGACAGTTAAAGGTAGGGTCATAGATTGGTAAATGCTCCGCAAAATTAATGACTGTAAAAACTTACTTGGGGAGAAGCATCGAGCTGTTGATAGTATAAAAACTATTTTGATAAAGGCTTCCCTTCAAAGTAATACGGTTTGGATTAGTTTTCACCCAGAAACATTTTGATGTGAGAATGAATCGTTTCTCAGATTTCTGAGGGTTGGTGCTTGTTCGCAAATGCTGCAACCAGACTGTCACCTCCCTAAATTTGGATGGGTTCGACGGTCGTGTGAAAATGCCATGACAGTTTTTCTCTCTTTTTCTCAGCAAGTAGACACCGCACTTTAGCTGAAACTTTCACATGTGACTTTTATTGTAGCTTTCTTTTATCATTTTGCCTGACAAAAACCAATCTATGGCCCTACCTTTTTAGCTCAGTGGAAGAGCTGGTGGTATAACTGCCAAGTTATAAGCAGCATTGACTGTGGTCAGTAATTGGATGGGAGACCAGTCCATGTATTGTCATGGTTGGTGGCTTGTTTGGGACATAATAGGGCTCCTTTACCACTTTGGGTCGGTATTCAGAAAATGTTTCCAGTCCCACCTGTGGTATTATTTCTCGGAGCTTTTCGGAGCTTCTTGAGTAATTGTTTTCATGTGAAAATGTCGTTGTCACAATGAAACCCTGACTTGACAAAGGAAAGACAACCAAAGTACTTCTCATAAGAAGTACTGGGATTTGATGTTGTCTCGTGAGAAAATGTCAGTAAGGCATTCACCGTGATTTGCAGAACCTGGGTTGTAAAGCCACGGCCGATAATCTGCATTGGTAGGCTGGAATCTTGGAACGCTCGGGACTTGCTTCTCATTAAGCCGAATACAATGATAAAGAATGGTGGCAGCCTGTCCATTGTTTGATGCCACGTTTGTATGACGACGGGACAAAGGCCTGGAATTGGGGATTACACAATAACCCACAGAAAAGGGAAATTTCAAGGCATGAATGCCAGTGTCTGTGTCCCTCTGCAGACAGCAGAAGTGTAGCATGGTAGGTGCATGCCTACACGATAGAATGTCTGTGTGGATATTGCCGCCCGCCATTAGGCTCTCACAAACAATTGAGGGTTCGCCGTGGGCCAGTCTGGAAAAAATTTGGCGGATGTACACATCATCGGACACGAAGTGTGTGGTATCAAGCCTGTGTCTTTCTATAGGTCCTGGGCATTGTATAATGCACCTGAGTCACCCAGGACTCTTAATTGTGAAAAAAAGGAAGGGGCTTGCCATGGTGTTTCTGGACTGACTGCATTAAAATGCTTGTCAGGTGTACATTTTATGATGCGCATTTAGTTAAATTGATATGCACAATATAAATTTATTGATAAAATAAGTGCAAATTAATGAGTACTTCTTATAAGTGCTTGAAAATATCCCACATGATTACATGTTTTTCGGAATCGTGAGATGTTCTGAAACAATTTTGTTATTATTGTTGTGCTCTCTCACCACAGTCCAACACTCCAGGCCGTGAGATTCTCCTCACCGGCCAGTTTGAAGACCGATCCTACTCCGAGCATAAAATCTACAGGGTGAACATGGTCAACAGTATGAACGGCAAAGACTTCAGGTCAATGTTTGACTTCAACAGCCAGTCAAAGGAGGTCTCCTACATTGCCCATATTAACCCAGGTCAGTTTGTGACTAGAGGTCGAGTTGACGATAACCTTCCTACTGTCTGACCATTCCCGATGGACACCATCTACAAGGGTTTGGTTCGGGCTTTTGGTTGCTTCAAGTGTTTTTAAATATTTCTACGCGGTTCAGTGGCCAGGCATGCAAGGAATTTGATAAAACTGCTGTGAGTCGTATGCAGTGTTTACACATAATTCATAATTTTGCATTCAAATATTTACTATCATCCCTGTAAAGATGGCAACTTGACACTGATGCCAAGATGGAACTATCTATTCAATATAGTCCACACAGATTTGACGGATTCTCTCCACTTTCACTAGTTTAATTTTTTTTCTTACAGCAAGCAAGGCTTGCTTAGCAGCGATTCAAAACAAGAAATGTGCTTTTGTTTTAGAAATGCAGCTCATATGTAAATAGCGTGTCATGGCCGAGCGGTCTAGTGCACGGGGCTTGAGTTCTGGTAAAGTTTATTGTGGTGTGGGTTCAAGTCCCGGTCATGACACTTGGGTCCTTGAGCAAGATACTTATAACTACAGTTGCTTCTCTTCACCTGGGGGGGGGGGGGGGGATATGCGTTGGTATCTGTGAGGGTGGAGGTTAATATTGTCTAATTTTAAAAAGCCTTTGGAGTGCCACTGCAGCCCAGGGCTTGTGTCCCCAGGGAGCTGAGAAAGATTACAGGAATGTTTTTGGCCTAATGTCCGGGAAACTTGCGTAAAGCGCACTGAAAGGTTATTGTAAAAACCTTCTTGTTGTTATTATTTATATTAATATTATTATTATTATGATATTAACGAATTTATGTGTGCGTTATATGATAACAAATGTAAAATGCATTTCGTTCGTACATTGTTCGCTCTGGGAAAGTTGGAACGTCCATTTCTTTTAAGCAAAGGATTTATAGTCTATATATTTCACCTCGTGATTACATTTTTTGTGACAGACAACTTAAATTCACCACGGAGTATCGATACACAGTAGTCTGTGGACATATACTTTTTCAAATTCCTACTGAAAGAACTTCATCAGCTAGACGGATACCATTTTTGTCTTGCTTTTTTCCTCAGACCAACCTGCGGACTTCATGCGTTTCAAAGCCGGGTACCTGAACGAGACCGCTCTTTTTGTGCTCTTTGACTCGGAGTTTGATGGAGAGTACACCGTCGATGCAAGACTCCTCGAGTCTCTTCCATCTGCTAGGATCCTCCGAAACCAACTTGAATGGCGGCCAGAGTGGGCAGAATTTGTCTATGTAAGTATTACCTTGTGGTTTATTTACTCGATACTTCCAAGGCGAAAATGTATCCCCTTATGGTGATTTCCTCACTGCCGTCTCACGGGTCGTATCGTTAACTTGGGTGTGATCCCTGGTTAAGCGGCAGTTTTATGGTTGAATGGATTCTGACCGGCCCCCCCCCCCCCTTGAACAACGGTGTTGACAAAATGGGGAGAGTGCCAACGTAGGGCTAGATTTCTCATTTGGTGGAGCACCGGTATTTTGTAGGTTCAAAATCCTACTCTAGTAGCCAAATTTTCTTCATTCACCCAAAATTGAATTACATGTACCAAGTCAGTTTTCCTTGTGGTTTAGTAGTAAATATTAAGTTATTGAGGGTGGTCACTATAAACATTTATTCTCGATATTTATTGGGCCAAGATTTCAACTAACATGCAACAATACACTAAAGTAATTTGTGTGACTGTTCCGTTACTAATGATGTAATGGAACAGTGACAGAAAGGCAAGAGCAACTTTTGGATTCGGGGTCTAGGTTCATAGAGCTGCCTAAGCAGAAAATAATGCTTACAATTGTTCTGCTAAGCAAAAATGAGCAGGATGCCAGTCACAAATTGTACATGTGGCATGGTATTTTGGCTGGTAACCTTATTCTGATAAGCGTAATTTTGTTGTGCCTATAGCTGCTTTTTGCGCTTATAAGCAGCTCTATGAAATTGTGCCCAGATGACAAGATAAACCTCGGTCTAAAATGGCCGGGATTAACAAAAGTGAACCAAACCACTGTGTCTCAAACATCTATTAATCCAATCTTAAAACGAGAAAAGAATCAAATAATTTAAAAATTATAACAAGATTGAGCAGGGGTGAGCGGGGGGAGGCTAATCCCCATTGTCAGGGGCCCCCAAATGTTTTGGTCGGGATCGTAGATGATTTGAGCTGAGAGGATTCCACTCTTGATTGCGTTCTTCTCTCGTTTACTCGCAGTCCAAAGCAGCGGAAATCTTGCAAGACATCCGCGTGGACATGCAGAGAAATCAGGAGTACCTGCTGGAGAATCAAGAGGGCATGTCTGACCTCTTCCAAACATCCTGGGACGACTTCCTCCAGAGCAACGCCGACGTCAAGACCGCCTTTATTGACATGAAAGACAAATTTAGCGCCAAGGTTGACGAATTCAGCACCGGCTGGAGCACCATGAGAGAAGATTTTAACGTGAGTTTCATTGATCAAGATGTATGATTGAAAGTGTTCGCGAACAATCGATGTACATGATGTACCAAGTCTATAAATATCTCTAATGTAACATCCTGTAAAGAAATTTTACAGTAGGGAAGGTTTTGGAGGACAGGGGAGGACATTAGGGTGTGAGATTGTGGAAGACATGGCGGAGGGACTGTACTGTTGAGTAGAAGACTGTGGAGGGCACGGGAGGGACTGCACTGTAGAATATCAAATAATAAAACCACAATTATTTTGCGCATATCACCATAAAATGTTCAAAAGCGCATTACAAAAATCTACAATATCGTCGCGTCAGTGCGAAAACGTTGTATCTCCATTTGGCTAAAATGTTATATCTCGTAAAAAATGGTCAGTGCAAAAACGTCCTATCTCGGCACAGACCGAGATACTTGCACGAGATACTTGAGCGTATACATAAAAGTACTGTTTTAGGAAATTTTTTTGTTTTTGCACTGACACAACGATATCATAAAAAGTCAGCACAACGGAGTTAAACAGCAAAGAGTGGAAAGATTTTTGAGGATTTCGGATCCGGGACTCTACTGTAGAGTGAAATAAGTTCATGGGAGGGAAAAGCGTCAAGGAAGAACGCTGAAATATTAAGTCGTCTTTACGTTTTGAAATTACCAGACCAAATGGGCCGACTACTGGAAGCAGTTCAAGATCGACTCATCAGAAATTATCGAGGAGATGACCATCGTGCTGGATCGTCTGAGGGAGAGATTCTCGACACTAGCCGAAAGCCTGAAGGTTGACGATAGCGGATACATCGAAGTAAGAATGTGTTCCACAACTTCTCATGTGGATACTTGATCTTTCTGTTGCTTTGGTTTGAAATTCTTTACAGTCAAAGATGTAACGCAAAATGAATGTATTGACCTTATAAAGATCTATCTAAGAGACATCCTAAAGGGGCACTTTAAAAAACAGGAAGCAGTCCTGGAATCACACTGCCTGTAATTCCTTGTGAAAGCATCTAAAGTATTTCCGTTTGAAATGCTGTCAAAGTCAAGAAAATATAATATGAATATGCCCCAAAATATAGTTTATTTTGATTAATGGTTTGTTTTCAGTTGCCGAAAAACCCCCCAAAAACAATCTTCTTGAAAGCTTACAATCCCTAACAAAATATTTGCCTATTTTGGGGTTATCACCTAAAAGTGATCATAAAATTTGACAATTACACAGGATGGTTTTTAGGTATAATGTGAAATAATTAAGAAGAAGAGAAATGGGAATTTATTTACTTGTCCCCCCCAAAACAACAATAATGTACATTTCATTCAATCAAATCCTGTAATTATTTTAAATTCATTTTTTTCTTTCCCCTGTTGCTATCAGACCTCAAACGAACGTGTGAAAACATTCTACGCCAACAACATCACGCCATTGATTAAGGAACTGAAAATGTTATTCGAAAGCCTGATTGAAAATCACAACTGCCAGATGGACTTGCTCTTCCCAATCCGCCACCCCCTCCTCCCCAAGCCGGAACCCGAGATGCTCGAACCCAAGTATAAAACAGAGGTTGGTGTTGTTTCTACTTTATAACTCTCTCGTTTAGCGAGTTCTTTTTTTCATGCAAACAGCCACTGGTGCCCACATTGTTTGACCATTCGAGGGTGCACCCCACTAACTTAAGCTCCCACAGCATACAGTGCAAAATGCTAAATATTCAAAAATTCAAAATAAATACTTTGAAGTCTCAAAGGTTTTTACCCTAAAGGGGAAATTATTCATCCACTCTCGAACTTTTATCCTCTACTCAATTTGATATGGGGAGTCCCTGGACCCGTCGAGTTATTCTCCCTCCAAATAAAAACACCCCTACACCAGTCTAATTTTCCAAACGTCCCAGCAATAATCTTGAAAAATGTCCCTACACCTCTCAGCAAATAGGACCATTTATTTTAGGGCCTATGTCATCCAAAATACCTCAGGTTGGAAGTCAACAACCCCAAGGTCACAACTGGGCAAAATTTTTACACTATAGCTCTTTTGTTGGGCTCTCAAATCTGCCTAATACAAAATATTTTGAGGACCTACCAAATATTAATAAGGCCGACGCTCTGTATTTTCCCTATTTGGTTGGGTGCACCCCCCAAGCAAGAAGCACAGCAGATGTTTTAAGGTCAATTTTACAAACTTCTATAATTGCCTCGGAGATTTCATTTTATAGCACAATAAAAAATGTCTTACCTGTTAAATTTTCTTCCACTTAATTCCAAAACATTGACATCGGCAAATAAATGTTCAAGTTCCATGTTTCCTCAGTGTGTATTGTAAAAAAAAAAAATTTTTTTTTTTAACCAACAAAATAAAATGTGTTACATAAAAACTGAAACCATATTTATAACAAATTGCATTGGTGTTTTTACATACAAGAAGTTTGTATAAATAGGATTAAAAAAGAAAAGTTGTTTTTAATAGAAAAATATAGTTTGTTCGGGCTGTTTTCTTGTTTTCAATATGCTTACCAGAAAGAGGTTACCAGCCAAAAATACCATGTCATGTGCCAGTTGCAACTGGTTTCCTTTGTTAAGCACAACTGTTTGCTTAGGTAGCTCTTTAGAATTAAGCCCTGTCCATCAGGTACACTTTTAAGAACTCTCTGAAATTGTCCCCGTGTTGACATATTCCATTGTCGCATCTACTTTTTTTAACCGGTGTACTTACGTACCCATCATCCCTTCAGGGAGATGAGCTTTTCGGTGCTAAAGAGGCAGACATTTTCCTGACGTCCATCAAGGATGTCAAGGGTGAGACCGTCCTCTCTGAGGACACCTTGCTCTCGACAGAGACCAGGGAAAAACTGAGGCGGCTGGAGTTGGTGCAGAACATCGAGAGACTCTGGAATTCAACAAAAGGTGCAATAAATAAAACACCTTTTTCTTTCTCAATATGTTTCTTCCCTAAAACTTCTACATGATGGTTCATAAAAGCGGGATGGGTGAAATAAAGTACAGATTTTTAGTTCCGATAACAAATTTTTCCTCCGACACTATCAGACAGGCATGATTTTTCTTATACTCCAGTCTGATTTCACATTTTTTATTATTTTTTTTCACTCTACGGGAATCTGTGATTAGACAGCCCATAATGTCTGTTTAAGCCTTCACCATGTGTACATGTAGGTCAGCCCTTGTACTTGATGAAAATATTCCTACTTTTTTCCTAGCACCAAATATCATGCGTGATGAGCAAAAGAAAAATCGGTTTCCTCAAAAAAAACAAAAAAACAATTGTTACATTGAATTGATCGGAGATTGAAGATTGGGTGGCTATTGTAAACCACTAACCACTGAGGACCTGGTTCGACTCCCGGCTAGGGCCGTATGTTAGTAGAGTTGTGCGTTGGCTCTGTCGTGTGCCCAGAGGGTTTTTTCTCCAGTGCCTCTGGCTTTCCTGCCAAAAAATGTCAAACACTTTTGACCTCTGGCCTTGGTCATTATGGGTGGATGTGGCAGGCTCCAACAGGCAACTTATTATCAGGCAACTTAAATCTTTGTAGTTGGGTCCTTCACACAATTGGGCTGCTCAGCTGCGAAGAGCCTCCCCGAATCATTGTTATCATATTATTTATTGATGGATTGATTTACAGAGGAGATTAAAACGGTGCTCGCCGAAATAAACACAGCCTTCAAGGGATCAGCATTCTACGCAGACTTGACCGAGAACTGGGATGAGCTGATGGAACGCTTCCCCGTGCAGGAATGGCGTCAGGAGATCGAAGCCAAGATCGAGGAGATCAGAGAGTCCCAAGACGTCCAGAGGTTGATCGCCGTCTTCAACGAGATCAAGGAAGAGGTACAATTGAAATGTTTTGTGGTAACTTTGAGTAACTATCAATAACTGTAGGAAAAAAAGATACAAAAAATGCTTTGAAACACACCCCGTACGAAGTGCTATACAAAAACTCAATTTTTCATTTTTAACGCATAAAGGATAAAATGCGTTGTTCGGTGCAGAGACCCCATTTCAGCTGGACCGTAATGCAGTATACACAGCTCAACCTTTTTATCTTTATACCGCCCTCTGGCGCTCAGTTGTTGTGCAGTGGTTGTTGGTGCAGTCCAGTAGTCGGACGCAAGCCCAGAAAAGGCTAGCCACCTCTTTCCCAGGCTGCAGGCCTGACCTTCATGCAAATTGCTCCATGTGAATCTTTGACCAATCAGGTTGGAATTTGGATCAAGCAAGATCGTCGGGTTTACTTGCATGCAAAGGGAGGGAAGGCTCATTCTATTTTTTTTTTTTTTTTTGACGTGTTTATTTAAGTATGTACAATGTGCTCACTTTATTTTCGAGCTTACTACATTTATAACTTTATCTGTGATAAACTCATTGCTTGTAATGTTTAAACTGTTAACTCTGACCGCAGTCTTGGGCGATCCACTACAGAAGGCCATTCCTCTGGATGTCACCCCCCCCCCATTCATACTGTATTGTGTTGTTGTACAATTTATGATACACTTTGTATTGATCATTATTTGTCTGAATCTGTGAAAGTGTGATTGGAAATAAAACAGACTAACAAACAAACAAACAAACAAGCAAACAAACTTCCGTACAGCTTTCATTGCTGGTTACCATAAATTTATAGTTATTATCGGACTGAGTGAGCAAATTACAATGACGACCTGGGCCCAATTTCATAAAGCCTGTAGTAAGCACAAAAACTTGCTAAGCACAGAAAAATCTTGCTCAGCAGAAACAGTTTACCGGCCAACATTCCATAAAGTATAAATTGCTGCCACTGGTACCCCGCTCATTTCTTGCCAAGTAAAGAAATTTGCTAAGCAGAATTTTCTGCTTAACAGCTTTGTGAAATTGTCTTGTGAATTGTTTTAATGCATTCAGATTGAGCTGTCTCGTGAAGCCAGCAACGAAAACATACTACGTATCCAAGAAAAGATCATCGCTACCCTGAAAGAGTACCAGTTTGACATCCTGAACTACTTTAGGTATCCCATGTATGAGGTAGTCAAGTACGACGTTGAAAACGGGGAGATCATCATCCTCTTCCACCTTCCCTACGAGCTGCACAGCCTCCAGGCCCCGCCGGAGTCCTACGGCCAGGTGGAGGCAGTCAAACGCCTCAACGAAATGATCGCCGAAGTGCGGGAACGCTCCAAGAACACGCTGGGCGAGATCAGGATGGCCGACGGGACGCTCCGCAGCATGTACGAGCTGATGTTCACCGAGCCCATGCTGCTGTTCCGGGAGGGTAACTTCACGGCGTGGTTCCAGGGCGAGAAGATCAAGATGCAGAGGAACATGTGGAACGCTGTCCACGTTGCCAGGATGTACCTGAACCCCATCAACTGGCTTCCTCCACATGAAGGTTAGCTTCTTAAAAAAAAAATAAAAATCAGTTCCAATTGATTCCAAGCACTTTTTTTTACACATTCTCAGATGTATAAATGAGAAAATGAATAGTTCTTTTCATTGAGAATGAGCTCAACACCAGACTCTCCTTGAATGTCAGGTCATGACCACCAAGGAGAGTCTGGTGGTCAAGCGCACTGGACACAAGCTCTGTGGTGTTTCTCATCAGCAGAGTGTGGGTTTGAGTCCCGGTCTTGACGCTTGTGTCCTTATAGCAAGACACTTTAACCAAAACTGCTTAGTCCTTCAGGTGGGTTGTAAAAGCTGTAGGTCTTGCTCATTGTGAAACAATCATTAAAAAAAACCCAGTTACATTATTGCTAAGAGATGGAGTTTGCCCCAGTGTTTTCCTGGTAGTAGCTGCTGAATGCACCGCAGCACCATGTAAACCCTTAGAGGGTGCTCTTAAACCCAATTATATGGCTTGATTATACGTGTAATGATGCCCGATGTATAATAATAATAATACAGTTCTTATAAAGCGCACATAGCTTAGACACTAGATCAAGGCGCTGGACAAATGAAGAATCAACAATGAACAAATTAATGAGCTCTGAACAGTTCGGTTTTCAACATTTTTTAAAATTTCATGATTGAGTCAGACTGACAGGACTTCTGGAGGGAGTTTGTTCCATAGGTGGGGGCTGCTATAACCAAAGGCCCCCTGACCAACATTTTTTTTTTTACAGATGGTAGAAGCAAGTGTTGTTGTGTCGTGCAGTTTACGGAGTCGGCTGTCATAATGATAGGCAGTGATAAATATTAATAAAGCTGCCGTACGTTTTGATCATACATTTTTCTCATTTTTTCCCCTTAACACCCCCCCCCCCCACCCAGTCAATGCCGTGATCGTCGGCTCCAACCACTTCATGACATATGACCGCACCTTCTACGACTTCAGCAGTGGATGTAGCTACCTCCTTGCCCACGATTTCATCGATGGAAATTTCACCGTCATTGTCGATTACGAGAGGGACCTGAGCGCCGACGGTAGAAGCAAGAGCATCGTGCTGTACTTGAACGACACCGATGTGTTTGAGATCAAGCAAGACTTCACTGTGAGTAGTGAAGGAAAGGAATGATCGAAATGAAATGAAGCAACTATTTTATTAATTAAACAGCGGTACAAGGCATTAAGGCTCACATTGCTTTGAAATCTTGCCACAAAGTTTGTGTGTTTGTTCAGACTATCTTCCAGTCAAGGGAACGCGGCAAACTTCCCACAAGGGAACATAACCCTCAAGCTGGCAACAGCCAGTCTCTCTCATACAAACATATGTTTAATTTATGATTATGAGCCGCACGAATCAAGAAATTGTGATTCAGTAAGATTGTGATTCTAGTCCTTGCGATATCAACAACTAGAATAAGTAAATTGCCGCCATTGAATTGTATTGCAATCCTAGATCCTCCACAATCAGACACCCCTGAATATGATTTGGGAGGGTCTGGGAGGAATGTAATTGAGCAGGTGGTAACCTGGGGTATTTGTCCATTAGAAGAGAGGGCCTCTTGCTTTCAATTAAATTTTTTTTTAATGATAAACCTTAACAGGTTTCCCATGGCAAGCAATTCCTCGAGATGCCCTTCCAGCACGGACGCACCACCGTGATGCGCTACATCAACAGCATCCGCATCCACAACACCAACGGCATCACCATCACCTGCGAGATCGCCCAGGACATCTGCACCGTGGACATCAACGGCTGGTACTACGGCAAGACGGCCGGTCTCTTCGGCACCTACAACTACAACGACCTGGACGACATGACCAACAGCGACGGCGAGATGTCGCGCCACCAGGACGAATTCACCCGCAGCTGGAAGGTCGGCAAGCGCTGCTCTGCATCTGAACACGACAGTCTTCCGGAATGCAACGCCGACCCACAGGTGGAGGAGAATGCTCTGTGCGCTGAACACTTCTTGAATGAGGTGTCTAGCCTGACCCAGTGTCTTGGAGTGGTAAGTGGTGACTATTTACACAAATAACACCTCGATCCCCCTCAATAATAATAATAATAATACTTGGTTCTTATATAGTGCTTTATCACATCCCTAGGGGCGTATCAAAGCGCTCAGTATTTTTTTCCTGCAAGGTATGTGGAGCTACATTTTGAAGTATGAGACCTATTCCTTTATAGCACCATGTAATGGTTTACAAGGTGCTGTGGCGCAACATGCAGCCAATCAAACCAGGAACACCGGGGTGAACCCCATCTCTTTACGATAAGTGCACTGGGTTCTTTTACGTGCATTACACAACACACGGGACCAACGGCCTTACGTCCCATCCAAAGGACGAAGCAATTATGGTTAAAGTGTCTTGCTTAAGGACACAAGTGTCACGACCGGGACTCGAACCAACACTCTGCTGATCAGAAACACCAGAGCTTGAGTCCGGTGTTGTTATCCACTCGGCCAGGACACGCCTCAACCCATACGGGCCTCAAAATTTACACCAGTAATTTTGGTGTCGGGACAGTAAATTTAACATACAGGGCTAGAAATCTACACTGGACCACTGTCCAGGCCCGAGGCCAGTCATTTTGGTGTCGGGACAGTTAACTTACGAGTTAAGACAAGTCTGTTGGTCTATTGCTTTTTAATAATAATACCT
Source organism: Pisaster brevispinus (assembly GCA_023634235.1). Lineage (NCBI taxonomy): Eukaryota > Metazoa > Echinodermata > Asteroidea > Forcipulatida > Asteriidae > Pisaster > Pisaster brevispinus. The sequence continues at coordinate 6,372,929 of JAMKCF010000013.1, forward strand.
CACTGTTTATCTTTAATTTGAAAAAATTATATTCAAATGTTGACTTACAACAGTCTATTGAAGTCAACCTGGTTTTTGTTATGTTAAATCTGGTTTTCTTCATGTTAAACTGGTTTTAATCATGTTGATCTACTTTTCTTCATGTTAACCTGGTGTCCATCATGTTTACCTGGTTTTAATAATGTTGGTCTAGTTTTTTTCGTGTCAACCTGGTTTCCATCATGTTAACCTGGTTTTCTTCATGTTAAATTGGTTTTCATCATGTTTGGTCAGGTTTTTGTATTATTTTAAAACCTATTGTTTAACATGGTTTTAATCATGTCAACCCTGATTTTACTGTTATTTATACTGGGTTATTTAAACAGTCAACCAGGTTTTTCATCATACTAACCTGGTTTTACTGATGTTTGTCTCTGGTTACCAGGTGGATCCTGCACCATACTTCGCCATGTGCGCCAGCAGCATGTGCCAGCTAACAGCTGATGATCGCAAGGAGGCAGTGTGCGTCGCAGTCAAGGCCTACGTCAACGAGTGCAACAGAATGATGGTTGGCATCACTGTACCCAAGTCATGCGGTAAGTTAATACAACCATCTGATAGTGAAGTAAATTTCGTACAGGTGTCGACCCAGAAAAGAGCGGGTTGTTTTGTTCTCATATGCTTGTACCGGTGTGATCTAGTGTCGTCACTTGCAAACCTCACCTGAAATAACACTGCAAATAAATCCATTACAAATTTTGGTTAATAGTTAGTAATTAAGTTTCTTCTTTCCTCTCCCTGTGTAGTGGTGTGTGACTCTCCTGTTGGCGAGTACACCCAGGACGAGATCAGAGTTCTCTCTGAGCCTGAGGAGATCCCCAGATCGGCCGATGTGATCCTGATCGTCGAGGAGAAGGAATGTAACAGAGACATGATGGAAAAGGTCGGCGACATCATCGACATGTACGACACTGAACTCAAGAATGTCCGCCGTAAGTTTTGGAGAATACTTAAAAAAGAAAACACAAATCATTTCCATGATTGTGTTTCTAATAACCTTATAACCAACTGGTGAAAATGTCGTACCAAATTAGGTGGTTAGTTTTTTTATTGAAAATTATGAAAAATACAGTAAATCAACGCCTCATAGCATAAGTTACACACGAGGATTAAAGTGTCAAGGGTTGTATCTCACCCAGAATGGCGGGCCTCGGGTCGGCCTAGTGGTATCTTTCCTCGCCTTCAACCTCTGGGACCCTGGTTCGAATCACGCCGGGGGCACTTTGTGGATTGGGTTTTCAGTCCCGATACCTGACTGCGTGGGTTTCCCCTGGAATTATTCTCTGGGTTTTTCCTCCCACATCTAAAACTGGAACTTCCATCCTTGCCTTCTCTCCATTGGGTTCTTGGCTAGTACAGGGATTGAGTTCGCTTCACAACCAGAATAAATGAATTGAAATGAAATGTACCGGATGTACACACATAACCTATCAATCATGCAACCCTTGACTTCTATTGCTTATAAAAGAGCCACGGAGTCTGGACTTCAGCAGGCAAGATTTGTACACAGCTCAATGGAGGAAAAACATTAAATGTTGTATTTTATGAGGATTGTATGTCTGATTGTTATCAACTTTTGATATGAGGAAAGGGGGCACATATCAAAAACGCGTTCAGCTGTTACTTTTGAAATTTGCGAGGAAATGTTGACACAAAATGTAAACATTTCCCATAGGACCAGTGCAGTATCTTGCCTGCCAGAAATGCCCAGGAATGTATAAGGTCACTCTTTTTTTGTAAACAAAAACAAAGGTTACATGGACTGTAAGCATTTTCATCTGAGATATGACATTGTTGCAAAGCCAAGATACGATGATGTTTTGTCAGGAATTTGTGCTCGATCATCTTTGGTTGTGTGGATTGATGCAGTTTTGTAAATCAGCATGTAAACTGCTGGAGCAGCTATGTGTTGGGAGTGATGTAAATTTCTTTAAAACCGTTACTTTATCCGACAGAGTTCACAGACAACCGCTTTGGCATCGTTGGGTTCGGCGGTGAAGGGTTGCGCAGCCTTCCCCACATCCAGACAATCGATGGCGCCATCTTCAACGAGAAGCGCCCTCTGCGTATGCAAGGATTCGCCGCCTTGGTGTTTGCCGAAGATGGAAGCAACAACACCTTCGATGCCATCCTGGCTGCCGCCAACTATCCATTCCGCGCCGGAGTTGCCAAGAACATCATTCTGCTGTCCTGCTCCGACTGCCAGCGCATGTATCACATGGTGAGATTCTCAGTGCTGGGCCTTAAACCTGTTATACAGGATTGATAAGGACCCAAAACATCATCGTTCAATTTGTGTCTGAAAGCTTACTGGTTACGAAGTTCATACCAGAACCATTTGACTGTGAAATGTTTCCCTCTGAAATGAAGTCATATTCGAGAAAACTGTAACATGAAAACAAATCATTTTAAAAATGCAACAGCTGATATCGGTTGTTACCACCAAAATTAAGGACATTTTGTTTACATGCTGGCGGGGTTTTTCACTGTGTCTTCCTGACTTACACAACGGACTAAGCCCAAATATTCCAAGGTATGTTAGGCACCTGGTCCAAATAGAAACAGTATGGGAACCGTCGAACGGTTGCCCCAAACGCTTCATTTTCTCAGCTTCAACTGTTTGTGAATCTGAAAGCAACCGTTTCACACCTTCTACCACTCCACTGTATCACACTATCTATCCAGCACAGCTTAGAGCGACCTCTGCAACAACTTGTACCCTGACTTGTACATACTGCAAACACGCAACTAAAGACTAACCCTGCGATATTTCACTTTGTTTCTGTACGTGTCCAGGAGAAGACCTATGCTGATGTATCCAGTATGCTGATGAGACAGGGCATCCAGTTCAACATGCTGATGAAGGCCGATCTCAAGCTTGTGCCAACCCGTGCAAAGAACAACTCACCAAAGAATCAAGTCATCTATGGTAAGGGCTGAAAGTAGTGACACCTCCCTCTGTTGCTCTTTGTGCAGATCTTTGGCATTTCTTTCCAAAAGTTAAATCCAAATCACAAATGGCCCCCTCCGTATCTATCCATGGGTTATACTTAAATTTTTCCTTCTTAAACCTCTTGGCCCCATCTTCCATGTTACTTTTCTGTTATGTTCTTTTTTTTCAATACATTTTTGATTTTCCTTTTTGCCGTTTTCAGTTAGTTAAATCCACTTTCAATTATTGATCCTAGTCTTAGAGTCATGAATTTTCCTTTAAAAACCTTTTTTCTCTTAAAAGTCTCAAACATTTCTTTTTAAATTGTGCAGATACCCTGTACTTAGACTGGTTTGGCGTATTATTATGTGGTATTTTTATCGTCAGGTATTGACAACCGCACAGTATTCACCAACAAGGCCCTGAACAGCGGCACCCTGTTCGGTGACAAGACCATCCGCAAACTGATCAACGAGCCCATCAATCAGTGCGCCCTCTTGGCTTATGAGACCGGCGGTGCCGTCTTCGACTCCACAAAGATCTCCGAGAAGAAATTCGTGGACGTGCTGACGCAGAGAATGGTTGAGCACACCGAGATCGAGGAATGCCAGATATGCAGCTGCAAGGCGTACAATGACGGAGTGGGCAGGAGCGTCTGCGAGTCCTGTGACATTGCCACAGGCCCCAATTGGTATTTCGTAAGTATCCCCGTTGTGACTGCTTAGAGTATATAATTGTCGGTTGAACAAAGAGAAAATTGACTAGAGCGAGGCCTAAATGTGCAGCCTCTGGATTATTGTGCTGGCACTCTACCAATTGACTGAGCTATCTAGCCTTTTTAATAGATGTGAATTTTGCATCGGGGATAAAGAATATTAATTTTGGTTTTTACCCTACACCGATGTGTGTTAGCACTGTATACTCAGTACTTTCCCGAGTTCTGTGAAAAAAATCACAGGCATATTACTCGGGTGGGATTCGAACCCACGACCTTTGCAATTCTAGAGCAGTGTCTTACCAACTAGACCACCGAGATTGCCCGATAGCTAGAGGCAGTTCAAATCCTATATTTTAGCAGCGGGTACCGCAACGATTTAATAGATGTTAATTTTGCATCGGGGATAAAGAATATTAATTTTGGTTTTTACCCTACACCGATGTGTGTTAGCACTGTATACTCAGTACTTTCCCGAGTTAGCCTTTTGTCAATACCTTTGTTTAGGGTGCCAGTCAGAACTGCCAGTCAGGGTACCAACCTGTAACTGCCGAATAGCCAGGAATCACACCTAAGTTTAGGATACAGTCAGTTTCCCTTGTTGTTTAGTACTTGCTCGGAGTAAAGTAAACCATCATTTATTTTTTGATTCAACTTATTAAGGTTAGAGGTTTTTTGTGGACTCATCAGGAAAAAGGTCAATTATACTCAACCCTTTTTTTGTGAGAGAAATTTGTTTGTAAAATCACCTCGAGTTCAGCCTGAACATGTATGCTAAGCCTCATCCACAGCACCGCAGTATACAGCAACAGAGTCCAACGTTCTCCTGAAGACGAATCAATGCATACTGATCGAAACGTTGAGTCGTCAAACCATCGGTTCATTTCAAAACCACCACAACTCAGAGAGAGATTAATAAACATTACTGTACCACCAGCACTTTCTCACAAGATCAAATCGGCTATTCAATATTCTTTGTTGAAAGGTTGAAATAAGTCCACTTAAGTTCCACAAGAAAACAGAGAAAAACAAGAAAAAATCCATGACTGATACTTAACGTTCACTTTTGATTTCTGTCTTCCACAGGAAATGCAACGCACGTTTGCCGAGGCAGACTACTACAGCAGACTAGGCCTCCAGACCGTGGTTGACTACATTAACGAACAAACCGCAGAAGTGCCAGTTAACAAAACCCCTAAGAAGATTTAGGTATTTAAAGCATTTCCCGAACTGAGTAGGGTTCGAGCTATCTGGGAGACTGGAACAACTTTGATATAAACTTCAGTTTTTTAGTAACCGCAATCGATTTGTAATAAGATAGTCAAGGATACTTCCAGTTTGTACTGGTTTTTGTTGTTGATGTCCAGATGGTGCGTGTTCAGAGAAAGAGAATGTGGGCACTTGTATAAATTTCTGCGTTGGAATGATGTTTTTTTAATACATTTTTAAGATAACTTGAAATGATGCAGTATTAACCTTTTTTAAAATAAGAAAAAATTTGATAATGGATTTCGTAAAAATTGTGTTTTTTAGAATATCCGGTTTGTTATCTAGAAGTTAATCTGTATTAGCTTTCACCCTGAAAAACCTCGGCCAAGTTAGACAATTATTCCTGAACCTCTCGTCAGATGCTGTGCTTTTTAGATGCAATGTGCCGTCATCTTAAAGTTTTCTGACCGTCAGGTTTGTGTTCGCTATCTTTAGCAATTCTCATCAAATCTTAACTGCTCTTTCACATATTCCGAGTTTGACCACTTGGACACATGTTTAAGCACCTCAAATGCTTGAAATTGTTGGTGTTCAAGTATAAAAACAAAATTCTTAGTTTTGTGTTACTGTGGGGCGTCAATGAATGTAAAATGGTTAAAAATAGATCAGGCTTGCTATTTAGTTGTCCTCTTCACTTATGTAAAGTGTAAGTGTAAAACAGCTGACGTTGCAACTAATTAACGATGGAAGTAGAATGCTGCAATTACAATGCAAGTAATTTAATAAGTAAAAAATGCTTGATCCATGGAAAAATTGGGAAAGTAGAGTTGATAGGTGAAGATTTCTGTCCAACTAGTTCATGTAGTTGTCCGAATTTTTGCTCTGTTCGGAAAATATTAAGTTAACTCTATCTTTTAAACCAGACATCTTGTAAAAGATAAACTGGTTTATTGACTAGAAACTGGTTTATTGACTAGAAACTGGTTCATTGACTAGGGTTAAGTAGCTTTTTCCATGGATTTGTCATTTTTTTCATCAATTGATGATTCAGAGTGAGGGAGAGTCAAGAAACACAGTAGTTTAATGATTTATGTCTGTAATTTTGTAAAAAATATTTGTGTGATTTGGTTTTATTTTGTATTAAAATTTTACACTATTAAAAACAAACAAATTTCATATCTTTCATTTTTCAAGAGGCTCACATGTAATTCAATTTTTTTTTAATTATCAGCTGTTGATACCGATTTGTATACATTTTGGTTCCATTGGGGGTTTGGCTGGTTTAAGTATTTGCCAGTGTTTAGTAAACAAACAAATTGTGATAAAGAATAAAGTTATTGACAAGCAACTATTGATCTTTCCCAAAAGAAATTTTTTGTTTATTACTGTACAGCTTGCCTTACATTAACACCACATTCCGGCCAACACTGTCAAGATTTTTATCAAACTTACATGGACTTAATGGTACAATCATTACAGGACAAATTGGCTTAGAAATACTTCCCAAGTTTGAACAAATTGTACTGATCATTTACACAGCAAATGGATGGGAATTTGAGCAACGTCTTTAACATAATACAATACATGAACATGTACAGGGAAATTTATACCTGATTTTGTGTGTCTGGTTGGCCATAATGCACCCACTTGGTTTGGAGTTTTTACAAGACGTTTCCCCTTACTGCAAGGCTCATCCACGGTTACTGACTGCCCTTTGAGCCCATTAGATTGCCCTGGCCTCCCATTTACCTTTGTATCCTACTGCTTATCGGATGAAGCAAAATTACCCTCTCCTTGCACTTACACTTCTATCACCCTGTATACCCTGCAGAGACCACAGCACCCAGTGGCTTGAACTAAAAGCAGTTACAAATGACTACCGGTACAAGATAAGACCTTCACTGTATACATGAACAAAGTCGTAAACTCAACTGAGCATTCTGCATTTCCCAAGTTAACACACTACATGTACATGCACTACACAAGTATCTCAGTGCCGAGTACTTCTGTTTGTTCACATTTTTACTGGAATACAGAAAGTTAAAAAGGCTCTGGAAGTGATAACATACAACTGTATATATTGGATTGATCTGATGGGTAGGTATCTGGCAACGGGGAATTGCATGCTCTAGTAAGCCTTCAGTGTTTTCCCTGGCATATGAGTACTTGTATAGTAAAATGTCTGAGAACTACATGTACAGAAATAGCTTAGATTGGGTCAACAGTGTACTTTTGTATTTGACCCAAAATACGTCAACAGAGTTAGCTTTACACTGTGAAACACACATGTACATGTACTTGATCCAAAAGAAGTAGTTTACACTGTGAACTACATTTACTTGACCCAAAAGACGTCAACAGAAATAGCTTAGATTGGGTCTACAGTGTACTTTTGTACATGACTCAAAAGATGTCAACAGAGTTAGCTTTACATTGTGAACTACATGTACTTATCCAAAAGAGTTAGCTTTACACTGTGAACTACATATTCTTGATCCAAACGATGTAGACAGAATTAGCTGTACACTGTGAACTACATGTACTTGATCCAAAAGACGTCAACAGATTTAGCTTTAGATTGTGAACTACAAGTACTTGATCCAAAAGACGTCAACAGAGTTAGCTTAGACTGAGTCTACAGTGTGCTTTTGTACTTGACCCAAAAGACGCCAACATAGTTAGCTTTACACTGTGAACTACATGTACTTGATCCAAAAGATGTGTACACTGTAAACTACAAGTACTTGACCCAAAAGACGTCAACAGAGTTAGCTTAGACTGAGTCTACAGTGTACTTTTGTACTTGACCCAAAAGACGTCAACAGAATTAGCTGTACACTGAGAACTACATGTACTGACCCAAAAGACCTCAACAGATTTAGCTTTAGATTGTGAACTACAAGTACTTGATCCAAAAGACGTCAACAGAGTTAGCTTTACACTGTGAACTACATGTACTTGATCCAAAATATGTGTACAATGTGAACTACAAGTACTTGACCCAAAAGACGTCAACAGAGTTAGCTTAGACTGGGTCTACAGTCTGACAGTGTACTTTTGTACTTGACCCAAAAAACGTCAACAGAGTTAGCTTTACACTGTGAACTACATGCTCTTGATCCAAACGATGTAGACAGAATTAGCTGTACACTGAGAACTACATGTACTTGACCCAAAAGACCTCAACAGATTTAGCTTTAGATTGTGAACTACAAGTACTTGATCCAAAAGACCTCAACAGAATTAGCTTTACACTGTGAACTACATACTACATGTACTTGACCCTAAAGACCTCAACAGAATTAGCTTTAGATTTAGAAGTACATGTACATGCACTTGATCCAAAATATGTCACCAGAATAACCTTTACATGTATATACATGTAATGTGAACTACATGTACATGGACTTGATCCAAAAGAAGTCTACAGAATTAACTTTATACTGTGAAATATGCGTACTTGACCCAAAAGACGTCAAAATTACATATACATTTTAAACGCATGGAGGTAAACACTACATCAGTACATGTTCTGTACAGTGGGATTGTAAGTGTAAACTGGGTATGTTAACATGGATAAGGAATTCACATCAAATGGTTCTCTTTCTCTCCTCCAAAGGTTCCAATTCTAGTTCTTGCTTCATTTGCGGAACGCACCACTTCAGTCTCATTGCTGGGCAATTAACCCTTTCTCTACCATAGGCGACTTTAGTTGTCTGCACGCATACCCCCTCTTCCTTATCATTGGTGACTTTAGTTGACCAAGCTTACACACAAAAAAGCACTCAAGCCTGAGCACAAAGGCCATTTGTAATAAAGCTGTAGTTTTGTCCATGTTCACCCTCCAAGCTTGTACCCAAGCTTACCATCACTGGAAAGAGAAAGATCGGATCTTTCCAATGATGGTAACATAAAATAAGGTTGCTGTATGCAATCTCTTCAAATTGGAGTTGGAAGATCCGAAATGCCAAACACCTACAGAGTGCCATAGGGTTGTGTGCAAAAAAGTGTTTGAGATTACAGATTTCACTGAGGAAAGAAAGACAAAGAACGTTGACATTTATTGACAAATCTCAATGAGTTTTGGATTATTTGAAAGGGAATTCAATAAGGAAGAACTATTTTATTCCCTTTTTTTTGGCTGTAAAAACAATATCTTCAAGGAGATAATGGAGTTTGTCAAAATGACCTTTGAAAGAAAGCTTTCTGTTGTGTAAGAATTCGTACTTCATGCTTGAGTGGTCAAACTATGCGGTCACCAGCGGTTGTTTATGTCCAAACAATTTGGTGATGAAAGGGTTAATCAGGCATGCAACTGCCCGATGAAAAAAAAAGAGGAAATTTTCAAAGGCACAACGCAAGCGCGGAGCGAGGCAGCCAAAACGCCAAGGGACATGAGATCCACAATGGTACCCTAGAAAATGTTGAGGTTTATTATGCTCTTAGGTGCATTCTTAGCATGTACTAGGCTTATTTCACATTATTGTGGTTGTACATTGTTGTTGCCAAGCATATATAAGGCTTTAAAAAAAAAAAAATCGCCAAAATTTTTTTTATTTTTTTTTTTTTTCGATTTTTTTTTTTTAGCGCTGATCATTTAAAAAAAACCGCGGAAATCCGCGGAAACGCGGAAGAGTTGCATGCCTGGTTAATGGATGGAGGACATGAAGGCTCAATACTAATACACCGATCTAGTATTGTGTCGTCTCCAAAGAAACAAAATGCTTCATCAAATAAAAACTATAATACCTTTTTACCTCATTTAAAATGTGGACTGCAAGCTGCTAGTATGTTCCACATTTCTCAATACAAAATTACTGCAATCGAATTCATAACAAGCATTGAGTATGCCTCTTTCTCATTAACAAGCACACAATTTAAATAATACAAAATATACAAATTTGAAATGTTTTCAAATTTGCTCAGAAATAAATAATTTGACGAGCAAAAATAGAAAAAGAGTAATCTCATTTTCTTTGTTAAACAAAACGTACATTAATTTTTGGAGGCAATTACATATTTTGGATTATGAGGCTCGTTTTTTTCGAATCCCCAAAATAATGTGATGTACAGTAGATGTTACTCACATAGTATTTTAGTTACATTTCAGTGCTAGGCTAGAAGCGTCTTCTGACTGGTAACCATGTCCAATGCTCAACTGCGTTTTGTACCCTCTCTTTGTGGTCATAGAGGGCGTTGAAAGGGTACAAATGGCAGTTGGGCATCTGACACGGTTACCTGCCTAAAAAAAGCTCCTAGCTTAAAAAACCAATCCATGAGTTATTAACAATCCAGATGAACTTATTTCATGAATTACAGATTTTGTAAGAGCACATATGTACAATGTACATGATTTTGTGGGCGACTTGGTCTAGTCATCAACTTAGTGTGAGCCGTAGCATTTGATAAACACTTCAGCACAAGATTCTGCTTGTCTGACATTATCTTATACAATGTAAGTTCTGAAAAATATCTGCAACCTCAAACGCAATGAATCACATTTCAGATTAAAATATAAACAGTTGAACCATTTTAGTTTTCTTTTTGTCAAAATTGGCAAGGTTCGATTTTAGGGTTATTGCCCCATTTCTCCCTTTATTTCATGAAGAATTTATACTGTAACAATGCACTCGATGACTCCTGTTGTGTTGGCTCCAATGGAGGACACATTTTTACTCAAGACAAATACATTTCTTGAGGGCTAATAGAATTTAATAAATAATTAAAATATTCCATAAAATAATTGAGTTTTTAACTCTCCTCTTAACTCAGTTTATATTAAAAAACAACAAAAAAGTCTCTGAAACGGAAGACACATTAATATAAACTTCTGTGATAAAATTTTGCTAAATAATTGTTAATGGCCTCAATTTTTGACCCAAGCAGGGTCTTTCTCGAAGGCTAAACAAGGTTAGCCTTTAAGAAAGACTCTGCCAAGATCAAAACAAGATTAACTTTTTTTTTTTTCATTTATCTTCAGTCAATTTGGTTGGTAAGCAGTTTGCAAACAGCTAATCGTATTTTGTCATAAAATTTTACTGCCAAAATAAATAATCCATCCCCTTAGATTAACAGGGTGGTGCATCACAGTGAATAAAAAAGCTTGGATGTCAAACACTTTGTGTTTGTGTGCAAGTAACAACACAAAGACTCTGAGCATATTTTGGTGACCCTCCCTGACAAGAATTCAGTACAAGAAATCTAAAATTCACTGACAGTAAACAATTTCTGAGAGCTCTCCAGAAAATGCATCAAAAAAATGCAAACATACACCAAAATAGGATCCCATTTTCCTGCAGCGATCTCGGAAGTTGTTTCCATCGGTGAATTTTCCATCTCTTGTAAAATCTCTTTGTACATCTCTTGAAAATTAATGTGCCCAAAATATATAGCCTTTATATTATCACCACCTAATGGTACTTGGTATACATAGAACCTTGTGCCAATAACTTACTTACACCTTGAGGAAAATTCAGGCGTGTTATCACTGCATACTGAACATCACCCATGAAACCACTGGACAAGAAAATAAAAAATAACAGCCACAGCACCTTTAAACATGTGTTGTACATTATTGTACAGTAACTCGTACAGCAAATCCCAAAACAAAATTAGCAAGTAACCTCTTGCTTACTTGTGTACCTCTGTGCCCTTTTCCAAATCGCGGCTTTGGCTTTCAAGAGCTCCGGCTTGGAATCCGGCTAATGCTCCATCCGCTTGTTGAAAGCTCCGCTCCGAGAAAGCACACGTTTTCAAAATAACTGAGCGAGCCATGGTTTTAAGTGGGCCTTTAGTTACATTCACTGTTTCATTGTATCATTTTGATAACTGCAGGATTTGTGAAAAGCTAAGTTAAGTTCTGTTGTTTTTTTCCTGAATCCCAGACATTCTCTTTAAACTTCCATACACTCCCATCTATCTTGTACACACACAGTCAGTCTAGGAAACATCTCCTGAATTTGTTCGATATGCTGCTGGCGTATGTACTCCGTGTCGAAAATCCAAAGCTCCAAGAGACTCTTGAGGCAGCCGATGACCTCTATCAGCGCCTCAGGAGATACCGGCGTCCCCCCACCAAGGTCTAAGATCTTTAGAGCTTGGAGGTTCTTCAAGTGCTTCAGACCCACATCGGTGATGTTGCAGCAGTAGTGCAGAGTCAGGTCTTCCAGCTTGGTCAGGCTGTTTCCGATCTTGAAGAAGGCAGTGTCGCTGATTTGCGAGCACTGCTGGAAGCGGAGAACTCTCAGCTCCGTCAGCTGCTGGACGAGACAGGTGAATCCGCGCTCCGTGTAAGTCCCTTCGCTCTCGTCCACGACGCTGCTGCGACAGGAGACAAGCTGAAGGGACTTGAGTGTCCGCAATGTGGCGAGGTGACCCAGGGTGTTGTTAGTGATGAGTGGGCAAAACACCTCCAGCTTCTCGATCTGGTAGAGCAACCCCTGCGTCAACGGGCAATACCAGTTTGCAGCAAACTGGTACGAGCCCAAATGCAGCTCCAACAGATACGGGGGAAGAAACGAAAGGTCCGTGGTCTTCAAATCCTTCCCCTTAATGGACAGTTTTCTCAGTCGTGGACACTGTTTGTTGAGCAGCTGCAATATTTTGTTGCTGACGCGGAAGAGAGTCAATGTTTCCAGTGCGTCAGTGAAGTAGGTCTGCATGAACAGCAGTATCTTGGTTAGGCTGCTCTTCTTGCTGGCCGGTATGTGAACATCCTTCCACAGGTGTTTGTCTTTCATCAGGGAGCACCATCTCCTGCAAACACTGAAAATACACCGCAGAAACAAGAATCATCAAAATAGATAATAACAAATAATAACAGGCACTGTTAAACCTTGTATCAAAGTGCCTTGCTACTAATTACTCAAAGTTCATTGGGCCTCAAGTAATCCTGAAACCATCTTCCTTTGGAGTATGCAGCACCAGCAGCCAAATTGGCGCTGAGGTTGCTAATAATTCACATCAACAATCTCCACCCTCACAGGTACCCATTTACTCCTTGGGTGACAAGAAGCAATTATAGTGTCGTGTCTTGCCCAAGTGTTATGGCCAGGAGTCCAAACCACATTCCGGTGATCACACATCAAAACTTGAGTTTTATACTCAGAAACCGCTTGGCCATGAATTGCTACAAGTACTTAGGCCGTGTCCGAAACGGCGACTTCGGCTACAGCTACGGCTAGATCAGCGCGTCTGCCAATGCTGAAGAATAGGCAGACGCGCGCAATCTAGCCGTAGCTCTAGCCGAAGTCGCCGTTTCGGACACGGCCTTAGAATCACTGGCTTGTCAACAAACATGTTGAAAACCTGCCCTCACAAGATCTGCTATTTATCCAATATTATAATAATAATAATAGAGTCTTATAAAGTGCACATATCTACCAGATACTCAAAACGCTTGAACAAACAGAATGATTTTTTTGAATTATGAGACCAATTTATGTAGTAGTGCTGCGGCGCATTCAGCAGCCAAAAAAAAGCTTGCCCCAAACCATTTGACATCAATTCAATTCAATTAATTCATTTCTTTATAGCAACTGTCTCTACAGTCTGAGGAATTCACTATTTTTGTGACTAAGAAAGTCATTGTACCAGACACTATTCAAATCTTACTCGCAAATGCCTTATTGATTACCGTTTCCTTACCGTGCTGATCGGCACCTGCTCTTGATCGACAGGAAAGAAAAGATGTGAATGAGGCTCTCGTCGGGCAGTCGGCAAACCCCGGACTCTGATGGGTCCAACGAAGCTTTGGCCTTCAGCCTTGGTGACCGGCGAAACATGCTTGCTCAGTGGTACGGTCTTAATGCAGGACAGGTCATGGTCAGATGTAGGCTATGATTACATTGTGGCTAGGATCCAATCAGCGTCCAACATGGCCACTAAAATGGAAACAATGGAAACAATAACAACATTACAGATCATGAGACAGGGCTCGAATTTGGGGTAAAATCCCACAAGAGTGCAGGGCCTGTAGCTCGAAATGTTTACCGGACCACAGTTTATTTTACAAGACCAGGTTTTTCACAAGAAAGAGCTTTCTAAACAGTTTAACATGTAACTATTTTTATTTGGAAAAGCAAATAGAGACTATTTAGCTCATTTGTCTTATAAGTTAATATATTTTGATACTCAACGGAATTGTATTTACCATTGCAGACTAAAGTCAACATTTGAACACAATTTCTTTCTGTTTAAAAGATATTTTACAGTGAGGTATTATTATTCAATTGAAAAGCACAAGACTGCTGGACTTGTTGGGTCATGAGTTTACTGGCCCGGGGCTAAACACAATGGCCTCGGGCCTGCGGTCCGGTGTCAAATTCAAGCCCTGAGAGATCAATGTGGTGACCATTAACTGTCATTGGTTGGGCCTCCAGTAAGGGAACGGGTGCGGGATACAATCATCGCAACAAATAACAAAATATGAAGTTTACTATTGTTCATATTATTTGCCAATCAATAATAAAGGGGGGCCACCTACATTTTACCACTCATCATTTTTCTGTTAGTTGTCTGTGCCCTTTTTTCTTCACACCCTCAACAAAACAACTCCACCATCGTGTACAAATATCAAGTAATAAGAAACACAGAGAGGGGCTCCAACAACGGTCAAATTGAGTTTTGTGATGTACTCATTTTCAAGAGTCCTCAAGAAAGTAGGGAAGAAATTACAAGTCTCTAAATAGATAAACCTCACGTTAAAATGGTGTCAAATGTCATTTTATTTGATACTCTTTCAGAGTGAATTGAAACATGACATCATCGGACAGCACAAACAAATGGGCCTGTAAAATCCAAAAAGAAATATCTGCAATCAGTCAAAGGCTCAAATTCAATGCTATTTTGATTGAACATCATCAAAATTCAGAAATGAACTTAAAATTCTCTGAACAAAAATGTACAGACATGTATTTGAAATGTGACATCATCAAAAATGTTTGGTTTTCGACAAAATTACACTTGAAGGTATCAAACAAAGTGGCATTTTCCAGCATTTTAAATAGGGACTCTACATGTATATAAAAAAAATGAGTTCATCACAAAACTAAAACTTGACCTTGGGAGCCCCTGTTTTTCCAGAAAATTTTCCAGTGGTTGAAACTTTCTTTTAATTAAGTACCTGAAACTAGTCCCAAAAGTGTTTACACGTAAATGAACATGCAGGCTTTTGCTGAAAATAATGCAAGTTGATTAGAATGATTATCTTTTTAATTCACTCTCAAATTCCAATAAAAACGTGGACAGAAAAGACAGGTAATTTTTTCTGTCCATTTTGGATGGAATTGTGAGGGTGATTCGAAAACTAAATAAAAATAACAAATTTTTTAAACTTGAAATAATTCCAGTAGGTTATAGACCACATGTTCATTCAAACGTTGAAACACTTTATGGGTGGTTTCAGTACTTCAGAAACAATTACAACCATTGCAAAAACTGTTAACATGACAGAATGACATTGTACTGTTGTAAAGTGGTCCTTTATTATGTTTCCTGTCTGTTCTACAATGGAAGAGGAAGAAAAGTACAAATCGGAAAAGCAGACAGGCCATCTGTACAAGGAAACTGTTATCATCATCATTATTTATTAATTAGTTCTGGTTGTGAAGCCAAAGATTCTCAGAAATCAAATTTACACTAATCACTACATTACTAGCTAAGAACCGGCCCCCATGGAGACAAAGAAGCAAGTTTCACTTTTAGCTGTGGGAGGAAAAACCCACAAAGAATTATTCCAGGGAAAACCCACGCAATCAGGCAGGGACTGAAAACCTGAACCACACACATGAAGGGCCCCAGCGGGATTCAAACCAGGGTCCTAGAGGTGGAAGTTGAGGAAAAATACCACTACACCAACTCACAACCACCCAAAACATTAACCTTCACTCCCTTTGTAAAAAGTGATTTACAAGGATCATTCCTTTCTCTGACAAGAACCAACACCATATAACTAAAAAAATAATAATAAATGGACTCTGACATTGGTGGAATAATGCCAAGTTCATTTCAGTTCACTACACGAAGTGGAGTCTTTGGTCCAAAAGAACCAAACAAAACAGGAGATTGAATAAAAAAAACCAACAATAAATAAATTCTATCAGAAAAAAGCAATATAAAATCTTTGATAATAAGCTTAATCACAAAGGTCATACAATGACCAATCCTCCCCAAGAAATGTTGATTGCAGCAGTTGAAGCCCACAGGCAAATATGAACACCATTTCTCGACTGCAACATGTTCACAATACTGCCGCTCGAGTCGTTGTCCAAGCCAGAAAATACGACCACATTTCACCTGTCCTAAGACACCTACATTGGCTCCCCATTGCAAAGAGGATCACCTTCAAAATCTACCTCCTTGTGTTTAAGGTTCTGCGCGGACACGCCCCGCAGTATCTACGTGAACTCATCTCCACCAAGCAAAGCAGTCGTGCTCTGAGGTCTGCTGGATCTCACTTGTTGGTAGAACCAAGATCAAGAACAATCCGATGCGAAGACCGTGCTTTTGCCAAAGCTGCTCCTGCCCTGCCATGCCTGTGGAGTAAGCTCCCTGTCACACTTCACAAAATAACATCACTAGACAACTTCATGAGAGACCTAAAGTCACACTTGTTTTTGTTTACAATACCTAGACTTGACTTACATCTGGTTAAGTACAGTGTATAAACTAGAACAGCGAAGCTGCCATGGCGAGCTGCCGATCGCCAGATAGAAGACCAATGACTAATTGCAATAAGGAGTTATGACCATTAAGGTTTTCATTGTTTTAGCTCATTCAGCTGGAACCAGTGATAAACTCTGAGAGTTTTATCTTTTCATATGAATCTACGTGTAAGAAGCTATGATTGATACACAAAACTTTCATGAACCATAAAGCTTGGTGAACCTGCCTTAAAGTTGTACCACAGACAGTTTACAAGCTGGAACTATTCCCGGGCACGTTCCATTGTGTGGTGTGCAAAGTGCATGCACTCCAGGTGTTAAAAGCTTAGTTTGAAACAGGGACAAAGGCTACAGGAATTCCAGCTCTAAATCTCTCCTTTTCTGTGATTTTTTTTGGGTGTGATTTCCAATTCCAGACCTTCATCCTTTTGTTGGACAAACAAGGGTTACAACAGATTGATAGGCTGTGGGGGAGGCACTCAACCACCGCAGCACTTAACCACCTCAGTGGTCAAACAGAAACTGTATTAACATAAATCAGGCCTCAATATTCAGTTTACCTTTCACTCAGAAGGAAACAAAAAGAGCAACTCAAAAAGTTCTGGAGGCGAGCAGCAAGGTTTGTCAAGGGCAAATTTTACAACTTAAAAAGCATCTCGCCACTGAGATTAAAAGCTTGGATCTGTTCTCTATTAGAGGAAATGAGACAACACTCGGGACTTGGTACTACATCAGTAATAAGAACCCCTCCCCCCATGTAATGGTAGAATGCATTTACCTTCACGACCTTCCCAACTTTTCACAAAGCAATTATGGTTAAGTGCCTTGTCATGACCGGGATTCGAACCCACACTCTGCTTGAGTTTGAGTTGGGTGAACTAGATCACTCGGCCACGACACAAACACACCTTCCCTATTATTAAATGAAATTATTATGACAGGCAAGTTTCCAAGTTTCTGTGACTGCGATCAAGAGTAAACACTAACTAGAGGACTATGACTTTAAAAAAGGAGTTTATTTACAGGACTATTTTAATATCTTTATGCCCAAACGCCAAATAGATCCTTGTCATTTGATTGGAGAATTGGAGGTCACACGGCATTCACATTAACACCATTTTTATGTCCAACATCTTAAGTGCATTTTGGTACTATGATGGTTTTTCATTCCATCCTTTTTGCACTTTTGCACGCTGGAACACGCTTGCCCCTGTAGGCTGGTTGGTTGCACGTCTGGAAACTTGACGCGCAATAGCAAGTTAGTTAGTATACAAATAATGAATGTTTATGAGTGCAATGGTGCCAATATTTTCATGAGTTGAAATATGGAACGTTCTTTTCAACGAGGCGGAGCCGAGTTGAATGGAACATTCCATCTTTCAATGAATGAAAATATTCTCACTATTGCACGAATGAAAAACATTCATTATTTGTTTTCCATCCAAGTAGATCTTTGTCATTTTGATTGGAGGATACAACTTTCAAAACAAACAAAGCGTACATTATTTAATTGTGACATTACACCCATTTCTTTTGGTTCGGCTTGTTTGGATTCAACAGTGACTAAGTGCGTTCTGTACTGCTATTTTGAGACACGCGGGCGCCGTAATGTAGTATGTGCCTTGCAGTAACTGTACTGCTGCATTATCAAAGACACGCGCAAGCAACGATGTGGTACGCACCGTGCAATATAACAAATTGGATGGAACAAAAAATGCACGGTGAATGGAACGAAAAATTAACGGTGAATGACGTAGCGTGCAATGGTACGTTTATTTGCTATCATGTGACGGACAATCCTCCAATCAAATGGCAAGGATCTGCTTGGGTGTTATATAATAGTTTATAGCTATCGCTGAAGATAACTATTTATTTGCTGAAGACACTGGCGCCCTTCAGCATTCGACGATTATCATCGCATGACCGACTACAAACCGGTCTGTACAAAATGCCCTTCTGGGTCGTAGTTGATGTTTGAATACAATCTCGTTGGAGATAAGTCTTTTCCTCAAATCATGAGGAAAAAGATCCAGAAGATAACTGCTGTACCTGGGTGTTAATAAATGTTTCGCATTCCTACAACTGTAGCAGTGCGTACATCTTCAATTCAATTATTTGAAGGCTGCACTCAAAGGAAGAAGAACTACAAAAAATGGAGAGCATTTATTATTTGCATTCATTGATTGAATGGAACATTCCATCTTTCAACAAAGGTAAAATGTTCTCACCATTGCACTCGTAATTACTAATACTTATTCGTAATTACTTAATACAAGTGGGATACTGCCACTGGCACTGCGATTTTTTTAATATAACAACAGTGCGCCAATCAGTGTGTGTCCGGTCTGTCCACACGTCCACGTCCATGATGGAGGAAGGCTAGGAATTACATGGTCTGTCCATCATGGAGGAATCTTATTCTTATTCCTCCATGGTAGTCTGTCTGAGATAAAAATAACTTTCAAAAGACGTTAAATATAATGGTAAAAATAAGCTGTTCTTACACTGTACTGGTTCGATCGAAGGCACACGTATTTCAATTTCAAGTTGATGTTTTACTTTGACGGCATTGATCTAACCTTTGATGTTCCTCCATATCCAGGGTGAACCAATTCGTTTCATAGATAAAAGTGTTGTTGTGTTCCCGTTATATTAATTTTGTGAACCACATTAAACAGCGCCCTCAATGTAAAAAGTTTGACCAAGTCGCTGGTATCTAGTGACAAATTCGATTGAATTGCACGTGTCAACGCAGGGTACCAAGTGAATTTAAAGGGCTCTCCAAACCACAGAAATAAACACATTGTATCCGTGTATGCAATACACAAATACACGGATCTAAATTAATTGTAGGCAACGTGGCTTTCTTTCGGTAGACAGAAGAAGAAAAATGTAAACAAACATTACACCAAATAAGCGAACAAGAGTCAAATGTTAACAGACCTGAAACAGTAGAACAAAGATGAACAAGTCCAATATAAAGGAGGCAAATGAACATCTTCAGAAGCTTTACCAGCGAGTCCAGGACTTGGAAAGCACCGTGCAGGAGCAGGCGGAAGCGATGATGAGACGGGATGAGGAGGCCGAGTCAGCGGTGCGTGAGCTCGGCCGAGCTAAAGACCGCGAGATCGCTGAATTGCGGAGGTCGCTGGAGTCGTCGGAGATGCACGTGCAGCACCTCATGGGATCCTGTCGGGAAAAAGACGCTCAGATATCGTTCCTCAAACAGAGGAGTAAGATTCTGGACGACGTTTGCCAGGAGCTGCCGTCTTTAGAGATACTTGTGGACACCTTACGAAGGACTCCGTCATCTCGGAGTCGACATGCTTCAGATTTTGAACAAGGTGTGATGAAAATGACAAACGCTACTGACCACAGGCAGTCTGCTTCACCGGATGGTCGCCTACCTGGATTTGGGTCCAGTTCACCGATAGAGAACACTCCTCAAAACAGCATGGCGAGGAACTTTTCAATCTCTGATGATGACGAGGAACATTTATCTTGATTTCATAATGATGTCGTCACCAAGTCACATCCAAATGACGACGACGATGTATTGAATAGTTGATTGAGATTGTTTTAAGAGTCCCTGAAATCTTTCTCAAGACATTGCAGCCCACAAAACTAACATTAGACCTGTGGCAGTACATCTACTGCAGACGCAGTTATAATATTCATAACCCTCCATCCTCCCGACGGTTACAGACCGTAACCCTCCATCCTCCCGACGGTCTGACTGAAGGGTTACAATTATCTGCTGCAGACGTAGCTTTTTATACTTGGGAAATGTTAAGATTATCGCAACTATTGCAGACGTAGCTTTTTTTTATTTGGGAAATGTTTTAAACAGACAAATTCATGAATATTTGAAAACTTTGAACTGATGTTTTATATGTACATATCTGCTATCTTAATTAAAATGACGTTGTCTAACTAGGACATTCTCAGTGGTTGGGAGGATTTAAAAATTTTGCATCATGGTGGAGTATACAGTCTAGTAAGATTTGCAGTAAAAGAAATCTCTCTCAAGATGTGTGGGTGCTCTGAAAAGAACCATTGGTGAAAAAACATTTTGGTCAGTATGTTCTGATCATCTTTAGTCTTCTCTTGAAGACCATCAGAGCATACTGATCGAAACATCAAGTTGATACACCATCGGTTCTTTTCAGAAACACCACAATTCATAAGAGATTTCATGTAATGGTGTTACTGCAAACTTTACCAGATTGTCAGATATTTTCGTATTAGAACTATATTGCTGATGATGGTGTCCAAAAGTTTACTTGATAAAATTATTCTTCACTCAATGAAGACGCTTAAAATGGTAGCACTACATGGAAAGATGTGTGTCTGCTATGTATGGAGCAGACAATTTGCATATTCATTAATGTTCAAAGTAGTATATAATTTGAATAAATTATGACACGCCCATGACTATGGAACCATCACAGTAATAGCGGCATATAGACCTTTCTTATGCAATATCATAGCCGTGAGGTTTGCCATCAGTGGTTGGCCAGGATTTGCCCTTAAACATTTTTTCACTGACTAGCCAAGCAGGAATATTTGGCTTTCCATTTAACTTGGTCACCAACTTTTTCACTGGTCTATAGTTCCTATGGAATGCTTCTCAACAATCAACTAGCCAAAGGGACCACATGGAGAGAATTTTGGCTGGTCCTCGGGTGTTTTAACTGGTATTTGGCTAGTAGACCACTGTTCAGAAAGAGCACTATTAGTATCGGCAAACATACTAATGTACAGACAGCCGTCAAAAAAAGAATAACAATATATAAAATAATTTATCATTTGATAAAAAAATGCTATCAAACTACGCATATCACTGATCAATCAACTGTGATACCTGGACACAGGAAATACACATATTTCTTCATAAAAAAAGGAAAAACAAAGTGATCAATGTGTTGTTAGAAAAAGGGCAAGTTCGTGCAAAGCCAGTAAAAATGTTTGTGGTACTCAAGACCAATGTGGTCAATGTTTGTAAACAAAAGAAATCCAGGTGTGCCCTTAACTTTTTTAGTGACTGGACAGCAGGACGATTAACTTGTCATTTCACTGGTCCACCACCTTTCTCACTGGTCCACATATCAAATGAAATAGAGATGCTTTTCAACACTGAACTAGCCAGTCGGACCCAGCCTCGCTACCATGGGCAGCGCGCCGTATCAATACCTCTCGTCACTAACCCCTGGTAGGGATGTACTGAGAAACAACGCTAATTGGCTCCCAAGGGTGACTACTTTGCGTGCACGCTTGTTAAAAACTTTCGAGCGCATGTATGGCGCTTGTAGGACGCTTAATACGCGCGTGTGAAAATGAAAGTATTTTGATGCGATTCCATTTCAAATGAATCATGTTTTTACACGGTCACCCTAAACAACATACAGTTAGACATATCGAAAATCAAAGAAGAATGACAGAGGACCAGTTGCTTTTGACTTGATGCCTCTTTTGCAGGTTACCATACTTGAGCGCGCGCCTGGAATGGATCGGCCAAGGCCTTATTAAAATGTGCTAGATTCTAGCACATTTTAATGAACCAATTCCAGGGGTTATGATCGAGCAAGGCATGCTGGGAAAAATGGCGCGGCGAGACCAATCACCCCTGGGAACGAGGACGAGTCGGACCGCTTGGAGTGAATTTTGACTGGTCCTCTGGTGTTTTAACTGGCATTTGGCAAGTGGACCACTATTAAGGGAGAATGCTGTACATGTCTATAGACGTTTCACCAGTTTATTTCTTTGTGTGACAATAAAAGTGCATACTGTAGAGTAGTAGCCACTAGCTCCAGTCCATAGTGGAGACAATACATTTTATTAAAATACAATGTAGTTTTAATTTTTTGAGACAAGTGTGCCTGGCTGTGCAATTTCAAAAAACCTTCACAAACTATGAAACTGTCCCCTCTTTCATCTTGTCCATTTGCCATGCACATTTTCTGAATTAAAAAGTTAATTTTCATTAACATTCATGTTCGGTCTTAATAATCAATCCAGAGCCATTTATCTCCATTTTACAAATTTGGGCAGGCAGTCCAGAGTTTTTAAGTGTGCCAAATAAAATTGTCTCACAACCCATTCATGTGTTCGGTGGCAGAGTCATAAATCAATTTCACAATGAGATGAAAAAAGAAGAAAACAAAGAAAAGAATAAACAATGACGGTAATAAACAGGTTAAATTGCAATCTGTAGTGTATTTAGTCAATTTCTAAATTGTAGGTCATATAAAAATCCAATACACTTCCAGATAAAGGAAGTTTAAATTATTAGGCCGGGATTCCATGTGTTTGTCATGCGTCATGTTTAATGCATTGTGCAGTGTGGACAAATGAAAATACAAGCCAAGCAATGCACACAATCCCATGTACCCATATTGCGTACTGCGCAATCTGTAAAACTTACGTGTATTGCATGGCCCGTCTTTTCATTTTTAAAGGATTGTGTACAATGCATTACACACGAGTCAATGCATGACAGACAATATGTATTTCTGGCCTTATTAGTATTCAATAATTTGATATCAGCAATAGTTTAAACAACTTTTTGAGAAACAATTATCATACTGTTAAAGGGTTTGAAAATTGGGCAAATTGTACAATAAAATGCTTCTATCAAAAAATTGTTTATTTCATCAGTTTTTGTGTTCTTCGTTTTGGTAACAATGGCCGATTGAAAAGTACGATATATCATTAGCTTTTTTACCTCTAGATATGTCAGTAGACTGTGCAAGTCTTGTGCGCATTCAAATATGTACGTTGCTTTAACATGTGAAGGAACTAAACTCGCCCTCTTTAACGGGTCCCAATGTTTGAACCTGTGTGAGACTTGCACAGTTTGTAAATACATCAGAAGTGTGGTAAATATGATTTATGATTTGGGTTTTACCCTTGCATATTATGACTGTGTGATAAGTACTGTATACTCAGTGATTTCCCAGTCTTGCAGGATAGTATTCCACAGGCTACTGAGGCAGGATTCGAACCCACAACCCACGACCCACACCACTCTAGAGCATATGTCTTAACCACTAGACCACCGGCTGTGCAAGGTGTCAAGAGACCTGTTTGACTTGGTATTGGTTGTAGTCAGAAGGTTGTCCTGGTGTCTTTTAGACACCCTGTTTGGAATTTGAACACTGTACTTCCTATTCATTTCATTTTGGTTTGTACAAAGAAAAAAGGACTGGAGCGGGACTTGAACCAACGACCTCCGGATTAACGTACCGGTGCTCTACCAATTGAGCTATCCAGCCCTATGTTGGCGGTCTCCCTATTAATTAATATCATTGTTCGGGGGTGCCAGTCAGAAGCCATTCAACCGTTAGCTGCCGTGTAGCCAGGGATTACACCCAAGTTTACGATACAACCTGGGAAGCGGCAGCCACGGGATCACCTTAAGGGGATGCGACTTTTTAACATTAGATATCAAGTAATAAACCACAAAGGAAACTGACTAGGTAAATTTTTAATTATTTGGGTTTGAACAAAGAAAAATTGACTGGAGCGGGACTTGAACCAACAACCTACGGATTAACGTACCGGCGCTCTACCAACTGAGCTATCCAGCCTTATGTAACCTACCCAGTCAGTTTCCCTTGTGGCTTATTTCTTGTTAAAATAAAAAGAAGAAGAGAAAACTACCTTGCACACAAAACTTTCTAAAGTGTCTTTCAATTTTCTATACTGTACTAAAAAAAAAACCAATTCAGCTGCTCAGTTGAAAAGTTGATGCTTGCATGTTAAAAATTTATTGCTTTGGTTTTGGATTTGGTTCTTCATTCACAGACATTAAAAAACCCCCAAACAAACAACACTTGAAAACTTGAGTTGAGTAAATTGGTCTAATAAGTTAAACAATGGGAGACTTTTGAGACAATAGCAGGCGTTTCACTCGCCACTCCTTTTTCATTGTTCCCTGCTATGAAAACAATGGCAAAGGACGGGTGAGTGGGACGCTCGTGATCTCAAAAGTCTCCTGTAATTAAAGTTAAAGAGTAAATTTTGGCAACATGTCCTATTTAACCCTAGCAGTGTCCAAGGCTTATAAAATTGGCCAATTTTTCAATTTATTGGAACAACCAATTAAATTGGCCCAATTTATATTGCATTGGTATTGGTAATAACATACCACATGACCTTCAAATGACCTTCAAAGTCAAATTGACCAAACTAAAGTTTTGGAAGTCGGCCTTGAGCTTGTGTATGGCTTGGCTGCAGTAATTGGTTCTAGAATTTGTACTTGCAATTTCTACAGTTTTAAAATGCATGGCATTACACTTACAGGGAAACTACATCATTTGTAATTGTTGTATTTTTTTAAGATTAGGATTTATGGGGTGGGATTTTATATGAAATACCATTCCAAAGACCTGCTTATTTTTTTGTTGGTCACTCCATGACTGCCGAGAAAAAGGAGAGTAAATTGTGGCGATTTTAAACTGTCAGACAGATCTTGTACAAAAACACATACTTTCAAACGATGGTCGACCGACCACCGCTTCAAAATGACACAAAAAATTGCATTTTTCTTTAACTCTTTCAGTGCCAAGGTCATACATGTACGATCTGTTTTATGTTTTCGGAAAAGGCATAATTGTTATACATGTACAACCTTTTTTATGTACTCAAACAAGTGTCATCAATCGTACAGGTATGACCCTCAGTATGCATTATCTTTCAAGAAATACTATTGACCTTGGAATGTACCAAGGCAACACAAATCAGCAAGATACATTGTGTTTGGTGAAAAAGACTTCTAAATTTTTCTTTTAAAAAGAATTAAAAAAAAACCCAACCCTCAAAAAGCTGGGCATTTTAGGCTCAAAACGCTAAAAAATAGCGCGTGCACTGAAGGAGTTAAAATGAAACAACACCTGGCGAAAAGATTTCAGTGAATACTGGGGAATAATATTTACTTTCAGTCAAGCAGTTTTGTAGTAAACTTGGAAGTGAATTTTGTTCATGACTGCAATTGATGTAATCTCCCTACAGTACAGGGCCACTGCTAGGGCTCACAACATGTTCCAGCCGTACTACTTTGTAGTATCATTCGGTAGAATCAGTAAAAAAAGACATTTCATGAAGAAATTAGTAATAAATAAATTGCATTGATTTCATATTGTACATAAATTAAAAATATTTTTGGTACATTTTTTTGAATATATTACAATTAATACAAATGCCTTTTAAAGTTGCATGGCCCGATTTTTGCCGAAACAAATTTGTTTCTTCTTTGATTGTGTTTTTCTCTGAATGAGTTTTGACAGACGATGCTGTTTCAAAACGTAAAACATGCAAAGATTTTGCGAAAGCCAAGGAAAATGCACAAAACAGTTTGTACATTGAGGTAATGTACGTATCCTGACAATATTTTATTTTTAGTTTTTAACCCATTTTTGCATGACATCTATATCCCCCAAATTTTTCTGGACTGACTTAACGGCAAACGGTTTATTCTGACCGAACATTTTCAGAGCGTCCTCAAATTGTTTTTTTTCTGACAGCCGGACGGCTGTTGGAAATGTCCACCCAGACATTCCATTGTGTTGTGTCACAGGCATGGACTACCATGCCATGCTTTGTTTCACCTGTACAAAGAGGGACATCAGGTAATGGAAAACGTACCTCGTAATATCCCTTTTCCGGGAATATTGTGTAACCCCCGATTTCAGACCTTTGTTGTTTTGTTGTACAAATGTGGCATACAACAATGGACAGGTTGCCACCAACATTCATCATTATATTTGGCTCAATGGGAGGCAAGTCCATACTATTTGAGATTCCAGCATACCATGGAAGATTATCGGCCGTGGCTTTATTGGCGATTATCAGCAGGGTACTGCAAATCACAGGTGTCGAAAAAAGCCCTGGTTTTTTAAAATGGCGCTAAAGTCTCAGAGTACTTCAACAAATTGTGAAAAGAAGTTGTGTAAAGAAGTTTTGCGTTTAAATATTGTAGCTCAAAACCTGGGCCCAATTTCAAACTGCTGCTTTTAAAGCACAAGTAGCCTAGCACAAAACAATGATGCTTACCAGAATGAGGTAACCAGCCAAAATACCATTTCACATGTACCATCTGTGACTGGTATCCTGCTCATTTTGGCTAACAGCAGAAAATTGTCAAGCAATGTTATCTGCTTAAGCCAGCTCTATGAGATTGGGCCCTGGTGTTGGCAAAAGTGAGTCACTGTGTTGTAACCTTAAAAAACTGTTTGGCACAAAAGGCGGCAAAGACAACACTCTAGAATATCTGAATGACCTCGGGCCATTCTCCCCGATCCCATTGACCGTTTGGTCTGACGTTGGGCGGACTACTCTTCCAGTCCCAAGTAGTGACTTTCTGGTTCCACTCCGGGCCGTAATTTGCTTCTATGTATTGTCTTGTGTTGCAAGGTACACGCACTTTCATCGCAAGAATCTCCGCCCAGCAGAGAGTGAACTTGGGAAAGACATATCTAGGTTTAAAACGAGGGACAAGAAACAAGAAGCCATTAATGAGTTGAAATTGAATAGTATCTACCCATGAAGATACCCATCTACTCCTGGTTGATGAGAAGCAATTTGTTGCATCAGTGCAAAAATGTCAGATCTGAACTTTTCCAAAACTTTGTAGCTTGCACAAAAAATTCTCAATGCAAAAACATCATATCTCAAGGCGTACTTCTTTTGTGTGTACATCGGACTATTTTAAGTGAGATACACTTTGAAATTTCACACTTGCTTGAACGTAAATAAGGATATTCAATCCCTTATTCCAGACCTTTGTACTGTTGTACAAATGTGGCAAACAAGAAAGGACAGGCTGCTGCCACCATTGTTTATCATTGTATTTAGCTCAATGGGAGGCATTCCGAGATTCCAGCACACCATTGGAGATTATCGGCCATGGCTTATGGCTGAGGTTCTGCCCAATGAATTCTCCGGGGCGTGTTTATATGTCAGCCAGTCAACTGACCACAACTAAAAGAGGACACTCTAAGGTTTTCACGGGCATTAACACATGTCAACTATTTTTCTAATCAGAATTGTTGTAACGTCAAGAAGTCAAGTGCCTTGCTCAAGGACACAAGTGTCTGCTGGGATTAAACCTTTATGCCAATGATCCAGTCGTCAGAACTTGAGTTTGATGCCCTAGACCGCTCGGCAACGATACGCCATAATTTACAGAACTTCTTTAAAACAAAATTGGATAGGGTAAAAAGGGGGTGGGGAAAATTACATTGGGCTTACTTGAATTTATTGCCAGACCGTGCTTCGGTGCCGCCATTCCACACGTGATCCATTTCTTCGTAGAAGAAAAATATATCGAGTTTGACGTAATCATGAAGGAAAGATAACTCAAAGCTGTCAGACACCTGTCAGGATGTAAGAAACATTAAATGAAGCAAATTAGTTGTAAGTTCTGTATCTTAAATGCAATTAAAGGTAATTTTGTGCCCCCCCCCCATTTTCATAAAGACTCTAGTTTTTGGACAATTATTATTATTATTTATTCGACCTCAACAATTCAAGAACAAAAAATACAATACAATGCAATAGAAGGAACAATAAAACCAAAACAGAAACAGTATAGCAAAAAATAAATAAATAAATAAACAATAGGCCAAGCCTTACAACATACAGAGTAGCTATACATGTATACAGAAAATGGCGATGACGCGAGGGCAAATAGAGAGAACAATGAAACAAGAGTCTATGAGAGGAGCATGCAAGTATAAAAAGTGAATCTGGGGAAGGAGACAAGAAAACTACTCAACAAAAAGGACCAAACAATACTATGCGGGTCAGGGACAACAAAAGTAAACTAAATCACTGTTGCTCGGAAGCATGTTGTCCCACACATAGAATGAGTAGATCAGAAAACTGAATTTGACCTTGGAACCCCCTCTTTCAGTATGGATGCATTCCAACACTGACATAGACAGCTGGACCACTTGGGGAAAGTTTGGACTGGTCCACAGGTGTTTAAACTAAAGTTTGGCCAGCACACCACTGTTAAAAGAGACAGTCGATCAGTAACATGACCTGTCTATAACAAAGTGAAATTTCAACATTATTTTGTGTACATTGAAGGCCCTTTATGACCTTGCCCTGAAGTTTATCATCGATACGTTACATGTCAAAAATTCCGTTCCAACTATTCTTTACCCTTACCGAAATGTCCAATTCATTCCAATTGGATATCCAGTTGGAAAGAATTGGATTGAGTTAGTATTGAATTGGTGTGAGTTGGTTTATATTGGAATTTACTGAATTTCCAATTGGAATAAAATCTTATACCAACTCAGTCCAATTGGAAATCCAATTGGAGTCAGTTGGCTTGATTAAATTGGATTGGAATTAGTTGGAGTTTGTTTTCTACCAACTGGAAATTTCACCTCCCAATATTTTCCAATTGGAAATTTTTTTCCCCAAGAGGGTCCAACTGGAAAAACAATCTTCATATTATTCCATGCAATGTCACCAACTGAATTTAGAATAAGTTAATTGCACTTGTGTAAATCCCTTCAGTTGGGTGGGGTCTACTATATCCCCATAAGTTTTTGGACTGTCAGCCCAACTGGTATAAACTACTTGTTTTGCTCAATAGTCCAATGATTGGTATGAATCTGTCGGGACTATTAAGCTGTCGGACCAATGGGCTGTCAGACTAATGGGTAAAAACTTATTTTTGGGTGTAGTTGAAAATATCCAATTGGGTCTAGTTGGAAAAAAAAATCCAACTGAGTCCAATGGTGTCCAATTAAGTCCAATTGTTTTTGTGTCAATACACAACATTGGAAAAATTCCAATTGGTTCCAATTGGAAAATTTAATTGGAAATGTTTGTAAGGGTATGTTCAAATAACACGTTGTTTCACTATTTTCTTTTGACTCCAATGACTGATTGAGCTTCAAGTTTCACAGGTTTGTTAGTTTATGGATATTTTGGGGCCCATAATGTGCAGACAGACACTGGTCTTTGACAAGTACCAGCGTTGGTCGCAGGATTTAAGATTGAACACTTTAGTCTCCGGACCGCCCGCGACCGTCCTTCCATTTACTCCTCAAACTGTTTGCAACCACACTCGAAGTTTGACAAGTTGTAACTTGATGCGATTTAAACGAACCAAAATAGACTAAACTTGTAACACATAAAAAATTAATCAATACAAACATAGTTTAAGGATTTCTAGTTACAGTAGATTATCTTGTAACTTTCCATTCAGCATCCAAGAAGTAAATGAATCAATGTATAAAATTGTGCTGAAGTGCTAGAGCAGGTTTTTTTCCAAAACTGTGGGGCACTCTGGACCAAAATTTGTTGATGTTTGGCCAAAGCATGCTAGATTGAAACAACATCTTCGGAATGTTTTCTACTTGGTGTTTATTTTGGTTTTAAAAGCCCTACTGTGCAATCTGGAGCATTCTTTATGGTTTTCTCTCTGTTTTTCGGGAGAAAAAAAAGAAAGAAAAAGTTATTATAATTTTTTTTTTGCATATCGGCCAAAATTTGCGCATATCAACACGCAATTCGCGCGTATTGGCCCGATTTGCTAGCTTATACATGGGGAGAACCCTGTAAAGGTTTAAGTAATGATGAGCTGCCAACATTTGCATCTCTCAATAAGGGAGATTTTGTACAAAAACCAGGGAGATATTTAGAATCACATTCAACCTAATGGGAAAAAAGTTTCCATAATCAGGGAGATTTTCATATTTGTTCATCAGAACATGGAAAGATTGTTTTTATTTTCAGGGAACTTTAAGCAGAATCTGAGAGTATGGAAGACTTTGGAACACTAGGTGGCAGCAGACTTACCACAGAAGCTTCCATTGTTTACGCAGTTCTGATCATGCACATTAGGCTACTGAGAACAATGGATTCACCTGGTAAGTCTGCTGCCACCTAGCGTCCCAAAGCCCCCCTATTGGCAGCTCTGAGTAATGGCCCACAACAGAAACCAGGAGTGATACCTTTCCAAATTGATGCTTGAGAGTGAGCCCTCTAGAGTCAAACTCTTGTATAATATTGCTCTTGTAGTCTCCAATCCACATCCCAAAGTCTACATCTTTACTGTGCGGTATGATGTCACACTCCCTGAACCAACCTGAAGCAAATGAGATGCAAAACAGACTGTTATGAAGTAGGCCCCGCCCACTACAGGCAAATTGCCTAGCAACAGCCATCACTTTTTTGAAAACAACGGCAGGTTCTAGAGTGTTCATCTGACAAAACCAAACCCACAACTAATTGTTATCTTTCAAATAAACAAAATGTAGTTTCATGTTGATAATAGAATCATTGTCAACTTGACAGAGTGTACAATAGGGAACAACTTCATCAGGGAACTTTGCATCCTAGCAAAGCATTTTGACTGATGTTTTGTGAAAACTAAATGATAATATTGAGTAGCAACAGATGACTTTTGAGTAGCAACAGATGATTTTTGAGGAGTAATTAATGATTTTTGGAGTAGCAACTGATGATTTTTGAGTACCAACCGATGATTTTTAAGGAGCAACTAACTTTTTTGAGTAGAAAATTATGACTTTTGAGTAGCAATCAATGATTTTTGGGTAGCCACTGATGATTTGTGAGTAGCAACTGATGATTTTTTGAGTAGCAACTGCTGAGTTTTGAGTACCAACCGATGATTTATGAGGAGCAACCAATGATTTTTTGAGAAGCAACTGATGATTCTTTAGTAGCAACCAATAACTTAAGAGTAGCAACTGATGATATTTTAGTAGCAGTTGATGATTTTTGAGTAGCAACTAATGATTTTTGAGTAGCAACCGATGATTTTATAATAGCAATTGAATATTTTTGGAGTAGAAACCAATGATTTTTGAGTAGCAACCAATGCTTTTTGAGCAGCAACTGATGATATTTGAGTAGCAACCAATATTTGGTGTAGCATTTAGCTACGTTATACAAGGGAAATTGTTCACTGTACACTCTAAGATCAACTGTTTGCATCTAAAGCTTATTATACAGCATCCTGGCGTCATTGAACTTTAACATTCTTTCCCTCTAGGCTAGACACAACACAGTGCTACTAAAAACAAATTTCTGTTTGATAAAATCGGTGCCCTGCTCCTCCGAGGTGTGATAGCAGATCAGGTGACGTGATAACCATGACCAAAAGATAATTCTAGCAACTACTGATATCTTGTTACTGATCGGCAGACACTGATAACAGGACACTGACCTAGACACGTGCCACTGCTAAGCCAAAACACGATGCCTAGCTCGTCCAGCACCACCTTGCCCTTCTCTAGAAGGTCTTTTGCCAGTTGTCTGAACTCCTCTGCCTCTGGCGTTTTGTCGACTCCGTACGCTGTCTTGAAGTCCCTTGCATGTTGGTGATTACACTCGAGGTATCTGGAGAACGGATACTGTTCTAAGAAGTTGTCAAGGTCTTTGGGAATGCGTATTTTCACACCGTCGGCTGTGGTGATCGTAAATTCCATTCTTAACGTGAAAGAAAGAAGATAAAAAAATAAGTTGATTAAAAAAATAAATGGAACTGAATTAGGGTCGGACAAAATTAGATTAAAATTGGAAGGTACAACATAATGTTGGTTACTCAGAAAAAGTCCCAATGGCTGTACTGTGAATATTCAGTTTTTTAGAATGTTTTTTTCACAGGCTGGCTATGGTGATCTTAAATTCCATTTTTTAACGTGAAAGAAAGAAGGTAAAGTTGAATAAAAGAAGGTACTGAAATAGGGTCCAACTAAATTAGATTAAAATTTGAAAATTTGATATAATGCTGGTAACTAGGAAAGGTAACTGTCTATCGCTGTATTGTGAGTATTCAGTTTTTCGGAAAGCATGTTTTTGCACCGTCGGCTATGGCTTATGAAAATGTAAATTCCACTCTTAATGCAGGAATAGAAGATAACAAATAAACTGAATCAAAAAGAAAATGCAACAAAGTTCTACAAAATCAGATTAAAATTGGAAGATTTGACGTGAAGTTTGTAAATGGGAAAAGTCTCTTATTGGCTGTATTGTGTTCAGTTTTTGGAATGCTCATTTTCACACCATCGGTTGTGGCAATCGTAAACTCCATTTTGTACGTGAAAAAAAAGGCACCAATTTGATTTGAAAAGAAAATGTAATTGAGCCCTACAAAATTAGATTAAAATTGGAAGATGTGACATATGGTAAATAATTGCAAAAGGAAAGGTCTAAATCAGTGTACTGTACACAATCAGTGTGCGCATTGCACCATCTATAATAAACATTTGCATGAAATTGGTCTTAATTGTACCATTTTTTTCTAAAGTAAATTTATTTCTCCAGCTGTTCCAATTTTTCTGTCCATGCTGTTTTAAATTTGTTTCATTTATTAAATTTTGGGCTGAACAAAAGAAAACTGACTAAAGGATTTGAACAAACTACCTCCGGTTTAACATGCCGGCGCTCTACCAAATGAGCTATCTAGCCCTAATGTTGGCGTTCTCCTTATTTTGTCAATATCTTTGTTTGGGGGGTGCCAGTCAGAAGCTATTCAACCTGAAACAGCCGTATAATCAGGGATCACACCCAAGTATGATACAACGTGAGAGGAAGCCATTTAAGAGCACCGAACTCATCTCTGATGTTTCTGATCAGCAGAGTGTGGGTTCAAGACCCGGTCTTGACACTTGTGTCCTCAAGCAAGACACTTAACCATTATTGCTTCATCCTTCGGATGGGATGTAAAGCCGTAGGTCCATCAATGCACGTACAAGACCCCAGTACACATTTATCGCTAAGAGAAGGGGTTTGCCCCGGTGTGTCTGGCAGTGCATTTATCTTCAAACATTTGAAAGCTGCACTCTAAAGGAAGGAAGGAAGGAAGGAAGGAAGGAAGGAAGGAAGGAAGGAGAGGAAGGAAGGAAGGAAGGAAGGAAGGAAGGGAAGGAAGGAAAGGAAGGAAGGAAGGAAGGAAGGGAAGGAAGGAAGGAAGGAAGGAAGGAAGGAAGGAAGGAAGGAAGGAAGGAAGGAAGGAAGGAAGGAAGGAAGGAAGGAAGGAAGGAAGGAAGGAAGGAAGGAAGGAAGGAAGGAAGGAAGGAAGGAAGGAAGGAAGGAAGGAAGGAAGGAAGGAAGGAAGGAAGGAAGGAAGGAAGGAAGGAAGGAAGGAGGAAGGAAGGAAGGAAGGAAGGAAGGAAGAGGAAGGAAGGAAGGAAGGAAGGAGAGAAGGAAGGAAGGAAGGAAGGAAGGAAGGAAGGAGAAGGAAGGAAGGAAGGAAGGAAGGAAGGAAGGAAGAAGGAAGGAAGGAAGGAAGGAAGGAAGGAAGGAAGGAAGGAAGGAAGGAAGGAAGGAAGGAAGGAAGGAAGGAAGGAAGGAAGGAAGGAAGGAAGGAAGGAAGGAAGGGAAGGAAGGAAGGAAGGAAGGAAGGAAGGAAGGAAGGAAGGAAGGAAGGAAGGAAGGAAGGAAGGAAGGAAGGAAGGAAGGAAGGAAGGAAGGAAGGAAGGAAGGAAGGAAGGAAGGAAGGAAGGAAGAAGGAAGGAAGGAAGGAAGGAAGGAAGGAAGGAAGGAAGGAAGGAAGGAAGGAAGGAAGGAAGGAGAAGGAAGGAAGGAAGGAAGGAAGAAGGAAGGAAGGAAGGAAGGAAGGAAGGAAGGAAGGAAGGAAGGAAGGAAGGAAGGAAGGAAGGAAGGAAGGAAGGAAGGAAGGAAGGAAGGAAGGAAGGAAGGAAGGAAGGAAGAAGGAAGGAAGGAAGGAAGGAAGGAAGGAAGGAAGGAAGGAAGGAAGGAAGGAAGGAAGGAAGGAAGGAAGGAAGGAAGGAGGAAGGAAGGAAGGAAGGAAGGAAGGAAGGAAGGAAGGAAGGAAGGAAGGAAGGAAGGAAGAAGGAAGGAAGGAAGGAAGGAAGGAAGGAAGGAAGGAAGGAAGGAAGGAAGGAAGGAAGGAAGGAAGGAAGGAGGAAGGAAGGAAGGAAGGAAAGGAAGGAAGGAAGGAAGGAAGGAAGGAAGGAAGGAAGGAAGGAAGGAAGGAAGGAAGGAAGGAAGGAAGGAAGGAAGGAAGGAAGGAAGGAAGGAAGGAAGGAAGGAAGGAAGGAAGGAAGGAAGGAAGGAAGGAAGGAAGGAAGGAAGGAAGGAAGGAAGGAAGGAAGGAAGGAAGGAAGGAAGGAAGGAAGGAAGGAAGGAAGGAAGGAAGGAAGGAAGGAAGGAAGGAAGGAAGGAAGGAAGGAAGGAAGGAAGGAAGGAAGGAAGGAAGGAAGGAAGGAAGGAAGGAAGGAAGGAAGGAAGGAAGGAAGGAAGGAAGGAAGGAAGGAAGGAAGGAAGGAAGGAAGGAAGGAAGGAAGGAAGGAAGGAAGGAAGGAAGGAAGGAAGGAAGGAAGGAAGGAAGGAAGGAAGGAAGGAAGGAAGGAAGGAAGGAAGGAAGGAAGGAAGGAAGGAAGGAAGGAAGGAAGGAAGGAAGGAAGGAAGGAGGAAAGGAATATTGGGATATACTTTTAAGGGATGCAACTTTTTCAGTCAAATAGCAAGGACGCACACCACTAAATAAGGAGAAAACAGAGCGTCGGGCCTCGTTAATATTTTGTAGGCCCTCAAAATATTCTATATTAGACCAACTTAAGGGCCCAATAAAAGGAGTACAGGGTAAAAATGT
The DNA here is from genome assembly GCA_023634235.1 of Pisaster brevispinus. Classification (NCBI taxonomy): domain Eukaryota; kingdom Metazoa; phylum Echinodermata; class Asteroidea; order Forcipulatida; family Asteriidae; genus Pisaster; species Pisaster brevispinus. The sequence continues at coordinate 6,408,094 of JAMKCF010000013.1, forward strand.
TGCCCAGTTGTGACCTTGGAGTTGTTGACTTCCAACTTGAGGTATTTTGGATGACACAGGCCCTGAAATAAATGGTCCTATTTGCTGAGAGACGTAGGGACATTTTTCAAGATTGATGCTGGGACGTTTGGGAAATTACACCGGTGTAGGGGTGTTTTTATTTGGAGGAAGAACTTATAATTCGACGGGCCCAGGCCAGGGACTCACCATATCAAATTGAGCAGAGGATAAAAGTTCAAAGAGTCAATGGATAAACTTCCCTTTACTGTAAAAAGCTGTGTGGCTTAGGCCTATATTAGGTAAGTATTTATTTAGTATTTTTGCGTATTTAGCATTTTTGCATTGTATGCTATGGGAGTTTGTTTAGTGGGGTCGACCCTACAGTACAATAAACCACAAGGGAAACTGACTGGGTAAATTTCATTACAATTTTTGGGTGAACAATGTAAAAAATTGACAACGCTCGACGCTCTACCAACTACTAACAGCCCTAGCATTGGCGGTCTCCCTATTTTGTCAATGTCTTTGTTCAGGGGTACCAGTCAAATGGCATTACAATTTATCCAGTCAGTTTTCCTTTTTGCTTATGACTTGATGTTGTTTAAATCTATTGAGTCCGGGTTCAAAGTTCAATGTTTACTTATTTTTGTGTTCTGAACAGCATCGAAGGTAGAAAAGTGCAGAATCAACCACAGTTTACACTTTACTGTATCAAGTGACAATAAATCAACAAGACTCAATTAATAGATTCAATACATGATGAAAGACCTTCAGTATGGGTTAAAGTTTAAAGTAGTGTACAGAACAAAAATCTAATTATTTGAGAGAACCCCAGGCTAAGTTTTTGTCTGCAGCTGACACTGATTTCTTTAGGCATAGTTTTCGTTTTCATTTCCTTTATTAATTCTGGTTGAGAAACCAAGTAGGACTAATTCTCGGAAAAGTGAACTTAATTACTATACTATCCAAGAGCCCCCGTGGCAAGAAGACAAGGTAGGGACTGAAAATACAAAGTGCCCCTGGCGGGATTCAAACTAGGGTCCCAGAGGCGGAAGGAGAGGAAAGATACTACTATGCCAACCCACACCAAGTGTGTAAACACAGGCCTGCTATCGAGGACCTTGTATTGTCCCTCTTTTGTTTGGACTCTAACTTTATTATCAAGCACAGCTCCTAATGGTTTTGTGCAAAATTATCATCTGGGACCCTTGACTGAAAATTAGGTATGACAGGGGTTGTGTTGGTGCGCCTTACAAGCGACCACCCAAGTGTTCTCTCCTCTCTCTCTTCTGCAATTATTTTGTCACTTGAGCTCCATTGTTCAATTATATCGTGATAGGCTTTTGTACCAGGGATTGGCTACTGATACTGGCTCTTTTTGTGCTGTGGTTTTTGATTCTCTACATTTGCGTTTTTATAATGGAGTTTCTGTTTGGACGTCTACCTCATGTATTTGGACTTCAACCATGTTTTGCCATCTACTTGTATGGATTCTTCATCACCACTGTTATGAACCTGGTCGGGATAATCTTCTAGTGTGCCTGTTTATTGTACTGTGCTAGTTTTTGGCACCTTGCTACTGGAACAATGAAACCATTCATCCTTCTGTTGATCATCTTCCTGTTTGGTCTCACACCTTGTGATGACTCCCTTACTGGACAACTCATTACTTGGGCCTACTGCGAGCACTTGTTGGAACTACATGTATATTGGAACAAATGAACAGTATGGAAAACAACATCCTCGACATCATAAATATATGAGTCTTCGCATTCCTTACTATTGCAACTCAAGTTCTACCTTTCAGCTCCAACTTCTAACATCTGGTGACATCAATCCTAATCCAGGACCTATTTCTTGTAACAATGACAACCCTAGGTCTTCCAGTTCCCGTTTTTCTCCCTTTACCTATGATCGTGATGAACTCTTACATTTGAACTTGGCTTCCAGTTCTATTGATTTGAATTATACCCTGGACCCTTCTGTTCTGGATCATATTAAGCATCTTGGATTAAATGTCACTCAAAGTAATAACTCAAGATGCAATCGTCGTACACATAGAGGGAAAAAGGGTGGGCGTCGACGAATGAAACAGTCACCCAATTCCATATTGAATACCTCCATTGACTCTCATCATTTAACTGTACAGTCTCATAGGAATCTTCGCTTTGCTCTATGGAATGCTCACTCTGTTAAAATCCAAAGATACATCTACTGCACTCTGTGATTTTGTAATCAGTCATCAGTTAGATATACTTGCCATCACAGAGACATGGTTAACTGGAGGAGATCGGTATAATCGTACTCTTGCCGACATCAGTAACACTTTACCTAACTATGTTTTCCACCACTCTCCACGTCTACACTCAAGGGCAGGTGGTGTTGGTATCATTGTGAGAACTGGTACATGTATTGATATAAAAAATTCATCAAAGTCAAGGAATATAGAGCTTTTGAACACATGGAGCTCACTTTATCATCAATGTCGTCATCTTTTCGTCTTCTCATCATCTATCGACCTCCACCTAACAAGAAAAATAATCTCACATTTCCGATGTTTCTTGAAGAGTTTGGATGCCTAATTGAATCACTCATCGCTAACCCCTGCAGTTTTCTCTTGTCAGGTGACTTTAATTTTCATATGGATGTTCCTGACAATCGTGAAACTATTATTTTCCGTGACTTGTTAGATACTTCCAACCTTCAACAACATGTTACTTCATCTACTCATACCGCTGGACATACACTGGATTTATTGATTTCTAATATCACTGATGATTTAATTTCTTCGGTTTCAACTCATCATGATCTTCCTTCAGACCATGCTGCTGTGAAGTGTCTAATTAATGTTGCTCGCCCACCAGCATCAACCAAGAAATTACTTACTCGCAAACTTCGTTCACTTGATATGGCTTCTTTTAAATCTGATATTCGTAACTCTTCTTTGATGACGGACCCTGCCACGAATTTAGATGAACTTGTTATGCAGTATGATTCTGTCTTAAGTTATTCTTGATCATCATGCTCCTGAAGTTGTAAGATCCGTCATACTACGCCCTCATGCTCCATGGTATAGTGATACTTTACGTGCAGCCAAGCAGGAGAAACGTCGCCGTGAGCGAAAATGGTTAAAATCAGGCCTTGCTGTGCATAATGAGTCATACAAAGAACAGTGTATCATATACAGAGACCTTGTTATCAATGCTAAATCTAACTATCATCGTTGTAAAATATCGAGTGCAACCAACAAAATCTGTTCCGTGTTATTGACAAGCTGTCTTCTCCCAAGTGTATGAAAAAGCTCCCAAGTTTTGACAATCCTATTGATCTGGCCATAATTTCGCCACTTTCTTTGAGGATAAAATTAAGAAATTGTATGGTAGATTTGAGAATATACATCCATCACCCATCTCCGTTGATATTCATGATCATTGTAACTCTTCGTTCGCCACTTTTCGTGAAGTCACTTCTGACGAAGTGATGAAGATGATCAAATCTTGTACAGTTACCTCCTGCAAGTTGGACCCTCTGCCAATATCTGTATTTAAGGAGTGTTGTTCTGAACTGCTGCCAGTCTTCACAAAAGATTATTAATAGGTCTTTGTCTTTTGGCCATTTCCCTGATCATCTTAAGGGGAGGCTTGCATCCTGCCACTTCTGAAAAAGCAACATTTGGACCCGGAGTGTATGTCAAATTATCGTCCTATCTCTAACTTGCGATTCATCTCTAAATTGATTGAATGTGCAGTTGTGAGTCAACTTCAAGACTATCTCTGTGAAAATAACCTTTATGCTAAGATGCAGTCTGCTTATCGTCCTTTCCACAGTACTGAGACTGCTCTCATTCGTGTGCAGGATGATATCTTGCGTGCACTGGACAATCATAAGGAAGCGATCCTTGTGCTGTTAGATTTTTCAGCTGCATTTGACACTATTGACCATGAGCATCTCCTTCAACGTTTATCTTCTCGCTATGGAATTACAGGAACTGCCCTTAACTGGTTCTCTTCTTATCTTAACAACAGAACCCACCATGTTCTCATCAATAATGCTAGATCCGATCGTCATCATCTCTTGTGTGGTGTTCCTCAAGGTTCTGTAGCTGGGCCTCTTGAATTTATATTGTTCAGTGCACCCTTACAAGACCTCATTGCTGCCCATGGTATTTCTAGTGTTGCTTATGCTGACGATACCCAACTTTATGTTACATTTGACCTGCTGATCGCGCTTCTGCCATGGTAAAGTTGAATCATGCATTCAAGATGTCAAATCTTGGGCTCTGTCCAACAAACTCGCTCTGAATGACTCCAAAACTGAGATCTTATTTTTAAGATATAGTTTCACAAAAAGGTTTCTCCGCCAAACTTACATATTGCCCAGTCTGTTATTAAACATCTGAATTTGCCCGCAACCTCGGTGTAATTATGGATTCTTCATTGTGCATGAGTAGACATGTTGATAATGTTTGCAAAGCAGCTCTCATGGCTATCAGAAAAATAGCACAGATTCGCCGCTACCTGGATGAAGCTACTACTCTTCGTCTTGTTCACGCTTTCGTCACAACTAGACTTGATTCCGGCAATTCTCTTCTGTATGGACTCCCTGATAAAGATCTTGCTAAAATTCAACGTGTACAAAACATTGCCGCTCGCCTCGTTTCTTGCTTGCCTCGTTCTCACCATATTACACCAGTACTAATGAAATTGCATTGGCTCCCAGTTAAGTTTCGTACAATTTATAAAATTCTTTTGTTAACTTTCAAAGCTCAAACATGTCAATCTCCTGCTTATTTATCTGAACTTGTTCACCATTATTCCCCTACTCGGACTTTACGTTCATCTCAACAGTCATTGCTTTCATCTACAAGAGCTTCTTCTATTTTTTATGGCCACAGATCATTTTCTTACGCCGCACCATTTCTTTGAATGGTCTTCCTGTGCATATTCGCCAGGCTAGTTCTTTACACTGTTTTAAGTCTCTGTTAAAAACACATTTGTTTGAAGCTGCTTATTTGTAATCTGCTTATTTGTAATTGTTTCTTTCACTCTTTGTATTTTTTATTGTTCTCTTTATGCGCTTAGAGGCTTATGCATTAGGCGCTTTACAAATGTCTTTATTATTATTATTATTACATACACATTTTTACATGCGTACTAAGCACTCGACAAGCGCCCTACAAGTGCTTGAAAGTTTTCAACGTGCAAAGCAGTCACTTTTGGTTAGCCAATTAGCCTTGATTTTCAGGGTTTCCCATGGTAGCGAGGCTGATTAACATGAGAATCCAACAGCTGTGCTCACTTGTCATGGATTTCGGGCCAATGTTGGGAGAGGTAAAGGCTCTCAACCACAGTCAATTTCTGCAGTGAGTGGCCATCTGTGGCACTGATTGATCGTACATACATTGTACAAATACAATGACAGAAAAGTGTGGCATAGTGACTTCACTGTTCATAAAATATAGGGTTTTTTTTTTTAGGCATCTTGGAGTATGCACCTCCAAGGGGGTTTAAATCACATTGTGTCATTTAGGTTTAAACACATCCACAATAGACAAAAACTGGAACTTACTTGTTGTAGGCCCCAGCATAAACACCGCCGAACTTTAACCTCTTCAGCTGAATATCTTTCATGCACGGCAACCGCGGCGGTCTCCGCCTTGTACCTGGCGGGTCATCTTCCAATACACCATGCCATAGATAGCTACTGCTTCTCTCATAGAATATGACTAGATGAATAAACTGGCCCGAGTATTCAAAGATATAATGGAGCGGAATGTCTGGCGGTCTGTGGGTGTCTGTCGTGACGACGCGAGGGTCCTGTCCATAAAAAATTGTCCATTTGATATCAATCATCCTCCCAAGATGGTCAAGAAAGTCCTGCGTGAAAAAAAAAAAAAAAAAATGATATTATTGTAGTTTTACCTTTAAACTGATGCATGGTGATCACTGTGTAGACTATGCAACCTGTGACATCACATGTTAACAAAAAGAAAGAGCCACAGAGCCTAAGCCTTGCTACCATGGGCAGTGTGCGGAATCAATCCCTCGCATCACCAGCCCCTGGTAGGGAAGCACTGAAAGTAGAACCAAAAGTGACTGCTCTGCATGATACTTGTGAAAAATGTTCGCGCGCTTGTAAGGCACTTATAGTACACGTGTGTCAAAATGCAAGTGTTTTGACACAATCCTGTATCATGTTTTTACTTGGTCAGCCTACACTGCATAAAAGAAGGATGAGAGGGGACTAGTTGCTCTATGGTTGATGCCTTTTTAAACACAGAATGGATCAGCCCTAGGACTACATGAATTGACCATATTTTTGACCGCATGAGGGCGCTGTCATCAGGGAATGTCTTGCATCACAATAGCAGTTTTAGCTTATTATAATTGCCTGTTTGTAGTTTTCTTGCACCAATGAAGAAATACATAAAAAATAGCGATAAAAAAGTGAAAAAACCCTGTTTGTTTACTTGCTTTTCATCATGTGAAATTTATCTACATACGCCCTCACGTGGTCAAAAATACGGCGAATTAATTTTACAAATATACAATACATTCTAAGTCACACTTCCAGGGGTTGTGATCGAGCAGGGCATTCTGGGAACAAATGGCACAGCGAGATCGTACACCACAGGGAACGAGATTGACAGAGCCTAGACCTCCTGCAGCCATGATTTGTACACAGGTAAATGGAAGAAAACATTTTCTCAGAGATTGCAACTGAATGATCTTTACCAACTTATATGATTTAAAAAAAAGGGGGAGCTCATCTTGAAACTTGTACAGCTGTTATTTTTTACATCTCTTGAGTTTAAGTGAAGTAATGATACAAACAGTATGATTTCCCATACAACCAGGGTAGTATCTCGCCTGCCAGGAAGGCCTGGGATACGTACATGGTCACACTTTTTGTAAACAAGGTAATGTGGTCTTAATGTCTGATACTCAGAGTTTCTGAGTTTTGAAGAGGGGAAAAAATCCACAGGCAACTTGGATGGGGTTCAAACTCAGCCCCCCCCCCCCCCCCCCCCCGCGTTTTACACACTACGTTCTGCTCCCATTGGCCCTGCAATACGTTTTGAATCGTGCACCACCATGCTGGTACCCGGCACAATGTAACGGTTCCACGATACAGCAGTATTCCCTACATAAAACAACAAACTTTATAACTCTATCTAGCGCATCAAATTTAAATTCCTTTTCTTTAAAATTTACATTACAAACGTTCACTTGAACACCTGCAGAAACAGAAAAAAAAAGCACATCGGGTGATAAAACTACATAGAAGATTTATATTGGACCAGAAACCGATTGTTGAGGTGATCATAAAATATATAATTAACGGTTTAATAAAAACACTTAATTTAAATCAATAATTTCTCAGCTTCAGAAATGTTTGTGACGAATTGAAAAATAGAGTGGTTTGATTTTACAAACACGTTTACACCTTTTTACTAAACTTTTTCTTCTTCTTTGTTTGGGGGGCATTTTAGGAACTATAATAATAATAGACGGTTCTTATATAGCGCATATCACCGTGAGGTCCCTATGCGCTTAGAAAAGAGAATGAAATAACTTGAAAAGGCAGAAAAGAATAAATTAACTGTGATAACATTGATTGAACAAATGTGTCTTAACCCCGGTTTTAAATAGATCAGTAGTTTCAGCCAGCTTGACATTGTTGGGTAAACTGTTCCAAAGATGTACAGCAGCGTTCTGAAAAGAGCGAGAACCATAGGATGTAGATGTGATAGCTGGGGCTGAGAGAAGATGTTTGTTCTTTGAACGTAGGTGTTTCTAGCCGGTTGATACTGTTGAATTAAATCCTGGAGATAAGGTAGGGGCTGTACCATGAAGACAATGATGAGTTAACACAAATATCTTAAAATCTATGAAATGGAGCATCATCTTACTGTTCTTGAGGCATTTTGTCGAAAATCTGTGGAACCCGACAAATGAGCTCAGCCTATGGGAAAATCTTAAACTACAACTCCAGCCACATTTGCATGCGAGAGTTCAGTCCGAAGGACACTTTCTCACTAGATTTGACATGTGATAACCAACAAGCCTTTGGTCACTAAAAATTATCCAGTATCACTAACATCAGACGCTAAGTTCCGATATAATAAAAAGGGTAGAAACGCAATCTACAGACATCTGGGAACTTCATACCCTCATGAATTATTTTCTGTTTTTGATTTTACCCTAAAAAATTTAACATAATTTTTTTCCGCCGAACATATAAGTGCCTGAAGATCCACCTATACAAAATTCCCAAATTTTACAATTTTTTTCCCAAGAACAGTTTCGCCAGGATTTTTTGATTTGATTTTGTGGAAATTAGACACAACATGACATGAAAGAGGCCCCGTTAACATAATATAGGGTCAATACACTGATACAATCAGGGCTCGAATTTGACACTGGACCGCCGGCCCAAGGCCAGTGATTTTAGCCTTGGGCCAGTAAACTCATGACCTGACAAGTCTAGCAGTCTCAAGTGTTTTTCAATTGAATAATAGGCACTGCGTAATATCTTTAACAGATAGAAATGATCTTCACATGTTGACCTTGAGTCTGGTATTTATGCAATTCTGTGGAGTATCAAAATATACTAACTCATTTAAGACAAATTAGATGAATCTTCTCTTAGTGCTTTTTCCAATAATTAGTCTTTAACTGTTTATGTTTAAAACTGAGTAGGAAGCTCTTTCTCATGAAGATTTCAGCCTTGTGAATAAAACTCTGGTCCGGTAAACATTTTGAGAACACAAGCCCAACGGTCTTGTGGAATATCACCACAAAATTCGAGCTCTGACAATCATGAATAATGACCCTAACAGTGATGATTAAAACCCCTCGAAACCTGTGAAAACCTTGTTTGTTTACACCACCTACTTAGCCACCTTACACAAGCCTTTACATTTTGTACCCCACCAGGCCTGGAATCTCTTCTTTGAGAGGGCAAGGCCATTGTTTTCATTTGTCATTGTTTTCACAGGAACGAAGCACCAGGCCAACGATTGCATTTTCAATTTTTATCCGCAAATTATAATTTTCCCTGGAACACCCACAACAAAAAGCCTGGAGGGGAGGGGGGCCGATTTCATAGAGAGCTAAGACCAATCTTAATTGCTGTCAGAGCGATGTGTGATGTCAGAATACAAATTCCTTATACGGTGATACTGGCAACTCATCTTAGTGCTTTGTGAAATCGAGCCCTGGCTCGTGATGTTACTGGTGTAACAAGAAATGTTAAGAAACGCTTGTGCTATTTTAACAGTACATGCCTGTATGGCAGCACTGAGGGTCAGACGTTTTGGATGTTCCTTGTTCCACCAGTGATGTCACATTTATATGAGCAAGGCCTGTTTAGCGGCCGTTCCTTGAGAACATTTATTCAAATAAAATACAGTTTCAAAAATACTTAGGGAATTAGTCAACAGGTATATTTTTTAGCTGATTCATTTTATGTTAATTACAAAGTTTGGAATGGCATATGGAAAAAGTAGTGCGGCACAAGTCCTTGAGCGATAATTGGGCAAAATATCAGAAATCAGATTTAAAAAAAGAAAAAAGAGGAGAGATTACCGAATCATGCCGAACTGCCTGATATACTCACATCGGATATCCGGCTTGCATCCAGAACCCCGAACGTTGTCACCGTCCGACTCCCACAAAGGTAATTGCAATTCCTGGAGTTCTTATTGTTTTTGTGCAGAGCAACATACATAGAAATGTTTTCCAGACACTCGGGCTCGATTAGGAACACAGGAACGTCGAACTTGGCCGCAGCATTGGCAAACAGTTTGGTTGCCCTCTGGGAAAGACACAATTGAAACAAAAGACGCTAGATCAAAATACGTTGCCCCAATCCCCTAATTGTTTTCACAATTTGACAGCATCAATTCAAATTCAAAATTGAATCGGTTACTTTATCTTGGGTTCAAGGTTTTAGCCAGGATTTGGTAAAAGGGTGTCCAAATTTGATGGAAATCTAAAAACTGGGTGTCCAAATTTTTCACAATACAATACATTTACATGAAAATGAAAGACAAAACAGGGTGTCTAAATTGAAAACAGGGTGTCCAAAAGACACCCAGACACCCCTCTGGCTAACACTATGCTTGGGTTTAGCGTGTCTTAGTCGAGTGGCTAAGAGCACCGGGCTCAAGATCTGGTGTTTCTGATCAGCAGAGTATGGGTTTGAATCTCGGTCTTGACAACCAACATTTCACAAAGCAATTATGGTTAAGGGCAAGGAGAATAGTGTCATGATTGGGTATTGAACCCACACGCTGCTGCTGACAACACCGGAGCATGGGTCCGGTAAACTAGACCGCTAGGCCGTGACATACCATGAATGTATAGCAACTGTAATTATAGCCCTCTGATCGGCTATTGGTGTGTCGGGCCATGCGGTCTCAAGTTCTCAAGTTCTTATGGCGTAGTCATTGGATGGAGTGAGGTATCAAATCTTTTGTGTCTTTCATTAGTTTATACAATTCAATTGGCTTTCCATTCCCAAGGAGTAAACAGGTACATAGTTGTGTCTGAGAGTGTAGAGACTGTTAATGTAAATGATCAGTAACCTGTATGCCCATTTGGCTGCTGGTGCTGCATACTCCAAAGGAGTTGAGATTGTTTCAAAAATGCTTGAGGCCAGCAGATGAACAGGGGTAGTAGTGTAATAAATGTCTACGTTCTGTTAGTAGTAGTAGCAGCAGTACTATTACTAGTGTAGTAGTATTAGTACTAGTGTAGCAGTATGAGTACTAGTACTGAGTGTAGTAGTATTAGTACAAGTGTAGTAGTATTAGTACTAGTGTATTAGTATTAGTACAAGTGTAGTAGTATTAGTACTAGTGTCATAGTATTAGTACTAGAGTAGTAGTATTAGTACTAGTGTATTAGTATTAGTACTAGAGTAGTAGTGTTAGTACTAGAGTAGTAGTATTAGTACTAGTGTGGTAGTATAATAGTAGTATCAGTGTAGTAGTATTAGTACTAGTGTAGTATTATTAGTACCAGTGTGGTAGTATTAGTACTAGTATTAGTACTAGAGTAGTAGTATTAGTGTAATTAGTGCAAATACTCAAGGAACTTACATATGGAGAAATCACTCTTCTATGTTGATGTTGCCCATCATCTGTTGAATACAGACTCTGTAGAGTAATAATATGACAATAATCATCAATAGACTACACAATCAACAGAACAGAACTAAACCATAGGGCATTAGGTCTTTAGCTTAGGACCCTCCTGCCATAGCCTTAATTCCAGTGCTTTCAATGCAGGTGCTATAGACCCGTTGCACTACACAAAGCGCACTTTCACACGCCTTAATCCTGTCGGCCTCTTTGGGAGTCAAAAATGTGCACAAAGGAATTGACTCGAAAAAATTGAGGAAATGGCCTCTGTTGCCCCTGGTCTTGGCCTTGGTGCCCCTTCAGAAGTTTCCCATAGCTTTTCTAGTGGTAATGCTCTTTGCAAAATGAGAATGTCCTTGCCCTCTCAGGGATGAAATTCCAGGCCTGATAGGGAGAGAGGGGGAAGCCACAGTGGGCAAAATGTATTTGGATATTTAAAAGTCACATTGCCAGGGGTTACGATCGAGCGAGGCATTCTGGGGACAAAAATGGCGCGGCGAATTCGTACACGACTGACAACGAGGTTGGCTGCAAGCATCACTAGAGACATCGTATGGACAATGAAAACACGCATAGTGCCATCTCGCTGGGAAATATTGTGACAAATCAAAACGAAGTACTACACCAAGAGGGTCATTCTGTGCCAACTCACCTGATGGGTTGGCAGGCTCCGTCTCAGATTTTGCTAATTTAAAAAAAACCCAATCCTCTATGGGTGCCATGAACACACGCAAAATTTTAGAATCCTACTCCTCATAATTTTTGAGATATGACCCCTAAAAAATTAAGCCCCGCCCCTTCAAATTGACTTTTTGTGTTTTTGGCATTTTTAGAGGTCTGTATCTACAAATGGAGATAAGATATATAGCTACAAATTAATTTGAAAGGTATCCGGTATCCCATCAACTAAATTACATTGTCAAAAGTAGCACTAATTTATATATCGCGGTGTAGGTCTTTAAAAACAGACATTTTAGCCTGCGTGATGACTTTTCGTCATTTAAAAAAAAAACCTAGAGCCCAAGTGAAATGTCCTATTGCTTTTATATTTATTACATTTGGTTATAAACTAGGTGCATATGTGTGACCTGATATAAGGTTAGACCAATCATGCCTTTGATGGGTACTTGGCAGGGGTCTGAATATGGGAAAAATTTGTAAATATGTCAGTAATGTCCCACGTTGTCAAATAACCACTTGAAAAAGGCATTTGTTGGCATTTTTACAGGTGGACCCATATTCAAACCCCTGCCAAGTACCCATCAAAGGCGTGATTGGTCTATCCTTATATCAGGTCACACATATGCACCTAGTTTATAACCAAATGTATTATATAAAAGCAATCGAACAATTCACTTGGGCTCTAGGGGGTTTCAAAAATGACGAAAAGTCATCACGCAGGCTAAAATGTCCGTTTTTAAAGACCTACACCGTGATATACAAATGACCTGTGCTACTTTTGACAGTATAATTTAGTTGATGGGATACCAGATACCCTTCAAATTAATTTGTAGCTATTTTTGTATATCTTATCTCCATTTGTAGATACAGACCTCTATAAACTAAAAATGCAGAAAACACAAAAAGTCAATTTGAAGGGGCGGGGCTTAATTTTTTAGGGGGTCATATCTCAAAAATTATGAATGAGTAGGATTCTAAAATTTTGCGTGTGTTCATGGCACCCATAGGGGACTGTTTAAAAAAAATACTAGCAAAATCTGAGACGGAGCCTGCCGAACTTTTCAGGATTTTAGGTGAGTTGGCACGGAATGACCCAACCAAGACTACATTCATGCTACAAGGGGCATTGACCCGGAAGTCGATGGAGTTGCTATGCATTTTGCACAAGCGCACACGTGCTTACTTGTCAATCGGTACATGATATTTAAAACAAAAGCATGGATCTGCAATTTATAATATCATCCATGGATTAATATCATCCATGGATTATTTGTTATTTTTGGATGCCTCAAAAGTGTAGTTATGGACATTAAGAATATATGAACAGAATTTCAGCTTCTTAAATCAGGTGAAAAAAAGAAAGAAAAAACATTAGTCCAAATTTTGTTCGCATGGTTAGAGAAGCTTTATATTATTATTTTACCTAGGACGTCAGTGTAGTGCAACATACACTGGCATCCTACCAGTACCAAGTACAAGGGCTAACACTAGCCCAGCGTGGACTCCGATCCTCCATTGCAGTGCAATGGAAACTGGCGCCAGCAGGGGCTAGACTAGCCCCACTTGTGTGGCCAAGGGACAGGAAACCTGAATCCTTGGCCACACGTCGTCACCCATATTTTCGTCAGCCCACCGATTAAAAAATAGAGGCGCATTCCCTACGGGCGGGTCGGCGGTTTAAACCACCTCAATGTGTTCACCTACCTCTCTTAGCTTGACCTGGGTGTTTTGGCCGGCCGGGTTGTGGGCGGAGCGGATACATAAAGCAACCATTGCAATGTGCGCATCTTCGCTCTGCCCACAACCCGGCCGGCCGGCGACGTCATGAATTGATTGGCACGATTAGAATCAATCCAAAATGGCCGCGCTCAGTACATGTCGCGAAAATCTAATTCGGATAAAGTTGAAAATTTTGAATTGAAATATCTTTTGAAATTGTTATTTATGTAATCACCCAAAACACCCAGGTCAAGCTAAGAGGTAGGTGAACACATTGAGGTGGTTTAAACCGCCGACCCGCCCGTAGGGAATGCGCCTCTATTTTTTAATCGGTGGGCTGACGAAAATATGGGTGACGACGTGTGGCCAAGGATTCAGGTTTCCTGTCCCTTGGCCACACAAGTGGGGCTAGGGCTAGACCAAACAAAACATGAAGAAAAACTAGTCCGAGTTACTGGACCCAACAACCGCGTTTCCACATACGAACGACCCTAGAAAATAGAATGCTAGACCCAGTAACTGGTGCTTACGAAAAATTTGGAAAAACGGAGTACAGTACCCCAGTTACTGGGTCTATAGTCTAGACCGACCCAAGCAACGCGTTGTCAGGTTAGTTTAATTAAACTTTCAGTTTTATTTTTAAAAAGACAAACATCTGAACATGAATTTTGAAACAAACAATAGCAGATAGGTAGTACTAGTAGTATTTTATTAAAGTGATATAATTATAAACAGTACACTTCTTCAGATCCTTACTTACCGAGAACCTGCTGCTGAAGCTTGTTATTCCTGCCCATTCTAGCAGATAGAATTGCATGCCAAGAGAAATCACGCTGAATATCACCAGAGCAATTAGAACACTTCGTCGGGTTACGAGAACCCGAGACATTATTAAAGTTCTGCTCCGCGCTTATTTTTTTCGTGAAGGGAAGCTGCCATCTTCTTTTAGTATGACTCAATGCAAACACACGTCTAAATACCATCTGGAGACGTCTAGGTTTGAGACGAATTTGCTCTAGCGCCCTCAATGGGTGAAAAAGCGTGTAGTTGTTGTTGTTGTTGTTGTTTTTTTTCAGAGACGAATACAATAATGTTCCGAAATGTATTAACAACGGAAGCGCATTAATTTTGAACATGGCAAAAATAAAAAAACAACATAAATGAAAATTCCTGGATAACCAGTTTTGTATTTTGCCCGGGCTAAAATATTATAGTAAATCGCCTGGGTCAATTAGTAATCCGGGATTTTTGTGCCATGTCCGTAGAATATATCCTTCTGTAGACAGATAATAACTGTCTCTATAATATTTCCCCTTTGGCTGGGGATGACACTAGTCGAGTAGTTTTCGAACTTACAATTCCTCGTTGTACTCTTAACAGGAACAACCCCCGTGATGGCACTTTGAAATGTCTTTGCTGTATTACGCCATTCGTCCACTAACCTAGGTATAATGAGGCTAGGCCTGAAGCCGGTGTGGCAGGAGGTTCTGTTCCCCGGAGATTCTGTTTCCCCCAGCAGGGCAAACTGTGTACAAAAACTTCTTCTGAAAGCGCCCTCTTTTGAATCAACCTCCCCTAACCCTCGAATCAACCTCCCCCAGCCCATGTTAATTCCCATAATTATGGGGGGTCAGAATCTCAGGGGACATTATTTCTCTATACGACACCGGCATCCGAATTGTCGGCTAGACAGCTAGCTACAGCTACGACTAGATGGCAGCCTAAACATGCAATAAAGAATAGTACATCCTTAGAAACACCCTTAGAAACAGCTGTAGCCGAAGCCGCTAATACGGATAAGGCCCACGTGTACTACTCTAGCTAGCACCATGGGCGCCTTGGATGAGCTAATATTATACACCT
Source organism: Pisaster brevispinus (assembly GCA_023634235.1). Taxonomy (NCBI): domain Eukaryota; kingdom Metazoa; phylum Echinodermata; class Asteroidea; order Forcipulatida; family Asteriidae; genus Pisaster; species Pisaster brevispinus. The sequence continues at coordinate 6,423,506 of JAMKCF010000013.1, forward strand.
ACAATGTCAAACTCAATTTTGTGATGTACTCATTTTCCAATAGAGAGAGTCATGTGATGTGAGTGGGGGAAAATTACAAGTCTCTGAGGCCGTGTCCGAAACGGCGACTTCGGCTACAGCTACAGCTAGATCAGCGCGTCTGCCAGTGTTGAAGAATAGGCAAGACGCGCGCGATCTAGCCGTAGCTGTAGCCGAAGTCGCCGTTTCGGACACGGGCCTAACCTCACGTTAAAAATGGTAAAAATAGCCATTGTAACCATCAACCTTGCAGGGGGTAAATTTTGTCAACATCCAAAACATAATTCGATGACATCATTCTTTGAAAAATTGATCTCTACATTTTTGTACGGGGATGTTTTGGTTCATTACTGACTTTCCATTATATTCAATCATAACGGCCTTGAATTTGAATGTTTTTGTACTGACGAAATATTCCTCCTTGGAATGTAGTAGACCCATTAGTTGTTGAAATCCAATGGCGTCACGTTTCCAAATTTTGCTCCGAAAAAGTCAGGGATGAACCAAAACATCCCCGTACAAAAGTATACACCAGACCATTTCTCAGAATGTGATGTCATCGGATGTTTTTGATATAATGTTGACAATTTTTGCACTGGAAGCGTGTCGAATGCAATTGGCAATACCGTTTCAATGTGAGGTTGGAGACTTGTATGATTCCCCCCAACTCACATGACGACTAATCTATTTAATTACATCACAGAATTGAATTTGACATTTCCATTCATTGACTGAACCAGTCACCTGCGTCCTCAGGGGGCATTATTCGTATTTGTATGGCAAGGATTTTTAGGTAGCAGCGGAATACAAAGGGTCCGCAATAACAATCTTCAAAAAATGTAGACAAATCTTTTGTTCTTGTCGTTTGTCGGGGATGTTGTGCATGTCATATTATTGAGATTGCGGGAGCGCAACGGAGTACATGAATTTTGTTAAGGTCTTAAAGCTTCAAATACTATTTTCTCAACTTTGATGAGTAGGCCTAGGGTCCGTTTTGTTTTGTTTTAAAGATTGAAATAATACTTCAGTCTGGAGGATTTGAAGGACCATGGATGCAAACAACCTCTACAACAACAAACTATGATAATACTAGGATGATAGAATGGTTTCGATACCAAACCTGCGAGTTGTCTTTAATGACACAAACTGAAACCTAACAGTTTCAGAAACGCAAGTACAATGCGTCATAATTCTAGCCCCACCCCCACCTAAAAACAAAATAAAAAATAGCAATAAATATAATCACGCAAAACCTGGAAAGGCTAGCTAAAATTAATTATAAACATGGCTGTACAATGATTGATCGAGTATAGGCCTACCGCCTGGTCAGTACTTTCGTTTCTGAATCTTTAGAGTTAAAGGCCTACTAATTATTCCCATGTGAGTTGTGAAAACAACAAAATACCTCAAATTGATCACGTATACCTTTTTCAACCAATTTCTTGTGAGCCTTATTACAAAATGTACAAATTATAGGCTATGCGAGTTGTGACAACAACAACATCGCGACCTTGTGCATTACATGGCAATTCCTGTCATTTCGTATAGGCCCCTATTGCCACACTTCATCAAGAATATGAAAATAGCAGCTGCGGACAGTGTTTCTAGTTTTTCAAAACCTTGAGGTTGGGGTCTAGTTATTTGATCGATAATAAAGAAAAAATTCAGAAGTGCACAAATATCAAAGTTGCATTTAGATGATAAACAAACACACTATAAACAAGGTTAAATAACATTCCCGTTAACAATTTTTCGCTGAAGTAGCTGTTTACAGATCAGCCGGTGGCTCTTTTTGTAAACATTCTGACGTGAAGATAAATTTTCTACCCAGGGCCAGTTTCGTTAGGCACAAACAAGTAGCTAAGCACACTACAATAAGGCCACCAGCCAGTAACACAATGTCATAATGTACCATCTGTGATTGGAATCCTGTATATTTATTCTTAGCAGGAAATTGTTGCGCAACATTTTCTGCTTAAAAGCCATCAGGCACTTTTCAGGTGTCCGTTTTTAATTAAAAAGTAATTACTCCGCCATTTTATTTTATTTGTATTTAAAAAATGTAAGGTTCCTCAACTACACCTAGCCAAATAGCATGCCAATTGTCTTGTTACCATCGGGGTTTATTTCACACCAAAAAAAATCCACCAATGACCAGTTCTCCCGATATTCCCTTGGGAAATGTAAGAAATATAAGAAATTATGATGTTTTTGCTGACTCATCAAACACGAGGGTTTCATTCAAACAAATGGCTTAGAGACACTTGTGGGCTGATCTCAATGGAAATTTTGCTTGAATTTATTTTATTTAGTCACAAGGGTCTATATCCAATAGTTTGGGAGTTTTAAACATGATTGTGTTCTCAAAAAACACGTATTACACGTAAAATATCAAACGGACACTTGAAAAGTGCCTGATGGCATAAGTGTGTGATTTTTTTTGATGGTGTCACGAAGAGTTAAACAGCTCAATGAAAACAAAACCTTTCTACCCTCGTTCCCAGGGGTGATCGATCTCGCCGCGCCATTTTATCCCAGCATGCCTTGCTCGATCATAACCTAGAGTCTAGCACATTTTAATTAGGCCTACGCGCGCACTCAATATGGTAACGCGCAAAAGAGGCATCAAGTCAAAGAGCAACTGGTCCTCTGTCATTCTTCTTGATTTTGTGATGTCTACTGTATGCAGTTTAGGGCCGGGTGACCGTGTAAAAACATGATTCATTTGAAATGTAATCGCGTAAAAATACTTGCATTTTCACACGCGCGTACTAAGCGTCCTACAAGCGCCATGATGCGCTCGAAAATTTTTAACAAGCGTGCACGCAAAGTAGTCAACCTCGGGAGCCAATCAGCGTTGTTTTTTTAAATACATCCCTACCAGGGCTAGGGGTTAGTGACGAGAGGTATCGATACGGTGCGCTGCCCATCATGGTAGCGAGGCTGAGAACTTTCCTGTGAAATATGCTAACTACAATCTTTACGCATGCGTACACACACTCTTGGTCGGCAAACGCTTATAGAGTGCGCGTCACGCCACCAATAGTCTAATAGATGGATTCATTGATCTCCATTAATATTAATGGAGATCAATGATCAGAACTACGTCAACGAATGGAAATTTACCTGGTTAATTAATATTAATGGAGATCAATGGATGGATTGCACATGACGTCAGAGTGGTCGCCATCTTTGATAGCAAACAAACGAAAAGTGCAGGCGTGTACGCGCTGCACACGACTCTCAGCCAGTGATAGCCTTTCGCGCGTGCGCGTTACATCAACGATGGGGGCCAACGATGGCGGCCAAGGGGTCTATACAAAAATGCACGATTCGTCCTCAATTTGCCAACCAGGGCCCAATTTTATGGCTCTGCTTACCGTAAAGCAAATAATCAACCCTTACGGGAAGTAGGGAATTCCGCGCTTACGTCAAGCGTATTTCACAGGTTAGCAGGAAATGTGTTGCTTGTGCGCGTGCGTTTACTCAATTTCATAGGCATTCTTCGCTTACACAGCTAGATTCGGCGCTTGCTCTGTAAGCGAAGAATGGTGACTTGCAAGCGTAGAACTTTGCGGTAAGCATAGCCATGAAATTGGGCACAGAGTGTTCGTGCGCATGGGATGCACAATGTGCAGTTTACATCACTGGAAGGGTCTTTTGTGCTTAGTTTGTATAGACCGTGCAAGTCTCGCGCGTATAGACCGTGCAAGTCTCGCGCGTATTCTAACATTTTTGGGACCACTGTGGTCCATTGTACATTGCTTTAACGCGTTAAAGAAACAAACTCACGCGCTTTAACGGATCCCAATGTTCGAATACGCGCGAGACTTGCACAGTCTATTGGAACATTTTTGGGACCACTGTGGTCCCACATACATTGCTTTAACGCGTGAAAGAAACAAACTCACGCGCTTTAACGGATCCCAGTGTTCGAATATGCGTGAGACTTGCACAGTCTATTACAGTCAACAATACATGTACGTCACACGCGCGCGCATGTGCTGTACGCGTAAGGTTTTGGCTAAATCCACATGCAAGTCCTCGGTCTAGTCTGTGATTCGAACCGGGGGTCCACATACTAGGTGAACGACAGGGAAGACACCACTGAGCGCAACCTGATTGCCCCGATGTTGAAGCTCACCTGTGCTTATTTCGACTGTGGCGAAGTGAAAATGGCACCCGGTGACTTGAGGGTGTTAAAAAAAGTTCTTCCCCCGGACTCCAACAGGCAACTTTGGAAGGACATATTTTTGTAGGCTGACGGGGGTATTGTTATTGGTGCTGGTTTACAATAGACCTTTCCTTACCGTAGGGCATCCATCTTGTATATTATACTTCCATCTAAAAGTAACCAAAGTGAGGCTGGAAGGGTAATGTCTGGCCATTTTCATTGATTCGGTACCGCATACAGAGGACTTGACAAAAGGTGTCAGCAGGATGAAGGTCTATTCTCAGATCAGATAAAACATAATTCCACAACTAATTTTCGCCAGGCAACTTGGAGGGAACCAACTGCACTGCGTGCACAAGGAACACTTCGGCAGCACCAGATACATTATTGTAACTCTAACTCTCTATCCCCAAGAAAATCATTACTGAAATATGAATGAATTTCCTTCATGGAGATTGCTTCAAAAAGCGGTTAAATGTAAAAAAATAGCCCGCGGGGCTAGGTCACATGGCCTTAAGAGGAGACCTTTTCACACGAGGCAATTTACAGGCAACCCGCTCAAGGCAATAAGTTCAAGTTATTTCGTATTTCAGTTTTCATGGGGATAGTCAGTTAATTAAAGCTTGAAGGATTTCGCTCGTGCTGCCGAAGTGTCCTTTGTGCATACGGTGCAGTTGATTGCCCTGCGTGACACGACCTTTTTTAGTCTTCCATGAATTAAAGCGCCAGTGAAGATTGCTTTTACCTAGGGAACGTATTACCTTTGGTTTTTGGAACCATTCGACTGTTTTAGGCCTATATAAATGTAGGTACATACAATAAAACTAACCTGTAAAAGTTTCATTTCAAAAAGGTGGTAGCGTTTTTGAGATATCGCCGAAAATCTGGAGCTTTAATTTCCACGCAGAAAGAATAATCCGTATATTTGGAATACACAATCTGAGAAACGTATCTGACTCAGTAACTTTTGTCAGATTCAAATTTCAGGGGGTAAAAACTGATATCTTTTTCCATAATCACATTATTTCAAAGTGAAATGACTCTCAAAATGCTTTATACTATCGAAAGCTGCTGTACTTCTAACCAAGTAAGTTTTTGTATTGCCATTAATTTGAGGAGTGATTACCCTGAAACGGACCTTCCCTATTTTTTTTATAAAAATCGATGACCAGGAAATGCGTATGGCCATTTAGAATTCATCTCTCTGTACATACTCTACCCGCTCTTTCTAGAGTGTATGGATTTATTTATGAGAATATTTTTTCTTTGGTGCTAAAGAGCTTTGTCCATTTTGTTTTGCCACGACTCTCAAAATCGTAAAAAAACAACAACAACAAAACAAAACCCAAACCCAAACCCAGTTATGAACAAAACCGCAAATTTCTCAACAAAAAAGACTAAAAGTACATTACGTGAAAGAGAAACCATGTCAGCAACTTAGATACCCAGTTAGCTCCCAAATCGAATTTTCTGTCTCGATTATCACCGACGCTATGACGCTTTTAACTCAAAGACCTTCAAAGCATATAAACGGTTATTATGACACTCATTATTATAGCTCTTTAGGTAGTAGAAAGATTCCAGATCAGTCACGAATATGGGAGAAAACTGAAGCTATACTAAATGAAGTAAATAAAACCAAAACTACTTATACGTTTGAGTAACAGAGTGAACGTTTATAGAAGTGGTATTTAACAACAACACAAAGCACTCCCATCGAAGCCCCGACCTCTTTTAAAAGTCAGTTCAACACCACCAGGGAACGCTGATGATTTGCGACCTTGGAATAACTCAGTCTCTAACCCAAACCTTTATTTCGAACAGAGTATATTAATCTTAGGTTTGTTTGTTTAGATCTGTTTTCCTTTAAACGAAGCTCCGGGACCAAGTTGGTCCCAACCATTGATCTCTATTAATGTCAAAGAAATCAATGGTCCCAACCACGTTAAGTTTTACGTGTGCGCAAATACTTCAGTTTAACGTAGTCTTTGGCTATGGAAAAAAAATGTAACATATGGTTTGGAAAGTACAATTTAGCCATGAAGTAATAATGGAAGTAAAATAAATTTAATAAATCAACCAAGAAAAACTGAGAATAGGATTTGACCTCCGTTTCCGGTAACTTGTAAACAATCAAGAATTTTGCCCAACTGACGTTTTTGTTATCATTAAACCCATGCGTTGGTCCCACAAATTCGGGTGTGATTGGCAAATGGGGTTTCTAAGAAATAAGCATCCTCGTCCCATGTTTAAATAAGGGAATAAAAGAGTGGCGACGAGTTCTTAAACGGCCGTTTAAGAACGAGTCACTACTCTTTTATTCCCATTCATAAAAAAATGCCCTTTTGTTAAAAAGCGAAAAATTGTTATAGACAATCTGTGACAATCTGCTTCGCAGCGAATTTTCGAAGTTTGTACAATATTTCAAAAAATGTTTCAAACATTCTGTTTGGTGCGCGTTGGGTTGTGTGTGCGCGCGTGTAAAAATAGACTACGCGCTGGTACTAATAGCTATGTTCTGTTCCGCGTAATTAAATTGGCGTACATGAGCTTGCGCGCCCAACACGCGAAGCCAGCCGGATTTAAACAGCTCTAGCTATGTCTTTATCAGCCGTTTTTAAAAACACCCCCACGTGACATGCTCTCCACCAATAGCAATAGCGAAACTGTCCGGGGTATTTATGAATTTTGTTTCAATGTTAATGAAACAACAATTTGTGTAAAGTATACAAATTGACGTTGTGTTTTTAAGAAACTGCCATTGGTATTTTTATTTTCAAGAATTTTGCATACATGTAAATTTAAAAATATTAAATTTCATAGAAAAAATTTACTCCATTCGCGTTGTTTTCTCGTTTTCGATACACGCGGGAAATGTGTTGGCCGCTATCGCCGAGGTGAAACTATGGAAACATGCATACGTGTACACGCTGCGCACAGTTCTCAGGTCTTTATCACTGTTTGGATCTTGTGACGTCATATGCAAGGGGTCTATAGTACTGACAAAAAACAAAACAAAAAAAACCCCCCAAAACACGTTTTAAGACGATAGGCACGTATTAGCTTGATTTCGAACGCCCCGAAAGATACGTAGATTCTGTGTGGTGATTGGTTCAGAGATCATCACATGATCTGCTTACTTTTTACTGGTAACCCGGGCGAGCCCCACGCGAACTATGACCGTAGCAACCAACGTACATTCCCATAGCAAACAATGTACTATACCCGAACCAACGTACTAGACCCCTAGCAATCAATGTATATACCATACCCGTAACAACCAGTGTACTATACACATAGTAACGGAAGTTCTTGGTACCTAGGTGTTCATTTTACTGCATCGTCTTGTTATAAAAACATTATACCATCCAAGTAGATCCCTGTCATTTGATTGGAGGATTGTAGGTCACGCGGCATTTATTTATCAACCCCTGGCCTACGTCATAAACCATACATTTCGGTTAACTATTCACCGTGCATTTTCGTCCCATCCTTGTGTACTACATGCTAGACCTCATCGGCAGCAGAACAAAACGTCCTCGTGAATGTGTGAATGCCAAAATCAATGATTTTTCAGCTGTAAAAAATTACATTACATACTATTGTTTTCGCCCTTACAATGACGTTTGCCCCTCTTTTACCCCCACTCCAGATTAAAAGGTCTGGTGCCGCGGCTGCCGAAGCGTCAATAGATACGGAATTGTTCTAACAATGACGACAATGCTCTACTCGAGGTTGCATACCTTGTGCATTAAAGACCGTAACACGGCAACCAGTGACCTATTTATGCTGAAATTTATTTAAAGTGGAAGGGAAATGACAAATTCAACTTGGTGATGTACTTATTTTCCAATAAATAGAGCGCTCATGTGAGTAGGGAAAAAATAACAATTCTCTAATCTCACGTTAAAGTTGTGTAAATTGCCATTGTATTTTGACACCCTTCCTGTGCAATATTTTGTCAACATCCAAAACATCTGATTACATCATTCTGCGAAAAATGGGACACTACATTTTTGTAGAGGAATGTTTTGGGTTCATTGCTGACTTTCGATAATATTAACTTCAAAACGGCCTTGAATTTGGCCTTTTGGCAGACGAAGATTTCCTCCTTGAATGTAAAGATCCATTAGTTGTTGAAATCCAATGACGTAATGTCAAAATAATTCGCTCTGGAAAAGTCAGTTATGAAGCAAAATATCCCCGTACAAAAATGTAGAGACCCATCTGTCCCAGAATGATGTCATCTGATGTTTTGGATGTTGTCAAATTTTGCACTGCAAGGGTATCTAATACAATGACAATTTACACCACACTTTAACGTGCGAGGTTAGAGACTGAATTTAAAATTGTCAATGTTTAAAATCAATAAGGAAATTGAGTTCACATGAGATTAAACAGATTTTAATTGTGTAAAAGTACAACAAAACATCATTTTGAATACCCTTTTTCCGGTGCTTTTCGGAAAGATTCGCAAAAAGTCCGGTTACGTCACCACTGCATGTTACGTCATTTATGTGAGAGCCCCGTTTTGTATAGCCGCTTTTGTTGCAGCATGGAGGTATAACAAAGCAACCTCCCACACATGAGGGTAAAGTATTGTCAGTTTGACGTACGCCGTCAACGGCAGATTTAGTTTTTCAAAACCTTGAGGTTGGGGCCTCCTTTTTTGGTCGATGTACGAAAAATTGAGAAGTATATACAAATATCTTAATCGGATTTAGATGATAAACAAACACATTTAAACAAGTTTAAATAGCTTTCCCGTTAAAAATGTTCGCTCAAGTAGCTGTCTAACATAGCCTTTCCTTTAGTTTTCAATAAACACACAAAGAAGAAAAACTTGTGAAAATTTCCAAACAACATAAAATAAAGGCCAATTTCAAAGAACTGCTTAAATATCAAACAATTATATGCTCACCAGAGTATGGTTACCAGCCAAGCTACCATGTCATGTGTACAGTTTCTGACTGGTATCCTGCTCAGTTCTGCTAAGTAGAAAACTGCTGCAGCTCTATTAAATTGGACCCTGGTGTTTCAACATCACTTCCTCGCATTATGACAAATAGCAATACCCCCCTGTGGACAATATAGGTTCTCCAACTCTAAAAATGTAATCAGATTGAAGATTTGAATTAGTTTTAATATTTTTTTAATTAAAATGACTTAGCCCAATTTCATAAGACGCTTTTTCCTGCTTACGGAGCGGCCATTAGCAGAATTTCTATTTCATAAACACTGCTAACCAAAGCAGAAGGTGAGCTAGCTTAGAGCAAGTTGGGCGGGCGAGTGGGCGACTAAGTGACTAGACTTACCAGAAACCATAGATCACAGGGAGATTGATTAGATCGACCATGCACTGGAGCATGGTCGATCTAGTCAGTTCGAGAGCTACGTCACACGGTCTAGTCACTCTAGTCGCCCACCCGAACTTGCTCTTACCTGCGGGTCTTGTATTAGGCAGAATGAGTGACGCAACAATGTAAATCTATTGTGAACGCGCACACGCGCAGTCAAATCTTCTCGATCGTTATTGTGAAAAAAACCCACATTTTGCTTACGCGTGTTCATCTGCTACAGTAAGCACAAAACATTTGCTTACCGGTACACAGCTTTACGAATTTGGACCAGCACCGAAACTATAGGGGTAACATTTTAAGGGGGAACAAGGGGTGCAACATTCCATTCTAGGGGCACTCCTGGTCAATAAAAACTCTAGTTTCCGTTTGCATTTCTCTAAACAAGCCCCCTTTCAGCGCTCTTGTTGTGCCATTTTCTATTTTTTACCAGAAAATCTGACGTGAATAGGTTTTAAAACATAGAAATTATGATATTAAATCTTATAAAATGCATCATCTTACTCTCTCTGGTAGTAAGGCAAGATTTCAAATGTGGGCAACGGGCCGGAGGGGGGGGGGGGGGCGTTAGTTACGCCAATGAATTTGACCCTTAACATCCTGCTATGAGTTGCAGATGTGACTACTGATGGCTGATCACATTTGCGACTCTGCGTAGACAACTGCAACAGACATACGTCTTGAAACATCTACGGCTGCCTGATGCATGGATGTTGACGTAAACTTCTCTGCGGCGGCTTCTTCGTACGGTACATTAGGAAGATTTACAAGAGGCAGAACGGTAGAGTACGTGGCTTTGCAGGACGGGTGTACAGCAAGCCTCCCGGTAGATGGCCCTGGGATGTCGTCCTCTGCCATGAACGTGAACGGGTCGCTAGTCGACTCGTGGACTACCATCCCTAAAGGGTTACGGGGTTCCATGGCGCACCTGTTCTTTTTAGTCACGGTTGTTGTGAACAACCGCGGCTGGTCCATAACGGGGGAAGGTGGCAAACGGACAAACTGGCGGGAGAAAGGGTTTGTCCACGCGATGCACCCGACTTCTTCCAACCTAGCGATGTGCTGGTGGGTGCTTATATTTATAGAAATCTTGCAGCACATGCAGCCGCAACAACAGCACAATCGTTGTAAGTCACCTTTAAACTTCTGGTTGAATATGACATAGATTATGGGGTTGTAACAAGCTGCTGACTTGGCCAAGAAGGTGGGAAGGGCGTAGACTGAGTAGGGAATATCAGACACGTCCATCGCCATTGCTAAAAAAGATACCACGGCGTATGGAGTCCATGCTATTGTAAAAGCTACAGTGACGGCCAACGAAGACTGAAAGGGGTTAACATCAAGGGGGAAGGGAAAACAGAAGAGAAGTTGAATAATGAAAAAAATATGTTCATTATAGCATTACAGTACATCACATATTTTACGTACTATATTAATGCATGTATGATTGTTTTCAATGTCACTTTCAGGCACTGCATTCTTAAAGCGTCCACAGTCATCTGTTATCCTGTTCGTAAATGTTACATAATTCCACTGTAACTCATGCCCATTTCACACAAACAGAACATGTTTTATTCGTTAGGTTTGCCTGCTAAACAAAAGTGTTTTTGGGGAGCCAGTCACGATCACTCGTTGTGCCATGAGAGATCTTGACTGGTTCCCAACAAACGTTTGCTTAATTAACAGGCAAATCTAACAAATGTTCTGTCGAGCTAGCAGCTGCATGAAGTTCTGGTCAAGTCTTTAGTAGAGTAGTCCACATTCACATCTTTTGTTTCTAGTTATTTTGGTTAAAACTATTCTTAACTCTTCTAACATTGTTACTCAATTTTGGAAAAGGCGTATAAAGCTTACACCAAATTACATAATATAAACAAGTTTTTTCTTAATATTTACAAAGCTCAGTTCGGTCATAAATAAAGCTTAAATTTACCTTGATTAAGCGAACCTCCGTCCAAAACTGTGTAAAATGAGGTGTGTGTTGTTTAAGAATCATGTTGCGATGTTTGATTATCTTTCTTGCAATGGCGACGTAACTAATCAAAAGTCCCCCAAGCGGTACGGCGTAACAGAAAATAAATATGCAAATGATGTAGGTCCTGTCAGCTAGCCTCTGAGTTGCCCAGTCAACGGTACACGACGTGCGAAACCGCTCGGGGACGTACCTATGAAGACAGCAAGGAATGAACATCAATGTAATCATCAGAAGCCATACACAACATTATGAGCGTGTCTACCCATTTTCGAAGCCCAGGATCTTAACAAAAGAGATCTGGGTGTTTGACATGAGCTTCGCTTTCGTGTACAAAACCAGGGGGGGGGGGGGGCGTCGGTAAAAAAAGCAAAAACAAACAAAAAACAAAACAAGTCGAAGTACATAATATACTCGATTTATACGGGATTCACGAACGTGTGTGCCCACAAAATAGTAATGGAATACTAACTAGTTTTTATATAGCACTTTTATCTACTACCGGCGTCTCAAAGCGCTTATCATTATTTATTTCCAGACTGGTTTTTGAATTATGAGACCAATGAGTTACACCACCTTGTAAGGGTTTACAAGGTGCTGCGGCGCATTCAGCAGCCACTGCCAGAAACACCGGGGCAAACGCATTCGGTTCTTAGCGATAAGTGTAACTGGGTTCTTTTACAGGAAGTACACAACACACGGGACCAACAGTTTGATATCGAAGCAAAAGTGGTAAAGTTTCTTGCTTTAATAAGGAGACACGTGTGAAGACCGGGTCTCGGACACACACACACACACACACAGTCTGCTGATCAGAAACAAAAGATATTGAGTGTAAACTGCACTCGACGGCTCGGCCACGACACGCTCGGCTATTATTAAAAACATCTGGACATTTTGGGTTTAACGTTCACTTCCGCTTAATTGCTCAGTTGTCATGTTTGTTAACCCCACGAAGCCTTATTAAGAGCAAATGAGTTTGGAGAGACGGGATGTTTAGAAAGTCACCCTTTTAGTTATGCAATATATATCTGGCACTCCAATGTTCGTTACATGTTTATGAATTGCCGTAAGATGAAGTGCATGCCTTTATAAAATTAAGATATTAAATATCTTAATTGCATTGTGCCAACTCACATGTCGTCATGATTACAGTAATCTTGGTTGGGTCATTTTGGTGAGTCACTGTCACCGTGTACAGTGCAATGTGCTCTTTAGGTGACGCAACGTTCACACATGCTTAACAAACCTTTTACGTGGAATTACGTGGAATTACGTGGAATGGGTTTGTAAGACCAGTGCCAGAAATTAACAAACCTGTTCCAGCCAATTAGTGGAGGAATCGTCCATAACAACGTATATCCCCATAACGAGGCAATTATCTTTGGCATCAGTTTCGCCAGCAGACGGTCATCTGCGCAAAAAAAAGAAAACAAGAAAATACAATAAATAAATAGATAAATAAATAAAAATAAAATAAAAAATACATCATAAAATCGATGAAAATGATAATCATCTGCCTTCTCGTCCAAACTGTATATCTCCACAACTCATTATTTATCTTACAAGGCTTTGAAACCTACTTCCACCTCGAGGGACTTCACAGTGCCTGTTTTCCCCGGGGGCCTTCGCCAATTACTTTGCACCAAAAGCAGTTTCAACCCCTCGTTTAAAGACCTACTTGAACGAAGACGTCAACAAGGGATCTTTGCTGAAATCAATTGACATGTTTTCAATCAATAAGAAAATTGAGTTCACTTGAGATTAAACAGGCTTTAATTGTGAAAAACAATTATTTTGAATATTAGACCATCGGCCGTCCAGTCGTATCTTACAGTCTTGTTCTCTTCAACGAGGGTTTACTCAGTAACCACTCAAAAACGAAGATAATAATACCAACTTGCAATTTTTGCTTGTTCCCACGCTCAAATGTTGCACATTATTTCGTAATTTGACGACAAAAATCGCCCTAATTTGTGCAACGATATACGGTAACTGAGTCAGGCGCGAGTAGGTTGTCCAATGAAATTTGGTCTCTCATCAGGCAATTGACCAATCAAAATTAGTCTTATGGAAGCGTGCGGATGTACGAAGGAACGCGCTGCGACGTATTATGTAGAAGCGAAGCGCATTTACGGATTTGCACAATTTTGAGATTGCGCTGTTATTCTGCATTCCCAGACTAGCAGTGAATCTGAAAATTGAGCAAAATTTTGCGCAATCTCCATATTGTGCAAATCTATAAAATGCGCTCAGCATAAACAAAATTTTCACGCAGCTGGATGTCATGTGGGCAACATGTCAGAAAAAGACAGCGAGAAGCAGTCAAATTTACAGTGTTATGCCCATTTGTGTGATGTTCATGAAGCCTTTACACCTATAACTGAAACATAGTGGACAAAATTCAGACAATGTGTGCAGATTTGGAAGGAACTTCACGGAAAATCAGCTGAAATAGCGAGGTGTTTCTTGCAAGATAGTGCCGGTGATGGTGCAGCTTGCGCTGCAGTAAGTTAGTACCTAACGCAACGATGGTGGTTTTCCCCCTTTTCATCAGAAGGGTTACCAATATTTCACGGATGCTACAAAACAAAGACGGGCTGTACTTGCCAGGCAGAAGCTAAATAAGGAACGTGTGCCTGCTGCTGAAGGTTAGAGAATCAATTGTTTCAAGTTATATATTGAACATTTATTTTTGACATTCGTGACTGCATTCTCTTGCTCTTATTATATAGACTTACTCTGAGATTGGGTGGCTAGCTGCGAAACTGTACCGCAGTAGCTATTGTGTTCGCTACCAACATTTCTATTTTTTAAAGTTTTATAGAGCTGGGGCGGTGAGTCAAAATAAAAAAAACCAAGAGGTGTTCATGCACGTATTGCACGGACATAGGTATAAAGAACATGTTGGGCATTCAGACCCATATTTGTTCACAGTACTGTTTGTAGCCCTGATGTCTAAGGTTCATGACCAAGACTCAAGAGCTACGTTTATCAGCTACACTAAGTCTTGGGTAGGTGCAGTGATCAGTAACCCTCCTCCCAGTCCCAGTGGCCTTTGCACGAAGGGTAATGGCTTGTATTGTGTACATTTTCTGTACTAACTAGTAGTAGTAACTACAGGCGATATGACTAATGAGCCATTTCTGTCGGAGTGTCCATATTTGCAAGATTTTCAAAATTTTTACAAATAAAAAAAATTCATAAAAAGGGAACAGAAATTGTCTCCATGAGTTGGGAATTAATTATAGCACTGAATAAATTATTTAATTCCTCAACAGATCGACAAAAAAATTCACAAGAGACTGTCGAGTTGCCAGTTTGAAATAAATTGCTTGTAGTGACTTCCATAAAATGGTTCCCAGCTTTTTTTAAAAACTGTTTTGCTTGTTTTTGTTTAAAAAGTATTATTATTTACATTTTAGAAAAATCATTGGTGCCAAAAGTGTTATTTGAAGAGGGACTTAATTATTATTATTTTTTTTCCCAACCAGATCTCAGTGAATCTTCTCACATCAGAGAGGAGGACTCGGAGCCTGCTGAAAAGAGAATTTGAATGCTCCAGTCAAGTTCTTCAATGAAGAAAGAGGGAACCTTATCATCTGCTCATATTTTACCGAGAGTTTGCATCATTTGCCATGAAACTCGGTATTCAAACACTTTTTACAGCCCAAATCGCACATTCCACATTTAACCATGAACAATGTGTGTACAACCCTGCACCCCCCCCCAAAAAAAAGTTGAAGTAAATAAATAAAATAAAATACACGTAATCAACTTATTCATGTATGTGTTTGGTTGGGTAAAATGGTAGCTGTAGGGCTCTTCTTGTCTGTTTTGGGGAAAAAAGGGGAGGAGCAGGTGATACTGATGGCTACATGTACAAGATATTTTTTATTTTAGTAGTTCTAAGACCTGTGCATGTACTATGTAATTACGCAAATTCTCTAAATTGGCAGTGCATGTGACAGGACCATCAATTTAAAGCTAAGTTTCTTTTCAGAACCACATTAATTGAAAGTTGCATGTGCAATGTTATGGTCAACAAACAGTAGTAATTCAAATGAGATTTAAAGGTTTGTGATGAGAAGTAATCAGGTGAAGTGTTTCTTGTAACAAAACACTGTGGTCTATTCTGAACTTAGGAGTTCTGAAAAGAACCAGGATGCATCACAGTACAAAATAGAAACAAAAAAATCACTCATTTGCTTGCCACAAATAAGCATACCTTTCAGTATAATTATGGTTAGCTTTTTTTAATGAAATGACAACGGTCCAGTAAGCAACAATTCTGCTACTTACAGGTTTTGTAAAATTGGGCCCAGACTGTCTGACTAGAAATTGGTAATCTAATCTGAGACCATTCTCCATCACCAGTCAACTTTCCTAGCACATCACTATTTTTAAATACTTACTTTAACTTTTTGTATTTTTTTACAACTACCATAGAGCATCTTCATGTATATATTATTTTTAAATGGAAAATATTGAAAAGGACATTAACGTTGCATTTACATTTCAATTCTTTATCTTATCACACTTCATTAATAATCGATACACACATTTTGTATTATTCAAAGTGTTGAAATAAAAGGTTAACATTTGTTAAATGAGCATTCCTTTGTCTTTATGCACACAAACCATGACCATTATGACATGATATTATGTGGTTCTTTTTGTAAGTTATGAGTTTGTTATTCATACAGGGGACTGTTTTAAAACTCATACAGAGCTGTGGTGTGAAATTTAAGCAAAATTTAATGCACAAAGGAATGGGTTTTTTTAACACATGATAACAACATTTGTAGGACATATTTTCTACAGAAAATGATTTGTAGGGACAGGAAAATTCAAGTACAAAACCTAATAATTTATTAAATTCAGCATTCATATTTTTGATTATGCAAGTTGAATTGACATTCAATAAATTCAAAGATGGAAATATCTGAGGCTTCTTACTTTTTCTAAGGGCTGTTTTGACATACTTTGTGGGTTAAAAAGTATATCAAAAACTCCAGTTATTTTCCATCAACATGAAATAGTTTGCTTATTTATTTGGCAAGACTGAACCCCCCCTCCCCCAGTCAGGTTTTTTATACTTGTGATGTACCCCATTCCTTTCCATGTGTTATACCTGAATTGTTAATTGCCTGGAAATAGTGTGTTAAAGATTCAACAATTTCACAATGGATCAACTGGCCTATAGCATATTCCCCACCACATAAACACCAAGTACAGTTGAAAATTAGTGTTCCAATAGTTGATATAAGCATACAAACTTTTAGAAATGCTGTTAGCATACATGATCTTTAAAATTATAAAGGTTTCCACATCATAATCTGAATTTTTTTTTTTTTTTTGGGGGGGGGTAAACTGTGCCTAGCTGGAGAAAGCCTCTCTTTCTTTGGTCAATTGAGGGCGCTGTTTTTCTTATGTTTTTCCTTATGTTCAAAAATGTGACATTTTATCCGTGAATTACACATTAATGTGCAACATTTGAGCGTGGGAACAATTGGATTCTTGCTCAGACACATATTATCTACAACTGGGCTAAGTTTCATGCAAACCCTCTCCGGAGAGAACAAGAATCGTTTTCTAGAAGGATTTCAGAGCCACGGCCCATAGTCTATATCATTCTCCGGTGCTTTTTAAAAAAGATTCGCGGAAAGCACTGCTACGTCATCACTCATGTTAAGTCACATGTGGGAGCCCCGTTTTGTACAGGCACTTTGTTGCAACATCCGACACATGACGTCAAAGTATTGTCATTTTGACGCACGCCGTCAACGGCAGAAGTGTTTCTAGATTTTCAAAACCTTGAGGTTGGGGCCTAATAGTTACGACAAATTGTGGAGTGTATAAATATCAAAATTACATTTAAATGATAAACAACCACATTATAAACAAATTTAAATATCATTCCCGTAAAAAAAAGAGTAGCTGTTTAAATAGCCGATAGCTTTCCAATGATGTACGGGCTTTGTTTGTGTTCTTGCAAAACCGGGGTCAGGTTTCTTGTTGTTTAATTATTTCTATGAGTATAGTTTTACTTTGTTCTCGGTTTTGTTTCTTGCTTTTGTTTGCTGCAATCGTGCAGGGTTAACACCTGTTGCTAACAGTAATTAATTTTACAACTAGGACCCATGAACAACTGTATCGTTTGTTTTTACTTTTGTTTTTTGTTCTTAGTATAGTTTTACGTACAACTATTTTGTTAAAGGTGGCGTCATTTTACTTTGGTATTGACCTTTTTATCCGACAGCCAAATTGTTATAAAGATGGTAAGCATCCTTGAGAATTATGTTGTCTGCAGCCCCCTGTTGATTAAAAAAACAATAAAACTGTGTCGATTTGAATCTCACCTGAAGGTGACTTTTGGAGATTCTAATTTACGTGGTGTCTGTTTGTGAACGCTACAGTCAGAAATGCGGTTGGTACCCGCTGTCTCCCCGCTAAACGTGGATGGATTTGACGTTCTCGATTGAAAACACCTGACATTTATTTTGCTGTTTTCTCAACGAGTGACATAGGCAATGTATTTAGCTGAAAGTTTCACAATGTGACTTTTAATGTTTGATAATTTGGCCCATATCAAACAGCATTACGTATTAACCAACCTGTGAAAAGTGCATATCCTTGGTCCAGGACTATAACATACTCGTAGGTTGTTAGTGAAATTTACATGGATTTCATATAACTGATTTTCCATATACTGTGTAGCTCGCCCCCGGATAGAGGGAGTTTTTGATCAAAACTGATCTCCAAAGTGTTTGTTTGGCCGAAAAAAAAACCCATTCGATTTATAGGTAAACATTTATTTGTGGGATTCTGTTTTTTCTTCAAATTTATATGCATCTTTCTTTTGATAATTACGGATATGAAATTGCAATTATAAGGACTTAGTGCACTAAGCCAGTGATATTTAATCCAAACACAGACGTTTGTGTTTCTTCAGGGATTTTTGTGTGGGATGATCTTAATTTCTCTTGAAAACAAATTTTGCATTTCCATGAAAAGAACAACTTAATCGATGGATATAAATAGATAGAATGGTCTTCAGCGATATACATCCTTGAGAAAGATAATGAGTATCCCTTCTTGTGAGATCCACCTTTGACAAGATGGATGGTACGATAGTATCAGCGCTTCGAGGAATTCAGTGTGGGAATTACCTTAAAATAACGTCGACAAACAAGATGGGGGAAAAACAAACAAGATGGGGGAAAGTGGGAATATATTATATATACACAATATTCGTTGAAGTTTGAAACGCTATTGAGTTTCCACTCACAGCGCTGTCAAACTCTTTACTTCCTGTTAACAGACCCTGAAGGGAGTCAGCTAAGCGATTTATGAAAAATCAAGTCGTCCCAAAACGAAGGTGCAATGAAGTTTGAAGATTCCTTGACCACTATAGAATTATTATATTGACTGTTTGAATCGCTTGTAATTGTAAAAATGCAAACGTTGTTTCCCTTGGTTCAGGTTGGAGTCAGTTACGTATCTTTAGCTTTTTAATGATGATATTCATTTCATATTTACCGAATTTCTTTCTGCAGAGCTTAAGGTAGCGACAAGTAGATATGGCCATCTGCGTCATCATTGAAGTCAGCGGGAAAAGGAACCCAGCAAAGCCGTACCAAGAACACCCAGCATCTCCAAATAACCACTGCGTACAGAGATACAACAGAAATTACATCTCCAAATAACCACTTCGTACAGAGATACAACAGAATTCACATCTCCAAATAACCACTGCCTACAGAGATACAACAGAAACTACATCTCAAAATAACCACTGCGCACAGAGATACAACAGAAAATACATAATGCAAATGGCTAACCAGTTTTTTCAATGAGTTGATTCACTGCAGGCCTGTAAATAGTAGTTATCATTGTTATTATTTTTATTTATGTATTTAATATTTTTCTGGAGGGGGATGCGAATATGAAAGAATTTTATTTTTATTTTTTATGAGCTATCGTCTAACATCAAGATGCCGGACGGCTCCACTTCAAGGTGAGGGCTACACTTAACTGATTTGAGCTGTCGACTCAAATCAACTGCCCCCTGGGACCCATTGCCACCTACTCCTTGGGCTGAAACAGGATTACCCCCTTCACATTCCGTGAGGATGTGTAGGGCATGGATATAATCTACTTGCCTGGCTGGTAGAGCAGACTGCTCTACCTTCCTAACTTTTTACGAAGCAATTATTGTCAAGTGCTCAAGGGCACAAGTGTCATGACTGGGATTCAAACCCGCACTCTGCCCATGACAACAGCAGAGCTTGGGTCTGGTGAACTAGACCGCTCGGCCACGACACCTCACACCGGCCCCTTAGTGCCGCCCGTCGTGCAACAACGCAGGGGGAGTTGGAATTTTTTTGGAAACGAAGGCCCACTTCAAGCCATTTGTTGGACCATTTTTTGCGCTATGATATTGGTTATTATTACGATGCAGATTTTTGTCTTTTCTTTTTTTGATTTTGGGTGGACTTTTTCTTCCTTTATTTATTCAATTTTGGCGGACTTTGTTTGATTGTTTTGTGTTGTTTGTTTGTTTTTGTTGTTGTTGTTGTTGTTATTGTTGTTGTTGTTGTTTTTTTGGGGGGGTCGTCCGCCCCGCTTCCTGGTTACAGGCCTGTTTCACTCAAATAGCCCATGTGCATGATCGCATGCGCATGATTGTGATCGATTGCGTGCAAAGGACCCTGGGTGTAATCCGAGTTCAAGCAACACCGGCAACCATCAATGCGCACTGATTTGAGAGGAAACACCTATAAAACCTGGCATAATAACGTGTAAACTACAGCACGGCGTCCATCTTGGCAGCTTGGTTTATTTTTTAAATTGTACTCCATTTCCCAAGATGCATTGTGGTGTTTTTTTTAGTTGGCGCTGGTTAACCTCGTTCCCAGGGGTGATCGATCTCGCCGCGCCATTTTTCCCCAGCATGCCTTGCTCGTTCATAACCCCTGGAATTGGTTCATTAAAAATGTGCTAGAATGTGAAGAATGAGAGGGGACCAGTTACTCTGCAGCTTCGCTATATACCATGGGCAGCATGCCGTATCCATACCTCCCGAAGCAGCCTCGCTTTCACGGAATCAATGTCTAGTTATTATTCTTCTTACCCTATTAGCGAAGCCCGACGATGCTGGTAATGGATAGCCGACCAAACACACCGTTAAATCACACACAGCCAGGTTGATTGTCAACAAGTCAATCGGCTTCAGATTCTTGCGCTTGCGCAACGAGATGATCAGCACAGCTCCATTCCCGATGCAGGAAATAATTACTGGGGTGTAAATAAAAAATACAAAAACAATAGGTGACGCAAAGATGGTTCAAATTGAACTGTCTCAAACAATAGAAACATTGAATGACCGTATTTCCTCAACGTATTAACTTGCAACTTTTTTTGGAGGATTCACACTATGGGCCCACTTTTATATTTTATACTTTTACATTGTGCTTATAAAACACCCTTCAAGACCTACTTGGACGAAAACGGCAACAAGTGATCTTTTCTGAAATTCATTTAAAAATGTTTTGAGTTCACATAAGATTTAACAGATTTTAATTGTATAAAAATTCTTTTCCGGTGCTTTTCGCGAGAAGCCCTGTTACGTCATCACCCATGTTACTTCAAATTATGTCGGAGCTCCGTTTTGTATCGCCGCTTTGTTTCAGCTTTGTTTCAGCGTACCACTTGAAGACACTTTACCATTATTGCTTCGTCCTTCGGATGGGACGTAAAGCCGTAGGTCCCGTGAGTTGTATATAAAAACTGTCCACGCACGTACAAAAAAACCCAGTACTTCAATCATTTAAAAAGGAAGAAGACAAAGAAGACGGCGTTTTGCCGACTGGTTGGAGGCCTTTAGGAATCACTCGTTTAATATCCTGATTTAGGTGATTCGTCAATGTGGATCTTCCATAATAACTGTTTGAATAATTAAGATAAGTTGAATAACACACGTTTATGTAATGCATTTTGTGTGTGTTGACGGTCAGGCATACCTTTGGTAATTACGCCAAATACTAATTAATTGACTTGGTGAGACGCATTGCAGCTGTTGGTAATGTATAACGATTTCCTTCTAAGTAATGTGGGTTTAGAAACGGGGATTCATGAAAAGTTCAATCTGAAAAAAGGATTCCATTCATGGATTATTCTTCCTGCATGGACATAAAATCACTCCCGATTTTTCGGCGATATCTAAAAAAAAATGCTACCACCTTTTGAAGCAAACTTTGACAGGTTAGCTTTGTTGTGTAGGCCTATATATACATATATCACTAAAACAGAATTAAAACAATCGAACGGTTCAAAAAATCTAAGGTATATTGTAAACCATAAATGCACAGAGAGTTGCATGTACCTGTCTTTATATGTTTTGTATTTAATTGATTGTAAAAACTGTGTGTTCACATGTACGATGATATTCTTCATGCGATTGTCAAGAAGTGTAGAATGTGGCTTGTTTTATGTTTTATGTATTTTGGCCGCCAAAATGTGTGCCTACTCAAACAAAAAACAGTAAAAAAAACCAACCCCAAAACCATACAAGAAAAAAGACCGAAAATATTTAGATTGTCATACTTCATTAAAAATATTCCTTTCAAGATGGATGTCCATGGTTACCTTTCCTAAAATTGCACGTGCAGTTTTTTTTGCCGTTGTTTGTGTTACTTTTAAGTATAACGTGACGTGTTAGTGAAAAAAAAAACACCCACTCTAACCTTCAACATTTATTTTAGCTCAATCGTCACACCCTATTTTTAGGTTTTGGTTTTCCATGGTTACCGTAATAATGTATGAGGTCGTCAAATTATGCCTATTCTTGTCGGTAACAATGTGGATGTTTTTGCAACTTATAATAAAGGTAGTTGTGGGAAATAACTTTATTTCATAGAGCTGCTTAACGGTAAACAAATTTTTGTGCTAACTATAGCATAATCGGACGTTAAGCAGCTCTATGAAATTGGGCCGAGTGTGGTTAGTGCGGTATCCACGACCATGCTCATTAGTGAACGAAGAAGACTGTAATGCACCGTCCCCGAGGACGTTTGCGTTGCATTGAATTGGCTTCATGAGTCTGCTGCTTAAAATAAGTCAAGGGCTTTTACCCGCGCATCCTTGGTCGGAACATCCAAGGAGGAAATGAATTTATACTATTTCGTGTCCCTCCCCAACACGTCCTCTGCATGTATTTTTCTTACTCGTTCTCCTTGTTCGGGCCCCATTTTGATGTGGTGTTTCCAACCATCGTTCTGTCTATACCCCCTGTGTTTGTGGTGTAATACCAGCCAACTCATCTCACTGCACTCCTCGTTCACGACGTTATAACACCCATCTTACACGACTTCCCTAACACTGGTTCCCGATTGAAATGCGTATTGCGTATTAAGGACCACAGAAATACAACTAAAATATAGCACTTGAATGACTAACTATAGTAACAAAGAAATATCTGCATGAGCTTTCGTAGCAACTACTACTTCATCGTATAGGCCTATTTATTTATTACTATAGTTAGTCATTGAAAGGCAAAATAATATTTTATTCTTTGCAATCTGACTAACACGGCTACCCCGACACTTATTATTAGAGATAAAATTGTAGAGGCCACGGAGATGATGACATATGGTACTTTGAGTGGTAATAAACAATTCAACTATTTTAATTGTCCTTTAGTGCGATTTTGATTTTACACACAGACTCGTCGGTAGTCATGACGTCACGAAGAGAATTCCTGACGGTCAATGTATGTGCGTGTCATGATGTATGCACATGTGTGTTGGAGGGATCAAAGCGTATTCTACTAACTGGAAATAAGCCCCTAACATAGCCTAGAAATGTCGTCGTTGTTGGAGAGTGAATTAGATGCTGAATTTTCAGAGGAGGTTTTGTGTTTCGCATAATAGAGGCTCCTGTGTTAGTGCGTTATGCGGTTTAAATGCCATTGACTCCTACCCCACGCCACCCCGTCCCTCTCCTTCTTGAATACTTTTCTTTGTTCGTCGTCCACTTCATCTGATTGTATTGTCCAGTTCTCTTTTCACTTCCAGGAGGGCGTTGATTACAACACTTGAGCTTTAGGTGCGCGATTCTGTTGAACGTCGTATTTAAATGGCTGTAAAAAGGATATCATTTTGTTGGGAAAATAACATTTGGCCATGCAATAATATGAGAGTAAAATACAATTAATAAATCAAAGAAAACGCGAGAGCAAGACTTGACCTCAGCTTCCGGTTACTTGTAAACAATGAAGATTTTCCAACTGGCGCCCATCTTAAACCTATGTAATGGTCGAACAAATTCGGGCGTGATTGGCAAATGGGGTTCCTAAGAAGATTCATATCCTCGCCCCAAATTCTGTTCCAATGTTAATTTACAAAATATTCGTATTGTATAAAAATTTAAACTGTATGAATTTTCTAAAAAATTGCTTTGGATATTTGTTATTTTGAAGAATTTGTAAAAAATTGACCTTTAAAGATTGGATTTTACAGTAAAAGTATAGTTTTCGTTCGTAGTCATGAGCATAATGCAGTCGTTGAAAAAAAATCTAAACATTACCGCTTCTATAATGTCGATTTGATTTAAATATAGGGTCATAGATTGGTGTTTGTCAACGCAATGCTAATTTATAGGCCACATTATTAAGAAAGATGCTATAAAAGTTCAAGTCTATCGTTCTAACAAAAGAGTGACTTCTGCATGCATTCAGTGCAGCTGGTCGGCCGCAAAGTTTGATGTAGACAACTTACGCCTGATTGTGACTCGGCCCGTACGGACACCGAATGGAGATTCGAATATTAAAAAACAACAGCAGACACACACCAAAACTTACCGACTGCAGAAATAAAGACGCCTGACAAAACTCCACCAATAGGCGACAGGTTCGACTGATATTTGTCCATCTGCTCTCCTGCCTTCAATTTGGCTTCAATGAAGAGTTGTAACTTGTGATGTTACATTGCTCATTACGTCATCTTGCAAGGCCCGCGTTGGTCACGTGTGTAAAGCTTGCATTGTAATTATGTCCGGAGTATATACATGCGCACGCAACCCATCTTAAACACGGCACGTTCCGTAAGTTAACCAGGGTTAATTGGGGCACATTGCCTTCACATCTCACAAACTGTTGCTGTTTACTAAGCACGCACTAAAACACCTACAGTGTGTTGTAATTAGTGAGGTGATTAGAAAAACCCATATATTTGCCTCTGGAATACAAGCAGAACTCAGTCCATCATTTTATGTGGAGTCAACAATTTGATTCTACAAAATACCAGGCCGTGGTCTGTCATGAAATTACACAAAAAACACACAAGTTTTAAACGGACAGGCTACTTGTGAATCGTTAATTATTATACTTTTAAAATAGGTTTCCAACCATTCATTTCGTAGCAAAGGCAATGTGTACCGCGAAACGTACATGTACAATATAAACTGTACATCAAAACGCTTTCTAATTCTAGTGTGAGCTGCGCGTGAGACAGCGCAAACATTAACATTTTCGCCGAAAATGTTTACACAAATGTTGGGGGCCAATTGCACGAAGAGCTAAGGTTAAGCTTAACTTTGAATCAATTTAATTGCTAAGCAAAGTGTGATCACAATACCAATCACTATGGGGATATTGGCAACCATGATTCTTACTGCTTCGTGAAATCGAGCCGAGCTCAGGTAAGTTTGTTTTCCTTCATATAGCACTTTTTTCACCTTTTTTTTAAATGAGCGATCACGGATGATTACCGTATTTTAACGTAGATGTACGTCGCCATCTTCGGTGACGTCACCAAGCCAGGTCCGCCTCCACACTACTACCCCACTTTACGAGCAGGGTATTACGGGGGGGGGGGCTAATAGAAGGGTGCTCTTGATTTAACTTTCAGATTATTGTGCATCCTGGGCCCATTTTAATAAAGCCTGTAAATAAATTTTGCTTACGGGGCGGCCATTAGCTTAATTTCTTTTTTCATAAACTCTACTAACCGTAAGCAGAGTAAAAGGCATGCCAACTTGTAAGTAGACGCGACGTAATGATGCAAAACCACAGTGAATGGCTGAACGCACACACAACCATGACGCTCTCAATTTTTCTTGATTGTTTTTGAAATACACTTCACTGACGCCAATATTTACGACAATTAATTACAACGTTGTGCTGAATATTGACGACAATATTCAGTGACTAAAGTCACGACTTTTGGCTCATTAAGTCGTGAATATTTACAACCCCTCCCAAAACAAACAATCATACAAACTACCCAACACCCCCCCCAACAAACAACAATCAAACAAACAAACAAACGAACTTCAAACACCCCAACACCCCAACAAACAAAACCAAACAAACAAAAACGAAGACCCCACCTCAATACTGTTCAACCAGTCATGGATCAATTTAAAGATGAGTGCATGATTGTATATCAATTTATATCTCAGTCGGGAATATCACTTATTTATACAACTTCATACGAGTGCCAATCAGCCTCCTCCATAGCAGAGAAATACTGCCTTGTCGTAAAAAATAAAAGACCACACCGCCATCATTAATTGCTGTTACTTTCTGATTTAAATAATCTTGAATTAAAGTGGATAAACTCCCCCGGCCATGAACATAATCTTTTCCATCGGGAATGGCAATCAACGAATGAATGCGGGAGGATACGTCCGGACTGTGATTGTGAACTTAATGCGTATATAGACTTGGTGCACTCATGAAATAAATAAATAAATAAAAACATAGACAGATAGATAGATAGACAGATAGATAGATAATAATAAAAAAAATAAAAATAAATAAATAAATAAATAAATAAATAAATAAATAAATAAATAAATAAATAAATAAATAAATAAATAAATAAATAAATAAATAAATAAATAAATAAATAAATAAATAAATAAATAAATAAATAAATAAATAAATAAATAAATAAATAAATAAATAAATAAATAAATAAACAAATAAATAAATCAATACATAAATAAATAAATAAATAAATAAATAAGAAGGCAAAACTTCACAAGGCCAGACCGAGACTTAAACCATTCTTTTGCAAGGTTCGAGGTCTGTGTTTTTGTTGTCAGAAATCAAAATCGACCAATCGATAACGAAGTAGATTTTAATCAA
This sequence comes from Pisaster brevispinus, assembly GCA_023634235.1. Lineage (NCBI taxonomy): Eukaryota > Metazoa > Echinodermata > Asteroidea > Forcipulatida > Asteriidae > Pisaster > Pisaster brevispinus. Next base: position 6,450,181 of record JAMKCF010000013.1, read on the forward strand.
AATACAACATATAAATCAATTGAAAATGATTATCTGCGATGTTTTAAAGACTTTATAAGCAGAAGACCCGACCAGGAAATCGTTATATGAGCCAAGGTTTTAGCCAGGTGAAAAGGGTGTCCAAATTTGCTGGAAATAAAAACTGGGTGTTCCAGTTGTTCACTACAATACATTTACATGTAAATGACAGATAAAACAGGGTGTCCAAATTTAAAACAGGGTGTCCCCAAAGACACCAGGACACACCCTCTGGTTAACACTATGATATGAGCTCAGTGTTATAAAGCGAGCTATGGGCTTCCAGAAGACATGACAAGCTACCACATCGTAAGCTGAATGACAGCTTGGATTAGGTCAAACTTAGGCCTTATTTTACTCTGATGCAATTTGGTGCAAAGATCATGTACTGTAGGCCTATGCCTTTATATTGACTCATTTCATGGCTCGATACATAGCTCGGCCTGCCGCATTATTGTCAACTTTTCTTTACACACAGCTAGCTGAAGGCCTACCACAAATTTGAAATTGATAAATATAGCTTAATTAGGGCCTTCAGAATTATTATTCCCTCGTTAACGGGCATGGCCTGATTTTTTACCTGACACTAGACAGGAGCTTTGGAATGTACATCCTACTTCTGTAAACGTCACAATCGCCTTGCATAGAGTATAGACAATACGTGCATTCCTGATAGGCCAAAATAATTATGATTTAGGCTTATTTTGCCGACGAAGTAATCTAACTTGAGCCCGTTGATGAAAGTTTGCTGCAATTCGTTTATTCAAATGATAAGTGTACGTGATACGCATTGCAGGGTTTTAACAAGTATAATGTACGCTCAAGCACTGCTAGGCTTTAGGGAGACTTCAATCAAATAATATGTGCACAAAATCCCTAACAATAAGATGTGACTATGGTTTTCCTATATATATTGATGGCGAAACACTTAAATATTGATTTTCATGGCAATGTTTGGATTACAGATTGGGCCGCGTGTGGTGTCATTGCCGAATTGGGGGCGGGGAAAGGTGCCAACAACTTGCTTGCCCTTTGGCCTTTTTGTACAAGATGGCGCCTGTGTTGAGCAAGTTACTGTCAAGCCGGTTATCGGCGGCAGTCGTAACAGGCGCTTTCCTTGTTCACACTCTTAGGAAAAGACAGGCTAAGGCACAAACTCGACGAGTGGACAGGTATGGCCGCAGTCTGCGATATTTTGGGTTTCAACATTGCCTTTGATTGAAGGAATTAGTGTGTATATAAATTTCGTAACGTTTATTATAAAATAAGTTATGTGAATACAGTGATGGATGGATGGTCGTGTATTTCCGACATCACATATGTACAAATTCTAACAAGACAAATGACTGTTTTCTCTTCCAGTGTGGCCGATTTACCTGCACACGTAGATGTAAGTATGCTACAAACAAAGAAAGAAAACTATTTCTGTGTTTATTAAAAGTCAGTTTAGTAGTATAAGTACCATTTAAACATTATTGTTAAAGTTAAGAATAATAAGTATCCATCATTGTATTGTTTTATTTTTAAATTTCTGCTGGATTGGAGGTAGCCCAGGTTGGACTCCTCCGTTGCATACAATGCGACGGAGTCCAGGGTATAAGCCTACCGTAGCAATGCGAAAAATGTTATACCAACATTTTAAAATATTTTTACCTTATTGGTGAAGCTGAAGCTTTACTCACATATTCCTGGTGTCCTGAACTATCAGCCTGATGGGCTTAGAATCGTTGATTTTATCCTTGGATGACATTATTTGCGAAAATAAAATGGAAATTGACGTCTCCTCTGTAACTTTCTGTTCAGACTCCGTTTATGAATACTCACACGCAAGCGCGCCCATAGCAAGTTCGTCACACAAAGTCTTGCACCTAGACTACATTCGTTCGCGCTACAAGGTGCGTTGACCCAGAAGTCGATGGAGCCGCTATGCATTTCGCACATGCGCACACGTGCTTACTCGTCAATCGGTACACGATGTTTAAAACGTTAGCGTGGATGTGCGATTTATTTTCTGGAATAATATCATCCATGAATATATTTGTTATTTTTTGATGCATCAAAAGTGTAGTTATGGCCATGAAGAATATATCAAGAGAATTTCAGCTTCTTAAATGAGGTAAAAATATAAAAAAACATTAGTCAAAAATTGGTTCGCATTGTAGAGAAGCTTTATACCCAGGACGTCAGTGCCACTGCACTGACGTCCTACCAGGGCTAGATTGGAGGGTGGAGGGATATGGAGGGATATGGAGGGAGGTGGAAATGCATTGCCCCAACTTGACAATCAGCCCAACTGTAGTTGGGTCATTATGACTCGTCCAAACTGTGTGTTGCAGTTGGGGCACCCTAGCTATTTAGACTTGCACTTGCAGCAGTATCACAATAAATAGTAAATACAGGATTGGTCGGAGCCAGTCTACCCATTTCTCCCAATCCCCACTGACCTGCTGGCACGAGTTTCACAATTGCAAAGTAAATTGCAGTATAGTTACTAACTGAAGTTGGCATCTCAGTCCACAATTCGCCAATATTGCAATTCGCCAATATTGCGCAACACCGCTATGTTGAGTACACGTAGGCCTATATATGACAACCTTTTGATATTCTTTAATTTAAAAAAGCCCCCCCCCCCAAAAAAAAACCAAACAAAAACAAACAAAAACAATACTTGTGTTTCCTAAGAAAAACCCACCCTTACCCACCCATATCTTTTTAAACAAAAATGAACACAAAATAAAAACTTCTTGTGCCGACCCTGTTTGTCAATCCCGTTTGACAAACGTGTGTGTGTGTGTAGGGGGTGGGGCATTGCTTTTAAGTGGGGTGGCAGGGGGAACGGGTTTGTCAGTGGTGGGGGTCATGCTTTTATTTTAGAAGGGGAACACTGCAGGGGGCCACCATCTTCTTATGTTCTTGGCATTTTGTGGCCGCAGTAGCAGTCCCGATCGCATTCATTCACTACATTAGATTCTACAAACACTATTTCCACTTTCCCCCTTTTTTCCCCTTTTTGCGAGCACTATCGCAAACTTTTTTTTTTTTTTTTTTTGGGGGGGGGGGCACTGGAAATTTGTGGGGGGGGGGGACGACAAGCGTCCCCAGGCCATGAACCCCATTTAGTTCAATTTTGCGTGCTTTGACCAAACATTAAAATTGGTTCAGAATGTCCCACAGTTTTTTTAAAACCTGGGGCGAACCCTGGAGATGTACTGAAACCTGTCAAGGGGCACCAAGACTAATAACAAAGGGCATCCTTGCTAATGACCTCCTTTGCCTCTGTGAAGTTTCAGCCCTGCCTTTGTATGATTGGTGGTTGTGTTTACAAAAACAAAGAAGTAGTGCTATTATTCAATTTGTCAAAAGTTCACCCACCAGTAACTCAAAAGATGAATGAGCTAAATGATAAACAATTTTCTAAACCTGGGGGCTAACTTTAGTCAAATTTAATTCCTGGGCCTAATTTCATAGAGCTGTCAAAGAATAGAAAATAAGCTAAGCACAACAAAATTATGCTTACCATAAGAAGATTACCAGCCAAAATACCATGTTACATGTACAATTTGTGACTGGTTTCCTGCTCATTTCTGCTTAGCAGGAAATTGTTAAGCAATGTGTATAAGCAGCTCTATGTTTTGGACCAGGCTGGCTTAAGTGGTATCTCGCCCCTCCTTTCACCTCTGTGGACCCCGGGTCGAATCCCACTCAGGACTGGAGCCTTCCCATAATAATAATAATAATTGGACATTTTTAGTGCGCCATGGCTGTCAAGACTCCTGGCGCAAAAAAAACAAGAACACTGTTATACACAGAAGACAACCAAAGGCCGAAGCTATGGTTTCCAAAATAGATAGGTTTTGAGGATTGTGTTTTCAGTCCCTACCTGAGTTTGTGGATTTTCTCCAGTTGAGGTTTGGCTCCCACATCTAAAAACGTATTTCTTCAATACCTTTTTGTTCACAGGTATCCGCGGGCACTTTTGAGGGTTCCTTGTTTTTTTTTCTCCAGAAAGATCTAATAAATAAACATAAAGTAATAAACGATAAGGAAAACTGTTTGAGTGAATTTTATTAGTTTTGGGTTGAGCAAAGAAAAGTTGACTCAAGCGAGTTCTAAACCTGCGACCTCCAGATTAAATAGATAAATAAATAAATAAACAAATAAGTAAATAAATAACTAGATTTTCTTACATTAGTCTACTAATAAATTTTGTGCTCTATCAGGATCAGCCCCTTATTCAGAGAAGCAAGAAGGATAAAGCAGCAGTGGATCTCGTCTTCTTCAAGTAGGTACACTGTTTCTGTAAACCTCCCTTTAGAGTGAGATACTAGGATCTGTCCTCACTCCAACAAAGTCCAATACCAAAAATGGTAACTCAAACACCCAGCCTGTTGTACTTTGATTATAGTGGTGTGCATATTCCAATTTAAAGCATTATCAGTTAACTAGTGCAGTTCTCGGTCCAGGAAAATCAAAACAAGACATGTAGTTAGCAGAGCTGCAAACATTTGCATCTTGCAATCGGGGGAGACTTTGTACAACAAACGGGAGATATTTAAACTTGCATTCAAATACATGCTATAGGGGAAAAGTTTCAAAAGTTAAGGAGATTTTCAAATGAGTTCACCAGAACATGGAAAGACTTAATTTTTTTTTAAAATTTCTGCAGAATCAGGGAGAGTTGGCAACTCCCCAGTTGGATTTTGATGGGTTGAGGATCGTTGTTTTTAAGGGATTTACAGCATAAATCATTCCGTTGATGATCAACAGTGTCATCGGTGAGCATGCCTCAATGAAGTAATTTGCGAGTTGGATCAGTTCACTGGAGGAGAGAGGTGGTCTAGCAGTTAAGACACCTGCTCCAGCAAATATTGTTCCATTGGATCCTTGGGTTGGGGTTAAAGGGCCTCCTTAACATTCGAATGTGTGAAGGCCTAAAGGTGGGTTTTTAAGTTCAAAGTGCAGCCACATTTTCATGCACATCTTTCATTGGAATTGGAACTGTCACACAAATTTCTATCCTGTTTTTGACAATTCGTTTCTGTTCCTCATTTACCGTGTTTACAGGCGTTTGGGCAGAGTTCTCAAGGTGCTCATTCCAGGATGGTTCTCAGCAGAAGTAAGAGTCTACTTTGTTTTCCCCGTTTGGCTAGTTATTCCCATTTGGTCTGCCATTCTGATTTTATATACTAACTCTTGGCTTGTTATTCCCATTTAGCCCAATATTCAAAATGTTTCTGTTATTCCTATTTGGACTGTTATCCCCATTTGGCCAGTTGTTCCCATTTGGCCCGACGGATGTTTCATAATAATATTAAGGGCTCCTGATAAACCCTCCTAAATTTGCATATACTCCAACTTGCCTAAAAATCTGCCATGTGCTATGCACATAAGGCTGAACCAACTCATGCCACACTGAAGATGAGCCGCTGAGTATACTGTTTGAAACGCCGAGACCACAACGATTCTTCCCACAGCCAACACTTCTCCCAAGAGAGATTTTATACATGGTCATACCCGCAAGTTTACTAATTATAGTCATTATTTATCATTCACACAATTCAAAGCTTCAAACATCCCTTTTTGTATATCTGTGGTCAATTTGTGCCTCATATTTCAACCTTCATCTCCTCCCAATTAAAAAAAAAGAAAACAAAAAGTGGGGAATTTTAGATAAAAAAAAGAAAGAAAAAAAAAAGGCGGGCACTGAAAGAGTTAACAACCCTTCCAACAGGTTAATAGCACCTGAAGAGTACATTCCAAAAATAGAAAGCAGCTGAGACCTTCTTGTCGTTATGCTTTTTGTAAAGCCACTGGGCTAGTAAACTATGCATTCTACTTGCCCATAGGAAGTTTCAGCGGCCCAGATTTGAAACGTGTTGTCGTAAATGTATTGTTATTAATGGTAGCGATCACTACCAGTTTAGTGGTCCAATAAAGTTACATTCACTCACTCAAAAATAAACACATTTTTGAAAAATATTATTCACATCTGAAAAGGAAGAAACATGAGAATTTTAAACAAGTCGGTTGCACATTTTTTAGTAGCCAACGGGCAAGTTGAGAAGTGGTGTTTACTAGTCTGTGGCAGTTTTTACAAGATAATGTATTATGTCATGTATGTAGAACAGTGGCAATATATAAATGACCTTCAGAATGAGCTTGCAATATTTGAAGTTAGCTGCCTCACTAAAACCCTCAGAGAGTCTCTCTCAATACCCTAGATAATATACCCTGAGGGTTAAAACGTGAGGCCACTTAAATGTCTTTTCAGTTCGATACATAACGTGTAATATCATTCTCAAAGTGCATGTAATATTTAAGTCCAAAGTGAGGTGGCAGTTTTATGGTCATTAGGTACCACTTACCGCGAACAGAATTTATCGTTATTTGGCATGTCATGATTGAGCAGTCTAGTGCATCGGACTCGAGCTCTGGCGTTTCTGGTCAGCAGAGTGTGGGTTTGAGCACCAGTCTTGATACTTGCGTCCTTAAACAAGACACTTTACCGTTATTGCCTCGTCTTTTGAATGGGACATAAAGCCGTACATGTAGTTCCTGTGTGTTGTGCAGTGCAGTTTAATAGTTGTCAAAGTTAAAGAACAAAAACTTAGCATATCTGGGCCCAATTTCATAGAGCTGCTTAACCAGGAAATATTGCTTTAAAACAGTATTCTGCTAAGCAAAAAAGAGGCAGGATACTGGTCACAAATTGTGCATGTGACATGGTATTTTGGCTGGTAACCTTATTCAGGTAAGCAGATTTATTTTGTGCTTAGCTGCTTTTTGTGCTTAAGCAACTTTATGCTTAGAGACACCCGTTGACAAAGTGCTGTATAAGAACCAAGTATTTTGAATAATATGTAACGATTGAAAGTACCTGTATTGCTTTTTATTTATTTATAAAAAATGCATAATCTTGTTTCAGACGGGTTATTTAGGTTTAGTTGCTCTTGCATTGATGGCAAGAACGTACTGCGATGTCTGGATGATACAAAATGGAACGGCCATTGAAAGGTAAACACAATCACTTGAATTATTTATCACACATTCAACTAGAATTTACAAAGTTCTTCTTAGAGTGGTTTCCACTGAATTGACAAAGAGGTCTGTAGCCAGCCTCGATCTTTTTCTAGAGATATTTTCATGGTAAATGTGCCACCACTGTGTCTGACCTGGTTCCTCCTATCAAGATGTTTGAGTGTAAAACCAGGCTTTCTGCTTCTTCTCACACATACACTCTTGCTTTGCTTAAGATGTAGAACAAAGAGTCATTGCAACAGTTTTATTCCATGTACTTATGTATCTGCTTGGTACTTTTTTGCCTGGTGTATGTTTTCCCTCCATCCTTCAGTCTAGACTGTTTTAAGAGGATTATCAATTCCAGCCTTCAGCTTCTCGGAGTTATTTTCATCTTAAAGAAAATAATATTAACAAAAATGACAGGACAGGTAGCTATCAAGAAAAAAGAAAGAAAATGATTTGTTAAATCAGGAAGTAGCTTGAGGTTGTGTAATCCTTGGGAGGTTTGAGGTATGGTCTAAGTGTGCCCGATGAGCAGGGATTATGTAAAGTGCCTTGATCTAGCTACTAGTATTTTGATTCAAATGAAATCACCACAGCATCAAGAAGAGGAAATGAGCTGAATTATATCCCTTGCAAAAATATTTCTCGGCAAAACGAGTAAACAGAATAAAATTTTTCAAATAAAGTATGATTTATATAATGATTCCCTTTATGTAGGCTCTAGCTAACAGAAAATGGAAATTTATTATTATTTTTTTTTACTGAACTCAAATATCAAGCAGTGGTTTCTGTAATCTCTCAGTCTTTTTTCACAAATCATAAAATCCTGAATAATTGATTCCTTAACTGGTCAGTCTTTGAGAAATGCGGTTTTTCCCTTTCAAAGTTGTCATTTGATAATGGGGGGGGGGGGGGGTGAAAAAAAACCAAAACCTAATGTTGAAAACAAAAACTTCAGTAATTTTCAAGAAATGTTGATTGCCCAGCTTCAGGTACTTGACAGCTCTGAGTGGAAAGAGTCGTTAAGTTTGATGTAATTTTGCCAAAGATAAGAGCTGGTTAATGGATTTTTCACACAGTTTGGTGATTGATGGACTTCATTCTCAAGCAAACCTTATGTGTTCCGGTTGATACTGAGTGGCCATGACAAAAAAATGAAATTGTAAGAAGATTTGAGCCGTTGACTTACTTTGCATCCTATTATATAGCAGCCTCCTTCCCAGGGGTGATTGATCTCGCCGCACCATTTTTTCCCAGCATGCCTTGCTCACTCATAACCCCCTGGAATTGGTCCATTAAAATGTGCCAGATTCTAGCACATTTTAATTAGGCCTGTGGCTGATCCACTCTACGCACCCGCTGAAGTATGGTACTGTGCAAAAGAGGCATCAAGCCAAAGAGCAACTATGTTGATCTTGCGATGTGTCTAACGCATGCAGTTTAGGGTGACCTTGTAAAACATGATTCATTTGAAATGGAATTGCGTCAAAATACTTGCATTTTCACACATGCTACTAAGCGTCCTACAAGCACTGGAAAGTCTTTAACAAGCGTGCGTGCAAAGCAGTCACTTAATTACAGTCAAGTTATATGCCTTGGTGAAGAGAAGAAATTATAGTAAAGCATCTTGCTCAAGGCCACACTTGTATGGTCATGATCAGGATTCGAACCGACATCCAGATGACTTAACCACCGGAACTTGAGTCAGGTGCATAAGATTGCTTGGCCGTGACAGGCTACTGGATCACTGAGTAGAACAAAATGATCTTTTGGCCATTAACTTCCTGGCCATAACAAACAGTCTATATTGCAGTCTAGATTGTTTTCCCCAAACATACTTTTAAGCTTTTCAATGCCAAACCTCCTTGAATTTGCAAATATTTTTTTTACAAAATAAGAGAACTTTTCTATGTCTTGTCAAAATATGCCTTGTCATGTGACAGTTCGGAGGTACACGACCTGTGCTCCATTGGAGATTTTTTCCCATAAAAATTCAAGCCCTGAAGCTCCATTGTAAGAATCTTAACTATTATTGCTTTGTCCGTTGGATGGAACTTAAAGCCACAGGGCCCAGTGGTTTGCGTAATGCACACCAAAAACACACAGTGACACTATCGTTAACAAAAGGAGTTTGCCTCGATGTTTCTGGCAGTGGCTGCTAAGTGCATCACAGCACCTTGTAAACCTTTATAAGGTGCTATATGAACCCGTGTCAACATTAATAAATTTCATAAAACCTGGCTTAAAATGTTTCTCTTTGTTCAAGCACCTTGGGTGCTGTATTTTGATTTGTATATTTTTTACAAATTAAAGTTTGCCCCAAACAAGGCCGAAAAGCCACTCCTGGTAAGGGGCTACAAGAAGAAAACATTTAACTCGGGGGGTATCCTGAAGGTAGGAATTGTTAATCCTCTTAAAACAGTCTAGATTGTAGTATGAAGGGAAACATGTACAAAGGAAGGAATTCCAAAGAGATGCAGTACATGGAATAAAGCTTTTGGAATTGGCTCTTCGTTCTACGCCTCAGCAGAGCAAGAGTACATGAGTGAGAACAAGCAACTAAAGTGAGGTTTGCGGTAACACCATGTGAAAATCTCTTTTGAGTAGTGTAGGTTCTGAAAAGAACCGGTGGTTAACGACTCAACATTTCGATCAGTATGCTCTGATCGTCTTCAGGAGAAAGAGAACAAGCAGAAAGCCTCTTGATAGGAGGAATTTGGACCCACTGGTGGCACATTTACCATGAAAATATCTCTAGAAAAGACAGAGGCTGGCTGCAGGCCTACTGTGGGTTTACGTGTGCTGTATAAGACTCCATATTATTATGTTATTTGAAGGGTTTGTTCAAGCATGTACATGTACATCAGACTCTCAGAAACACCAACAGTATTTATGATATCATGACCTTACTTTTTTTGCAGTTCCATTATTGGACGGGATGTTGACCTCTTTAAGCAGTACCTATTCAACTTCATTTATGCCATGCCTGCGGTAAGTGTTTACAGTGCATTTCAAAAGAACCTGCGTTTAAATAAACACAAACACAAGAGGGTTTTCCCCCCACTATAATAGAAGCCTATTTGGCCCTTTCATGGCAATACAGCCCAACTCGAAAATTCTGTTTTTTTATATAAGATAATTTCTGGGTAAACCAAGGACGCTTTTTCCATTTCAAAGTTTCAAGGGCATACTATGCATGGTTTTGAATATAACATGTCCGATCTCAGCCTCTTTTTACACTTTTGTCCCGTTGTTACATGGCAAAACAGCTTATTTCTGTACTTGCTTTTCTCAAAATGTTGTTTTTTGAGTTAGGCTGTTTAGCCATGGAAGGGTATTTCATTCAACTCATGGCCCGCAGTGCCAAATTGCAAGAAACTTTACAATAAAAATACTTCAAAATTACACTCCTCAGCCATTGTAAATTCTAGCTTGCCGTTACCTATGAAGTCAGCCCTCACTCATAATTCAGGGATTGAAATTGGGGGAAAAATCCGCAAGATCAAAGGGCTTTCTGCTCAAAATGTTGACTGGCCCAGAACTTTTCTAGCAAGACCAGAATAGTTTAACATGCACACTGTTTTTATTTGAACAAGCACTATGACATATGGTTCAAGAGAAGATTTACCTCATTTGTCTTTATGGGTATACACATACTTCATTACTCAATAGAATTGGAAAGTGTTTATAAATCAGACTCGCAGTCATTATTTGAACATTACTTGGTTTTGTTGAAGATATCACACAGTGAGGTTTTATTGTTCAATTGAAAAACATAAGACCGCTAGACTTGTCTAGTCGTGAGTTTACTGGCCTGACACTAAAACTACTGGCCTCGGGCCTGTGGTCCAGTGTAAAATTAAAGCCCTGTTATTCATAGCCTGTCTGTCCTAAGTGATGTCAAAGTTGCTCTCAAAAAACCCATCTCTTCCTGAATAGTGCCATTTAAACCGTGACTCCTCAGGTTGGGGGTTTATGTCATGATTACAAAATGCTTAAGTTTCAGATACTAATTATTTTAGTTACTAAATTGATAAGTTGTTTTGGAATGTTGTGTTATTTTTTTTAGTGTTCCTTGCTCATCAAGACTTAATGGATACCATCACAGATATAAATACTCATAGTAGTAGTAATAATAGAAAAACAAATTGTTGGTTGTCTTTTGCAAATATTTCTTCGGAAAAACAAATCTTTCTAAAATATTGTGTTGAGGTAAAAAAGGCAAATATTCATTGAAGTTCATTTATTGTTTTTTTTGTCAACAGATCTCCTTAGTAAACAATATACTGAAGGTAAGTGCAAAACTTTATAACAATTATGTAGATGCATGGGCGTATGAGGACTCTTCGGTTAAAGGGGGGGGCCCAAGTGGGGTTGATTTTTCTGAAGATTTTACACAGATAAAACGTAAGGACTATTTTCGAATAAGTATTTTTTTGCTTTCTCTGTCCATTTGTCTCCTTGCTGTGCTCGAATTTGTTGCCACTATTTGGCCGAATTTGGGAGATTAGTTTTGAACTTTTGCCCTTCACATAGTAACTGGGTAGTGTCATTTGGGTTAATCTATAATAAAAATAATTTTAATAATACGAGACATTTATATGGCGCATAATGGAGCCTCTATGCGCAACACATAACATAAAACAATGAAAATATTATACTAAAAGCAATTGTTACAAAAAGAAAGATTCAAACAAATGAGTCTTTAAAAGTCCCTTGAAAATCTGAAGAGAGTCAGCTTGGTGAATATGAAGAGGTATAACACACTGAGCATACAGTGCTTAACACACATCAGTGCGCATGGGTAAAACACAAATAGTATTCTTTACCCCTTGATGGACATTTTAAGTTTTTTTTTCAACTGATGCATAGAGCAAAGGTATAATAACAATAGTGGCTTCTTATATAGCGCTCAAAGCTGTCAATCAGTGGCGCTCATGGCGCTTCAACATTCAGTATTTTTCCTGCAAGGGACACACACACAAAAAAGAGTGACATTTTTTAAGTATGAGACCTTTTCCCTTTAGATAGCACCATGTAATGGTTTACAAGGTGCTGTGGTGCAATGCAGCCAATCAAACCAGGATCACTGGGCAAGCCCCTTTTCTTTACAAAACACACGTGACCTAAGGCTTTATGTCCCATCTGAAGGACAATGCAATAATGGTTAAGTGTCTTGCTTAAGGACACGAGTGTCATGACCAGGGCCCAATTTCATAGAGCTGCTAAGCACAAAAATTTGCTTAGCATGAAATTTCTTCCTTGATAAAAACAAGATTACCAACCAAATTTCCATGTGTTGCATATTGCTTGTTACTGGTAGTCAGCTGTTGTTTTCTTATCCTGAAAATCGCGTGGAAATTTGGTTGGTAATCCTGTTTTTATCAAGGAAGAAATTTCATGCTAAGCAAATTTTTGTGCTTAGCAGCTCTATGAAATTGGGCCCAGGACTAGAACCCACACTCCGCTGGTTAGAAACACCAGAGCCTGAGTCTGGTGTTCTTATCTGCTCAGCCACGACACGCCACGATACAACAACTAATTAATTGTGTTCCTGTGAAATATAAATTAAAGTCAACACATTGTTATTTTTATAGAAAATACGTCACTGCTTTTTGGTAGAATTTTATACCCATTGACAAAATAGGGAGACTGCCAACATAAGGCAAGATAGGTCAGTTAGTGGAGCACCAGCATGGAGGTCACAGGGTCAAATCTCGTTCTAGTAATTGTTTTCTCTGTACACCCCAAAACTACTGTTTTATTTATTTATTTTTTTTCCACTCAGTATGGACTGAATGAGCTGAAACTTCGCTTCAGAACCCGCCTAACTACCCATCTTTATGAACAGTACCTAAAGTAAGTGGACAGATTAACACAAGTCCTAGGTGTAGTTTTGTTATCCCTCTCTTTCAATCTTTGTGCCAACTTGTGTAAGCTTAAGTGTAAGTGTAAGCTTGTGTAATTTTAATAATAGGTAATTATTGAGCACTTTACCTTTGTATCAAAGAGCCTTTATACTATTACAACCCCAGTTAATTTTGTCTTGTCTTTGACCACTGTCCGGCGGTATTTTTTTTCCCAGAACGTTTTGAAGGTTCTTGAGTAATTGTTTTTCTTTGGAAGTATTGTTGCCACAATGAAACCCTGACTCGACACAGAAAAAACATCAAAGGTTTTCATAATAAGTTCTGGCTGTCAGCAAAAAGTTAAGGAAAGCCTGAAGTTGTTTCGGGTGTTACAAAATGTCTACCCTAAGTCTATCAACAACAACAAAACTGTGGAAAACAGAAGCTGCAGCAAAATTGGTGCACAGGTTGCTAATCAATCACATTAACAATCTCTACCCTTGCAGGTACCCATTTAATCATGGGTGATGAGAAGCAAATATAGTTAAAGTCTCTAAAGACTCAATTATCAGAACTTGAGTTCGATACTCCAAGCTTGCTTTCAAATACACAAAGAGAAACAAATTTTCCCAGGCCAGTTGTCACCATCATTTGCTCAGCTGCAAGCTTTTCCCAAGCTACGGCAGGCAGTTATGGCTTTGGTCAGCATTCCGTCTGGATATCCCAGACATTTTTGGGGGTTATAGTTGAAAAGCGGTTGGTTAGTGACCTGACTGCGGTGTGCCATGAGATGGGGTATGTTGGCAACTTGCTAGTGCCAGATCTCGGCTTTCAAGAGTAACTCCACTAGACCAGGTCTTATAAAAACTCAGAATTTTCAATGGATAAGAAATATTTTTACAAATTCTGAAATGGCTCTTCTACTTTGTCATATTTGTTTAACTTTTAGGATGAGGTGTACAAAAGGAAGTCTTCCAAAATCCAAAATATGTATTTGGAAATAACACTAGACCGCAGTTGGGTTGTGGGTTTACTTGCCAAAAGTGTCCAAATTACTGGATTCTGGCTTGTGGTCCAGCTTGTATATGTCAAGCCTCGAGTGCCATTCTTTATTTCTTGAGAAAACTATCAAAAACATAATTCTTTTTTTGTTTCCCTTTTGTCAGGGGCTTCACTTACTACAAGATGAGTAACCTTGACAACCGCATCGCCAATGCAGATCAGCTACTCACGCAAGATGTAGAAAGGTTCTGTAACAGTGTAGCCGAACTTTATTCTAATCTGAGTAAGGTAAGTCAATGTGGTTTTTGTTTTGTTGTTTGGTTTGTTCAGTTGTGCGTCATTGAAATCAAGGACTATAACAAAAGGGATCCGCATGTTTTGACAGACAAATTTATTAATATCAACTATTTTATTCATCATTATTATTCATTATTCACTATTTATTATCCAGGGCCCCCAGGGAGAACAGTTCAATGAAAACTGATGGGGCTTAGGGCTACCTTGGCTACATAAGACGATTTTATTTATTGGGAGGTTGCTGTCAAATACTATACCAGTCTGCCTCATTCACCAATTAACTACCTTTCTCTCCCTCTCCCCATCATTGATTTTGTCCTTTGTGTTCCCCACCTCTTGTGGTCAACCATCCCCTTCCCCCAATCCCCCTCCCTTTTGTTACCCTCCTTTCTGTTCAGCCGCCTGCTTTCTCTGTGTATTTTCCTCTGCATCATCTATTTCTACTTGACTGCTTTTGTTACATCAGTAATGTATACATGTACCTGTTTATGTTTGTAGTCTTGTCATTTAGCCTTCCAGAAAGACTCTGCTAGGGTCGAAACGTCAGGCCACTAACTATTTTTTTGCATTTATACCATAGGTCCTTTTGGTTGGTAAGCAGTTTGCAACAGCTAATTCTATTTTTAAAATACTATTTTCTTGACTTTGATATATTATTTCAAACTGGAAGATTTCTCTGGAGGATTGGTACCTTTATGAACTTTTTATAATCAGTGCGCCTTCAGATTGAAACTAATCTTATTACTAATCGCTAATGACCTCAAATTATCATTGTGTTCATATTTTGCAGCCGATTCTGGATATTCTGATTTATGTGCGTGAGTTGGCTGCAACGATAGGACCCCAAGGTCCCACCTACATGATTGGTTATCTTATGCTTTCAGGATTAGTCCTTACAAGGTAATTGGTAATCAGAATAGAGAGCAAAAGGCACTTGTAAGAGGTCCTTAGTTACATTTCAAGTTCGATATAATAAGAATTGTAACAACAATAACTAGAAATGTAGTATTCAGGCATGCAACGCGGATTTCCGCGTTTTTTAAAAATGATCAGCGCTAAAAAAAAAAAAAAAAATTTTTTTTTTTTTTTTTTGGCGATTTTCTTTTTTAAAAGAAGCCTTATATATGCTTGGCAAAAACAATGTACAATCACAATAATGTGAAATAAGCCTAGTACATGCTAAGAATGCACCTAAGAGCATAATAAACCTCAAAATTTTCTAGGGTACCATTGTGGATCTCATGTCCCTTGGCGTTTTGGCTGCCTCGCTCCGCGCTTGCGTTGTGCCTTTGAAAATTTCCTCTTTTTTTTTCATCGGGCAGTTGCATGCCTGAGTATTACACAAAAAAACGCGTGTTCAGGTTTTTTTGAAAAGCAGGTAAATGGTAATTAAACTCTAAAAAAAAAAAAAAAAAGTATCATTATGAATCCAAAAGAAAATCACCATTATAGATGTAAATATTCTAAACATAAAAGCTGTGTGGTTATCAAGATATAAATCTTTGAAATATTAAACTTTGATTTAGTGTAATTTGACAACCAATGATGCCATCTAGCGTCATTTTAATTTCCCTATTTGGGCATTGAGATTTCAGTGTGTGCCCCATTGTATAAAATATCACTATGTATGAGCCTAGATATAAGTGTGATGTCATGATGAAATTAGCATCAAGATTCCCCTGAACAAGTTACAGATTCATAAAAAATATTATTAAACAGCTTATGCCTAACAGAAAAACCACAAATTGTTTTTCTGCTGTATGTAAAAACAAGCTTCAGAATTTAATTTGGTTTTACCCTTACACCGATGTGCATTAAGCACTGTATACTCAGTGGTTTTCCAAGGTCTGTGAAAAAAATCCACAGGCAATCCCACGACCTTTGCACTGCTAGAGCAGATGTCTTACCAGTAAACGACCGAGCTAGCCCGATGGCTAGAGGTGGGTTTAAATCCTTAGCAGCTGGTACTGCATTAATTGAATAGATGTAAATTTGTTATTAAGCACTGTATATGTACTCCGCTTATTATTTTTGTAAAAATCTAATTTTTCCTGACTTTCTTCATTATACGCTCGAGAAACAAATTGAAAAGTTTGAGTGGCCTTGATTTATTGGTTCACCCAGGCCGAGCAAAAACAACCGAGCAAGTCAGTGACCTTCAGGGGTTTTCCCATTGCCTTGTGCGCTATAGCCTTAGCAAAGGGGCACTTGGTTTTTTTTGAAGCTGTCATTCAAGCTGTTATCAGGGAATGAATTACATTACAGACTTGAATTTTTGCCAGATGGTGTTCATCAAGTTCCCGCAAGGAGTTGATTTCCGCACTGGTATTCCTTGGGGAAGGGGGGCGGAGCTTATGATAGTGTCAGTTGCTGACTGACCATCCTAGGCGCGATAATGAAAACACGCGGTCACTCGTATTGCAAGGTTAATAGATGTTAATTTTTGCATCGGGGATAAAGAATTACATTTTAAAATAAATTCTGGGCTTTTTTTGATCAGGGGATAAAAAATGTATTCCTTTATCCCCAATGCAAAAATTAACATCTATTAAAGCTTCAGATTTGAATCACTGCATTGACAGGGTATCTGCACACTATAAAAAGTCAAATTTAAGACTTTGAAAGACCCTTTTAATGCTACCATTAACAAAATGTATGACTAAAAGTAAGTGAATAAAGCAGGGGAAACAGCTACACCCACTCACAATTTATGTTATATTTTTTACATGCAGCACAATTTGGTTCTTTACGAGCTGATAGGAAAATTCATTACACGCTTCATCCACTTTTTAAAGACCTCAAATAACTAATTAATTACTTTTTAATGCTTTTTAAGGCCTTGAATTGGAACAGTTCAATTTAAGACTTTTTGCTACTTTTGAAGGATCCGCAGAAACCCTGATTGAGACATCCCATTTATAATTTGGACTTGTGCCGTTTCCAAACTAATGTCTACGGCCTTGACTGAATCACCATGTTAACATGTATTTGAAGCAAACACCCAAGTTATTTCAACATTGTAGGGGGAAGCTTACAAAGATTTGTATGCCTAACAGTAAAACCACAAACTGTTTTTCTGCTGAATGTAAAAAAAAAGGCTTCAAAACTAAATCACTGCGCTGTGAACATATTTCTTTACAATGTAGATTACGTCGGCCAGTTGGTCGGATGACGGTAGAGGAACAACGATACGAAGGGGAGTTTCGTTATGTAAATTCTCGTCTGATCACAAATAGCGAAGAGATAGCATTTTATCAAGGGAACAAGAGAGAGCGAAGAAATATCTACCACGCCTTCAACAAACTGGTGAGTACTTGGTCACATCAAGTCATTTGTAATAAGAATGTGTATTGTTATATGGGCTTTTTAGGCCAAGGAGGCCCCTCAAGGCACCCCCCTAATGTTCATCAGGCCCTAAGCATTCCTGAAACCATCTCAACTCCTTAGGATTGTGCAGCTCTGGCAGCCAAATGGGCACACATTCACACAGGTTGCTAACCATTCACACAGGTACCCATTTACTTCTCGGTGATGCGCTCACACAGGTACCAAATTACTCTTTGGTGATCAGAAGCAATTATAGTTAAGTGTCTTGCTCAAGAGCACAAGTGTCATAACTGGGACTCGAACCCACACTCTTGTCCACCAGGTCAGAACTTGAGAAAACTACTAAACACTGTAATATGATTTTGGTTTAAGGGGGCATAAAAAAAAAAGGCCTTCTGCATCAAGTTCTACTTTTATTGCCAGTGTAAGGATCTTTGATTACAACTACTTTTGTTTTGATTTCTTCCAAGGTGAATCACTTGAGAAACTTTATCTTCTTTCGTTTCTCCATGGGATTTGTGGATAACATCATTGCTAAATGTAAGTACCATGTACTTGTTGTACATCTAAATAAGGCCACTACTCCTTGTATGTCTAGCAACTTTGTGCCTTTTAAGTTGTTTCGCCCTTGAAAGCACAGTTTAGCCGTGAACAAAAAACCAATGTGCAAGGCCCAGTTTGAGGCGGGATTCGAACCATGGTCCACAAGGTAAAAGACAGGGAAAGAGTCACTGGGCTAACCTGATCCCTTAATAATCAGGTAGGAACTGAAACAAAAATGTGCAAAGCCCTTGTCTGAGGCAGGATGTGAACCGGGGTACATACAGGTACAAGGCAGGGGAAGAAACCACTGAGTCAACTTGATCCCACAATTATCAGGTAGGAACTGAAAAACCCTTTTGCATGGCCTTTGTCCAAGGCGGGATTTGAACCGGGTACACATGAAGAAGGCAGGAAAAGAAACCATGAATCCAACCCGATCCCCCTATATGGGTAGGAACGGAAAAACCAATGTACAAGGCCCAGTTTGAGGCGGGATTCAAACACTGGTCCACAAGGTGAAAGGCAGGGAAAGAATCACTGAGCCAACCTGATCCCCTAATAATCAGGTAGGAACTGAACAACTTGTTTAAGACCTTTGTCCGAGGTGGGGTTCCAACCAGGTTCCACAGAGGTGAAATACAGGAAAAGAATCCACTAAGCCGACTCGATCCCCAATAATCAGGTAGGAACTAAAAAAAAACACCCCAAAATATGTGCAAAGCCCATGTCCGAGACAGAGATTTGAAACCGAGTACACAGAAGTAGAATTTAGGGAAAAAAACCAGTGAGCCAACCTCAAGCCTCTCATTTCTTTTGCTGTTTTCCTTTCTTCTTTCCAGACATAGCCACAGTAGTGGGCTACCTTGTGGTCAGTCGGCCATTCCTCAATCTAAGCCACAGCGCTTTCAATGGCAAGAGTCACTCCTTCATGATGGAGGTAAATTCGAGGACAGCTTCATTTTAAACTCAAAACCATTTGTCACCATTGAAGTAGAATATTCCATTGAAATTCATTTAGAGGTTTTGTGCATCAGTATGAATGATTTAAATGGTTTATGTTATTTTGCATTGGCTCTAAGCCAGAAACCAGCACTGTGATTTGAGAGAGTTGCGACAAATTGCGATAAGAAGCCATTTGTGGTAAAAAAAAAAAAACCCAAAAAAATGCATGGGCGAATACAGGGTGCCAGACTAGTCTGCCCATTAGGTTGTGCTACATTTGGACTGAAAATGGCGTCCAGCAACCACCTGACCCAAGAAAACTGGTCCCTCCATGTAGCAATCACTCAATACACAGCTCTGGTAGAAACCAACCCTCAGAAATCTGAGAAACGATTCATGCATGAATCGCTTGCTCAGATTCCACAATTTTGGGGTGGAAAATTATCCAAACCATATTACTTCGAGGGGAATCTTTCTCAAAATAGTTTACACTACCAAAAGCTGTAAGTAAGTTTTTATGGTCATCGACAATTACCAGTTACCGATTAATGGGAATATATGAAACAGATTCATACACACTATTCACCCTTTCCTGGTTTTAATATTTGCTACCTATAGGAGACCGACAACAAAGGGAAAAAAAGGTCTCCAGGTGTCTAGATGTGTTTTAGACAGCCCATTTTGAACTTGGGCCGTTTCCAAATCAGCGGCTGCGTCTATGACCAGACAACAATGTAACCATCAAAGGATGCCCCTGACAACACCCTTAACAACAGCCATAGCCGCCAATTGGGATACAGCTTTAATAAGCCGCCTGAGAGTTCAATTTGAATCATGTCTGGTACAGTGACTTTCCTCAGATTGAAAATTTACATCACATGGTTGGTGGTAAACTTTTGTGTAGCAACGTCCAGACCGTCAAAGACTAGAATCCTTGTGCCGCAAATTTCATTGGAAATTGTGTATGGGTGTTCAGGGTCCCTAATGTAACTATGCAAAAGCTTTCCCCCTAAGGAATTCCAATCGAATATTCACTTATGACTGAGCGAGGCATTGTTCCAGACATCATTCAAATCCACATGTAACTCACAAGTGGTTTATATTTTGATCTTACATTACAAAATGTGTTATGAGTGCATTCAAAACCCTAAATTATTGTTACATACTGTATTTAAAACTAAAACCCCTAATTCTTAGTCCACCATTAATGCTTCAGACATACTACAAAGCAGGATACATGATGGTACGCATGTCACAAGCCGTGGGTCGGGTTGTCCTAGCTGGGCGTGAATTGACCCGGCTGGCTGGGTAAGTAATTTGTCCCAGTCCAGAAAAAGAAATCCCTTCTAAAAGAAAATGGAATCTTCAAAGCTTGCCAACATCACAGTTGTAGATCTGAAGCTTCCATTTTGTTTGAGGTGGGTTTTTTCCTCCCCTTTCATGACCTCCCCATCATAATTGCTTTTTGTCTTGTGTATCATTTGCTGCATGCTTCATCATAGGTCAAAGGTCACTGACCTCTAGGTGGGAAGTCAATGTGTGAAGAGCAGACAGTCAGAGAAGAAAAACAAGTCACATTTAGTGAACAAAATTGATAGAATTACAAAATTTGATGAGCTGGAAATGCTCCCAAGCTTCTCACACAGTCTCCACACCTAGAGGTTCAGTCAAGTACCTAAACTCCTTGACAATATTGGCTATTCCTTTATTCAATGATTAGGAGTATTACCAGGCGGGTCGCATGCTGCTACGTATGGCCGAGGCCGTAGGCCGTATTGTCCTAGCTGGTCGAGAAATGACTCGATTGGCAGGGTGAGTGATGAGTTTTGAGTTTTGAGTTTTGTATACGTGCCTGAACATGAGCTCACACCCAAGCGAATCTCATCTTGTGTCTATCATGTCATTTCCTGTTACATTTTTTAAAAATCCGTTAACTCATTTCAGAGTTAATTCAAAGGGAGATGAGAAAAAGCTTTGAGACTCTGTTTTGCAAAATCAGAGAGAACTCTTTGGGTGGGTGGGTGGGTGGGTGGGGTAGGAGGAGGTTGGAATAGAAGACATTTGTATCCATTGCAAGGTTTGACATTTTTAAAGTATGGATTTTGTTTTAAAGAAAAGTTGCGCATTGAATTTAGCTTGCTAATGACCCATGCCTGGCCCAGTTTTGCAAACAATTACTGTTTTTAGCTTATGCCTGAAAATAGTATTGTATGCATTCCTGTAAACTAGATACACCGCTGTCTATTTTGGTTGCTTCTGGGTCTGTCCACACTAATGGGTACAACTGATAACTTGATGAGAGATGCATAGAAAAGATAGATAAAAAATTGGGCAGTCAGGTTGGCTCAGTGGTTTCCTTCCCTGCCTTTCACCTCTGGGGGCCCCGGTTCGAATCCTGGGCCGGAGCCTTGTATGTGGATTGGGTTTTCAGTCCCTACCTGACTGCGTGGGTTTTTCCTACTTGGGGTTTTCCTCCCACATCTAAAACTGACATTTCTTCATCGTCTTCTCTACACAGGTGCCTTCAGGCCTACGGGTCACAGTGCTAGTCGCTTTTGAGGGTCCCTTGGTTTCATTACCAGAAAGATATAATAATAATAAAATAATAATAATAATAGATAAAAGCAAGTTTGTATCTGTTTTTTCCTGTGACATTCCAATTTTGTTAGTGTTAGTGTTTGAAGTTTTTTGTACAGAAGTTGAAAACGAAAATCAGTGTTTGAAAAGTAATGTTCATTATACAGAGACATACAAGATGGACAGAAAAATTAAACTAGTAGTTTAATAATGGGGCTTTATATAGCGCCAGTTGTGTCGGTTGACACCCATGGCACATAAACAATATTACCTCATTCACTGCAAGGCTCACATTTGGGGGGCCATCCCACAAGACTGCAGGGCTTGTATCTCAATATATTCACTTCGCAAGATTTTTGTGTACAAGACCAGAATTAAATTGAAAAGAAAAGATGCCTACACAGTTCAACAATTCAACTGTTGGAATTCAAAATACCACTAGGAGGTCATTTATCTTATTTGTTTTATGGGCAAGTACTCTTCAATAATCAGCAGAATTTTATTTACCAGACTGACAGTCAACATTTGAACACAAACACAAGACCGCCGGACTTGTTCTGTCATGAGTTTACCGGCCCGATGCTAAAATCAGTTGCCTTGGGCCTGTGGTCCAGCGTAAAATTTGAGCCCTGCACTGGACCATTTTCATTCCTTTAAGCCACCTCAGCTCCCTTGGGAGTATACAGCCTGTACTGCTAAGTATGTGGCGCACCAAGCTAAATCAATCACAAGAACCATCTCTGCCCTCACAGGTACGCATTCATTTATGTGTGGGTGAATGTTTTGCTCAAGGCTAGAAGTGTCAAGACCGAGATTCGAACCCAAACCCCTTGATTTAGACACTAGAACTTGAGTACGGTGGACTAGGCCACTCAGTCATAAGCCGCCATAATTGACATCCTTAGCTCTTAATGATTCCAGACAGTTAAAAATTACACATTTCTCTCGGTATTTAGAAAGTTAATTGGTGACATAGGTCTTGGCATAATCAACATCAATTCTGAACATGTGTTCCTCCATTTCTTAAATAACTATTGACTGGAGGTTGTGGTTACAATGCAAGGATGTATTGCATATTATGAAATATTTGTTGTTTTAGTGGAAAAAAACAATCTATCTACCTGGTTAATTTCAAAAATGCTGTCCTTGTTATGAATATTTATACATGAAAAATGGTATTGGCTGTTGCAAACTGCTTAACAACCAAAAGGACCTATGGTATAAATGCAAAAAAATAGTTAGTGGCCTGACGATTTGACCCTAGCAGAGTCTTTCTCGAAGGCTAAATGACAGGTAAACAGGTATACTGGTGTAACAAAAGCAGTCAAGTGGAAATAGATGAAAGAGATGAAAGCACACAGAGAAAGCAGGGGGCTGAACAGAGAGGAGGGTATTAAACAAAAGGGGGTGTGTGTTAATACACATCTTATAAAGCTCTTTATCACACACAAGGGGCAACCTCAAAAGGCTTCTGTTTTTTTCAAAAGGTATGAAGAGCTACGTTGGAATTTTCCGACCCATTTATATTGCACCTTGTAAGGGTTTACAAGTTGATGTTGCGCATTCTGCAGCAAACCATGCCAGCTTTGTGCGGACAGACCCTTCTATACTTTAGACAAAGGTCATTGTAATTTAATGTGCCCCTTATTGAAGAGAAATACCATAAGCACATAAGCTAGCGTATCAGGCGATACGTGCCAGTTGCAGCTGATACTCAAAACAACAATTGTTACAACATTTTTATTATTATTATTATTACAATTATAATTATTTGATTGGAGGGGGACTTCAGAGCAAAATCACGGATCAGGGCTCGAATTTGGGGGAAAAATCCACAAGACTGCAGGGCTTGTAGCTCAAAACGTTTACTGGACCAGAAAATTTGTTAAAAGACCGAAATGAAAATGAGAAGAACACTATCTACACAGTTTCTTATTTGAGCTGTTTTTGGAACAAGCATTAGGAGAAGATTTATCTCCTTTTTCTTATGATAACACTTCAGTACTCAATGGAATTGAAAGATATATGTATTATCAGTTTAAATAAAAAATACGGTAAGGTGTTATTTTTTCAAAAACACAAGACCGCCGGACTTGTACGGTGGTAAGTTTACTGGCCCGACGTTTAGGGGCCTGCGGTCCAGTGTAAAATTTGAGCCCTGCAGATATCATAAAGATACATGTAAAACCAATTAGATTGCCCCAGATTGCACAGTAGGGCTTTAAAAACCAAACCTAAACACCATGTGAAAAACATTGTGAGGACATCTTTTCAATTCAGCGTGCTTAAGCAAAACTTGCATGTTTTTACATTATTAGACTTCCGAGTATGATTTTTGTTCATATTAATGTGAGGTTGTATGATCCATTGGAATCTTGATTTTTCTGTTGGGTCAGTGAGCCACAGTTACTTCGAGTCATTCCATGAAAGTTGACTGTTCGAAACATTGCATGTGTGTAAAATTACTGCATGCTTTTTTCCCAAACATGTTCGAGAATGAGTTTGAGTGGTTGGAGAGACTCCACAGTCGGCTTTTGCATTTTCTGTGAAAGATGTGGATTAAAAGTATTTTTTTTTCATTTATAATATTACTATTTGTAATAATCATACATCAGTGTTGGGTTAAAAGAAAAAACACCAAAATAATTTGCTTTTTTTATTGTTTGTTGATTGAAATTTTTTGTTAATTTTTTAGATTCACTCAGCGTGTGACTGAACTGATGACCGTCCTGAATGATCTGAACGGGGGTCGCTATGAACGGACAATGGTCCGAGAGTCCAAAGGTCAGTCACCTCAATGACCCTTTGACCTCACTAATTAATCCCAGCCTAAAATCACCTATAAGCTCAGCCCCTTAATGCAGTGACCAAAATTTTAATGATTGATGCTCACTTGACAGTCTGATATGGTAAAACCACTTCACAAGAATGTCGCCAGGTTTTATGGATTGTTGCGCTGTGCATTGTGTGTGTGGTGTGATGCGTTGTTTTGCAGTGCCAGATGCAAGTGTTACAGGCATTAGCCATGTGGGCACCATTGATAGGCAGTTGCTTTGGTTGGTGGGACTATCAGTGTGTTCTTGTGACAAACAAAGCCATACCTCACTTTACCACAACAGTGACATTTTCAGGCACACGTGTGCTGATTTACGGAGTAGCACAAAGAGCTTCATGACAGTGGTGAACTGTAGTAAACTGTAGAAGCCGCCAGCTATAACACTCAATTGCAATGGACTTTGGGTCCTTGTTGGAAGAGTTAACATTCTCAACTCCGGTCAATTTCTGTAGTGGCAATCTGTGGCACTAATCAACCATACACACAAATACAACGCAGAAAAGTGTGGCATGGGTTTACTTCAGATTCAACAGTAAACCTTCCTACTCTCGGTAACAGTTGATCAACCATTTGTAACCATTCAAGTGAATTGTTGTCTATGGTGGCACAACTGTGCACAGAACTAACTGTGTCATGTGTAGATGCATTCACTACATGATACCATACTGTAGTCTGACACAGTATAATGTATCATTCAATGCCGCTATGGATGATATTAAATGGTCAGACTGTCGGAGAGTTAACCTGGCTACAATAACGTTTGTCAATACATTTTTAATTAGATAGACTCGTTCTGGTTTGAGTGTTTGTTACTCTTGTTAATTTGGCTCTCATTTTGTTCCATTTTCTCAGCAGATTCTGACAGTGAAGAGGATAGAGAGCCATTGGTTCCTGGCAGTGGAAAACTAATTCATCAAGACCACATTATTGAGTCAGTACCCACAAAATGTCTTCTTTCTCAAACCAACCCCCTCCCTCAGCCTACCCCCAAAGCCTACCTCCTTCCCCAGCTTACCTCCCACCCCTGTAATTAAAGTCAATTGAACCCTGGCATTGTAACAACTTAGTTTTATCAGTTGACCCCCAGTGTCTTCAGGAGAAACTCTTTAGTACATTTGTATTTGTGTATGCTTTGCCCTATTTAGGTTTAAGCAAGTTCCATTGGTCACTCCAAATGGAGATGTCTTGGTCAGAGAGATGACCTTCACGGTCAAGTCAGGGGTCAACGTCCTCGTATGTGGACCTAACGGCTGTGGTAAGAGCTCACTCTTCAGAATACTGGGAGAGGTAAGTCTTAGCTTTCATTTTCCCCTTGCGCCAATGTACGACAAACACCTTTTTTTCTGAGTTCTACAGGAAAAATTAAAATGCATTGCAGAACCTTCACCGTAGCTTTGTAAATGAAACAAACTGGAATACTTAAAAAAACTCAAGTTTATAAGCTTGATAAGTGACACAAAACTGAGTTCTAAAAAAACTTAAAGTTGAAACTGCTTTGAGTTGTTTCTGATAATGAATGAAATGGGATTAACCCCCATTTAGTCCCAGTGGAGCCATGCACATGGAAATCAGTATACATTTGTCTTGTGTGGCATTAAATAAACATGTTGGTTTAATTCTGCCATAGTAATTGGGGGGGGGGTCCCTCAGCAAACTCACATTTTATTTTTAGCAATTTCTGAGGTACATCTGTCATGGATCTTATTTGCAATTAAGTCTCGGGGTACCTAGGTGAAATGTGCTCCTAACTGTATCTGTGAGATTTGAAACTGCATGGTGGAGATACAAATCTAGTAAGGTTTGCAGTAACACCATGTACATACAGGAGTAGGATTTGAAACTTTACATGGTGGACAATCTAGTAAGGTTTGCAGTAACGCCATGTAATAATCTCTCCATGAGTTGTGTGTGGTGCTTTTGAAAAGAACCATTTGTGGAACAACCCAACCTTCCGATCAATGTGCTCTGATTGCCTTCAGGAGAATGCATTGTATGCTTAAAAAAGGGAAATAATACTTGTTCATGGTTGGGTAGATCCATTTGCCAATATTAAGTTTTCAAACGCATGTTTGTATTCAGGGTTCTTCTGATTGCGTCAATTGATAAGAATATACGTAAAACAAATAATTCTCTGGAGTATTTGGTACTGGTAAGAAATATATCATCAGTGAGCACTCTGGTTGAAACCAACTATTTGTTGATAATCACCATTTTACCAGTATGTTTAAAAATCTTGTTTGTACTCAATGATTGGAAGCTCGGATTTTTAGGTTTAATACAGCTTGTACATTTTGCGTTGGTAAAAAGATGTTTCTGTATTTTATTCTTAAGTTGTGGCCGTTGTTTGGGGGTACGCTGATCAAGCCAGAGGCAAAGAAACTCTTCTACGTTCCTCAGGTAACCTTTTTGAATAACTAAAATGTTATTAAACATCCAACAGCAGGAGGAAAAACATAAATGTTCACTTTTTACAAATGTTGTTCAAGACATTTTTCTTTCAAATCGGAAAGGCTTCAATGCCTCTTTAATAATTATTTTACTATTGCCAATTTTCATGTGTTTTTTATTATTAAAAAAAAAGAGAGAACATTCTAAAACATACTTTCTGCATAAAAGAATTACCTCACTTTCAAGTTGTTAAGTACATGTTTAAATCAGTCATTTGTTGAGTGTCTTGTTAAGACGGGAGGTAGAAAAGTAAAACCTTGCAAGAAGCTGTCTGTAGTGCATTTTGTTTGTAAGTTACCCCTTCATTGAGATGCCTGGCAAAACAAGTTTGTAATTTAACCCTCCTGTTTGACAATTCAATATTATCCACTGTGGTTTTATGTGATAGATAAACTATGCCAGCCTGCAATATGAGAACATGTGTTGAATGCAAGTACTACACAGTACACAGTTAACCCTCCTACTTTCTGATCATTCAATAACATCCACTGTAGTTTTACATGATGGATTTATAAGCTATACCAGTCTGCAGTATGGCATGTGGTTAATGCATCTACACAGTCAACAGTCAACCCTCCTACTATTTGATCATTCAATATCACCCTCTGTGGTAAACTATGCCAGCCTGCAATATGAGAACATGTGTTGAATGCAAGTACTACGCAGTACACAGTCAACCCTCCTTTTTCTAACCATTCAATATCATCCACTGTGAACTTGAATGATAGTTAAACTTTACCAGTCTGCAGTATAGCATGTGGTATATGCATCTGCACAGTCAACAGTCAACCCTCCTACTGTCTGATCATTCAATATCACCCACTGTGGTAAACTATACCAGCCTGCATTATGATAACATGTGGTGACTGCATCTACACAGTACACAGTCAACCCTCCAACTTTCTGACCACTCAATATCATGCACTGTGATTTTGAATATCAAGTAATAAACCAGGTAATTTTTTTTAATAACTTGGGTTTGAGCAAGTGATTTTGAATGATAGATAAACTTTACCAGTCTGCAATGTGTTATCAAGTGATGAGTGCCTCTACATAGTGTACACAGTCAAACCCTATTATTGTGATTATTGCATTGATTGAATTCTTGGTAACATAATGGCGATGTGTTGTGGTAATTTTTTTTCAGCGGCCGTACATGACTCTTGGTACTCTGAGAGATCAGATTATTTACCCAGACTGTAAAGAGGACATGTTGAAGAAAGGCATCTCCGATAAGGACTTAGAAACTTTAATTGCACAGGTGAGTTGAGTCTGTCAGATTGAAAAGAAAGGCTTCATATTTAAAGACTGTGTTTTCTTTACAGGATCGTAAAAAAATATTTACATCATCGCTGTTTATACTATTTTTGGTTTTGCCAGACCTTGACTTTCATAAAATGTGCAGGCATACACACACTGGCATAATACAGGGGTGATTTTAAAACCCATGAGCCCGGCATTCTATAAACCGTTTTTTTTTTTTTTTGGGCTGGAATTAACTGCTGTTTGCATATAAGACAAATAACATTTAAATGCAATGAAGTCTATTCTCATATTAATATGATGACAGTTGACACAGTCTCGGGGACTGTTCTCTGGAGAGAGTCGTGGAAGTCAGTTCCTCAAGAAACAATTATTGTCTTTGCAAAAAGCAACAAGATAAAAACATAGGGATTAAGACGACTAAAATGCAAAATGCAGCCCATGTCCTAACATGCTCTGACAAGTTCTATCCTGTTACTCTGGTCCTCCAAGCACTAAACTCGCTCCCCAGTCACCAATGTATCTCAAACAAAATCTACACAGCAAAGTAGAAATACACGTGGTGTTACCACACACCAAGTAAACAAAGTATCATCCTCATAGTCTTTCACATAACCTACAAATCTATTAACGGCTCATCAACCCAGTGCCTGCAACAACTTGTATCACCCTACAATATGGTTGCATCAATCACGTTCAGTTGAGGCCACTTGTGGAAAGCTTACAGGGTTAGAAGTTTCTGAATTGCAACCACCCCCCCCCCCCCACCCCCATAAAACAGTTTGTTGCCAATGACTCTTTGAAAACAACCTGACACTCTTGATTTGTGCAACTCATAATTATAGACGCTAAACCAATATTTGTACGAGAGAGATCGTCTATTGCCAGCTTGGTGTTAATATCCCCTTGTGGGAATTTGCCGAGTTCCTTCGACAGTCAATCATCAAAACAAACAAACAAATTACATCCTTCAGATCATGCTTTGTGAACATGCACAAAGCATTCTCCAACAAACTTCCACAATACATTACAGATTCTCTCAACCTCAACACATGTGGCCAGAGTGGCCTCCACTCCAGCCATAACCAAATAATCCCATGCACTTACAAAAGTATACGGGACCGGTCCTTTTCAGTTACTGGTTCGTATACGGGACCGGTCCTTTTCAGTTACTGGTTCGTATACGGGACCGGTCCTTTTCAGTTACTGGTTCGTATACGGGACCAGTCCTTTTCAGTTACTGGTTTGTATACGGGACCAGTCCTTTTCAGTTACTGGTCCGTATACGGGACTGGTCCTTTTCAGTTACTGGTTCGTATACGGGACCAGTCCTTTTCAGTTACTGGTCCGTATACGGGACCGGTCCTTTTCAAATACTGGTTCGTATACGGGACCGGTCCTTTTCAGTTACTGGTCCGTATACGGGACCGGTCCTTTTCAGTTACTGGTCCGTATACGGGACCAGTCCTTTTCAGTTACTGGTCCGTATACGGGACCGGTCCTTTTCAGTTACTGGTCCGTATACGGGACCGGTCCTTTTCAGTTACTGGTCCGTATACGGGACCAGTCCTTTTCAGTTACTGGTCCGTATACGGGACCGGTCCTTTTCAGTTACTGGTCCGTATACGGGACCGGTCCTTTTCAGTTACTGGTCCGTATACGGGACCAGTCCTTTTCAGTTACTGGTCCGTATACGGGACCAGTCCTTTTCAGTTACTGGTCCGTATACGGGACCGGTCCTTTTCAGTTACTGGTCCGTATACGGGACCGGTCCTTTTCAGTTACTGGTCCGTATACGGGACCAGTCCTTTTCAGTTACTGGTCCGTACCTGGTCCTTTTCAGTTATTGGTCCCAAGCAAACGCTGGAACTCTCTAGCAATTCATATTCCCAACATCAACTCACTCCAGACTTTCAAGACTAAATTAAATTAAAAACACACCTGTTTTCTTCTCACACATAAATTCTTTCTGTCTTTGTTGTTGTAATCTTGAGGAGTGCTTTATAAGTCAAGTCAAATTATTTTCTTATCACATATCAAAAGGTACCTTTTCAGTCAATGTTATTGTTCATTGACCTAAGACTTATAACAGTGATTAGTTTTTTTTAGATATCAGCGCTGTACAAGTCTTATTACTAGTAGCAGTATTAAAAAAAAACCTCAAAACATCTCCACCTTCATTTGCCTCTTCAGGTTCAACTGAGTAATATCTTGGAACGAGAAGGCGGATGGAATTCTATACAAGACTGGATGGACGTCTTGAGTGGAG
This sequence comes from Pisaster brevispinus, assembly GCA_023634235.1. Taxonomy (NCBI): domain Eukaryota; kingdom Metazoa; phylum Echinodermata; class Asteroidea; order Forcipulatida; family Asteriidae; genus Pisaster; species Pisaster brevispinus. The sequence goes on from JAMKCF010000013.1 coordinate 6,480,575, forward strand.
GAGAAAAGCAAAGAGTCGCTGTAAGTGTCGAACTCCCAGATGTGCTGGACTTCAAAGGAAAAAGTTTATGCAATCAACTTCCAAAGAATTTCATGAATGATCATCAAAAATTGATGAAGATGTCCAATCAATCTTATTTAACTCAAGAATCATTTGTAGAATGCTAAGCAAAAATGGTGTTATGTTCTGGGGTTTTTCAAATTGAGTAATTGATTTAAATTATCTGGTATAAAGTTTTGGAGATTTAAAGCTTCGGACATTACCAAAGTGACTCAGGACTCAAACTCAGACTAAGGGATTGAGGATTCAAAAGCAAGACTGGTTGAAGCCATTTGAATAAACTGCACAGGCAAAGAACTAGCTAGCTAAACCACAGAGATAATTGAGAGGGAATTGTACTGGTTCGCAGGGGGGGGGGGAGGGGAGGGGAGGGGAGGGGAGAGTTGGCTTAGCAAGGATGGGTTAGTAACAACAGTGTGATTGCTTTGCAGATGGCTCGTCTGTTCTACCACAAGCCGCAGTTTGCCATCCTGGACGAATGCACCAGTGCAGTCAGTGTCGATGTGGAAGGATTCATCTATGCTCATGCTAGGGAGGCAAGTTCGCTTACAGTGTTGGTTTAGTGTTTATAACCCTCGGAGCAGCCGAGGGGCACGGGCGAAAGAACCAGCTTCATACTTTTTTTAATAACTACAAAATGTGTGGATCAATTCCACTGATTTTGTTTTTGAATTTCCCTTAAACATCACTCTTTCATATATTGTAGTGATTTCTGGGTGGGTAAACTCAAGAGGTTGACAAATAGTGTGAGATGGCAGATTAGTCTATATGGACCCATTATAATGTGCACAAAAAAATCCTGGGGTGCGGATTTCGTAAAGTACTACTTTTTAAAAATTAGTAGTGAACCAATATGTAAATTTTCAGAATGCTTCAATCTTTAGTGTGTGGGTCCAGGGAACATCTATTCATCTGTTCAGAACAAGAATTGCAGTTATTTACCCGTAATACAATCTGCCTTCCGATCGCGCCCAGTGGGTCCAGCATGTAATTTTTTCCCTGTGGATTCACGGAGGGTTAAAACTCACTCAGAGAGCGGTATGGTTTCAAGAAGGCTTTTTTTGCGGTACTGTGCTTAAAGGTAGGGTCGTAGTATAATGAGGATCATGGTGGGAAAACTTCCTCTGAAATATTTTTGCCTGTAGTGCTTAAGTTTTTTGTGAAACAAGTCAAGCAATTCAATTTGATCTCGCGAGTAAAAAAAAACATGTTCGAAAAAACAGTGATGTGGTTTTTCACTAATTTCAAATGACTCTTATGACAAATTGTTCTTAGACTTTTACACGTTTGTTATTTCCTGTATATAATGGGTCACATAAAGTGCGAGTGCTTGTCTTTAAAAAATCACCAATGTGGGCGGCATGCTTTAATCGGCCCAAGACACTTCTAGGATTAGGAGATCTCCCAGGGAAACTTGGATTACCAACCAAATTTCCACGTGATTTTCAGGATAAGCAAACAACAGCTGACTACCAGTAACAAGCAATATGCAACACATGGAAATTTGGTTGGTAATCTTGTTTTTATCAAGGAAGAAATTTCATGCTAAGCAAATTTTTGTGCTTAGCAGCTCTATGAAATTGGGCCCTGGTGCTGCCCGTGCACGAAGTCAAAAGGATTGTCCACAGAGAGTAAGGTAGGTCTAAGTGGGTTTGGGTATGTGCTGTTTGTGTTTTTTGGTTTTGGGGGATACCCTCTAATGGTAATATCTTCGTTGTTGATGCAGGTTGGAATTACCCTGTTTACAGTGTCACACCGAAAGTCACTATGGAAACATCATGAGGTAAATCAATACATTCCTAAATGTCAAGTCTACTGTCACAAGACAAGAAAAATATACACCCTCAAGGCAATTGTAAATCTGGAAGAAAAAACCCCCGCTGAAGTTCAGAAGATGTTTGGTATCTCAATTGGGGAAGTTGCGACAGCATCAATACAGAAATGTGAGGCAAACCCCATTACAAGTGTGGCACGAGGATGAGAAACCTGAATTCACATCTGCCTGGTGAAAAAAGGAGCTGTTATTTTCTTCAGATATAAAGAAATTCTGCTCTTTAATCCACTGCTCTAGTGCCATGGATACGTACAAAAATGCTCCTTGAAATCTGTAACTCCACGGGTGACCAAAAGGTGGAAATGCCGCCATTTCAACATACAGACTATAATTTAGATTCAAGTTTCAAAACTTATTGTCAGCAATGACTCGTTCCCGCGACTGTCAGCAAATGTAGAACCTATTTCTAATTCGGTTCAATAACATCCACATGGTTTTGAATGAGTGGTAAATTATTTCAGCCTGCAGTATGGTATCATATGCTACTGATGTCGTGGTGAAACGTTATTTTGGTTCAGGACTTATAAGCCATGGTCTTCACCATTCACTTTTCTATTTTCCAGTACTACCTGATGTTTGATGGGCGTGGTGCATATGAGTACAAACAAATCGACCCCGAGACAGTGCAGTTTGGCTCTTAAGAAGGTGTCGGAGCGACCAAGATGAGCAGAAGGAAAGCACAGCCAACCATGACGAAGGAAATAACAACCTGGTGTGCGATTTACTTCACAAGCTAACGATAATGTTTACCAGATGAGATTTCAATGAATGCTCCATTGAATTGATTAAAAGCAACTACAAATATCCGAAGAGAATAATAAGTTCAAATCAAGTCAGTCTTACAATAATTCTCAACAATTGCAGATAAATGGGGTTGCCAGGTCCCCTTAGTAAATTATATGACAATCTGATTCACAAGAACCCAAAGTGAATATTATATTCAAATAAACTCAATCTTACAATAATTTTGTTCAACAATTACGGATCAATGGGGGTGGAGAAGAGGGGAGAAGCAAAGTTGGTTTAATGTTGCATAGTTCAACAAACTGGAGTAAGGGCTGCGAGGTCCCCTTGGTAAAAGACCCTCGGCCCCCATTATATGACGATCTAAATCACAAGAACCCAAAGTGACCATTACGCATTTATACAACAATTATGGATTATTGGGGGTGCCAGAAGAGGCGAGAAGCAAAGTTGGTTACCAGGTCCCCTTGGCAAGAGACCCGCTGCCCCCATGATACAACAATCTGAATCACAAGAACCAAAAGGGAATCTTATGTTCAATTAAAGTCAAATCTCGACAAAATTCTCCTCATAATGGGGGTGTGGAATTTGCGAGAGGCAAAGTTGGTGTATTGCCTTGTTACTTTAACATATTTAAGTAGCGGCTGCCAGCCCTTGCTCAGGCTGCCCTTGACATGACAGTCTCGCTTTGGGAAATTATATCATTGAATAAATTCATTCTTGCCCTGGAAGTTTTAATTCACACCATCCAACCAAACTGCGAAAGCTACATCAAATTAGGTGGCCCCATTTTAGGAAAAGAAGAAAAGTGTTACGGTGTATGCTATATGTGTGATTTTCTGGGCATTCACATTTGGCTTGTTTTGACCGCAGCAAATAAAATAAGCAACAAGTGATTGAATTATCATTCTATTTTGAGGGGGGTCTTGAAATTCAATTCGCGACTCTATTTGTCAATGTATGTCTTTGGAGGATTGGTGTTTGTGTGAACTTAATAATCAGTGAGCTTTCGGATTGAATCTTATTGACAGTTTCCTTTAACGCTGTAGAGAGACCATTCATTTCTGTACAATCAGAATCACATGCACAGCCATGACTAAAATTTTAGAGATATTTTTGTACGCTATTTTTCCAGTAGAAATGTCTGGATACTAAAGTTCAATTTTGTCTTATTTTATAAATATATGTTTGGCAACAAAGGAAACATTGAATATGTCAATTCTGGACATGAGCTTGCTGTGCCCCCTTTTTTCGCTTGAGTGAAAGTACGTGTACATAAAGGTGGCCGTTTGCGGAAACTATAGGCATTTTGGTACAAGCTACTTGGGCAGCTATGGTCTCTTAAGGCTAAAGAGTCAGAACATCTTGAAGGTGCATCTGCAGGCCTGGATTTTCATCTTTGAGAGGGCAAGGTTATTTTCAACCTTCAAACATGTCAAAGGGCACTTCCAATGGAATATCTCGAAGGGGCTGTAAGGCCAAGATCAGGGCAACGGAGGCCATGGCCTCTGTGGCCCACTGCGAAATTCCAGGCCTGCATCTGATGAATGAATAGACAGGTAGCTAAAAGGACTCACCATTTCTTCCTGGTGTTCACCTGGGTTGATGCTGTTCCAAATGACTTGAAAACACCTTCAGAATCAAGAAAAGGTGAGAGGTTATTGGACACTGGTTGTTTTGGGCGATTGATCAAGACAGTGATACTCAATCTGAGAATGAAAAAATAATGACATTTTCACACTTGGCGTATAAATAAAGCCCCTTTTACCAGGAAATCCCTGGAAAAATTGATTGATCTTTTCTGATTTGAAGTACCAACCTCGGTTAGGTGAGATAAATCTGGGGTTTGCATACCGAGTGCTTATAATGCAAATAATGACTTGCAAACTTTTTGGATCTTTGGCTGGTAATCTGTTCCTGCTAAGTAATATTTTTTGTGCTTAGCAAGGTTTTGTGTTTACAGGCTTCATGAAGTTGGGCCCAGGGCAGAAACTATTTACACTGCTTTAATTCTAAACATAATGTGGTAATCAGTTCATTTATAGCTTACAGTAACAAAAAGGTAGTGGGAGTGTGATTGGTTGAGAAATGTTGAAATAAAAATTAAAAAATGTAAAATAAAGAGTTTGAATACTGACCAAAGTCTGCAGGGATTGTTAATTATGTAGGATTTGTGAAATACAAAAGGCTTCTTCCAAACCTTGGCTTAGGCTCCCTTGACGTTGAAGCAGCCTGCAACCGCACACTGCTCTATTGATGACTGAGCCCAAGCCCGGAGGCGAAACCAAGCCTGTGTTTGGAAAGGGCCCAAATTAAGTTGGCAATGAATGATCTTGGATTTGCATTAGTCACTTCAGCATATGTTTTTTTAAGTCACCAAACTCCTGCATGATATTTTCAAAATTTGCTGCAGTTGATTGGATAGGGAATTAGACACTGCATTGGTGAACAAATCTAACTGGTATTTTGTGGCGTTGATCTAGCCCAGGTTGGACTCCTCCGCTGCATACGGAGTGCAGTGGAGACTGTTGTCCTACCAGTGCTAGAGCTGACCCAAATCCCCTTACAACACCACAGTAAATCTTGGTTTTTGGAATCACTTTTCCTAAGTGTTCTACTGCGTAGTACACATTTTAAACAGCATAATGCACCTGAATATGCTCAACATGCATGCAGCATTACATGCAATTTTTGACCCCCAAATGATAGACCGTGTTAGACAGTAACCAATTACATTGTTGCGAGGTGTCACTGGGCCAAGGGCTGATTTCACAAGAGAAAAGATCGATCTTAATTGTGTTTCAATCTTAATTGCTAAGCAAAGTGTGATGTCACAATACAAACCGCTATAGGGCAATATTAACAACTTATGTTTGGCTGCATCTTAATGCTTTGTGAATTTGAGCCCAACTCTCTGAAATGAAAGTAATTTATTTGAATCTACAGAAAGAGGTTGCCATGTTTGTGATAAACGTAGTGAATCGACAGGAAGTACAAATTTATATTAATAAGTACTTGCACTGCTCTTGATTGTGTTTATTTTTTGTAAGTCGAACAATTTGTTGCATTTAAAAACTATCTTTCTCTGCTGTATTTAACGGTTGCTCAAATTTGGAAAACATATTATAAAGTTATGTAATTGTTACCATATTTTGGGTTGGAAATGATCTCTCTTATGAGTTACGAAATGTATGAAAGGAATATCAGTGTCACAACTCACTTGCTCTCGTATTCGGAACCACTGTATATATCATTAGAAGATCATTTCAACAGTGTTTCACTCACTCACTTGACTACTCACTCTTAAATCACAGGTCACTCACTCACATTAGTGTTATCACTCATATGACTGAGTGAATTTTCACTCACCTGAGTGAGTTTTCACTCAGTGAATTTTCACTCACATGAGTGAGTTTTCACTCACATCACACTTGTGAGTTTTCGGTTGTGAAAACTCACTCAGGTGGGTGAGTGAGTTTTCACTTAATCCATGACTGAGTGAATTTGGGATTATTTAGTCACATTAGTCACGTGTGAGAGAGTGAGTGAGTGAACAGTGTTTGCACAACGGTTATAGATAAAATCTCAATGATTGATAGTTTCAAATCCTACGTTAAACAAGTTTCATCAACCTTGTTTACAAAAAACATTTCCCGATTCTGACGATTATTGTTTAACCCAGTTTGACAACTTTGAAACCTGATGTTGATACTATTGAATCTTCCCTTTGGAAAGTTCAAGGGTCAATGATCAATGACCCAGTGGGCTATAGAATATATATCAATTATAGTTTTTGTGGTTGTTAACAATAATGATGATTATATTTATAGTGGCATTTATCAACCAAATTATCAATTGTGCATTACATGTGTCTATTGTACTAAATTTTATGATTTGAAAAGACTTGCTTCAGTTTTGTATTTAATTATAGTAATGTCTTATTTATAAAGAAAATAATGATGAGAAAAATAATATAGGTTTAGTTCAAACATTAATGTTATCGATTTCGTTCGGTATGTTTTTTTTAGTTGTGTAAGACAAATTATCTACAAATAAACATGGTATTTGATTTCAAAAGATGTTTTGGTATCATCCAATCTTACTTTCTTCTACAATCATAACAAAGTGGGTTTTTATTTCTTTTTGAGATTGATGTTTTCGTAAGTGCTTTAAAAGGGTGTGGGTTATTAGGCACATGATCCAGAGGGCAACTGTTCACCCCCCCCCCACCCACCCACCACAAAACCCCCCAAAACAAAAACCAAAAAACAAAAAACCCATAAAAAAAATAATAAAATAATTTTTTTTAAGGCATATCTTCCCCTAAAGGAGTCCACATACGCCTACGTGATAATAAATATTGAGAATATAAAATTTTATGTTAAGATTCATTTTTCACAGGTTTATTTCATGTATATGTTGGGTCTCACATAAAATATTTTTTTTAAATCAGAATTTTTTTTTAAAAGAGAGACAGTTTAGTAACATCTCAACATCAATCTTTGTAATAGATATATTTTTTTCAGAAAAAAACTTGTTCATAATTGCTTTGCTCTTTAACGATCGACCCAAAGACAGGGGTTCAGAATGAAGTAGCATTGGCAATTTGGTTAGTGTTGGACATTTAGCCTCGCTTTCCTATTAACTGTGAATAGGAGGAGGGTTTCCTTGAAGCAGGAGACCAGTTAAACCCCATCCACAGAATAAACATGCACATAGGACATAATTCATGGATGAGTAATTTCAGACTTTTATCTGAATTAAGACTTCTTTAAAGTCTGCCTTGTAGAAAAGAAGAGCCGTCTTTTTCTCCACATTAATTAAGTCATGATCTTTCATCTACTTCTCTAGCACTGAGGATACTGTTCCCAGAAGCTCCTTGGAATCTATAACTCCAGGGGTTAACAAAGGTTGGAAATGCCATCATTTCAATGTAGCTCCTAAGATCTGGGCCCAATTTCATAGAGCTGCTAAGCACAAAAATTTGCTTAGCATGAAATTTCTTCCTTGATAAAAACAAGATTACCAACCAAATTTCCATGTGTTGCATATTGCTTATTACTGGTAGTCAGCTGTTGTTTGCTTATCCTGAAAATCAAGTGGAAATTTGGTTGGTAATCCTGTTTTTATCAAGGAAGAAATTTCATGCTAAGCAAATTTTCGTGCTTAGCAGCTCTATGAAATTGGGCCCTGGCTCCCAGTTTCAGACTTTTTTGTCAGCAGTTGACTCTCACCCCTGATAATTATAGATCATACTTTACACTTCAGTCATTTTTGCAAGTTGAGCGGATGTAATACATGTAAATTAACAGTGTTGAATCTCTGGGCGGGAATGAACATCCACCTCTTTGGCAAAATGACTATTTATACCAACGATTCTGATATGTCTTCAGGGCTTGAATTTGAGGAAAAAATCCACAAGACCACAGTCCAGGGCTCGAATTTGGGTAAAATTCCACAAGACCACAGGGCTTGTTACTAAAAGTGTTTACTGGACCAGAATTTATTTCACAAGACCAGAATCTTCATGAGAAAGAGCTTTCTACACAGTTTAACATGTAAATTGCATTATTAAGAGAAGATTTACAATACAATGTATCTCATTATTTTGTCTTGATACTGAACAGAATTGAACTAGACTCGAGGTCAACATCTGAACACCATTTCTTTCTGTTAAAGATAGTACATAGTAGCTATTATTCAATTAATAAACACAAGACCTCCGGACTTGTCAGGTCATGAGTTTACTGGCCTGAGGCTAAAATCACTGGCCTCGGGCCAGCGGTCCAGTGTCAAATTCGAGCCCTGATAGTGCTTGTAGCTCAGTTTTTTTTTACTGGAACAGAATTTTGTTTACAAGGCCAGAATTAAATTGAGAAAAGACTATAAACAAAAGGAGAGGACAGTTTTTATTTAAAACAAACACCAGATAAGAGTTCTGTTTTTGTCTTGTGGCGGGGTAAGTCGACTTTGATACTGAACAAATATGATTTGAGTTGAAAAATAAAAGACTTGTCCGGCTGTGACTTTACTGGCCTGATGCTAAAGTCACTGGCCTCAGGCCTGCGGTCTAGTGTAACTTTCAAGCCCTAGTTGTGGTTGAGCAGTTAAGAGCAGGTATTTCTGGCAACAGCAGAGATGTAGCAGTCAAGCCATATTGTTAAGAGAAGGGGTTTTATGAGCCAGGTGCTTGGCATTTAAAAATTATACATACTCATATATGAATATCCCAAAATAAATTTTGTGTCACTTTGGTAAAAAAAACCCCACCCAATAATAATAATGTAAAAGAAAAAAACTTCACCCCAAAACCAATAAACAAGGCCATAGGTAAGAGGGGGTTGGCCATAGAGGCAAGAGTGTAATCATAAATGCAGGGGAGAGAAATTTCAGACTTTTATCGGAATTCAGTCTTTTTTATGTCTGCCAGGTGAAAAAATTAGCAATTATTTTCATAAGAATAAAGAAATCCTGCTCTGGTCTATTGTGGCATGTCGTGGCTGAGCGGTCTAGTTCACCGGACCCAAGCTCCGGTGTTGTCAGCAGCAGAGTGTGGGTTCGAATCCCGGTCATGACACTTGTGCCCTTGAGCAAGGCACTTAACCATAATTGCTTCGTAAAGAGTTGGGAAGGTAGTGAATTCTGCCCGTAACCAACCAGGCTCCTTGTGGATGATACCCATGCCTATATCCTTACGGACTGTGAAGGGGGTAACCCTAGCTGTTTCAGCCCCAGGAATAGGTGGCAACGTGCCCCTGGTGACAGTTGATCTGGGTTGACAGCCCAAATCAGTTAAGTGTAGCCCTCACCCTGAAGTGGCCGTCAAGCCTTGTGAGTTGGGCGATATCTCATAAAAAAAAAATTAAAAAAAATAAACTTCTCTATCGCTAAAACATGTGACAAGGGGGGGAGAGACTCTCATGTTCAAGTTAAATAACCCTAACTACTTAAAAAACAAAAAAAACTAAAAAAAACACCTCAAAAGACAGGCAGAGCTGCCAGCTCTCTGTGATTACAGAGAAAGTTCCCTGAAATCTGTCCATGATTTAATGAACAAATTTGAAAAGCTTCCCGATTATAGAAACTTGTCCCCTATTATTTTGACATGTAATTTCTAAATAACTCCCTGATTGTTGTACAAAGTCTTCCTGATTGCAAGATGCAAATGTTGGCTGCTCTGAACTGGTATAATCATCACCCTTAGTCTCTTCCCAGACTTGTTCACTTATTTTAAGTCTTCTAGACAAAACAATTTATTATTTACATAATTGCTTCCCAGTCTCTCCATGGCTGCTCGGCCCTTCCATGGCAAAACAGCCTATCCCTCAAAAAAAAAAATCATTTTGAGAAAAGCAAGTACAGAGATAAGCTGTTTTGCCATAAAAATGGGTTGGAAATGTAAACAGCGGCTGAGATAGGACATGTTATATCCAAAACCATACACAGTATGCCTTTAAAACTTTAAAATGGAAAGAGCGCCCTCAATTTACCCAGAAATTATCTTATATAAAAAACACAAATTTTCGAGTAGGGCTGTTTTGCCATGGAAGGGCTGTGCTGTTGAACAGTTTTGAACAGTCTGCACTATCTATTGGCAGAAGACTGGTTGGGTATAGACCGAACGGATCATTGAAATGATAATGTAAGGTGACCATATGAAACCTCATGTGTGGTTGCAGCTAGATTCATATTGCCTCAGCTCAATGTACATGGTTGACCATGAAGCCTTGTGTTGATGTATTGAACATACACTGATTGAATTAGCATATTGGTTGCAGATTCATATTGACTAGATGTGTATGGTGGATACACACATAATACAAGCCTCATGTATGGTTGCAGATACATATTGATTTGATGTGTATGGTTGACAATTACCCGAATAAAGCCTCATAGTTGCAGGTTCATTGGCTTAGACTGGTGTTATTTGACCAGATACAATTAGGCCTAGGCCAATAATGGTACTCTTTAAATTCCGAGTGACTAAACTGTGTATGATTGACCATCACTACACACAAGAGGCCTCATGTATGAGTGCAGGTTCATGTGCATGGTTGACCATACAATTACAAGGCATAAAAGCCAATTAGCCTTCTTGAGATATTATGGTGGACACTACAGGAGTGCAATTAGTGGTTTGGGTGTATAGTCAAATTTGCCCAAGCCTAACATAGCATTGTGTCCACATCTCACATGGGTTTTGGTGGTTGATCAATTCAGAAAGACTTAAATGTGTATGGTTGACCACCATACACACATGAAGAGTGGGGACAGTAGAACAAAGGAATACAATTACAAAAGGAACAATGCTGTTTTCACATTGGAATCCTTTGTATTTTTGTGTCCTCACATTTTTTCGTGCGCTAAGTCTATGGAGAGTGTTAAGTTAGAGGGACAAAGGAAAGTCATCACATAGATAGCAATGTAAGATGTATGTATGTAGGTTCACATTATTTTATATTAAGCCTTGCATGCATGCTTGCATGCTGAAATCTATTTATTTCGATAGTTGGCGGTATTGCACTTCGAGATGCACATGTGCGTGGTGGTAGACTAAACAAATAATAACACTAAGACACATTTGTGTCATTTTGAACTTTGATAAAAACTTTTCAAATAAAGGAAATGGAATGGTAAATATTGATCATTTCATGATATCATTAAACACACCAAAAGCAAACTTACGTTGGACCCATGGCCACTCTTCCCCGCCCTCTCCCGTGGCTCGACATGGGCAAGAGTACTGCACGTCTTTTACCACGTTCAGAACAAGAACAGACAAACTTCAACCATGGAGGAATTTCCTTCCTCCATGCTTCAACCATGGAGGCAAAATGTAATTCTACCTCCTTGCTTCAACTGACGTGTTTTCTTCTTCTTCAACATATGGCCCGGTCTGAAGAAATACTCGTTGGTGTTCACACAGTCAAGCAAGCTATATGCTCATCATTCCGACTAGTTAAATAGTAGTACATTGAACTACTAGTGTACTACGGCACATCCTAGAGGCAAAAGTAGGCCGACCGACGTTTGGAAAACGTATATTCCCGTTGAAGTTTGGGGTTTTGGGAAAGTCAAGTTTTACATACACTTAAACTGACGAAATTAAGGTATCTTAGTTGCAGTGCGTTTTCCCCAGTAATTTAAAAATTATCATCACTACTGATGCCTTTTTAATTGTGAGGACAGGGTAAAATAAATAGCTTTTGGGGATATAGAATAATTTGTGTTTATACTACTTCGTCAAATTGTGCCGAACATTTATATCACAGGCTAGAAGCTGAGAGGGGTTGGGTGTCTAAAAAGAGGATTGTGGGACTCGGTGCTAAGCAGAGAAGGAGGGCAGGCGGGTGGGCTAGTCCCGTCGAACTGTCTCTGTTAAACTATTCCTATCTTTATTTTACAGGACATTATCGGAAACATACGGAGCCCGGAAAGGGACAGTGGCAGAACAAAAATATGCAGGGGCTAATTCGTTTGTACGGTTTAGTAATCCGTTCGAACGAATTAATGATCAGTTCGCACGGTTATCCGTTCGAAAGAATTAGCAATCCGCTCGAACGCATTAGTAGTCCGTACGCATGGTTTAATAATCGTGCGAATGAATTAGCAATCCGTTTGCACGGTTTAGTAATCCGTTCGAACGAGTTACTAATGCGTTCGAACGGATTGCGTATTCGTTCGAACGGATTACTAAACGGTTCGATTGGATTGCTAAACCGTGCAAACGAATTAGCCCCTGCATATTTTTTCTTCTAATGTCCCTTCCCGGGCTCCGTAGTAACGAATTGCAGAGGCAAGTCAAAATTACAGGTCTTACAGAATTACACTGCGAGGCCACGTCCTGATGCCCTGTCCGTCTGCTTTTGTCGGTGCCCCTTCAAAATATTATCAGAAATGTTCCAATAAAAGTGCCTTTTTGCAAAACGGAAATGACCTGGTCTTCTCCAAAATGAAATTCCAGGCCTCAACATTGCAATTATACAGTAGAAATTTAGTTGAACTGACTTGCTTCGAGTGCGTGTCGTTGACTCTAAACGTGATTGTTTTTTGTTGACTATGTAGTCAATAAAAACAATCACGTTTAGAGTCAATGACACGCACTCGAAGCAAGTCAGTTCAACTAAGTCAGCGCAAATAGTTCGTTTTTGTATATAGATTAATGAAACTGTGTCAAAACTGACTAAGAATCAGAGTCAAAATCCACATTTTGAAACTAGTTTTCGGGTCAGTCTGACCCAGCAATGGGTCTGGCTTTCTGGGATCGGGAATCTGAGTCAAGTCTGATCCGGGAGTTTTTGGAGCACAAACAGGCCAATTATCATAATGCCAAATATTGTGGGTTTCTCCTTCTCCCCCCCCCTCATTATTCTGTATCCAATGCAATAGAAATGTTATAAAAAGATAACGTCTTAGGGCCGTGTCACACGAGGCAGTTTACAGGCAACCGGTTCCAAAATGAGAAGAAACGGGACTCACATATGAGATCACATATTTTACTTGGGGATCGTAAGTCAGACATTATTTGAAAAATGACTCATGTGCTACCAAAGTGGTTCTGTAGCATGCACTGTAGCTGGTTGCCTCCAAGTTGCCTGCAAAAGTTGCCTCGTGTGACAAGGCCCTTAGACTCTAGTATGCAGTAGCTTTTCAACGTTTTATTAAGTGTATTATAGTGACATTAGTAATAAAAAATAATAATAATATCGAGACAGCTTGACCAAATTATATCACCGATTATTTTTGTTAAAAATTTTTTTTAGAGAGAAAAAAAAAAACTAGGTCAACCCATTTCCTTTGGGCTTCTGGCAAAGAGCTAGTTCGTTTATAGTGAACGTGGCTTATAGTGAAATATATATACGTCACACAACGACAACTTTGTTGATGATTTCTATGGAACACTTTGCTAGTAATTTAAATTCACCCTTTTTTCCTCTTTCTTTTTCTGTAGTAAGTATATAGGCATATTATAATAAATAAACAAATCGAGTTACAGCATCTGAATGCCAGAAACAAATTTAAATTTCAAAAAAGTAACATGCAACATTCGATCGCACAATAGAATTAAACAACCTTAAATTTGAAAGGGTCTTAGTTATGCAAATAGAAAATAACAAAAGATTGCAACAGGAAGAAAAGTGGTACTGCACAGATAATGATTAACGTTGCTCCTGTTCGGAGCTATTATTAAAGGAACAACGTAATGATCGATGCGTGCGAGTAGCCACGTGTAGTGACATTGACGTCCTCCTATACAGCAATAAAAATAGTATCAATAGGTCGAACGCAGTAGCTGTCTCGCCTGTCTATTTTAGAAGCAATTTAATTGTCAGACGCATGTATCGACCACCAACAATCAGATCACGAAAAACATAGTTTCACACAGGCCTATACTTCTTCTAAAAATATAAGGCTTAAACAGGGTGGGGGGGGGGGGTTTGAATGTTCTGGAGGTGGGTGTGTATGGTTGATTATAACGATGGGGGGGGGGGGGGGGTTTGAATGTTCTGGAGGTGGGTGTGTATGGTTGATTACAAAGATGGGGGGGTCGAATGTTCTGGAGGTGGGTGTATGGTTAATTATAATGATGGCTAAGAACCAATTAAAGGCGCTTCTTCATGTACAGCAACACATTTTGTCGGCCCAGATAACTGGATTTGGCGAAAAATCTCGGCCGAACTCGTAAATAAATCACATGACGCCCTTAGCGTTTTCCTGCTGGTGTAAACTCGTGGCGATGGTATGTTATTGCTAATTTCGAATTGGATTTCTACGGACCTCATGAAGCCATGAAAATATAAACACAAAGCAAGCCCTGATCAAGTAATCCTTGAAATGCCAATTACCATGGACGTGATTCAATAAGTCTTTGCTCATCCCCATAGCCTTACAGACAAGTAGGGCCGAGCCAACAGTAGGCTAGAGTTGGGGCGTAGTTTGACAGTTCTCTATAGGTAATGGTAGACAAGACAAGCGTGCACATGTTTGGTTAAGCATAGAGTAATGGCAATGTTTATCCACTGCAAACAAATAATAAAAAAGGCTTGCCCGCAAAAAAAATATTAAAGAAAATGTGATATTAACTAAAATCTAAAATCTGGAATCTGTGACAGTTTGCATTTGTCTGAATAATAGGCAATTCTTCGATTGTTTGGATACGAAAATGCAGGTTGCCGACAGTTTATCAGAACACTGGTATAATGCAATGCAACACAGGCCCGATACTTCACGGAGGCAATACAGACAATCGCCTCCGTTGCCTCTGGTCATTGCCTTGGTGCCCCTTGAAATGTTCCAGTGTACATTGACAGTTTCCTCATAGAGGTGGCGGTGGTTTAACTAGGGTGGGGTGGGGGCCACGGGGGGGGGGGGAAACACGTGCCCCACCCATTTAGAACCCACCATTACGTAGATCAAGATCCAGTTTTAATAATAATAACAAAAATAATGGGTTCTTATATAGCACACCCCTAGGGGCGTATCAAAGCGCCCAGTATTTTTTTCTGCAAGGTATGTAGAGCTACATTTTAAAGTATAAGACATATTCCTTTATAGCACCATGTAATGATTTACAAGGTGCTGTGGCGCAATATGCTGTCAATCAAACCAGGAACACCGGAGCGGACCCCTTCTCTTCTCGATAAGTGCACTGGGTTCTTTTACCTGCGTTACGCAACACACGAGACCAACGGCTTTACGTCCCATCAAAAGGACGAAGCAATCATGGTTAACTGTCTTGCTTAAGGACACAAGTGTTACGACCGGGACTCGAACCCACACTCTGCTGAGTCGGAAACATCAGAGCTTGAGTCCGGTGCTCTTATCCGCTCGGCCACGACACGCCATGAAAAAGTTTTATACATTTTGTTTTCAAAGTGCCAATGAAATCTATAATATTGAATTGCCAGCAGTGCCCCCACCCTTGTCTCCTTGTAAAAAATTACCCTAGTTACGCCGCTGAGAGGTTCTCTTTAATTCACGAGGAGAAAATGCCTATGTGCCCTTGCCTGGTCAAAAACGACGTACCAGGCTTGCAATGGTTGGCATTCGTGGTTCTAGCGACTTATACACTAAATCGATGTTGTTTTAAAGTCGGTTTGAAATTTCACGGCCAATGTTTGATTTAGTCTGCCTAAACGATCGTCTAAAGCAATACACATATCAAGGACCAGCGTGACAGCGTCTGCGGGGGCTTAGATTCTCTCGACCTCAAAAGAGGAGTTATAAACCAAGGGTTTCTCTTTTGTCCTATACAATACATAATGCCATTTTTTTAATAAAAGGACGCCACCGGTAGCTTTTCAGGAAGGCAGTTATTGATTTTGGTAAAAATGCTCAATGGCTGTTTTGAACTCAAAGATGTGTGTACCTTTCGGACTTTCATTAACAGACGGTCTTTAAAGATCCACTAATGAACGAAGTCACTCCAACTAATTGGACTTTTTATCCTTGTGTTTAGATGTGATTTGGTTATAACCGCGAAGTTTTTCTCCCTTTAGTTCGTTGAAATTGTTTGGAAAACTCCACTCCCCCATTCTTCGATTTTTGAACTAGTGTTTTTCCCACCGTTGGCGGCACCCTGTGAAGGGTGCCCAGCAAAGACTATACACATTAAAAATTTTCGGGCTACACGCCACCAAACTCACATGAAAATGTAACAATATTGGGGGGTGGGGGAAGCATAATCGACTCTAATAAAAATTAATTAAACAATTAAAAACAATCATGCAAAGCATAACATTGTTGTGTTCACTGTCCTACCGTACAATATTTTATTTTATATAACACCAAAGCAGATCCTTGCCATTTGATTGAAGGATTGTCCGTCACGTGATTGTAAATAAAAGTACTATTGCACGCTACGTCACTCACCGTGCATTTTTCGTTCCATTCACCGTGCATTTTTCGTTCCATCCGAAAAGTACTATTGCACGGTGCGTAAAACATCACTGCGTGCGCGTGTCTTTGGTAATACAGCAGTGTTACTGATCTACTTGGATGTTATATAAAACAAATAATGAATGTTTTTCATTCGTGCAACAGTGCGAATATTTGCCTTCGTTGAAAGATGGAATGTTCCATTCAACTCGGCTCCGCCTCGTTGAATAGAACATTCCATCTTTCAACTCATGATAATATTCGCACCATTGCACTCATAAACATTCATTATTTGTATATTGTTTACAAATAGGGACAATAGGTGGTTGAAAGCCAGGTCATATGTACGAAAGATGTCCTCTAAAATGCAAGGACGTGCGACTGCGGTTGCAGTCGGGGATCGATTGTTTTGCAACGAGGACACAGATGTACCTCAACAAAGGTCAGTCTGATAGAGCTTTCGTCATCGATGACGTCATAACCGCAAACTCGCCGTGAAGGTGATTTAAATCTAACTGAGGCAGACACCAGACTGTCTTTGAAAACCCCTTAAGTGAGCGCTGGTCATGACACGTCATGTCACATTTTAAAAATGTATAATTTTTTTTCTCCTAAGTGCAAACACCTGGGGAGTCAAAGACCTTGATACCCTAAACTGGACCATTCCACATGTCTAAGAGGGGGATCAGGTCCCACAATTGTAGCAGGCTTGCAGTCTTGCTGACAGCCTGTGGTAGGTTTTTAGTTTTACAAATCCCCCTCCCTCCGACAATTACAAATTGTGGCTTACCGGGGAGCCAGTATTTAGTGGAATAACTTCAAAGAAGATCAATCATCCAGTTTATTCGTGAAATGTATTGAATTTGATTTGTTTGTATTACTATTTATTGATCACTTTTATTTCAAACATCATACATACAAATACACAAAAAAATAAATGCACCGTATGGCAAAATTGTAAGGTAGGCTAGGTCAAAGCTTGGTCTGTGATTGGTCGAAACGTGTTCAAGGGGCGTACACAGACGTGAGTCGCATTCCTGTTTAGTCGCGCAACGGCGGCACTCGTCTTGCAGCGACAACGGAAAATGTTCACACTGGTTTATGATGAGTGCATCGAGAACAACACATACTAGATTCCTCATCCCCAAAGGATGGAGAAAATAACCAAAGTTTTCACCCACCTTGAAAGGTTGAAATTAAAAATCTGTCTTACTTTACTTCTTAGACTGGTTTCACTTAACGGCTCCCAAGCCGATCTCGACAGTACTTTTTTTGCAGCTAACCATCGGTCTCTCGAGAATGTCAATTTCTTAGTGAAGAAGTTCAGTTCAGCTGTGCTCTGTGTGAGTTACTGTCACTCTGAACATGAATGCAAATCAGTGAACTACCGTCTGAAAGATCAACGATGTGAGCTGAATAATGCCACCAAAGACCAATATCCTGATAGCTTTGTCGACGAGTATGGCAAGGTATACTATGATGATGATGTCAACACCCCTCACTCCTCCATAATCGTAAGAAGTACTTGTAACGAGCTCCTTGATGCAGGTTTTGAGAGCGGTATCTACACTATCTTTCCCAGTGGGTTCCCGGAGGGTCTCAGGGTCTACTGTGACATGACAACCACTGGAGGAGGATGGATCGTCATTCAAAGGCGCCTAGATGGGAGCGTTGACTTCTACCGAGACTGGGCGGACTACCGGGCAGGTTTTGGCGACTTGGCAGGTGAGTTTTGGCTCGGAAACGATAACCTACGCGCCTTGACTGAGTCGGAAGGGACATGGCAGTTCCGCGCTGAATTAGAAGACTGGGACGGCGAAAAAGTTTGGTCAGAGTACGGTGTTTTTCGAGTTCACGGAGAGAATTTTAAGCTCGATCGCGACGCACAGACCGGTAGCAGTACAGCGTACACCGGCGGATCTCTAGTGATTTTTTCTACGTATGATGGTATGCTATTCAGCACAAAGGACAAGGACAATGACATCAAAACCGATGGGGACTGTGCTCAAGAACGCAAAGGAGGCTGGTGGTATAGCAAATGCTATAATGCTAATTTAAACGGTGTGTATTATAACGGAGCAAAGGAAGCTACTATAGATGGAATAACACTGTACAATGGAAAGAATGGTTTTTCAAACACAATGAAAACATGTAGCATGAAAATTCGCCGTGTAATGTAATATGAATGATCAATATTTCATTTCAAATCACCGAGGGCATAATATTTAGTGAAAATCCAATGCGGGCTTTATTTGTTGATTTTTCACTTTTGATCATCATAAAGATGTACTTAACTTACCGCGAGTGGTTTGTAAAAGAAAAGGAAAAAAAAGAAGAGAGAAATTATTGCGAGCGAACCATTTGGAAGGAGCTCGAGTCTGT
Source organism: Pisaster brevispinus (assembly GCA_023634235.1). Taxonomy (NCBI): domain Eukaryota; kingdom Metazoa; phylum Echinodermata; class Asteroidea; order Forcipulatida; family Asteriidae; genus Pisaster; species Pisaster brevispinus. Next base: position 6,499,473 of record JAMKCF010000013.1, read on the forward strand.
ATGCTCTGAAACAACTACCGGTATTAGCAATCATCAATGTAAAAAGAAACTAAATAGTAAGCTCTTCGAACCTAGCATTTCAGCATTGTATTGCCTGCCAGTAACATTGACCAAAAATAGTGTAATTGTTACAAGTTATATTTGACCCGCTCATTAGGGACTTTATAAATCCTTCACGAAGAAAACTGGGTAGTAGCCCTTATTATGGGCTTCTAAGGGATGGTTTGTGTAGAGTGGGTGTGGACTTAATGGAAATACGTCACACAATGCCAAGATCATTGTGGGAAAACTCGCGAACAGGTATACATCTTAGTACACACGCTGTATATCACTGTTAAGCAAAGTTATGTTAAAATGAGTCGTGTGTATTTTTATTATAGTACATTCTTTTTAAAATTAATCTGTGCCCAATATCCATGGCTCTACTTACCGCAGAATTCTGCGCTTACGGCCCATACATATAATTGTGTGCTTTACAGGGCATGAAAGCGCAGATTTTTGTGGCAAACAGAGCCATGAAGTTGGATCCCGATCTCTGATTGGCGAGTGCAAGTCTTAAGCCCGGTTCATACTTCCTGCGAATGCGAATGCGAAGCGAATTTTGACGTCACAGGGCCGTTTTCGCAGCGATTGTTCGCAGGAGTTGAGCACATTTTAACTGCTGCGAATTATTTGTTGCGAATTTGTGACGTCAATATTCGCTTCGCATTCGCGTTCGCAGGAAGTATGAACCGGGCTTTACGCGTGTTAGAGCTTTTGGGTTTCTCTAAGGGGTGGGTCTGAAATGTCGGCTTGGGCTGAGGCTGTTGCCAGACCTCTGTTATTTAGACATAACAGCCATAGCCGTAGCCAAAGTCACTTAATTCGCACAAGGTCTTAATAAAGCTTTAAACGCTTGAACAACTTCGAAGATTTCGAAGATTTCGAACATTTTCACATACGCATTTTTTCTGCAGTGATTACCAATTACCAATTACCAATCCCGTGTTTTGTCTTTGTTTTTAATGTGTAGCTGTCAAAGGTATCCGCACTTGTGTGACCAAAAAAGGGCGTAAGGTAAAAAAAAAAAATAATAATAATAAAAACATAAAAATTAAAAATAAATTACATGAATGTTTTTTCTTAAAAAGGGCATGTTTTTTAATGCCATTATTTGCCACTCTTTGTGGAGAGAACTTTTGTCGAGTAATTTTTAATGAACAGGGCTCGATTTTAAAGAGCTGCTTAATCAGCAATAGTGCTTAACAATTTCTGCTCCGACTAGTCACAGATGATACATGTCGAATAGTTTTTTGGCTGGTAACCTTATTCTGGTAAGCATTTTTTTAAAACTGTGCTTATCTCAATGGTTGTGCTTTTAATTAAGAAGCTCTATTAAATTGGACCCAGGATCTCATTACTAATCAAAAGAAAGTTATGAAATCCATTTTGTACTAGTAATTACGACCTTGAAGAGCCGACGAAAAACATGAAATAACAAACCTGTGAGCGGTGAGGACCAATTTGTCCTCAGAGTCACTGGGAAATACCAGCATTGAAAAAAAACACACCCAAAACAACATCACTTTTTTCAAACATCGAGCGATCAAAATTAATCGTTTTACTCATTTCAGAAAACCTGCAGCATTTCTGGCAAACACATTTTTAGGGAATTTTCCACCAGAACAATGTACCATAGTTATGAGTAAATCTGTGATATTTATAATATTCAATACTATCAATGTTATTAACACCATAAGCACTTCAAAACTAATATTAAATAAGTATGTGTGTATTGTTCAATAGCTGACGTTATAGTGCACGTCTTTTCAGCTATCATTACTGTAGTCTGAAAGCGTTTCTTGAAACGAATGTCATGTCAGATTTAAAGGACAGCTACTTTATCATAAGCATGCATAGACAGTTTGACAAATTAAACAAACTAAACCTTAGTGTGCAAAATCAATTGCTATCTTTTGTTTAATTTGATAGATTTTAGTTCGTCTAGAATTTTGTTCCAAACAAACAATGGCATTGAGATGGTTCACTCAAATAAATTGGAAGATTGTTTGACCAACCTCCCCCCTAAACAAACCCCAAACAAATACCCCCCTCAGCTTGCCCCCTCAAATAAAAACGTCCGTCTTACGCCACTGTTCAAGTCAAATGGCGCACTTTCACATGTCCCAATGTTCGAACAAGCAGAAGATGTGTTCAGTTTGTTTGTTTTATTTTTCGTTTCCATGACAATAGGCCAGCTGGAGGTGAGCACCGTAAGCTATAATTTAATCTGCATTCATAAAAAAAAATCTAATACTGTATAGTGATACCCACATATCTAAGGTCTGTTGTATTGATCGGTTGTGTAGATATTAATTATTTACGCTGCTCCTGCAGTTTCAGCGAACAACGTAACGATCGATGCGTGCGAGTAGCAACGTGTAGTGACATTGTCGTGCGACAGTTATTATCAATACCAGTAGCTGTCTCGCCTGTCTATTTAGAAGTAACTCGTCACCAGCTACCACATCACGAATAGCATTGTTCATTTGACACCTAATTGGCTTATTTCTTAAAGTAGGGCTTTAAAGGTGGGGTGTGTGTGTTTGTGCCCTTACACGTGCCAACTTACGGGGTATTTTTAACAATAGAACAATGCTACTCCACAAGGTTTTCTTTGTTCAAGTGGTACCCCACAGAGGATTTCTTTAGAAAAGGGAATAATAGAACAACAATGGAAGTACCCCGTAACTGCCATATGTAAGGGTAGGTGTGTGTGTGAGCACACCCACCGATCCTTGTGGGGTCCAAAACACAACAGAACAATGGACCCCACAAGAGAATTCTTTGTGGAACCTGGACCCCACAGGAGAATTCTTTAGAAAAGGGAATAATAGAACAACAATAGCAGGACCCCACAAGCCACCATTGGTGCGTGTGCCTTCATATTCACTACCTTATGGAGACCGATAACAAAACAGAAAAGGGAAAACAAAGGGTCTCCATAGGGAAATTGTAAAGACTGGGTTGCTCCACAAGGAATTTTGTGTACAAAGTCTATGGGAGGTTCTTAACTACAGGGACAAAGGAAAGAACAGAAGATGTCTCCACAGGGATGCAAAAAAAGAAGAAAAAAGAATGGGTGTGTGTGTGTGAGTTTGTTTTTACTTTCAAACCGGGGACCTATAACAAAAGAAGACAATAGGGTCCCCGGTTGGGTAAAGGTCCCCAGTTAGAAATTGTGTACAAAACCAATGGGAGCTGTTGCTAAAAAGTTAGAGTCCAAACAAAAGAGGGACAATAGGAGGTCCCCGATTGGAGGTGTTTACACACTTGTGTGCCCTTACACATGCCAACTTACGGGGTACTTTTAACAATGGAACAATGGACCCCACAAGGCAATTTCAATAGGAACAATAGGGCCCCACAAGGGAATTCTTTAGAAAAGGGAACAATAGAACAACAATAGCAGTACCCCACAAACCGGATCCATAAGGTTGTGTGTGTGTGAGTGTGTGTGGGGGGTGTATATTATGATAAGGAACCAGTTAATAACTTAAACTCAGTGAGGATTTTATACTTTTTTGTTCTTGAAGCCTCGGTTTGGTTCCTCCCGACTGAAAAGGGGACGAGCGCACCGTGGAAAGGTTGTTTTTTGAACAATATTACTTGCCCCCGTTTTGACAATAAATCTCAAGCGAATTTTGCCTCGATTCCATTTCACCTAGCCTACTGGGTACTACATAATGATTTTAAAAGACAGTCTGGTATTTTATTGACATGAGAGATATCTGCCTCAGTTGGATATAAGTTATCCCCACAGTGAATTCGCGGTTATGACGTCATCGATGACGAAATCTTCACCACCAGAATGACCTTTGATGAGGTACATCTTTGTCGTCGTTGCAAATAATAATTTAAAAAAATAAAAAATCCCCGACCGCAGTCGCACATCCTTGCATGTCAGAGGACATCTTTCAATTAGGCATGTTTACATTTTTGCTGGCAGTTGCTGGCACCTTGCTGGGCGCTGCAAACTGCGGGAAAAAAACATTAGTTCAAAAGATGAAGACAAGGGGCTTAAATTTTCTTGTGAAATTCCAACAAAATTACAGGAAGGAAATCTTTACAGCTATGATCAAATAACAACTAGGCTAAACACAAAACAAACAGTGATAAATAGTTGGAGTGATTTTGTCCATTAGGTGATACCTAACTTAAGACCCGCAGATGTAGCCCACAAATGTTGAATTTGTACGAGTCTTTGATGCAGGGCGCCGCGAGCAGCTCGAAAAACGCTATACTTTAAAAATCAAAGGAGGGGACCAAGTTTTCCCAATAAAAATACGACAAAAAACAGGGAGGAAAACTTGAATAAATCAAATAACTCAAAGCGAAGATAAAAAGTCCAGTTAGTTAAAATGATTTCGTTCATGAGTTGATATTTAACTAAAGACAGCCTATTGGTGAAAGTCCGAATGGTACACAAATCTTTCAGTTTCAAAACAGCCATTGAGCACCATTACCAAAATCAATAACCCCGTTCCTGAAAAGCTAGCAATGACGTCCTTGTATATATTTATTACATTTGCTGTTGTATAAGACAAAAGAGAGAGAGAATCTACCCCCTCCCCTGCAGACGCTGGTCCTTAATATTGAGCGTTTTAGAAGACCGTTTTGGTGACTAAATAAAACAGTAACCGTTTTGTTTCAAACCGACTTAAAAACATCGACTTAGTTAATAAGTCACTCGAATCACGAATGCCAACCGTTGCAGGCCCGGCGCTTCGTTTTTAAATTGGCAAGGGCACCGAGGCGTTTTCTCCTTGGTATTTAAAGGGCATCTCTATGAGGAAACTGTAAATTCTATTGGACCATTTTAAGGGGGCACCAGGGCAATGGCCAGAGGCAACGGATGCAATTGTTGCCATTGCGTTGCATTGCATTATACCAGTGTTCTGATAAACTGTCGGCAAATTGCATTTTGGTATCAAAACAGTTGAAGACATGTCTATTATTAAGAACAACGCAATCCGTCACAAAATCAAACAGCGCGCGCCTGTCGTGAGCATCATTACCTAAAGAATTTCGGCTTTCAGATGACGCCACGAGCTCAAACAGCGCCCTCTGTGAGGTAAAAGAATTTTAGACTAACTGTTGGCTTAGTCCAAACATCTGACGTCACACTTTGAGGCTCGTGAACAACGCCAGATACCAGCTTGAGCAACTTGCAGGATCCTGTCAGTTGCTGCGCATCTTTTCACACGGCAGAGATTCTGAGTCTATACACACGTGTTCACACATTACATTGTTAACAAAACATACATCAATTTATTGCTATCAATGTGAGGACTTTCCTTTGTCCCTCTAACTAATAACACTCTCCATAGACTTAGCGCATGAAAAAAATGTGAGGACACAAAAATACAAAGGATTCCAATGTGAGGACAGCATTGTCCCTTTTGTATTCCTTTGTTCTACTGTCCCCACTCTTATGGTATTACCATTACAACATTACATGCAAACATTATGTACACTCGCGCAGCAGAAGACGATCGAAAAGTTCCTGCTGATTGGTGTAGCTGACAAACACTTCACGTCGGAGCAGACCAATCATAACACAGATATGGAAAGCTTACGTCACTGCACGTTTATCCAATGAAATCATCGAGTCTGTAAAACCAGTGCCTGTCTTAAGTGTCTTTGTCCTTGCGGATAAAGACAGGGAACCAGTCTACTGTTGGCTTGGCCCCATCGGTCTTAGAGGCGATGGGGACGAGCAAAGACTAATTGGATTCACGTCCATGGTAACTGGCATTTTCAAGAATTGATCAGCGTGTGCTTTTATTTTAAATGTGAGAGTGTTTCCCCGCTGTTGGCAGTATTGTTTCATGGTTTCTACCAAAGGTTCATAGCAATGCAATTCGTAACCAACGATAACGTACAGGAAAATGTGTGACGTACCTAACATGGGCGTACACTACGAGCGCGCCAGTATCTAAACGCTACGAGTGCGTCATGAGGGTTTCAACAAAATCCTGTCCTTGGCAATACGTCACGACCACTGTATGAATTATCAGACGAAATTGCTATCTGGGGAACAAAAGCTCGGGGGGGGGGGAGAATCTCCTGCCACACCAGACTCAAGGTCAATTTGACAATCATAACTAATTTAAATGTTCTAAGCTTCCATTTGATACCTAGAACCCCCACCCCATCAAAAAAAAAGGAAGAAAAAGGAACAAAATCTGTTAAGGATTAGTGGCAGAAAATAAAAATAAAAACTTACGTAGAGGCTGCACTTTTAGTGCTCAGGCTGACATCAACATTTGCATGTTGCGGGTATGAATATTCATTAGATCTATACACGCTACACAGTCATACGCACATTGTCTATAGATGTGAACATGGACACACCTCACTCCATAACGGCCCAAGACATGTGAGTTGTACTGGGTTCAGCAGTGTAGCCCGGGGGGTGGGGGTAAAAAACCTGATACATATTGAGCCCTCAAAAAAGGAACGGAATGCTAACAAAATCATCACGACACGACCCACCATTAAAAAACATGGCCCCGCCCCCATCCCCACTGAAAAGCAACATTAATTGAGTTACATTCAATGTCAAAGTGATGAAATTGCATTTGCAAGACAACACACACACATAAACCACAATTTCTATGCAGCCATCGATCATTGCAGCCACAACATTCTTTTCATGTTTGAACGTGCATGAAAACCCCAACAAAGCATAAACCATACACCCTGCCATAAACTGTTGGCTCTTGAACTAAAACCAGCTCATCGGGTGCACATTTCACATGTTGGTTGAAGGGTTAGTTTCAATTTGAAAACTAGAAAACAAACCTGAGATGAAAACTTGAAAACATAAATCTTGTTTTCGCTGATCTACTAAAAAAAAAGAAGTTTGTTCGAACAAAACTCATCTTTATTGGAACAAAGATTAATCTTATTCACACACAAAAAAATTCGTTCGAACAAAACATACATTCGTTTGAACAAAACTTTGTTTTTTGAACGAAAAAAAAACCTTGACAACTTTGGGCAAGGTTGATTTAGTTAGACAAGCTAGTTAAACTATGCATACAGCGTTCGAGTGACATTTAGATAAACTATAGTCAAGTCTAGTCGACTCTAGTCACCAACATGAACTTGCTCTATAATAACGTCACCGTATGGCAAAATTATGACGTAAGTTAGAGCTTGGCCTGTGATTGGTAGAAACTTGTTCAAGGGGCGTACACAGTCGTGCGTCGTGTTCCTGTTTAGTCGCGCAACGGCGGCACTCGTCTTGCAGCGACAACGGATAACAGTCACACTGGTTTATGATGAGTGCATCGAGAACAACACATACTAGATTCCTCATCTCCCTTTTGCAAAAATCCCCGAAGTCATGGTTTATTCATAAAGTTGTCTTTATATATTATCACGGATAGGATTTTTTGTGTCCGTGGCAGCCGCAGTACCCCCATAATATACATTTCGCTGGTACTTTATCGTTGATTTGTATTTCTGCGGGCCTTAGCGGGGAACCATGAAATAACACAGCCAAAGGCGGGAATCACACATCAAAGATCAAAGAATAGGGGTAACCAGAGGGGGCGACAAAATCCACATAAAAATACAATCAAGGCACCTATAGAAAAAGAGATGTAAAATAAGATGCCAATAAAAGCATACTAAAAGAAAAACAATCAACAACTTTGATAAAAAAAGAAAGAACCCAAAACAATGAAATAATTACTAGAGCAAAGTTCCCTGATCCCCTCTTCGCCCCCGGGGTAAACTGAAGTTGCATGAAGAAGCGAAAGTCGAAAAGGACTACTTGGCTAGCGGCAGTCGGCGGCACAGCCAGAAATAAAACAAATGTGAATTTTGTTTCAAGAAACAAGTCATTTTTGCTCTTTCATAAACAGCGATGGAACGGCAGTGTCTTTAATCCTCTCGCCATGAGCCGAGTGTTTTGATGCCAACAGTTTATCGTCAAGGCAACGGTCAACGTTCGTGCTTCTATAATCGAATTCGTCTTAAAGTCAGTTTGATAAATCGTGCGGTTTTGTAATGACCAGAAAAATACCTCTTTTACGTTTAATTAAAGAACAGCATCTGTGGACGTCTAAATACCCTTGGCCTAAAATGGGAACGGAGTCATCAGTTCTGTAAATATGAATTAAAAACAACAAACAACAAACAAAACAAAAAATCTTTTACAAGGACTTGGCCTATAGGAGATTTCATTTTCGTGGATATGTTTCAGTATTAAAAGCCGTTTGTATAATCTATCCAGAAGAACTGGTAATAATTAATGCATAGAGGCCTCGGCTATTGCGACGAAAATGCCCACAGCTATAATTATTATGGAATAGAAAATACTGACCTTTGTTGAGGTACATCTTTGTCCTCGTTGCGAAACGAACTGAAACGAAACGAAACGAAACGAAGCGAAACAAAACGAAACGAAACGAAACGAAACGAAACGAAACGAAACGAAACGAAACGAAACGAAACGAAACGAAACGAAACGAAACGAAACAAAACAAAACAAAACATTGCAAGGTAGAACTACGAACACAGCACTATTTTAATTTTTCATGATTGTGTTTAATTTATTATTTACTCTTAATTAAAGTCGTCGCTGCTGTTTTTATAGTTATATTATCTTTTCAAATAAATGATGTGACTTTGATAGCGTTTAGTCAACATATTTTAATCTTTTATGGGTATTTGCTGGAACCGTACAGGGCGCCGCCAACGGCAGGACAAAACACTTGTTCAAAAATCGAAGGGGGGGGGGTGGGACACTAGATTTCCCAATCAAATACCCACAAAAATTTACAGGGAGGAAAACTTCACAGTTATGATCAAATAGTAACTAACCAAACGCAAAGTAAACAAAGATAAAAGTCCAATTAGATGAAGTGATTTCTGAATGGTAAGCAAATCTTTCAGTTCAAAACAGCCATTAAGCATCTTTATCAAAATCAATAACCGCCTTCCTGAAAAGCTACCAATGACGTCCTTGTATGGCATTTTCTATTGTATAAGACAAAAGGGAGAGAGAATCTAACCCCCCCCCCCCCGCAGACGCTGTTCCTTAATATATTGAGCATTTTAGAAGATCGTTTTTGGCTACTAAAACAAATCACACGATGTTTCAAACTGAATTGAAAAAAACATCGAATCAAGAATGCCGACCGTTGCAGGCCTGGTAATTCGTTTTTGAAAGGGCAAGGGCACCAAGGTGTTTTCTCCTTGGTAGAGGGCACCTCTATGAGGAAGAGGATTGCTTCCGTTGCCTCAGTGAAGTATCGGGCCTTATGTTATGATAAACTGTCGGCAAAAATTTCATTTTCGTGTCAAATCAGTTGAATAAACGCCTTTACAATGCAGTCTGTCACAGTGCACGCCTATCGTTACCACTACCTAAAGAATTTCGGCTTGCATATGGCATCACGAGCTGAAACAGCGCCCTCATTGAGGTAAAAGAAAGAACTCTGTCCTACTGTTGGCTCGGCCCCACCGGTATTGAAGGCGACGGGGACGAGCAAAGACTAATTGGATTCACGTCCATGGTTGGCATTTCAAGGATTGATCAGAGTGTGCTTTTATTTTAAATGTTAGAGTTTCCCCCACTGTTGGCAGTATTGTTTCATGGTAATACGCCACGACAACTGTATAAATTATTCATGAGTTCTCCAGAATTTCTTGCAAATCGAGGTTTTCTTGGCCGTGGAATGCTGATCAAAATAAATCAGTGGCGCAACGGGGGAGGGGGGGGGGGGGAGTTGCGGAGGGCGGAGGGTGGGGGTACGTGCCTCCATGGTTTCCGTGGCCCACTCGGGTGCCTGCCCCGAAATCTGGACTTTTGAGATTAAAAGTAACAAGAGTAAAAGGTTACAGGGTATAAGCTAAAATGTAATAACTTGATAATTTCAATGTGTTAAAAACTGCTTTTCTGTTTTCGTTCCACCCAGTCGATGTATTTTATTTAATTCTCACGTCAGTTTATCTCATAAAGGAATAATAAATGGCAAGACAAGAGCCCTAAAGAGACTTACTCAAGAGAAACGCAAACAGAAACTTCAGTTTTAATTGGCTATGGATGTGTGTTGCTTATTACAACAAGTATCGGTATTTCAAACAACATGTTTATAGAGGTGGTAGGTCATTAAAGATATACTGCCGGTGTCAATGGGGATTTTGCCCCACGTTGTGTGTGTCCCCCGTACGGGAAACTATCAAGGGATGAAGAAAGTTGAGTCAAAAGAGGGCGCTATCAGACGAAATTGCTACACAATTCACTATTATGGGGAACAAAATCATCCCTGCTACACCAGATTTCATGTCAATTTGACGATCAAAATAATGTAAATGTGACGTTGCTACTCGCGACACAAATCACCATTGCTGTACTTGATCATGGCAGCCAAAACAAGTTTTCATTTTTTTTACATGCACGAAAACCCTAGCAAAGATTAAGCCATTATTTTTTGGTGTTTGAACTAAAACCAGCTCATCGGGTGCTGATTTAAAATGTTGGTTGAAGGGTTAATTTCAAAATTGAAAACTAGAAAACAAAACTGAGATGAAAAATTTAAAATGTCAACTTTGTTTTCGCTGAGTTACTCTGAAATTAGACCTCCCCTGTTTAGAAAACTAGCGCAAAAACCTTGATTTTCACTTCAAAAAAATGTACCTTTCCCCAATTTTAATAACCTCAGAGTGTTTTTTTATATGTTAGTTGTTTGTTTGTATTTATTTATTTACTTGTTAATTTTATTTAGAACATCGCGCATTATACACGTATAAGAAAGTTCGGGTACTAACCTTTAGTCAATTTGCAATTTAAATTACGCATGCGTAGACTGTGTTTCACTCGAACGCATCTAGACGATTGACTCGTCCAAGTTTGGCAACAAGGTGACGTAACGAACATAAACACGTCATAATAAATTTGCTAAAGTTCCTGTACATCAAACAATAATTTGCCAAGGTAATAATAATAGTTTTCTTATTGAATGGCATATTTTATAGGCAAAAACCTACAATATCGTAAAACCACTAGTCTAGGTTATGAGATTTTGTTAAAATTAACTGTGCGTGTGATAACAAAATTGTACAAAACTGTCTTTGTCACGTGACTTAACCGCCATCTTGAAAACATCACGTAACTCCGTGAGTTGACTTTCGGATCAGGCTGATCCATTTTGACTAGCTAGTTAACCAATGAACGTTCGAGTGACATCTAGATCGACTATGGTAAAGTCTAGTCGACTCGCTTAAGTTACCCACCTTAAGGACTGTTCAGGGTTGGATGAAATTGAATTTCAGCAAAATTGAATAAAAAAAAAAATTCAATTGTTGTAATTTAACAAAAATGGAAATTAGTGCCTACGGCGTGCGCACCTTCGTTTCTCGCAGGAATAACTTGGTTTAGAATCAACAGAATCGTATTGCAAAAGTATGACGTAGGTCAAAGCTCGGCCTGTGATTGGTCGAAACGTGTCCAAGGAGCCTACACAGTCGTGAGTCGTATTCCTGTTTAGTCGCGCAACGGCGGCACTCTTGCAGCGACAACGGATAATTTCAGTCACACTGGTTTATGACGAGAGCCTCGAGAACACCACATACTAGATTCCCCATCTCCCAAGGATGGAGAAAATTACCAACGTTCTCATCCACCTTGAACACCGGAGCGGACCCCTTCTCTTCTCGATAAGTGCACTGGGTTCTTTTACCTGCGTTACACAACACACGGGACCAACGGCTTTACGTCCCATCAAAAGGACGAAGCAATCATGGTTAACTGTCTTGCTTAAGGACACAAGTGTCACGACCGGGACTTGAACCCACACTCTGCTGAGTCGGAAACACCAGAGCTTAAGTCCGGTGCTCTTATCCGCTCGGCCACGACACGCCATGAAAAAGTTTTATAAACATTTTTTTTCAAAGTGCCAATGAAATTTATAATATTGAATTGCCAGCAGTGCCCCCACCCTTGTCTCCCTGTAAAAAAATTACCCTAGTTACGCCGCTGAGAGGTTCTCTTTAATTCACAAGGAGAAAATACCTATGAGCCCTTGCCTGGTCAAAAACGACGTACCAGGCTTGCAATGGTTGGCATTCGTGGTTCTAGCGACTTATACACTAAATCGATGTTGTTTTAAAGTCGGTTTGAACTTTCACGGCCAATGTTTGATTTAGTCTGCCTAAACGATCGTCTAAAGCAATAAATATATTAAGGACCAGCGTGACAGCGTCTGCGGGGGCTTAGATTCTCTCGACCTCAAAAGAGGAGTTATAAACCAAGGGTTTCTCTTTTTCCCTATACAATACATAATGCAATTTTTTTTATATAAAAGGACGCCACCGGTAGCTTTTCAGGAAGGCAGTTATTGATTTTGGTAAAAATGCTCAATGGCTGTTTTGAACTCAAAGATGAGTGTACCTTTCGGACTTTCATCAACAGACGGTCTTTAAAGATCCACTAATGAACGAAGTCACTCCAACTAATTTGACTATTTATCCTCGTGTTTAGATGTGATTTGGTTATAACCGCGAAGTTTTCCTCCCTTTAGTTCGTTGAAATTGTTTGGAAAACTCCACCCCCCATTCTTCAATTTTTGAACTAGTGTTTTTCCCACCGTTGGCGGCACCCTGTGAAGGGTGCCCAGCAAAGACCCATACACATTAAAAATCTTCGGGCCACACGCCACCAAACTCACATGAAAATGTAACAATATTGGGGGGTGGGGGGAAGCATAATCGACTCTAATAAAAATTAATTAAACAATTAAAAACAATCATGCGAAGCATAATATTGTTGTGTTTACGGTCCTACCGTACAATATTTTATTTTGTTTACAAATAGGGACAATAGGTGCTTGAAAGCCAGGTCATATGTACGAAAGATGTCCTCTAAAATGCAAGGACGAGCGACTGCGGTGGCAGTCGGGGATCGATTGTTTTGCAACGAGGACACAGATGTACCTCAACAAAGGTCAGTCTGATAGAGCTTTTGTCATCGATGACGTCATAACCGCAAACTGGCCGTGGAGGTGATTTAAATCTAACTGAGGCAGACACCAGACTGTCTTTGAAAACCCCTTAAGTGAGCGCTGGTCATGACATGACTTGTCACATTTAAAAAATGTATTTTATCTTTTCCTCCAAAGTGCAAAGACCCGGGGAGTTAAAGAACTTGATACCCTAAACTGGACCATTCCACATGTCTAAGAGGGGGATCAGGCCCCACAATTGTAGCAGGCTTGCAGTCTTGCTGACAGCCTGTGGTAGGTTTTTAGTTTTACAAATCCCCCTCCCTCCGACAATTACAAATTTTGGCTTACCGGAGAGCCAGTATTTAGTGGAATAACTTCAAAAAAGATCAATCATCCAGTTTATTCATGAAATGTATTTAATTTGATTTGTTTGTAGTACTATTTATTTATCACTTTGATTTCAAACATCATACATACAAATACACAAGAAAATAAATGCACCGTATGGCAAAATTGTAAGGTAGGCTAGGTCAAAGCTTGGTCTGTGATTGGTCAAAACGTGTTCAAGGGGCGTACACAGACGTGAGTCGCATTCCTGTTTAGTCGCGCAACGGCGGCACTCGTCTTGCAGCGACAACGGAAAATGTTCACACTGGTCTATGATGAGTGCATCGAGTACAACACATACTAGATTCCTCATCTCCCAAGGATGGAGAAAATAACCAACGTTTTCACTCACCTTGAAAGGTTGAAATTTAAAATCTGTCTTACTTTACTTCTTGGACTGGTTTCACTGAACGGCTCCCAAGCCAATCTCGACAGTACTTTTTTCGCAGCTTACCATCGGTCTCTCGAGAATGTCAATTTCTTAGTGAAGAAGTTCAGTTCAGCTGTGCTCTGTGTGAGTTACTGTCACTCTGAACATGAATGCAAATCAGTGAACTACCGTCTGAAAGATCAACGATGTGAGCTGAATAATGCCACCAAAGACCAATATCCTGATAACTTTGTCGACGAGTATGGCAAGGTATACTATGACGATGATGTGAACACCCCTCACTCCTCCCTGTTCGGTTGTAACGAGCTCCTTGATGCAGGTTTTGAGAGCGGTATCTACACTATCTTTCCCAGTGGGTTCCCGGAGGGTCTCAGGGTCTACTGTGACATGACAACCACTGGAGGAGGATGGATCGTCATTCAAAGGCGCCTAGATGGGAGCGTTGACTTCTACCGGGACTGGGCGGACTACCGGGCAGGTTTTGGTGACTTGGCAGGTGAGTTTTGGCTCGGAAACGATAACCTACGCGCCTTGACCGAGTCGGAAGGGACATGGCAGTTCCGCGCTGAAATAGAAGACTGGGACGGCGAAAAAGTTTGGTCAGAGTACGGTGTTTTTCGAGTTTACGGAGATAACTTTAAGCTCGATTGCGATGAACAAACCGGTATGTCAGCGCAAACCAACAGAGATCTACTTATATTCAATCAACAGTACGATGATATGTCATTCAGCACAAAGGACAGGGACAATGACATCGAACCCGATGAAGACTGTGCCCAAAAACGCAAAGGAGGCTGGTGGTATGGCAATTGCTATAAAGCTAATTTAAACGGTGTGTATTATAACGGACCAAGGGTAGCTACTGATGGGATAGTAGTGTACAGTTGGAAGAATGGTTATCACACAGTGAAATCATGTAGCATGAAAATTCGCCGTGTAGTGTAAAGTTATTGATAAAATTGTATTGCAAATAACCGAGAGCTCAATATTTGCTAAAAAAGCCAATGCAGGCGTTATTGGTGGATTTGTATAGATATTGATGATCATAAGAATGTACATTTTTAACGCGCGTGGTTTTTTCAAACAGATGAGAGATAAAAAGAATATTGCGAGCGAGCGATTTGGCAAGAGCTCGAGTCTACTTGGACTGTGACGTTGCAATAGAAAGGTCTGTAGCCTATAAGCAAGTCTTGCGTGTATCGAAAATGAGAAAATAACTCGAAACGAAGACTAAAATGATTTTTCTAATAATTCAAATTTTCTTTTTAAATGTTATTTATACGAAATTCTTGAAAATGATAACAATAATACTCTAGCAATTTGTTAAAAAGACAAATCAAACTTTTATGAAACTCAAATAATTTGTTACAAATTAGATTGAAATTGAGTAACCCCATTTGCCGATCAGTGACTAATTGGTGCGACCATTACGAAGGATGAATGATAACATGAACGACAATTGGGCAAAATTCTTAATTGATTACAAGTAGCCTGGAACGGAGGTCAAGTGTTATTCTCGGCTTTTCTTTGTTTACTTTCATAAATATGTTTGTTGAATGAATGAATGTATTTCATGGCTCAATTTAACTTTCCCAGCAATAAACAACATCGCTCTCACTCTCATGAGACTTGCAAAGTTAATCCATGTTTTGTCTAATTTCTATGACAACAGGCCAACTGAAGTTTATGATTTAAATTACGGTAGAATGGTAGACACATTAAATATTTGCCTTATTTTGTTTACTGTAACGATGAAGGGGCAGTGTGGTATACAAACTAGAGTCACATTTTTACGGGGCAAAAGGGTGTGCACTATTTTTCCTAGGGGGCACTTCTGGCCAACTGTAGTTTCCGTTAGCGTTTCTCTTAAACATGCCCTTTTAAGTGCTCTTGTTGTGACGTTAACTTAAAAACAAAATCTGCCGAGAGTGTAAACAAACCCCAAATGCCTGCGTTGAAATGAAAAAATAGTTTTACAAAACATTGAAATTACAATTGTCATTAAAGCTTCTAAATTGTAGTAACTCACAGTCTGGTAATTTCATCTCAAAAGTCCAGATTTGAAGTGGGGGTAGTGTGCACGTGCCCCCGCCCCCAATGAGGGTCTTACTTCTCTGGAGGATTGGTACCGGTGTTAATTTGTATAACATGTCAGCAATCAGATTGAATCTATTTGTGCAAAGCGTTAATTACCAATCCCGTGTTTTGTCTTCGAAGCACATGCGTCACATTAGTAATTCTCAAAGATTGATTATCCACACTTGATGTGACCCAACATATCCATGAAATAACAAACCTGTGAAAGTTTAAGCTCAATCGGTCGTTGGAGTCAAAAGAAAAAAAGTGGGAAAAACTGTGGACATTTTAAGCTTTCTTACCAGCTTTATCTAGCACTCTGTAGACCGACTATTGAATATGCCAGTCCGATATATGGGACCACCCCAAAAAGTGCAATATAAATCGTACTGAAAAGGCCCAGCGTGATTTTACCAGATTCATTTTAGACACATTTTGCCACATTTTGTACTCCAAACTATTATTGCATCATATTATCGAAGAGAAATACACACACCGTTTATTTACAATAAATGCTTCACTATTGGCAAAGCTGACAAAAAGAGTATACTTTCGGATCGAGTGGCAATAATTTAGGTAAGGGGATTGTTTTTTTTTTTTTTATTCCTTGTTGCTCAAACCCAGCCGAAAAAAAGGACGGGATAGTTTTTTAACCACAACAAAGTATGCATTATATTGCTAATAAATTACTGGAACTCATCCATATTGACATTGTTAGCCTTGCAAAATTAAACTTATTTGTTATATCTGGAGCATGTTTTTCACAATTTGGAGGAGAAAATAGAAAGCTTAAAATATATAGATTTAAAATCCTGTTTTGATTGCAATTCTCGGACTACAACGATAATTTTAAGCTGTACGTTTGAAAATTAACATAAAATGTAAATTTGCAGTTAAGAAACCGAACCAGTTCTGAATGTATTGTATAAAAGCTGACGTTATTGCGAACGTCTTTTTAGTTTAATATATGATTACTGCAGTCTAAAATGCCCTAACTGTTTTTAAAACTATTATCATGTCAGATTTAAAAGGACAGCTGTTTTATCAAAAGCATGAAAATACAGTTGAAAGTTTCCCGAAATGAATGCTATTGTAATCAAAGCAAGTCCAATTTGACAAATAAAAACGTGTGCATAATCGATTGCTATAGTTCGTATAGAATTTTTGTTCCAAACAGTTAGTGGCATTGAGATGGTTTACTCAAATATATTGGAAGATTGTTTGACCAGGAAAAAAAATTAATGGAAAAGAAAAAAAGAAAAAAAACTATAAAGATGATTTTCCTTTTGATCAGCGTCCACAGTCGATAAAATCCGGCTTTCACTAAAAAATCCCCGAAGTCATGGTTAATTCATAAAGTTGTCTTGACATATTATCACGGATAGGAATGTGTGTGTCCGTGGCAGCCGCAGTACCCCAATAATATACATTTCGCTGGTATTTTTTGGGGGTAAGCCGTCGTCTTTGTTAAGTTGTTGTTTTAAGAAACAAGTCAGTTTTTGCTCTTTCACTAACAGCGATGGAATGACAGTGTCTTTAATCCTCTCGCCATGAGCCGAGTGTTTTATGCCAAAAGCTTATCGTCGAGGCAACGGTCAACGTTCCTGCTTTTATAATCAATTTCGTCTTGAAGTCAGTTTGATAAATCGTGCGGTTTTGTAATGACCAGAACAAGACCTCTTTTACGTTTAAATAAAGAGAAACATCTGTGGACGTCTAAATACCCTTGGCCTAAAAAGGGAACGCAGTCATCAGTTTTGTAAAAAAACCCAAAAAAACCCCCAAAACAACAAAACAAACAACAAACTTTTACAAGGCCTTGGCCTATAGGAGATTTCATTTTACATGGCAATGTTTCAGTAAGCCGTTTGTATAATCTATCCATGAGAACTGGTAATAATTAATGCATACAGGCCTGGGCTATTGCAACGAAAATGCCCACAGTTAATTAAATGGAATAGGAAATACACCTTTATTATGACGGCCTATCTTAGAGTCTTAAAGTCAACTTTACACTTGGCTTTACAAATGTTCATCTATTAAGAAAAACCCCACAACATAAGAAAATACTAAAACACGCACATTTGATTGAATATGTAAAACTATATACACATTTTTTTGAATATTTAACAGGAATAGGAATGAATTCGTTCAGCATTCTCTCTTGCTTATGTATTTATGTAATTGTCACAAACGGCAAAGTAACAGATAATCTACCAGACATTTACTTAAATTTAAAGATTGAAGTCAAATTTCCTTTGATCAAATTACGCCTTCTTGTTCGCCATCTATGTTTTGTCGGCATTTATGGTCAAGTTCACGGAAGAGCTGACGTTGGCCGTTGTTCGACTAAGTTCATCCCGGTCTAGTCAACAGTGGTTGGACTACGCTACTCGACTGATCGGCAGCAGCCCCATGACCCTACGGCACCGGTCTCACAGGCCAAGTGATTTTATTGGATAAAAAAAAAACCCATACGAAAAAACCCATATAATTCAGTTTGCCTTTCGAGGTTAAGAGTATGCAAGTCTCCACAGACTAAAACTTAAACTCAAATTTTAGTGAAGAGGTTCCGTCTCTGTAAAAAAAAAATCTTCATAACATTGAACAAACTGACTCCTTTAAATATCAACAGTTGGTCTACGTCAATCTGTAGAGACGAGAACGTCAGCTGTTACTATGCCACCGTTGTTCCGGTAAAACTGTCGGCAAACTGCATTCACTTTCAAAACACAACTCAAGGCAAGGAAAACACAGTCAGTCCATCGCAGTGACAGACCGAAGACTGACTCCAAACAAAAACAAACAGACAAACAAGCAAACAATGAAAAAACCTCTGCCGATACAATTTGATGGCTTTATATTTAGTAAATTCAGCCCACACAAAGCCTAGCAATGAGGCTAAACTGTCCATCTTCGTCCTTCATTTCTACCGGTGAAACAATTGACGTACATGTACATGTACATTCCGTTGCACGCATTTGTCTCATGCTGTAATTACTCCACGGAGTTTTTATGTTTTCTTTTTTGCTTTTGAGCTCAGCTGTCGCGGGAAATTTCATGTCCTAGAAGTCTTTACAAGAAAACTCTTGACATCACGAAAGCCCAAATGCTGTTCTTATTGACAGTGCACTTAAAAACACTACAAAGAGGTTGTATGCATTGTCTTAACCATTGTCAGCTCATTATGCCATGATATCTTAAGCTGGACCATGCCAATCAACATGGGACAGTGGTTTCGTTAGAAGGGGGCAGGACAAAATTCTGCCAGTATCCTTTGTGTACTAAATCGGTATATCATTCGTCAATGGAGTGAAACCAAATTATAAAACTTAATTAACTGAATAATTAAGCATACAAACAAGCTTAAATTAACCCATGTAGTACCTGGGCATGTTAACAGCACAATTAGATAAAAGAAATGGTTGCACAATGCAAAACAAACCCTCTTGACCTATGGGACAAAACTTGTCAGAATGTGCTAACAACGCACGACAGGGACGTTGCAACCAAGCATAATATCTCACTCAGTGCATGGTTATAAGAAATACCAAGTCAACAGTTTTCATGATGCGGTTACTGGTGGTACACTGAAAAATTGGAGTGTTAAAAATGACACCATGGGGTGTTGTGACCTACCTTAGAGAGAATCAAACATAATCACATGATGTTATGTTGGTCTACACGACTCACGACTGTGTACGCCCCTTGAACACGTTTCGACCAATCACAGACAGAGCTCTAACTACGTCATAATGTGCATTTATTTTCCAAGTTGTTAAGTTTGCATAATCATGGGCGATGTTTGAAATAAAAATAACAAATAAATAAAACTACAAACAAATTATTAAATAGAAATAAGTGAATATAAAAATTAATTTCTATGCCCTAGTTTTCTAATTGGAGACGGTCTAATTTCAAAGTAAATCAGCAAAAACAAGACTTAAGTTTTCTATTTTTCATCTCGGGTCTATCTTCTAGATTCTTGGTTCCAGACGTCGATCTTGTCGAAAGATCGGCTCGCAGGGTTAACATTCAAATCTACCTTATCCAGGGTGACAGGAGATTCTTTGTGCCCCCCCCATATCACATTGTTTTGTGTAGCACATCTGTCCGAAAGCGCCCTCTTTTGAATAATTTTCCTCAGCCCATGTTAATGATAAGCATGATTGACACACTGAAGGTCAAAATCCCAAATGACACCGGCGGTGTATCTGTATAGAACATAATAATCTCAGACAACAAACCATTTTTTCGATCATTTTTGGAAAGTTAGCAGTCGAGTTTTGAGGTTTATCCGAAACGCGAACACCACCAAATGCAAGTGATTATTAAATTGACTAGACCTTCGGAGTAAAAAAGAAAGAAAGAAAGAGACAGAAAAACCCCGTGAACTAACCAGTAGGCCCTAGCTACTGCCCCAGCCAGGCCAACAACCCATGTGCGCAACATTGGTTAATTCGTCCCTAAATGTCACGTCCTTCAATGCCCAGCGCCGACACTTTGGAAAAAAAGTTTTAGAGGGGGGGGGGGGGCAAAAGGGATGCACCTTTTTTCTGGTGGGGCACTTTCGGTCAATTAAAACAGACTGTAGTTTGTCACAATACTTAGCTAATACAGTGTAACATTATACTTAAGTCAAATCTCATAAGTCCACATATCAAATGAGGGCACACGGAGGCACGGACATAAATTGTGTGCGTGTGTGTGAGTGTTGGGGGGGGGGGGCAAAATCCCTTATGACAACGATTTATTAGTCCAAGTTTACCTCTTTTCAATTTTGTTGAAATTAGAAATTTGGTTGGATAGCCCCCTCCCCCACCCGTCTTCGATTTTTGAACTAGTGTTCTTCCCGCCGTTGGCGGCGCCCTGAAAAAAGACTCGGGGTGCACCACACTATTAACTCCTGTAGTAACCAAAGCTAAATGCTAAGTATAAAACAAAATACTCAACAAATATTTAAAGTCTCTCAGTCTCATAAAAACCAATCAGCCAATCAGATATATTTTCAGACAACTAAACTTCAGATTTATATTCAATTTTTGGTAGGTCAGCCGTTTGGAATTTTCGCTAATTACCCTAACAAAAAACACCCCGACATGTGTTTTTTCCAAAACCGACTCGTTGCCAGTTTCCATGAGGCATTCAGCCAACTAGAACCATTTTTAAAGCCTAAATTTATCAAATTTTCTCAAAAGTTGAGACACGCAACCCCAGGTTGTGACACATTGTTAAAATTACACAAATCTATTAATTGCATGACCTCCAAAATGTTATTATTCAAAATATTTTGAGGGCCTACAAATTATGATAATCAGCTTGGCGCATGAATTTTGGCGCTGGAGACTGAACCAAGACTAGCAGAAACAAACTGATCTCATCTCCGATATCAACGTTTACCTCTTTACAATTTTGTTGAAATTTGATTGGAAAAACTAGCCCCCTCCCCCGTCTTCGATTTTTGAACTAGTGTTTTCCCGCCGTTGGCGGCGCCCTGCAAAGACTAAAACAAAATCTGCCGACTACACGGCGCCATCAAAGTCACATCATTTATCTGAAAAGCTATAGTAAAAATACAGCAGGAACAGGTTTAATAAACGTTAATTTTAAAATCAATCAAACCAAGCATAATATTGTTGCGCTCATGTTCCCACCTTACAATAGTTCGTTTGTTTCCAAATAGGGACAATAGTACTTAAAAGCCAGTTCTATTGTTGACCTTTGACACGCAATGATGAGCGACTGAGGTGGTGGTCGGGGCCCAATTGTTTTGCAACTGTTAGGAGAACACACCTCAACGCTGTCAATCATTCTCCGTTGACCACAATGGGCGGCGCTAATCCGTTATGGCTTCACTGTGGAGGTGATTTATATCCAAGTGAGGCATATATCTCTCATGCCAAATAATACCAGACTGTAAAGTATCTGGTAAAAGTATAATTACCGTACCAGAGTCAATTCGGCCGGAAACGTTGTACTTCCTTTTTCTAGGACAGAGGCAGGAAGAAAAACTTTCCAATTTAGGGGGAGTCTGATGGCAGCTGCATCAGTCGTTTGAAACTTTTAAATAACCAGATTAGTAATTCCTGGTTTGGTAGCTATACTTTTTTACGAAGCACTTTTTAAATAACAGAAAATGTTGTTCTTTTTTAATGCTAATGATTTTTTTTGCATCTGTGCACAAGCTGGGACCCATGGGAGACCAGTAGTTACCGATGAATAGGCCACCCAGTGGAACCTAGAAGTAAGTGAATAAATAAATAAAAAAGCACCACTGCTGCACTCGATCATCACATCCAAATAAAGTTACTATTTGAACGTGCACCGAAACCCTAGCAAAGCATAAACCATTAACTTTTGGTTTTGGAACTAAAATAAGCTTAGCTGGTGCATACTATACACGTGGTTGAAGGGTTAATTTCAAAGTAAAAACTAGAAGGTAGACCCGAGATGAGAAATTAAAAACTTAAGTCTTGTTTTTGAAGATTTACTCTGAAATTAGACCGCCTTCAATCAGAAAACTAGGGCAAAGAAATTAATTTTCACCTCTAAAAAAAAAGAAGTGTTTTCTGATACAAAAGTAATAATGGAAGACATTTAGAGAAGACCAATCATCCAGTTTTTATTTTCATCATCGAGCAGGATTATGCAAATATACAAGTAGATAAATGCACATTATGACGTAAATCAGAGTTCTGTCTGTGATTGGTCAAAACGTGTTCAAGGGGCGTACACAGTCGTGGGTCGTGTTCCTGTTCGGTCGCGCAACGGCGGCACTCTTGCAGCGACAACGGATAATTTCCACACTGGTTTATGTATTACGAGAGCCTCGAGAACAACACATACTAGATTCCTCATCTCTCAAGGATGGAGAAAATAACCAACGTTCTCCACCTTGAAAGATTGAAATTTAAAATCTGTCTGACTTTACTTCTTGGACTGGTTTCACTGAAAGGCTCCCAAGCCAATCTCGACAGTACTTTTTTCGCAGCTAACCATCGGTCTCTCGAGAATGTCACTTTCTTATTGAAGAGGTTCAGCTCAGCTGTACTTTGTGTGAGTTACTGTCACTCTGAACATGAATGCAAATCAGTGAACTACCGTCTGAAAGATCAACGATGTGAGCTGAATAATGCCACCAAAGACCAATATCCTGATAACTTTGTCGACGAGTATGGCAAGGTATACTATGACGATGATGTGAACACCCCTCACTCCTCCCTGTTCGGTTGTAACGAGCTCCTTGATGCAGGTTTTGAGAGCGGTATCTACACTATCTTTCCCAGTGGGTTCCCAGAGGGTGTTATGGTCTACTGTGACATGACAACCACTGGAGGAGGATGGATCGTCATTCAAAGGCGCATAGATGGGAGCGTTGTATTCTACCGGGACTGGGCGGACTACCGGGCAGGTTTTGGCGACTTGGCAGGTGAGTTTTGGCTCGGAAACGATAACCTACGCGCCTTGACCGAGTCGGAAGGGACATGGCAGTTCCGCGCTGAAATAGAAGGCTGGGACGGCGAAAAAGTTTGGTCAGAGTACGGTGTTTTTCGAGTGTACGGAGAGAACTTTATGCTCGATCGCGATGAACAAACCGGTGTGTCAGCGTACACCAACAAATCTCTACTTATATTTAATAAAGGGTACAATGATAGGTCATTCAGCACAAAGGACAGGGACAATGACATTACACCTGATGGACACTGTGCCCAAGAACGCAAAGGAGGCTGGTGGTACGGCAAGTGCGGTTATGCCAACTTAAACGGTGTGTATTATAACAGAACAATGGTAGCTATTGATGGGATAGTACTGTACAATTGGAAGAATGGTTATAACACAGTGAAATCATGTAGCATGAAAATTCGCCTTGTAGTGTAAAATAATTGACAATTGTTTTATTGCGAATAATCGAGGGCACAATATTATTTGCTGAAAAGCAAATGCAGGCGTTATTGGTGGATTTGTATAGCTCTTGACTATCATAAAGATGTACATAATTTACTGCGCGTGGTTTGTCAAAACAGATGAGAGATGAAAAATTACTGCGAGCGAGCGATTTGGCAGGAGCTTGAGTCTGCATATTTTGAAACAACCGCTGGTGTTAGGTTAGTAATCATCGTTAGAGTAAAGGGAACAGAAAAAGTTAATCCTTCGACCCTAGTTTGTCAGCATTTTATTGCCTGACAGTATTTTGATGTAATTAATCGAAGCTATTTGACCGGCTCATTATTTTACACTAGAGATGATTTTCACTTTGATCAGCAGTCCACGGTCCATAAAAGCCGGCCTTTGCAAAAATCCCCGAAGTCATGGTTAATTCATAAAGATGCTTTATATATTATCACGGATAGGAATTTGTTTGTCCGTGGCAGCCGCAGTACCCCAATAGTATACATTTCGCTGGTACTTTATCGTTGATTTGTATTTCTGCGGGCCTTCGCGGGGAACCATAAAATAACACAACCAAAGGCGGGAATTACACTCAATCAAAGATCAAAAATGGGGGTAACCAGAGGGGGGCGACAAAATCCACATAAAAAGACACTCAAGGCACTTTAAAGAAAACGAGATGTAAAATAAGAAGAAAAACAATTAACAACTTTGATAAAAAAAATTATAACAATAAAAATCAATTAAGTTATTACTAGAACAAAACAAAAACAAACCTAATGAGATTTTTTTTAAAGAAGAAGAAGAAGAAATAGTTCCCTGGTCCCCTCTTCGCCCCGGGGTAAACTGAAGTTGCACGAAGAAGCGAAAGTCGAAAAGGACTACTTGGCTAGCGACAATCGTCGGCACAGCCAGAAATAAACAAAATGTGGATGATATTCGTTCAACACGTGAAAGACAAGGACCGTTTACTTGATAAGCAAGCCGTCAATTTTCATTAAAATTTTATTGAAATTGTTTGTTGTAGTTGTTGTAGTAGTAGTAATAGTTGTTGTTGTTGTTGATGTTATTTTTGGAGATGGCCGTCGTTTATGTTAAGATTTTATTTTAAGAAACAAGTCAGTTTTTGCTCTTTCACTAACATCAATGGAACGACAGTGTCTTTAATCCTCTCGCCATGAGCCGAGTGTTTTGATGCCAAAAGTTTATCGCCGAAGCAACGGCCAACGTTCCTGCTTTTATAATCAATTTCGTCTTAAAAGTCAGTTTGATAAATCGTGCGGGTTTGTAATGACCAGAATGATACCTCTTTTACGTTTAAATAAAGAGCAGCATCTGTAGGCATCTAAATACCCTTGGCTTAAAAATAATGGGAACAGAGTCATCAGTTTTGTAAAATTGAATATAAAAAAACAAAAACAAAAAAACCCCAACAACTTTTACAAGGCCTTGGCCTATAGGAGATTTCATTTTACATGGCAATGTTTCAGTAAGCCGTTTGTATAATCTATCCATCAGGAGGGGCCTCCAGCAGAACTGGTAATAATTACTGCATAGACGCATGGGCTATTGCAACGAAAATGACCACAGCTAATTATATGGAATAGGAAATACACCTTTATTATGACGGCCTATCTTAGAGTCTTAAAGTCAACTTTACACTTGGCTTTGCAAATGTTCATTTATTAAGAAAAAACCCACAACATAAGAAAATACTAAAACACGCACATTATTGAATATGTAAAACTATATACACATTTTTTTGAATATTTAACAGGAATAGGAATGAATTCGTTCAGCATTCTCTCTTGCTTATGTGTTTATGTAATTGTCCCAAACGGCAAAGTAACAGATAATCTACCAGACATTTACTTAAATTTAAAGATTGGAGTCAGAATTGACCTGGGTCAGTATTGACCCGGGGCAGAATTGACCCGGGTCAGAATTGACCCGGGTCAGAATTGACCTGGGTCAGAATTGACCCGGGGCAGAATTGACCCGGGTCAGAATTGGTCCAGGTCAGAATTGACCTGGTTCAGAATTGACCCGGGTCAGAATTCACCCGGGTCAGAATTGACCTGGGTCAGAATTGACCCGGGTCAGAATTGACCCGGATCCCGGGTCCCAGACGGCCTGACCCATTTCTGGGTCAAGATGACCCGAAAAGATGTTTGAAAAAGGGTATTCGACCCGATGTCTGCGTCATTTTGACCCATTTCTTTGTCATATTGACACATATTCCGTAGTGACCCAGAAATGGGTCATGCCCAAAGCACGGGACTCGGATAAAGGTCAATACTCACCCGGATGTTCCTAGAGTGTAACTGCATTCTTTGGGAGATTCTAAGTTAGATGGATCAAAATTTATTTCTTGACGCGTGACTAATATGGAGAGCCATGCAAATCTTGGCTAATAATGGTCAGTAATGGTCGGATTGGTAATTTAAAATATAGGAAACATTTCCTCTGATTTATGGAAACGTTCGCTGGTGCAGTTGTCATGTATCACATAACTATAGGTCAGGTAGTTAGGAGACTCTGGATAAGTCACCGGGTCTCAACGGCATGGCTCTGCTTACCGCCGAATTCTGTGCTTTGCGACCACCATTCTTTGCATACAAGCAAGTACCGAATTTCTGTGCTAGCTGTGTACTAAGCGAAGAGTGCCTACACGTGGAGTATACGCACGCGCACAAGCAAAACAATCGCTGCTAATCTGTGAAATAAGCTTGACGTAAGCGCGGAATTGCTTCCCTGCTTCCGTAAGCGCCGATTCTTTGCTTACGGCAGAGCCATGAAATTGGGCCAAGATGAGTTGCTTTTGTCATTTTAAGTGCATAGAAAATAAAAACAGCATCGTGGGCTTTCTTGATTTCTAAAGTAATCTCGTTCAGAATTTGTAGACACAAAATACCCTAAGACGGTTGAGCTAAAGGCACATAGGAAACATATTAAGAACTCAGTGACACATTACAACATGATACAAGTGAGTGCAACAGAATGTACATGTACGTAAATGATTACACCGGTAAAATAATGTCTTGCTGAAGGACAAACATTGACATGACCGGGATTCGAACCCGCACTCTCGTGACTCTCATCAACCAATAGAAAGTGAGTTCCACACTTCAATGTACGTACAATACGTCGATGATTACACCTCTTAAAATGAAGGTCGAAGATGGACAATTTAGCCACATTGCCTGCTTTAATTGGCTAAAATTTCCTAAACAAAGGGCATGAATTTGCTTCATATCAAGCCATCAAGTTTTATCTGCAAACGTTTTTAGTTTCTTTGCATTTTTTTTTATTGGAGTCAGTCTCTAATAATTGTGTTTGATTGGAACTCTCAGCAGTAGATGGTCGGATTCTAACACAGAGCTTTGCCTGGTCTGACTGTGTTTTCCCTGCATGCAACCGCTGATGTACAATAATTACGTCAATAATTACACCTCTAAAAATGAAGGAGTCAGTCTCCAATAATTATGTTTGATTGGAACTCTCAGCAGTAGATGGTCGGATTTTAACACAGAGCTTTGCCGTACTGTCATTTAACATCTGCTGGTTACGCGCCACCAAGGACATCATTTTTATTTAGAATTACAAACTAGACACTGAGATAAAATAAAAACGCGCAACAACGACATGAAAAATAAAAAAGAATAAATAAATAAAAACCTGTATAGATATAAAGTTATACAGTGTCTGTTTTGGGATTGGAATTGTCAATCGTGAACAATTCGCGGCATTGATAACTTTTATCTAATTGCTTTATATCACTATAGCCGAAGAACCATACACAACAATTCTGAAAGCATTTTCCAATCGAATAATATAATGATTACAATATTAGTCATTTATTGTAGGCCCTTTTAAACATTGTACCAAAGCACCTCACGCTATTACTATCCCCTGTTCGTTGAGTCTTACGCAATCCTGAAACCATCTCAACTCCTTTGGAGTATGCAGCACCGGCAGCCACAAGGGTGCACAGGTTGCTAATCATTCACATCAACAATCTCTACCCTCGCAGGCAACCATTTTACTCGTAGTTGAGCGTCTTGCTGAAGGACACAAAATGACATGACTGGGATTCGAACCCGCACTCTGATTATTACTTAACCACTAGAACGTGAGTTCCACACTTCAATGTACATACAATTCGTCGATGATTACACCGCTAAAAATGAAGGTCGAAGATGGACAATTTAGCCACATTGCCATGCTTTAATTGGCTTATATTTCTGAAACAAAGGGCATACACTTACTTAATATCAAACCATCAAATTTTATCGGCAAACGTTTTTAGTTTCTTTGCATTTTTTTTATTGGAGTCAATCTTGGGTCTGTCTCTGTGATGGACTGACTGTGTTTTCCCTGCATGAGTTGTGTTTTGAACCGGGACAACGGTAGCACGATGCAACGCAACCGCTGATGGACAATAATAACGTCAATAATTACACCTCTAAAAATAAAGGTCGAAGATGGAACATTTAGCCACTTTGCCTGCTTAAATTGGCTGCTATTTTCTGAAACAAAGGGCAAGAACTTACTTATAATTATGAAGCCGTCAATTTTGTTCAGCAAACGTTTTTTGTTTGTTTGTTCGTTTGTTGGGTTGTTGGGGTGTTTGTTTGTTGTTTTTTTTTAGATTGGAGTCAGTCTTCGGTCTGTCTCTGCGATGGACTGACTGTGTTTTCCCTGCATGAGTTGTGTTTTGAACCGGAACAACGGTAGCACGATGCAACGCAACCGCTAACGTTTGCGCTTCTGATTGAAATAGACAATTGTCAGTTTGATCAAATCTTTTTTAAAGATTAAACTTGTTTTCTTTAATGGTAGAAACGATACCTCTTCATGAAAATTCCATTTAAGACTTCGTCTGCAGAGACCTTCCACATGGTTATTAAAAAGTTAATTTAAAGTTATGGTTATAGATTGGTTTTTGCCGACGAAATGCCAATTTATAGCCAAAAATCATCAGAGAGATACATTAAAAGTAATCTGTGAATTGTTCAGCTGAACCACAGTGTCTATTTGCTGAGAAATCAGCAAAAAAACTTTCACGATATTTTCACACGAATATCCGATCCATCCACGTTTAGCGAGGTTACAGCGGGTACCAACCGCATCTCTGGCCCTAGCATTCGGAACGAACGCCAACCCTCAGAATACCGAGACAACAATCATGCGTGAATCGTTCTCATCGGGCTCAAATGTTTTTTGGGTGAAAACTTTCCCAAACCATATTTCTTCGAAGGGAATCCTTTCTCAAAACTGTTAAAACTTTCATCAGCTGCAGTGATTCTCGCCATGTAAGTTTTTATGGTCATTTATTTTTGGAGCATTTACCAATCTATGACCCTACATTAAGAGAAATATTGTAGCGCAATTGGTAAGCATCCGGGAGGCCGGTTATTGATTTTCGTACCTATTTTCTTTAGCTGGTTTTAAGTGAATTTACTATGTTTGATTCGAACTCTCAGCAGTAGATGGTCGGATTCTAACACAGAGCCTCACCGCCCTACCATTTCAAAAATCTGCTGGTACTGCGCGCCATCAATATGACATCATTTATTTGAAATTACAAATTAGACAGATAAAATAAAAACGCGCAACAACGACATAAAAAACAAAAATGAATATATAAAGTTATGCAGTGTCTGTTTCGGGTTGGAAGTGTCAGAAGGAAGAAGGGTGAGGAGGGCAGGCGACGTTTCGACCCCACTCAACATCTTTTGCATGGGTAACATTTTATCATAAGACAAAACATTATTGCGTACCGATTTTACCTACCGTTACCGAGCCAATTCTACCAAATGATTACCTCTGAGCGTCCCTCCAGTTACCCCCTCACTCCACATTAAATTTGCGGCATTGTATACGCAAGAATCGCTCCCATCTAGCAGGTGCCGCGCGAAGCGCGGCATCCCGCTAGATCCTAAAGAATTTCGGCTTGCATAATGGCATCACCATAGACATAAAAATACCTATTATATTATGTTTGTGTGCATCACGAGCTCAAACAGCGCCCTCATTGAGGTAAAAGAAAGAACTCTAGCCTACTGTTGGCTCGGCCACCGGTCTTGAAGGCGACGGGGACGAGCGAAAACTAATTGGATTCACGTCCATGGTTGGCATTTCAAGGATTGATCAGTGCGTGATTGATTTTAAATGTGAGAGTGTTCCCCCGCTTTTGGCAGTATTGTTTCATGGTTTCTACCAAAGGTTCATAGCAATGCAATTCGTAATCAACGATAACGTACAGGAAAATGTGTGACGTACCTAACATGGGCGTACACTACGAACGCGCCAGTAGGTAAACGCTACGAGTGCGTCATGAGCATTGATCTCCATTAATATTGACTGGATAGGACACGTCGAACGCGTTTGTACACGTTCAATGATCAACGGCGCGGCACGCACAGTGTACTCGCTCTAGAGGGTTTTCAAGTGAAGACACGCATGCGCAATTGTATCTATAGGAAACCTTTTAACATGAAAAGAAAAATGACAGTGGTAAATCGTCCAACGTATCCAATGTATCACAGGTATTTCAGATAAATAAAAACCTTGTTATCCAACAACAATGGATACACAATTTATTGCATTGGGTAATACAACAATGATCACTAAACAGAAAGCGGCTCGGAAGCCGAACTGTTCTGAGAAGTTGCTTCTCATAAATGATTGGCAAATGTCCTAGGCCTATATCGTCCAAATTTTTCTTCCAAGAAAGGCCCTTACACCGCAGTCAAGCGTCAGGGTGAAGTCCAAAAAGTGGAAGAAATAAGCAGCAAAATGAAACAAGTAAGCCCCAAAGCATCGAAAGGAATCGGTTCGGAAAACTGGTATGAAATAGTGAATATTATTTGTAATTGAAAACATTTGATTACAGCATTATTTAATAACTTATGTCAATCATAAATAATTTGTTTTATGCATTATTGAACAGAGAACAGCTAACCGATATTAGTAACATAGGCCTACATTTTGTTGAATTGAAGAGATGTTCAACAACTTCAACAACAATCAACAACAACAATTGACATTTGTAAAATTGTGTTCAAATTATTAAAATTTTTATTAATCAAGATTTTGATAGAAACACTTTGTAACTAGCAATATTATGAATCGGGGTTCCATTGCGGAAAGACCGGAGGAGTAGAATAGGTTTTTTTTTATTGCTCATCAAAACTTCTGAAAACGGCGGGGTTAGCCCCCCTAATGACGGAGGTTGAAACATTAGTTCTATTTACTTTCCCAACCCCGGTGCACATGCGCAGCTAGCTGTCTGTTACTAGGATAGTCAATTGTAACACAATTTAATTGTATCACAATTTAATTGTATAAAAATGTAATTGCATCAAAATTTCTCAAATAATTTCATAAACTTGTTGTTCGGAAGCTAGGCTAGGTAGTAGAAAAACATAGTGTAGTTTGCATTCAGTTTTGCATGGCGTCATTGGTAATTTGGGAACGTGACCGGCGTGTGACAAACGGAAATTCAGAAATGGTGGATTACAACTCGAACTCACTGCATGGAAATAATTCTTAATGTGTGAACAACATGATTCCTGACATGGTTGCTATTATGGAGTGCATGCTAGTGAGCCATTTTCGAAGAAACCAGTGTCCAAACACTGCACAGTCATGACAGTGTACATGTACAGCTACACATATCAGGTAACCGTCTTAGTTGCCCCTGCCGCTGCGCTGGCTCTCAAACATGTTGTAATTAGCTGTCTCTGAGCATCATTGAGTTGTGCGTAAATGCGCATTTATTTAATGATTTGTGTGACAATACACATCAATGATTATCCAAAACAACGTGTACATTTAGTTACAGAGTGGTAATTTTTCCTGTTTACATTATTGTTCTTCCAGTTCTGCTGGCGCTAAGATTTGGGTGGTGCTGTCGATAGAATTTTCGCAGCGAAATCTGCGATGTTAAATCCCCTCATTTTAGTATTCTGCGTCTTGCGACTGCTGGCCACTTCACAAAATCAAAAGGTTTTCTTGAAAAACCCAATGAAACGATACCATTGTCACTAAGTTGAGTTGGTTATTACTATCCCCCGTTTATTTATAATATTATGAATAATATTACTTTAAAAAAGAAGTTTCGTGAGGAGGCCTCAGAAAAACTTGTTAGTGTCATACATGGATGCATATAAGCACAAAATTAGCAACGCTCATTATTCTTTGCAGACTATAAGCACTTACTTGTTAAAGGAGACTCCAATTTTCTGAACATTTGTAGTTCTTGCGTTCTGGCAACCTACAGCTGCGCATCACTTCACTCCATTGTGTTTTATTCTTTAGGTTTAAATTAATTTTTCATCACAT
This sequence comes from Pisaster brevispinus, assembly GCA_023634235.1. Lineage (NCBI taxonomy): Eukaryota > Metazoa > Echinodermata > Asteroidea > Forcipulatida > Asteriidae > Pisaster > Pisaster brevispinus. The sequence goes on from JAMKCF010000013.1 coordinate 6,531,567, forward strand.
TTGTTTAAAAAAATGAGAAGAAACGAGTAAATTTGGGTGCAAGAAACTTTGCTCCAGCAACAAACTTCATATGTTTGCGTTGCTGACAGAATGGTGCGACGACTCTGCGTTTGCATTTTTTAAACCCCTACAAAAACGCGCGCGTTGATGCATATGGGGTAACGCGTCCTATCAAGTCAATATTAATGGAGATCAATGGTCATGAGGGTTTCAACAAAATCCTGTCCCTGGTAATACGTCACGACCACTGTATGAATTATTCATGAGTTCTCTAGAACTTCTAGCAAAAGCCAGGTTTTCTTGGCTGTGGAATGCTAATCAAAATAAATCAGTGGCGCGACGGGGGGGGGGGGGGGGGGATACGTGCCTACATGGTTCCAGTGCCCTACTCGGGTGCCCGCCCCGAACTCTGTACTTTTGCTAGTAAAAGTTACCAAGAGTGAAAGTTTACACAGATAAGCTAAAATGTAATAGCTTGATAATTTCAATGTGTTTAAAACCGCTTTTTAGTTTTTTTTTACACCCGGTTGAAATGTATCTGTTTTATACTCACGTCAGATTATCTCATAAAGGAGTAATAAATGGCAAGACAAGAGCCCTAAAGGGACTTACTCAAGAGAAATGCAAACGAAACTTCAATTTTAATTGGCTATGGATGTGTGTTGCTTACAACAAGTATCGGTATTTAAAACAACATGTTTAAAGAGGTGGTAGGATATTAAAGATACACACTGCCGGTGTCAATGGGGATTTTGCCCCACGTTGTGTGTCCCTCCGCACGGGAAACTAACATGGGCTGAAGAAAGTTGACTCAAAAGAGGGCGCTATCAGACGAAATTGCTACACAATTCACTATTGGGGGACAAAATCATCCCTGCCACACCAGATTCCATGTCAGTTTGACGATCTAAGGAATTTTAATGTAAATTGCTACCCTCGACACAAATCACCATTGCTGTACTTGATCATGGCAGCAAAAAAACAAGTTTTCTTTTTTTTTACGTGCACGAAAACCCTAGCTAAGATTAAGCCATTAACTTTTGGTATTTGAACTAAAACCAGCTCATCGGGTGCTAATTTTACATGTTGGTTGAAGGGTTAATTTCAAAATTGAAAACTAGAAGACAAACCTGAGTTAACACATTTAAAATGTAAATCTTGATTTCGCTGAGTTACTCTGAAATTAGAACTCCTCTAATTAGAAACAAGTGCAAAACCGCTTGATTTTCAAATTTAAAAAAGGTGTATTTTCCCAATTTGAATATTAACCTCAGTGTGTTTTTAAAATGTTAGTTGTTTGTTTGTATTTATTTATTTACTTGTTAACTTTATTTAGAAAATCGCACATTATACACGTATGAGCAAATTTGGCTACTAATCTTTGGTCAATTTGCAATTTAAATTACGCATGCGTAGACTGTGTTTCACTCGAACGCATCTAGTTGATTGAATAGTCCAAGTTTGGCAACAAGGTGACGAAACGATTCTTTAAAAAAAAGCATTTTCGCATCATAGTAAATTTGTTAAAATCCTGTACATAAAAAAAAATTACTTGCCAAGGCAATAGTAATAATTTTCTTATTGATTGGCATTCTCATTTTATAGGCAAAAACCTACTATATCGTTAAACCACAAGTCTGGGTTTGGAGATTTTGTTGAAATATACTGTGCGTGTGATCACAAAAAAATCCAAAACTGTCTTTGTCACGTCACTTGACCGCGATCTTGAAAACATGACGTAACTCCGTCAGTTGACTATCGGACCAGGCTGATCCATTTTGACTAGCTAGTTAACCAATGAGCGTTCGAGTGACATCTAGATCGACTATGGTAAAGTCTAGTCGACTCGCTCAAGTCACACACCTAAACTTGGTCTAAAATCAATGCACCGTATTGCAAAATTATGACGTAAGTCAAAGCTCGATTTGTGATTGGTCGAAACGTGCTCAAGGGCGTACACAGTCGTGAGTCGTGTTCCTGTTGAATCGCGCAACGGCGGCACTCTTGCAGCGACAACGGATAACAGTCACACTGGTTTATGACGAGAGCCTCGAGAACAACACATACTAGATTCCTTATCTCCAAAGGATGGAGAAAATAACCAACGTTTTCACCCACCTTGAAAGGTTGCAATTTGAAATCTGTCTGACTTTCCTTTTGGGACTGGTTTCACTGAACGGCTCCCAAGGTAATCTCGACAGTACTTTTTTCGCAGCTAACCATCGGTCTCTCGAGAATGTCAATTTCTTTGTGAAGAAGTTCAGTTCAGCTGTGCTCTGTGTGAGTTACTGTCACTCTGAACATGAATGCAAATCAGTGAACTACCGTCTGAAAGATCAACGATGTGAGCTGAATAATGCCACCAAAGACCAAGATCCTGATAACTTTGTCGTCGAGTATGGCAAGGTATACTATGACGATGATGTGAACACCCCTCACTCCTCCATGTTCGGTTGTAACGAGCTCCTTGATGCAGGTTTTGAGAGCGGTATCTACACTATCTTTCCCAGTGGGTTCCCAGAGGGTCTCAGAGTCTACTGTGACATGACAACCACTGGAGGAGGATGGATCGTCATTCAAAGGCGCCTAGATGGGAGCGTTGACTTCTACCGGGACTGGGCGGACTACCGGGCAGGTTTTGGCGACTTGGCAGGTGAGTTTTGGCTCGGAAACGATAACCTACGCGCCTTGACCGAGTCGGAAGGGACATGGCAGTTCCGCGCTGAATTAGAAGACTGGGACGGCGAAAAAGTTTGGTCAGAGTACGGTGTTTTTCGAGTGTACGGAGAGAACTTTATGCTCGATCGTGATGAACAAACCGGTGTGTCGGCGTACACCAACAAAGCTCTACTTATATTTAATAAAGGGTACAAAGATAGGTCATTCAGCACAAAGGACAGGGACAATGACATTACACCTGATGGACACTGTGCCCAAGAACACAAAGGAGGCTGGTGGTTTGGCAATTGCTGTTTTGCCAACTTAAACGGTGTGTATTATAACGGATCAATGGTAGCTATTGATGGGATAGTATTGTACAATTGGAAGAATGGTTATAACACAGTGAAATCATGTAGCATGAAAATTCGCCTTGTAGTGTAAAATAATTGACAATTGTTTTATTGCGAATAACCGAGGGCGCAATATTATTTGCTGAAAAGCAAATGCAGGCGTTATTGGTTGATTTGTATAGCTCTTGACTATCATAAAGATGTACATAATTTACTGCGCGTGTTGTCAAAACAGATGCTAGATAACAAATTATTGCAAGCGAGCGATTTGGCAGGCGCTTGAGTCTGCATATTTTGAAACAACCGCTGGTGTTAGGATAGTAATCATCGTTAGAGTAAAGGGAACAGAGAATGTGAATTCTTCGACCCTAGTTTGTCAGCATTTTATTGCCTGACAGTATTATAATGTAATTAATCGAAGCTATTTGACCGGCTCATTATTTTACACTAGGGCCTTTGAGTTTATTTCAGAGATAACTGGGTTATTGCATTTATTAGGGGCTTCTTACAGATGCTTTGTGTACAGTGGGTGTGGCCTTTAGTGGAATGACGTCACACAATACCAACATTGTGCAGAACACTGCTGATTGTATATTAAATGCACCGAACTACACGCGCTGTACATCACTACAAAGTTATGTTAAAGTGAGTTGAGTGTTACAGTACATATTATGTTAAAAAGACAAATCAAACCTTTATGAAATACAAGTAATTTGTTACAAGTTAGATTGAAATTGAGAAACCCCATTTGCCAATACAGGTACTAATTTGTGCAAACATTAAATAGGATTAATGATAACATGAACGACAATTGGGCAAAATCCTTAATTGATATCAAGTAACCTGGAACGGATGCAAAGTGTTATTCTGTTTTTTAAAATATTACTTTCAGAATTATGTTTGTTGAATGAATGATTATAATTCATGGCTCAATTTAACTTTCCCAGCAATAACAACATCGCTCTCACTCTCATGAGACTTGCAAAGTTAATCCATGTTTTGTCTAACTTCTAAGGCAACAGGCCAACTGAAGTTTCAATTTAATTAAATTATGTAGAATGGTAGACACGTTAAATATTTGCCTTATTTTGTTTACTGTAACGATGAAGGGGCAGTGTGGTATACAAACTAGAGTCACATTTTTACGGGGCAAAAGGGTGTGCACTATTTTTCCTCGGGGGCACTTCTGGCCAACTGTAGTTTCCGTTAGCGTTTCTCTTAAACATGCCTCTTTTAAGTGCTCTTGTTGTGACATTAACTTAAAAACAAAATCTGTCGAGAGTGTAAAAAACAAAATGACTGCGTTGAAATGAAAAAATAGTTGTACAAAATATTGAAATTACCATTGTCATTAAAGCTTCTAAATTATAATAATTCTCACAGTCTGGTAATTTCATCTCAAAATTCCAAATTTGAAGTGGGGGTAGTGGGCACGTGCCCCCGCCCCCAATGAGGGTCTTACTTCTCTGGAGGATTGGTACCGGTGTTAATTTGTTATATCATGTCAGCAATCGGAACGAATCTATTTTTACAAAGCGGTAATTACCAATCCCGTGTTTTGTCTTCAAAGCACAGGCGTCACATTGGTAATTATTAAAAGACCAGTATCCACACTTGATGTGACCCAACATATACATGAAATAACAAACCTGTGAAAGTTTAAGCTCAATCAGTCATCGGATTTACAAGAAAAAAAGTGGGAAAAACTGTGGTCATTTTAAGCTTTCTTACCAGTTGTATCTAGCACTCTGTAGACCGACTATTGAATATGCCAGTCCAGTATAGAATCACTCCACAAAGTGCAATATAAATCGTATTGAAAAGGCCCAGCGTGATTTCACCAGATTCATTTTTAGACAAAATTCCATCAACCATGATCAGGCTGGTTACCTGAATTACCTACAAAGGTTGACTTTACTAAATCTCACATTGCTTGAATCAAGGAAAGAGTTGTTGAGTTTCTGTTTCTGTTATCAACTATTGTATAATCACTCTTTGTTTCAAATCAACCAACGTCTAAATTTTCCTCATTTCAAAATTCCTTTTTCTAGATGTAATTGTTTAAAATTTTCTTTTTCCCCCTAGCATGCCTGCCTTGTGGACCGCATTGCCCATCAATATCCTTTGTTTGCCATCTATCGCTTTATTTCAAGCAGCAGTCAACAGCTTCCTCCTTGATTCAACCCATACACTGCTCAATTGTTGAAATGTTTATATCTTTGTAATTTTATTCCCCCCCCCCGTGTATATTTCGTGTCTGTACCTTTTAGAATATTTTATCGGCAGACTGAACCTTTAGGTTATAGGAAAATTGACATTTTCCTCCTCAGTCTAGATCTAGCCTTCTCCGTATCTACGTTGTATCTCTTTTGTGTGTAATTTTTATTGAACTTACGAAGAAAAATAATAAAGTAATAATAAGAATAATTGTTGTAGTATTATCTTGCTGCACGAACAAAGTTCGAAATCGATGCACCCTAATATCAAAATATTTTCAACACATACTTTAAACAATTTGCCACATTTTGTACTCAAAACTTATTGCATCATAGTATCGAAGAGAGTTACGCACACCGTTTATAGACATTAAATGCTTCACTATTTGGAAAGCTGACAAAAAAAGAGTATATTTTCGGATCGAGTGGTAATAATTTAGGTAAGGGGGTAGGTTGGTTATCCCTTGTTGCTCAAACCCAGCCGGCGAAGAGGAGGGTATAGATTTTGTTATCCCTCGTTTCTCAAACCCAGCTGTAAAGAAAAGGGCTTTATTTCCCTTCTTGTTCCTCAAACCCAGCCGAAAAAGGAGAGGATATTTTTTTAACCACGACAAAATACGCATTATATTTCTAATAAATATTTGGTATTCGTTCATATTTAAATTGCTAGCCTTGCAAAATAAAGTTTGTTTGTAAAACCTGTAGCATGTTATTCAAAGCTGGGAGGAAAAAATGGAAATGGAAAACGAAAGCGATAGCAATTTTCGGACTAAAATTTTAAGCTGTCAATTTGAAAATTAAACTAAGATGAAAGTTTGCGGTTAAAAATGAACCTGTTCATTGTGTATTGTATAATATTAGTAGCTGACGTTATTGCGAACGTCTTTTTAGTTTAATATATGATTACTGTAGTATAAAATGCCGTAACTGTTTTTAAAACTATTATCATGTCAGATTTAAAAGGACAGCTGTTTTATCATCAGCAGTAAAAGACAGTAGTCAGTTGAAAGTTTCCCAAAAATGATTGCTACTGTAATCAAAGCAAGTCCAATTTGACAAATAAAAGCAAATGGAAATGTGTGCTTAATCAATTGCTATCTGTCGTTTGATTGGAGTAGACTGTGCAAGTCTCGCACGTATTCGAACATAGGGACCCGTTCGAAGTGCGCTAGTTTGTTTCCTTCACGCATGAAAGCAATGTACCAAAGTGATCCCAAACGGTCCGTATACGCGCGAGACTTGCACGGTCTGTGGATTTTAGTTCTCATAGAATGTTGTTCCAAACAGACAATGCCATGGGTTCATTTAAATAAATTGGAAGATTGTTTGACCAGAAAAGAAACCAACTACTAAATACAATAATGATTAAAAAAAAATATATATAAAGGCATTTTGCAAATCGATAGGCGTCCACGGTCCATACAAGCCGGCTTTTGCGAGAATCCCCCAAAGTCAAGATTAATTCATAAAGTGGTCGTGACGTATTAACACGGATAGAAATTTGCATGTCCGTGGCAGTGCCCCGTACGTTTCGCTGGTACTCTCATCGTTGGATTGTATTTCTGCGGGCCTTCGCGGGGAACCATGAAAAAACGCAGCGAAAGGCAGGAATTACACTCTTCAAAAATCAAAGAAGAGGGGTAACCAGAGGGGGGCGACAAAAGAAGCTCAAAGCACTTTGCAGAATTGAAGATGTAAAACAAAATGCAAATAAAAGCATATCTAAAGGACAACTATGATAATTGTTTAAAAATAAAAACAAATGCAAAAATATATTATATATGTAGTAGAGTCTAAACTTCTGCTTGGGTCGAAACGTCAGGCCACTAACTGTTTTTTGCACTTATACCAAAGGCCTTTTTGGTTGGTAAGCAGTGTGCAACAGTTAGTACTATTGTTCATGAAAATAAAATAAATAAATAAATTACTAGTCCAACCAAAAAGAAAACAAACAGAGCCAAAAAACTTTTTTTTTTCAAGAAGAAGAAGAAAAAAATCCCTGTTCCTCTCCCCCCAAAACAAATTGAAGTTGCACGAAAAAACTAAAGTCGACAGGACTGGCGAGCTTGTGGTAATCGATAACATGAATGCCAAATAGTCAAAATTCCTTTTTGTCGACAGGACTGGCGAGCTTGTGGCAATCGATAACATGAATGCCAAATAGTCAACATTCCTATTTGTCGACAGGACTGGCGAGCTTGTGGCAATCGATAACATTAATGCCAAATAGTCAAAATTCCTATTTGTCGACAGGACTGGCGAGCTTGTGGCAATCGATAACATGAATGCCAAATAGTCAAAATTCCTATTTGTCGAAAGGACTGGCGAGCTTGTGGCAATCGATAACATGAATGCCAAATAGTCAAAATTCCTATTTGTCGACAGGACTGGCGAGCTTGTGGCAATCGATAACATGAATGCCAAATAGTCAAAATTCCTATTTGTCGAAAGGACTGGCGAGCTTGTGGCAATCGATAACATGAATGCCAAATAGTCAACATTCCTATTTGTCGACAGGACTGGCGAGCTTGTGGCAATCGATAACATGAATGCCAAATAGTCAAAATTCCTTTTTGTCGAAAGGACTGGCGAGCTTGTGGCAATCGATAACATGATTGCCAAATAGTCAAAATTCATATTTGTCGACATGACTTGCGAGCTTGTGGCAATCGATAACATGAATGCCAAATAGTCAACATTCCGATTTGTCGACAGGACTGGCGAGCTTGTGGCAATCGATAACATGAATGCCAAATAGTCAAAATTTCTATTTGTCGACAGGACTGGCGAGCTTGTGGCAATCGATAACATGAATGCCAAATAGTCAACATTCCTATTTGTCGACAGGACTGGCGAGCTTGTGGCAATCGATAACATGAATGCCAAATAGTCAAAATTCCTATTTGTCGACATGACTGGCGAGCTTGTGGCAATCGATAACATGAATGCCAAATAGTCAAAATTCCTATTTGTCGAAAGGACTGGCGAGCTTGTGGCAATCGATAACATGAATGCCAAATAGTCAAAATTCCTATTTGTCGACAGGTATGGCGAGCTTGTGGCAATCGATAACATGAATGCCAAATAGTCAACATTCCTATTTGTCGACAGGACTGGCGAGCTTGTGGCAATCGATAACATGAATGCCAAATAGTCAACATTCCTATTTGTCGACAGGACTGGCGAGCTTGTGGCAATCGATAACATGAATGCCAAATAGTCAACATTCCTATTTGTCGACAGGACTGGCGAGCTTGTGGCAATCGATAACATGAATGCCAAATAGTCAAAATTCCTTTTTGTCGAAAGGACTGGCGAGCTTGTGGCAATCGATAACATGAATGCCAAATAGTCAAAATTCCTATTTGTCGACATGACTGGCGAGCTTGTGGCAATCGATAACATGAATGCCAAATAGTCAAAATTCCTATTTGTCGACAGGACTGGCGAGCTTGTGGCAATCGATAACATGAATGCCAAATAGTCAAAATTCCTATTTGTCGAAAGGACTGGCGAGCTTGTGGCAATCGATAACATGAATGCCAAATAGTCAAAATTCCTTTTTGTCGACAGGTATGGCGAGCTTGTGGCAATCGATAACATGAATGCCAAATAGTCAACATTCCTATTTGTCGACAGGACTGGCGAGCTTGTGGCAATCGATAACATGAATGCCAAATAGTTAACATTCCTATTTGTCGACAGGACTGGTGAGCTTGTGGCAATCCATAACATGAATGCCAAATAGTCAAAATTTCTATTTGTCGACAGGACTGGCGAGCTTGTGGCAATCGATAACATGAATGCCAAATAGTCAACATTCCTATTTGTCGACAGGACTGGCGAGCTTGTGGCAATCGATAACATGAATGCCAAATAGTCAAAATTCCTATTTGTCGACATGACTGGCGAGCTTGTGGCAATCGATAACATGAATGCCAAATAGTCAAAATTCCTATTTGTCGAAAGGACTGGCGAGCTTGTGGCAATCGATAACATGAATGCCAAATAGTCAAAATTCCTATTTGTCGACAGGTATGGCGAGCTTGTGGCAATCGATAACATGAATGCCAAATAGTCAACATTCCTATTTGTCGACAGGACTGGCGAGCTTGTGGCAATCGATAACATGAATGCCAAATAGTCAACATTCCTATTTGTCGACAGGACTGGCGAGCTTGTGGCAATCGATAACATGAATGCCAAATAGTCAACATTCCTATTTGTCGACAGGACTGGCGAGCTTGTGGCAATCGATAACATGAATGCCAAATAGTCAAAATTCCTTTTTGTCGAAAGGACTGGCGAGCTTGTGGCAATCGATAACATGAATGCCAAATAGTCAAAATTCCTATTTGTCGACATGACTGGCGAGCTTGTGGCAATCGATAACATGAATGCCAAATAGTCAAAATTCCTATTTGTCGACAGGACTGGCGAGCTTGTGGCAATCGATAACATGAATGCCAAATAGTCAAAATTCCTATTTGTCGAAAGGACTGGCGAGCTTGTGGCAATCGATAACATGAATGCCAAATAGTCAAAATTCCTTTTTGTCGACAGGTATGGCGAGCTTGTGGCAATCGATAACATGAATGCCAAATAGTCAACATTCCTATTTGTCGACAGGACTGGCGAGCTTGTGGCAATCGATAACATGAATGCCAAATAGTTAACATTCCTATTTGTCGACAGGACTGGTGAGCTTGTGGCAATCGATAACATGAATGCCAAATAGTCAAAATTTCTATTTGTCGACAGGACTGGCGAGCTTGTGGCAATCGATAACATGAATGCCAAATAGTCAACATTCCTATTTGTCGACAGGACTGGCGAGCTTGTGGCAATCGATAACATGAATGCCAAATAGTCAAAATTCCTATTTGTCGACATGACTGGCGAGCTTGTGGCAATCGATAACATGAATGCCAAATAGTCAAAATTCCTATTTGTCGAAAGGACTGGCGAGCTTGTGGCAATCGATAACATGAATGCCAAATAGTCAAAATTCCTATTTGTCGACATGACTGGCGAGCTTGTGGCAATCGATAACATGAATGCCAAATAGTCAAAATTCCTATTTGTCGACAGGACTGGCGAGCTTGTGGCAATCGATAACATGAATGCCAAATAGTCAAAATTCCTATTTGTCGAAAGGACTGGCGAGCTTGTGGCAATCGATAACATGAATGCCAAATAGTCAAAATTCCTTTTTGTCGACAGGTATGGCGAGCTTGTGGCAATCGATAACATGAATGCCAAATAGTCAACATTCCTATTTGTCGACAGGACTGGCGAGCTTGTGGCAATCGATAACATGAATGCCAAATAGTTAACATTCCTATTTGTCGACAGGACTGGTGAGCTTGTGGCAATCGATAACATGAATGCCAAATAGTCAAAATTTCTATTTGTCGACAGGACTGGCGAGCTTGTGGCAATCGATAACATGAATGCCAAATAGTCAACATTCCTATTTGTCGACAGGACTGGCGAGCTTGTGGCAATCGATAACATGAATGCCAAATAGTCAAAATTCCTATTTGTCGACATGACTGGCGAGCTTGTGGCAATCGATAACATGAATGCCAAATAGTCAAAATTCCTATTTGTCGAAAGGACTGGCGAGCTTGTGGCAATCGATAACATGAATGCCAAATAGTCAAAATTCCTATTTGTCGACAGGTATGGCGAGCTTGTGGCAATCGATAACATGAATGCCAAATAGTCAACATTCCTATTTGTCGACAGGACTGGCGAGCTTGTGGCAATCGATAACATGAATGCCAAATAGTCAACATTCCTATTTGTCGACAGGACTGGCGAGCTTGTGGCAATCGATAACATGAATGCCAAATAGTCAACATTCCTATTTGTCGACAGGACTGGCGAGCTTGTGGCAATCGATAACATGAATGCCAAATAGTCAAAATTCCTTTTTGTCGAAAGGACTGGCGAGCTTGTGGCAATCGATAACATGAATGCCAAATAGTCAAAATTCCTATTTGTCGACATGACTGGCGAGCTTGTGGCAATCGATAACATGAATGCCAAATAGTCAAAATTCCTATTTGTCGACAGGACTGGCGAGCTTGTGGCAATCGATAACATGAATGCCAAATAGTCAAAATTCCTATTTGTCGAAAGGACTGGCGAGCTTGTGGCAATCGATAACATGAATGCCAAATAGTCAAAATTCCTTTTTGTCGACAGGTATGGCGAGCTTGTGGCATCGATAACATGAATGCCAAATAGTCAACATTCCTATTTGTCGACAGGACTGGCGAGCTTGTGGCAATCGATAACATGAATGCCAAATAGTTAACATTCCTATTTGTCGACAGGACTGGCGAGCTTGTGGCAATCGATAACATGAATGCCAAATAGTCAAAATTCCTATTTGTTGTTTACAAGTATACCGGAAACTAAGGTCTGTTTTTAAAAGAGTTTTCTTCGGTTATTTTAATTGTTTATCCTACTTTCATATAATTAAAATGGCTCAATTTTTCTTTCCCAACAATAGGATAAAATTAAACTAAAGTATTTGAAAAACAGAATTGTGCACCCGTAAAACTCAATATGGTTGGGACCAACTTCTTTCCAATATTTATATAAGCCTGCGGCCAGCATTTTTAATTGTCACAGACTATTTGTATTCGCACTTTGTGTAGGCACAAGTTTTCATGAAACAAGAAAATTGTGAGTGTTTAGACATTAGACATTAGAATTCTTTATTGTCCGCAAAACATATACAGATAATTGTTTTCCATTGGCAATTGGAGACATTAAACAATATATTAAACTAAACATGTTTATTAAACCGAACAATAAAATGTAGAGCACAGTACAAATCCACGAAAAAATTGTATATTGCTAAAACTAAAGCGAATGATTGGAATAAATTACTGACAATACTTACAAGTTACTTTAAAATTGTACAGAACATTTGTGGTACAAGTTAAAAAATAAGTAATTACCGTTTGACTAAAGAATTAAAAAGATGAATTGAATTGGGAACAAAGGATTGTCGAAAACGAAGTGATTTTGTTTGTGGTGGACGGAGTCTAATACCAGAGCGATTAAAAACAAAGCAATTAAAAAGTGGGTGGGTCGGGTCCTTCATTGCTGTACTTAACTTGGCAACCATTTTTGTTTCAAATTCTATATCCAAGGATGGCAAGATTAAACCTATGATCCGCTGAGCATTTTTCTTTACCCTGTCAAATTTCTTTTTACTCTGCTGTGAAAGTAAACCGTATGTACATATTAAGTTAAAAGTTAAAACACTCTGTATCAAGGACTGATAAAATAAACGCAAGATAGTTCGGTCGACATGAAATTTCTTCAGTTTTCTCAAAAAGTACAAACGTTGGTTAGCTTTACTGTATATCGTTTCAGTATTCCTATTCCAGTTCAGTTGATCATCCACTACAGTTCCAAGATACTTATATTCATTGACTCTTTCTACAATGCAGTTATTGATAGTGAGAGGGTCATGTGTCTCAGCACCTCGTCGAAAATCAAAAATCATCTCCTTAGTTTTCTGTACATTTATCGAGAGATAGTGACGATTACACCAGTCAATAAAACTCATGACCTCTGTTACATACTCGGTAGAGTCATTTTTCAAGTACCCAGTAATTACCGTGTCATCTGCATATTTAATGATGCTGCAATTTGAGCTGGAACATAAACAGTCACTGGTATATAACGAAAATAACAAAGGAGAGATGACACATCCTTGAGGAACACCAGTATTGATATATTTTACATCAGAACAAACACCTCCTACTTTGACCCACTGTGGCCTATCTCTTAAAAATCCATGTATCCATCGCACAATTTGGGGTGAGATATTCATTTGTAATAATTTCTGCACAAGGATATGAGGTTGTATTGTGTTAAAAGCACTGGAGAAATCAATAAACAGAGACCTGACGTATGTTCGGGGTGAGTCCAGGTGATTGTAAAGTTTGTGAAGATAGACAAGCACTGCATCGTCAACTCCCCTACTTTGCCTGTATGCAAATTGAAGATTATCAAGAAATGAGCTAGCCTGGCTAGTGAGAAACCTTGTGATCAATCTTTCCAAGCATTTCATGATATTGGATGTTAATGCAATCGGACGATAATCATTTAACACAGTAGCCTTCTTTTGCTTTGGCACTGGGACTATCATTGACATTTTCCAATTTTTGGGGATAGAACCTTCATCTAATGTCATTTGAAAAATTGATGTGAAGACATTGGCAAGTTGATGGCTACATGACTTTAAAATTCTGTTACTAATACCATCAGGTCCAACAGCTTTATTTAACTTCAGACCTGAGAAGACATTCCTAACATCAGCTTCATTAATGGTAACATTGTCAGTTAGTGAAACATTTGCTAATGAATTGTCCAATAAAGTGTTCTCTGCAGTAAAATCACGAATATCAAATCTACAGTAAAAATTGTTCAGTTCATCTGTGAAGTCCTTTGAGCATTCAGGCAAGCGTTTCTTTGATTTATATCCCGTTATTGTTTGCATCGCCTGCCACGCAGCTCGAGAGTTATTTTGTTGAAAATTCTTCTCTAGTCGACGTTTGTAGTCTGCTTTGCAAAGTTTAATTTGTTTTTCGATGGACCTTTGCAACTCCTTCACACATTGTAGCTGGCCAGCTGCAAACAACCGTCGTTTCTCTTGAAGTAACGTTTTCAGTTCACGGGAGATCCATGGTTTGTCGTTAGGGTATACCTGTTTGGTGCTTGATGGTATTAGCATATCAGTGCAGAACTTAATGTAGTCAGTTACAACAGTTACGATTTCATCTATTGAGTTCGAAGTGTCTGTGAACTTGAAGCTGTCCCAGTTGGTGCAGTCAAAACAAGCACGTAGCTTTTCTACGGATTCACTGGACCACAGTTGTTTCACCTTTGTCACAGGTTTTGATCTTTTAAGGACCTGTCTATACGTTGGTAGCAGGAGAATGGTATTGTGATCGGAGTTGCCCAGTTGGGGACAAATCCTGGTTTTATATGCAGATTGTACATTACCATAACAAAGGTCTAAAGTTGCACCATTCCTTGTGGGTTTGTCGACATATTGGTGATATGATGGCAACACTTTATTCAATCTACACTGATTGAAGTCCCCTAGTATAAATTTGGCAGAATCGGGAGAAACTGTTTCAAGTTCTTGAATAATCAAGGAAATTGCATCGCTCGCAACTTGCACATCCGCCTTGGGTTGGATGTATGTAACAGTGATGAAGATTTGATTAAACTCCCTGGGTAGATAAAATGGCCGCAGGCGTACACCACCCCGCTTCCCTCTTTTCCTTGGTAGAAGATCCTTAGGGAATTCGTTGTAGTCTTTTGGTTTGGGGCTTGGTGACCCAGGTCTCAGGTCAAGCAACGATGACCTTGTATAGATGATACGGCCATTACTAGCCGGTGGTATGGCAAGACGATCGGCACAGACCATGGGTCTACCTCCATGCACAGACACACATCAAAAGTCGGGACAGAAGAACAAAAACGAGTAAAATGAAGATCACGTGAGTTCTACATACCACATGAGACATGATTACAAACTTTAAGACGACTGATGAACATTCAAAAGGCAATAAAAATGTATAAAAACAGGACACGATTTGCCAATGGTGGTCGCTACTGTGCAGCGCCCTCTAAGGATCAATTAAAGCTCAAAAGGATCAATTAAAGCTCAATTTGTCATCAGTGTCACTGGAAAATACCGGTAATGAAAAGAAACTCATCACTGTTTTCAAACATCGAGAGATCAAAATTAATTGTTTTACTCGTTTTTCAAAACCTGCATTTCTGGTAAATATATTTTGACGAAAAATTTGTCACCACAACAATCTGGGTGTGCGTGTGTGGGTGGACACACGGAAAGGCATATGTGGGGTCCTAACAACAATGGAACAATAGACCCCACAAGGTAATTTCAATAGGAACAATTGGTCCCCACAAGGGAATTCTTCAGAAAAGGGAATAATAGAACAACAATAGCAGTACCCCACAAACCGGATCCGTAAGGTGTGGTGTGTGTGTGTGGGGGGGGGGGGGGAGGGGGTGTTAATTACGGAATTCCCATTCTGTATTCAATGAACACATCATTTAAAAACTCACATGTCACAATCCTCCTGAGAAATATTTTCATCTGAAATGCTGTCAGAGTTGGAGAAATGTGACTTGACAATTACAAAAATCACTACACAAAATGTTTGGATTACCACAAACGGATACGTGTAGTATGAACCGCAAAAACCGTGTCTAAACATGAACAACTCTTCGCTGTCAGTAAAGAACAGTCATTTGAAAGAAGGAATCTGAATACTTCCACTACACTCTCAGAACTCCAGGGTCAAAAATGACCCGGGTCAAAATTGACCTGGGTCAGAATTGACCCTGATCCCGGGTCCCAGACGGCCTGACCCGTTTCTGGGTCAAGATGACCCAAAAAGATGTTTGAAAAAGGGTATTCGACTCGATGTCTGCGTCATTTTGACCCATTTCTTTGTCATATTGACACACGTTCCGTAGTGACCCAGAAATGGATCATGCCCCATGCACGGGACTCGGATACGGGTCAATACTCACCCGGATGTTCCTAGAGTGTAACTGCATTCTTTGGGAGAATCTAAGTTAGATGGATCAACATTGATTTCTCGACGCGTGACTAATGTGGAGAGCCGTTCAAATCTTGGCTAATAATGGTCAGTAATTGTCGGATTGGTAATTAAAAATATAGGAAACATTTCCTCTGATTTATCTAAACGTTCGCTGGTGCAGTTGTCATGTATCACATAACAATAGGTCAGGTAGTTCGGAGACTCTGGATAAGTCACCGGGGCTCAATGGCATGGCTCTGCTTACCGCCGAATTCTGTGCTCTGCGATCACCATTCTTTGCATACAAGCAAGCACCTAATTTCTGTGCTAGCTGTGTACTAAGCGAAAAGTGCCTACACGTGGAGTATACGCACTCAGTGAAAAACGAAGGTAAAAATGAAGGTCGAAGATGGACAACTTAGCCACATTGCCTGCTTTTATCGGCAGATATTTCTGAAACAAAGGGCAAAAACTTACCTAATAACAAGGCATCAAATTTGTTCGGCAAACGTTTTTAGTTTCTTTGCATTTTTTAAATTATTTTTTAATCAGTCTTCGGTCTGTCTCTGCGATGGACTGGCTGTGTTTTCCTGGTCCCTGCATGAGTTGTGTTTTGAACCGGAACAATGGCGGCACGATGCAACGCAACCGCTGATGTTCGCCACTCTATTGATTGAAATAGACAACTGTTGATGTTTTTCGGAGCAAATTTGCAATATTTTTTACTATTTTTTTTTTTTTACAAAGACGATACCCCTTTAATTAAATACTTCGTCTGCGGAGATTTGCATAGCCTTAACCTCGAAAGGAAAATTTTGAATAATTTTTTTTTTTGGATATCAGTTTATTATGTTTCCTTTCAAAACTAGAAAATAAGTCAATGTAAAGGGAAGATTGTTTATGCCATTGGTAAGCATCCAGGAGGCCGGTTACTGATTTTCGTACCTATTTTCTTTAGCTGCTTTAAACTGAAATAGTTTTGTTTGATTCAAGCTCTCAGTAGCAGATGGTCGGATTCTAACACAGAGCCTCACCGCCCTACAATTTAAAAAATCTGCTGGTACTGCGCGCCATCAATATGACATCATTTATTTGGAATTACAAATTAGACAGTTAAAATAAAAACGCGCAACAACGACATGAAAAACTATAATTAATAAATAAACAAAACTATATATATATAAAGCTTTCAAGTGTCTGTTTGGGGATTGGAAGTGTCAATCGTGGACAATTCGAAGCATGAATAGTTTTTACCTGATTGCTGTATATCACTATTGCCACAGAACCATCAACAACATTTACAAAGCGTTTTCCACTTGAAAACAAACAACTCCAATAATAGCCATTTATTGTAGGCTCCTTTAAACTTAGTATCAAAGCACCTTATGCTATTACTATCCTTGTTCGTTGAACTTTGTGCAATCCTGAAACCATCTCAACTCCTATGGAGTATGCAGCACCAGCATGGGTGTACAGGCTGCTAATCATTCATACAAAGAATGCCTATCCTTGCAGGTACCAATTTTACTCGTGGATGACGAACAGCAATCACAGTTATGTGTCTTGCTCAAAGGCACAAATGACATGACCGGGATTCGAACTCAGACTCTGATTATTACTCAACCAGTAGAACGTGAGTTCCACACTTCAATGTACATACAAAGATTATGTCAATGATTACACCGCTAAAAATGAAAACCGAAAATGGACAATTTAGCCACATTGCCTCCTTTAATTGGCTGATATTTCTGAAACAAAGGGCATGAATTTACTTAATATTAAGCCAATATCAGCAAACATTTTTAGTTTATTTGCATTTTTTTATCGGAGTCAGTCTTCGGTCCGTTTCTGCGATGGACTGACTGTGCTTTCCCTGCATGAGTTGCGTTTTCAACCGGAACAACTGCGGCACGAGGCAACGCAACCTCTGATGTTTGCGCTTCTATTGATTGAAATAGACAACTGTTGATGTACTGCGAATATAGTTTGATCAATATTGTGGTGTTTTTTTTTTTTTTACAGAGACGATACCTCTTCATGACAATTTAATAAAATACTTCTATTAGTTTCTTTTCGTTCTCAAAATTATTTTAAAGTAAGTAAATTTTGAGCTAGGGTCATAAATTGCGTTTTTGAACTAAAAATGAAAATCGAAGATGGACAATTTAGCCACATTGCCATGTTTTAATTGGCTGATATTTCTTAAACAAAGGGCATGAATTTACTTAATATCAAGCCATCAAATTTTATCGGCAAAAGGTTTTTGTTTGTTCGTTTGTTTGGTTTTAGTTTTTTTATCGGAGTCAGTCTTGGGTCTGTCTCTGCGATGGACTGACCGTGTTTTCCCTGCATGAGTTGTGTTTTGAACCGGAACAACGGCGGCACGATGCAACGCAACCGCGGAAGTTTGCGCTTCTATTGATTGAAATAGACAACTGTTGATGTTCTGCAAATACAGTTTGATCATTATTGGGTTTTTTTTCTTTACAGAGACGATACCTCTTCTTGAAAATTTAATAAAATACTTCGTCTGATGAGACACGCACCATTAACATAGAAAAGTGAATTGATTTATTTTCGTATCTCGGTTATTAATTTCTTTTCGTTCTCAAAATTATTTTAAAGTAAGTAAATTTTGAGCTAGAGTCATAAATTGCGTTTTTGTCAACGATATGCTGATTTATAGGCAAATTTATCAAGAATGATACAATAGAAGCCACATGTGGAGGTTTCAATACAGTGTCTACTTGCTGAGAAAACAGGGAATAGCCGTCACGGTATTTTCACACGAACATCGAATCTATCCACGTTTAGTGAGGGGTGACGGTGGGTACCAGTCGCATCTCTGGCCGCAGAATTCGCGAACGGGCACCAACCCTCAGAAATCTGAGGAACGATTCATGCATGAATCGTTTTACAGATTAAAATGTTTTGGGGTGAACATTTTTCACAACCATATTACTTCGAAGGGACCCTTTTTTCAAAATAGTTTACACTATCAACAGATGCAGGGCTTCTCATCAAGTTAGTTTGTTTTTATTGTAATGGACTTTTAGAGTATTTACCAATAAAGGGGAGGTATTTTAGTGCCAATATTGGTAAGCAACCAGGAGGCCGGTTATTGATTTTCGTATCTATTTTCTGTAGCTGGTTTTAACTGAAAGAATTGTGTTTTTGCTGGGAACTCTCAGCAGTAGATGTTCGGCTTCTAACACCGAGTCTCACCGACCTGTTATTTAAAGTCTGCTGCGTTACTCGCCAGCAATGACATCGGTATTTAGAACAAAACAAACAAAACAAAATCGCGTATAATGAAAAAATAATAATTAAAAGATAAATATATAAGACGACACAAAATTACAGTGTCTGTTTGGGGATTGGAAGTGTCAATCGTGGACAATTCGAAGCATGAATAGTTTTTACCTGATTGCTCAATCAATCAATCAAACGTTTTTGTATAGCGCCTATATCAAAAGTTTGCTCAAAGGCGCTGAGGCACAGAAGAAATAAAAGTCATTGGTGGTAGGCCTCCTGAAACAAGAGGGCTTTCAGAAGTGCCTTGAATGTGTTGAATGATGTTGTGTCCCTGATGTGATTGGGAAGTTTATTCCAGAGTTTGGGTCCATATACCGAGAAGGCTCTATCGGCAAAAGTGATGTGACTTGTTCTTGGTACTACAAAGTATGGTGAACAGGAGCTGTTTGACCGAAGGAGTCTCCGTTCAGTACCAACTTGCAGAATGTCCATGATGTAATGAGGGGCTTGTTGATGTAAGGCCTTGAACATGAGAACGATGACCTTGAAGTTGATCCTTTGTGGGATTGGGAGCCAGTGTAGTTTTATGAGTTCCGGGGTGATAGAGTCGAACTTGCGTTTCTTTGTGATGAGTCTGGCAGCTGTTCGTTGCACGTTATTTAGCCTCCTTTTGAGTTTTTGGCTGACTCCAATCAGGAGACTGTTGCAGTAGTCGAGTCTTGAAGTGACCAAAGTGTGTACTGCAAGCTTGGTTGCGTCGACAGTCAGTAGTCTGCGGGCCCTGCCGATGTTAGTGATATAGAAGTTGGCAGTCTTGATGATGCTTGAAACTTGCGCGGACATGGTCATTGCAGGGTCAAACATGACTCCAAGATTTCTGACTGGCTTGGTTTTGATTGCTGTATATCACTATTGCCAAAGAACCATCAACAACATTTACAAAGCGTTTTCCACCTGAATACCAACAAATATGACTCCAAGATTTCTGACTGGCTTGGTTTTGATTGCTGTATATCACTATTGCCAAAGAACCATCAACAACATTTACAAAGCGTTTTCCACTTGAATACCAGCAATTCTAATATTAGGCATTTATTGTAGGCTCCTTTAAGCATAGTATCAAAGCACCTTATGCTATTACTATCCTCGTTCGTTGAACTTTATGCAATCATGAAACCATCTCAACTCCTATGGAGTATGCAGCACCGGCATGGGTGTACAGGCTGCTAATCATTCACACAAAGAATGCCTATCCTTGCAGGTACCAATTTTACTCGTGGATTACGAACAGCAATTACAGTTAGTGTCTTGCTCAAAGGCACAAATGACATGACCGGGATTCGAACCCAGACTCTGATTATTACTCAACCAGTAGAACGTGAGTTCCACACTTCAATGTACATACAAAGATTATGTCAATGATTACACCGCTAAAAATGAAAACCGAAGATGGACAATTTAGCCACATTGCCTGCTTTAATTGGCTGATATTTCTGAAACAAAGGGCATGAATTTACTTAATATCAAGTCATCAAGTTTTATCAGCAAACATTTTTAGTTTATTTGCATTTTTTTTATCGGAGTCAGTCTTCGGTCCGTTTCTGCGATGGACTGACTGTGCTTTCCCTGCATGAGTTGCGTTTACAACCGGAACAACGGCGGCACGAGGCAACGCAACCGCTGATGTTTGCGCTTCTATTGATTGAAATAGACAACTGTTGATGTACTGCGAATATAGTTTGATCAATATTGTGTGTTTTTTTTACAGAGACGATACCTCTTCTTGAAAATTTAATTAAAAACTTCGTCTGATGAGACACGCACCATTAACGTAGAAAGGTGAATTGAATTATTATTTTTTTCGTATCTCGGTTATTAATTTCTTTTCTTTCTCAAAATTATTTTAAAATAAGTAAATTTTGAGCTAGGGTCATAAATTGCGTTTTTGTCAATGATATGCTGGTTTATAGGCAAATTTATCAAAAATGATACAATAGAAGCCACATGTGAAGGTTTCAATACGTGTCTACTTGCTGAGAAAACAGGGAATAGCCGTCACGGTATTTTTACACGAACATCGACTCTATAAACGTTTAGCGAGGGGTGACAGTGGGTACCAATCGCATCTCTGGCCGCAGCAATCGCGAACGGGCACCAACCCTCAGAAATCTGAGGAATGATTCATGCATGAATCGTTTTACAGATTTAAATGTTTTGGGGTGAACATTTTTCACAACCACGTTACTTCGAAAGGAACCTTTTTTCTTTAAAATATCAACAGATGCATGGCTTCTCATCAAGTTAGTTTGTTTTTATTGTAATGGACTTTTAGAGTATTTACCAATAAAGGGTAGGTATTTAAGTGCCAATATTGGTAAGAAACCAGGAGGCATGTTATTGATTTTCGTATCTGTTTTCTGAAGAATTGTGTTTTTGCTGGGAACTCTCAGCAGTAGATGTTCGGCTTCTAACACCGAGTCTCATCGACCTGTCATTTAAACTCTGCTGGTTACTCGCCAGCAATGACATCAGTATTTAGAACAAAACAAACAAAACAGAATCGCGTATAATGAAAAAATAATAATTAAAAGATAAATATATAAGACGACACAAATTTACAGTGTCTGTTTGGGGATTGGAAGTGTCAATCGTGGACAATTCGAAGCATGAATAGTTTTTACCTAATTGCTGTATATCACTATTGCCAAAGAACCATCAACAACATTTACAAAGCGTTTTCCACTTGAATACCAACAATTCCAATAATTGCCATTTATTGTAGGCCCCTTTAAGCATAGTATCCAAGCACCTTATGCTATTACTATCCTTGTTCGTTGAACTTTATGCAATCCTGAAACCATCTCAACTCCTATGGAGTATGCAGCACCGGCATGGGTGTACAGGCTGCTAATCATTCACACAAAGAATGCCTATCCTTGCAGGTACCAATTTTACTCGTGGATGACGAACAGCAATTACAGTTACGTGTCTTGCTCAAGGGCACAAATGACATGACCGGGATTCGAACTCAGACTCTGATTATTACTCAACCAGTAGAACGTGAGTTCCACACTTCAATGTACATACAAAGATTATGTCAATGATTACACCGCTAAAAATTAAAACCGAAGATGGACATTTTAGCCACATTGCCATGTTTTAATTGGCTGATATTTCTGAAACAAAGGGCATGAATTTACTTATTATCAAGCCATCAAATTTTATCAGCAATTGGTTTTATCAAGTTGTTAAAAATGTTTTGTTTATTGAAGTCAGTCTTCGGTCTGTCTCTGCGAAGGACTGGCTGTGTTTTTCCTGCATGAGTTGTGTTTTGAACCGGAACAACGGCGAATTTACTATGATGCAACGCAACCGCTAACGTTTGCGCTTCTGATTGAAATAGACAACTGTCAGTTTGATCAAATCTTTTTTAAAGATTAAACTTGTTTTTCTTTAATGGTAGAAACGATACCTCTTCATGAAAATTCCATATAAGACTTTGTCTGCAGAGACCTTCCACTTGGTTACTAAACAGTTAATTTAAAGCTATGGTCATAGATTGGTTTTTGCCGACGAAATGCCAATTTATAGCCAAAAATCATCAGAGAGATACAATAAAAGTCATCTGTGTTCAGCTGAACCACAGTGTCAATTTGCTGAGAAAATCAGCAAAAAAAACTTTCACGATATTTTCACACGAATATCCGATCCATCCACGTTTAGCGAGGTTACAGCGGGTACCAACCGCATCTCTGGCCCTAGCATTCGCAAACGAACGCCAACCCTCAGAATACCGAGACAACAATCATGCGTGAATCATTCTCATCGGGCTCAAATGTTTTTTGGGTGAAAACTTTCCCAAACCATATTTCGTCGAAGGGAATCCTTTCTCAAAACTGTTAAAGCTTTTATCAGCTGCAGTGCTTCTCACTAAGTAAGTTTTTATGGTCATTTATTTTTGGAGCATTTACCAATCTATGACCCTACATTTTAAGAGAAATATTGTAGTGCAATTGGTAAGCATCCGGGAGGCCGGTTATTGATTTTCGTACCTATTTTCTTTAGCTGGTTTTAAGTGAATTTACTATGTTTGATTCGAACTATCAGCAGTAGATGGTTGGATTCTAACACAGAGCCTCACCGCCCTACCATTTCAAAAATCTGCTGGTACTGCGCGCCATCAATATGACATAATTTATTTGGAATTACAAATTAGACAGATAAAATAAAAACGCGCAACAACGACATAAAAAACAAAAATGAATATATAAAGTTATGCAGTGTCTGTTTCGGGTTGGAAGTGTCAGAAGGAAGAAGGGTGAGGAGGGCAGGGGACGTTTCGACCCCACTCAACATCTTTTGCATGGGCAACATTTTATCATAAGACAAAACATTATTGCGTACCGATTTTACCTACCGTTACCGAGCCAATTCTACAAAATGATTACCTCTGAGTGTCCCTCCAGTTACCCCCCCCACCCTACATTACATTTGCAGCATTGTATACGCAAGAATCGCTCCCATCTAGCAGGTGCGGCGCGAAGTGCGGCATCCCGCTAGTTCCTAAAGAATTTCGGCTTGCATAATGGCATCACCACGGACATATAATACCTATATGTCTGTGTGCATCACGAGCTCAAACAGCGCCCTCATTGAGGTAAAAGAAAGATTTCTAGCCTACTGTTGGCTCGGCCACCCGGTCTTGAACGCTACGGGGACGAGCAAAGACTAGTTGGATTCACGTCCATGGTTGGCATTTCAAGGGTTGATCAGCGCGTGCTTTTAAATGTTAGAGTTTTCCCCCGCTGTTGGCAGTATTGTTTCATGGTTTCTACCAAAGGTTCATAGCAATGCAATTCGTAATCAACGATAACGAACAGGGAAATGTGTGACGTACCTAACATGGGCGTACACTACGAGCGCGCCAGTAGGTAAATGCTAAACGAGTGCGTCTTGAGGGTTTCAACAAAATACTGTCCCTGATAATACGTCACGACCACTGTATGAATTATTCATGAGTTCTCCAGAACTTCTACCAGAAGCCAGGTTTTCTTGGCCGTGGAATGCTGATCAAAATAAATCAGTGGTGCAACACGGGGGTGGGGGCACGGAGGGTGGGGTACGCGCCCCCATGGTTTCCGTGCCTGTGGGGATTTCGCCCCACGTTGTGTGTCCCACCGTACGGGCCGAAGAAAGTTGAGTCAAAAGAGGGCGCTGTCAGACGAAATTGCTACACGGGGGACAAAATAATCCCTGCTACACCAGATTCCAAGTCAATTTGACGATCAAAATAATTTTAATGTTTAATTGCTACTCGCGACACAAATCACCATTGCTGCACTTGATCATGGCAGCCAAAACAAGTTTTCATTTGTTTACATGCACGAAAACCCTAGCAAAGATAAAGCCATTATGTTTTGGTGTTTGAACTAAAACCAGCTCATCGGGTGCTTATTTTACATGTTGGTTGAAGGGTCACAATTTGAATAACCTAAGTGTGTTTTTTAAATGTTAGTTGTTTGTTGGTATTTCTTTACTTTTCAATTTTATTCAGAACATCGCACATTATACACATTTGAGCAAGTTCGGGTCTTTGGTCAATTTTCAATTAAGATTACGCATGCGTGGTCTGTGTTTCACTCGTGCATCTACTCAATTGACTTGTCCAAGTTTGGCAACAAGGTGACGTAACGAACACTACAAAAAGCATTTTTGCGTCATAATAAATTTGCTACAATCCTGTACATCAAAAAATAACTTGCCAATGCAATAATAATATTTTTTTTATTGATTGGCATATTTTATAGGCAAAAACCTACCATATCGTAAAAGCACTAGTCTAGGTTAGGGTATTTTGTTAAAATTCACTGTGCGTGTGATTACAAAAATTTACAAAACTGTCTTTCTCACGTGACTTAACCGCCATCTTGAAAAAATGACGTAACTCCGTGAGTTGACTATCGGACCAGGCTGATCCATTTTGACTAGCTAGTTATCCAGTGGGCGTTCGAGTGACATCTAGATCGACTATGATAAAGTCTAGTCGACTCGCTCAAGTCACCCACCTTAAGGACTGTTCAGGGTTGGATGAAAATTAATTTCTGCGAAATTAAATTTAAAAAAGTTCAATTGTTGTAATTAACAAAAATGGAAATTAGTGCCTACGGCGTGCGCACCTTCGTTTCTCGCAGGGTTAACTTGGTTTAGAATCAACATAATCGTATTGTAAAATTATGACGTAAGTCAAAGCTCGGTCTGTGATTGGTCGAAACGTGTCCATAGGGGCCTACACAGTCGTGAGTCGTATTCCTGTTTAGTCGCGCAACGGCGGCACTCGTCTTGCAGCGACTACGGATAATTTCCACACTGGTTTATGACGAGAGCCTCGAGAACAACACATACTAGATTTCCCATCTCCCAAGGATGGAGAAAATAACCAACGTTCTCACCCACCTTGAACGGTTGAAATTTAAAATCTGTCTGACTTTACTTCTTGGACTGGTTTCACTGAACGGCTCCCAAGCTAATCTCGACCGTGTTTTTTTCGCAGCTAACCATCGATCTCTCGAAAATGTCAATTTCTTAGTGAAGAAGTTCAGTTCAGCTGTGCTCTGTGTGAGTTACTGTCACTCTGAACACGAATGCAAATCAGTGAACTACCATCTGAAAGATCAACGATGTGAGCTGAATAATGGCACCAAAGACCAATATCCTGATAACTTTGTCGTCGAGTATGGCAAGGTATACTATGACGATGATGTCAACACCCCTCACTCCTCCATGTTCATAGGAACTACTTGTAACGAGCTCCTTGATGCAGGTTTTGAGAGCGGGTACTAATCTTTAGTAAATTTGCAATTTAAATTACGCATGCGTGGTCTGTGTTTCACTCGAACGCATCTAGTCGATTGACTTGTCCAAGTTTGGCAACAAGGTGACGTTACGAACATAAAATAGAAAGAAAGCATTTTGGCGTCATAATAAAAATAACTTGCCAAGTCGACTCGCTCAAGTCACCCCCTTAACTTGGTCTAGAATCATGCACCATGTTGCAAAATAATATGACGTAAATCAGAGCTCGGACTGTGATTGGTCGAAACGTGTTGAAGGGGCGTACACAGACGTGAGTCGCATTCCTGTTTAGTCGCGCAACGGCGGCACTCGTCTTGCAGCGACAACGGAAAATTTTCACACTGGTTTATGATGAGTGCATCGAGAACAACACATACTAGATTCCTCATCTCCCAAGGATGGAGAAAATAACCAAAGTTCTCACCCATCTTGAAAGGTTGAAATTTAAAATCTGTCTGACTTTACTTCTTGGACTGGTTTCACTGAACGGCTCCCAAGCCAATCTCGACCGTACTTTTTTCGCAGCTAACCATCGGTCTCTCGAGAATGTCAATTTCTTAGTGAAGAAGTTCAGTTCAGCTGTGCTCTGTGTGAGTTACTGTCACTCTGAACATGAATGCAAATCAGTGAACTACCGTCTGAAAGATCAACGATGTGAGCTGAATAATGCCACCAAAGACCAATATCCTGATAACTTTGTCGACGAGTATGGCACGGTATACTATGACGATGATGTCAACACCCCTCACTCTTCCCTGTTCGGTTGTAACGAGCTCCTTGATGCAGGTTTTGAGAGCGGTATCTACACTATCTTTCCCAGTGGGTTCCCAGAGGGTCTCAGGGTCTACTGTGACATGACAACCACTGGAGGAGGATGGATCGTCATTCAAAGGCGCCTAGATGGGAGCGTTGACTTCTACCGGGACTGGGCGGACTACCGGACAGGTTTTGGCGACTTGGCAGGTGAATTTTGGCTCGGAAACGATAACCTACGCGCCTTGACCGAGTCGGAAGGAACATGGCAGTTCCGCGCTGATCTAGAAGACTGGGATGGCGAAAAAGTTTTGTCAGAGTACGGTGTTTTTCGAGTGTATGGAGAGGACTTTAAGATTCATCACGATGAACAAACCGGTGTGTCAGCGTATACCAACAAAGCAGTACTATTTTTTGATACACAGTACGATGATATGCCATTCAGCACAAAGGACAGGGACAATGACGTCAAACCTGAGGGAAGCTGTGCACAAGCACTCAAAGGAGGCTGGTGGTATGGCAATTGCTTTTTTGCTAATTTAAACGGTGTGTATTATGACGGACCAATGGTAGCTACTGATGGGATAATACTGTACACTTGGAAGAATGGTTTTAACACAGTGAAAAAATGTAGTATGAAAATTCGCCGTGTAGTGTAAAATAATTGATAATTATTTTATTGCGAATAACCGAGGGCGAAATGTTTGCCGAAAAGCCAATGCAGGCGTTATTGGTTGATTTGTATAGCTTTTGACCATCATAAAGATGTACAAAGTTTACAGCGCGTGGTTTGTCAAAACAGATGAGGGATAACAAAATATTGCGAGCGAGCGATTTGGCAGGAGCTTGAGTCTGTTTGTTTTGAAAAAAAAAACCCCAAAAACCGAAACAGTAAATTCTTCGGCCCCATAGCTTTTCACCATTTTGTTGCTTGACAAAAACGTTGGCCAAAAATGTATTATATCGTCAGTCATGAAGCTATTTGACCGGCTCTTTATTTTACAATACAGCATTTCCTGTGGGCCTCTAGGAGCCGGTTTGTGTATAGTGGGTGTGGCCTCAGTGGAATTACGTCGCACAATGCCACCATTAAATGGAACATTACTAACGGTAATTTAAACGCACCTCACAACACGCGCTGTACATCACTATTACAAAGTTATGTTAAAGTGAGTTGAGTGTTACAGTTCATACATTTTTATAATAATTTGTTCCCATTTTCATGGCTCTGCTTACCGCGGAATTCTGCGCTTACGGTCCATATATAGAATTGTGTGCTTTACAGGGCACAGAAAGCGCAGAATTTCGCGGTAAGTAGAGCCATGAAGTTGGACCCCGATCTCTTATTAACTAGTGCAAGTCTTGCCTGTATTAGAACGTTTAGGTTCCTAAGGGTGGGTCCGAAATGTCGGCTTTGGCTGAGGCTGTGACCAGACCTCTATTTTTGAACCATGCCGTTATAAACCTTTCTATTGTTGATTAACAGACCGCGCTGGTTGGCATGGACGGCCGAATGGTAGCAAAACATTCAATTTGTTAACAGATGTTGTGACCAAATTTAACATTTCTGCAAATTAACAAAATTCTGTTTTTGCTTTGCATTTATGGCTTCCCATAGTTTTCCAACCTTGTTTGGCAAAAACTTGGACTGTGGACATTGCAATAGAAAAGTCTGAAGCCTAATCAAGTCTCGCATGTATCAAAAATGAGAAAACAACTCAAACGAAGACTACAATGATTTTTCTATTAAATCAAATCTTCTTTTTAAATTCTAGTTATACGAAATTCTTGAAAATAATAACAATAATGCACGTACCAATTTGTAAAAAAAACCACAAATCAAACTTTTAAGAAATACAAGTAATTTGTTACAAATTAGATTGAAATTGAGAAACCCCATTTGCCAATCAGGGACTAATTTGTGCGATAATTACATAGGATTAATGATAACATGAACGACAATTGGGCAACATTCTAAATTGATTACAAGTAGCCTGAAACGGAGGTCAAGTGTTATTCTTTAATAACTACTTTCATAATTATGTTTGTTGAATGAATGAATATAATGCATGGCTCAATTTAACTTCCCCAGCAATAAACAACATCGCTCTCACTCTCATGAGACTTGCAAAGTTAATCCATGTTTTGTCTTACTTCTAAGGCAACAGACCAACTGAAGTTTCAATTTAATTAAATTATGTAGAATGGTAGACACGTTAAATATATGCCTTGTTTTGTTTACTGTAACGATGAAGGGGCAGCGTGATATACAAACTAGAGTAACATTTTTACGGGGCAAAAGGGGGTGCACTATTTTTCCTCTCAAATTAAAAGGACCATACTTTGGTATTTTTCACCTCAAAAGTCAAGATTTCAAATTGGGGGGGGGGGCAGGAGGCACGAATGAGGGACTTTTGAGGTGCTAGAAGGCAGCCTACTTACCAGGTAAATTTCCATTGTTTATGTAGTTCTGAGCATGCGCACATTCCGAGAACAATGTTTTTACCTGGTTAGTCCGCTGCCAACTAGAGTCCCACTTGGGGCGGGGGCACGTGCCCCTGTGCCCCCCCGTTACGCCCCTGATCACTGTTCAGTGTGTATTGAACAATAGCTGACGTTATTGCAAACGTCTTTTTAGTTTTATATATGATTACTGTAGTCTAAAATGCCGTAACTGTTTTTAAAACTTATATCATGTGAGATTTAAGACGACAGCTGTTTTATCAAAAGCATGAAAAGACAGTGGGCAGTTGAACATTTCCCGAAATGATTGCTACTGTAATCGAAGCAAGTCCAATTTGACAAATAAAAACGTGTGCATAATCGATTGCTATAGTTCGTATACAAATTTTGTTCCAAACAGTTAGTGGCATTGAGATGGTTTACTCAAATATGAAAAACAATCACCATAAATAAATGGTGAAAAAAAAATCAACTATAAAGATGATTTCCATTTTGATCAGCGTCCACGGTCCATAAAAGCCGGCCTTTGGGAGGAGGAGGAGGAGGAGCCCCGGGGTGAACTGAAGTTGCATGAAGAAGCGAAAGTCGAAAAGGACTACTTGGCTAGCGACAATCGGCGGCACAGCCAGATATAAACAAAATGTGGATGATATTCGTAAAACACGTGACAGGACCGTTTACTTGATAAGCAAGCCGTACATGTTCATTAAAATTTTATTAAAATTGTTTTTTGCAGTTGTTGTAGTAGTAGTAATAGTAGTTGTTGTTATTGATGTTATTTTTGGGGAGGGCCGTCGTTTTTGTTAAGTTTTTATTTTAAGAAACAAGTCAGTTTTTTCTTCTTTCACTAACAGCAATGGAACGACAGTGTCTTTAATCCTCTCGCCATGAGCCGAGTGTTTTGATGCCAAAAGTTTATCGCCGAAGCAACGGCCAACGTTCCTGCTTTTATAATCAATTTCGTCTTAAAAGTCAGTTTGATAAATCGTGTGGTTTTGTAATGACCAGAACAATACCTCTTTTACGTTTAAATAAAGAGCAGCATCTGTGGACGTCTAAATACCCTTGGCTTAAAAAGGGAACTGAGATTTAAAAAAATTAATTTAAAAAAGAAGAGAAAAATAAAAATCTTTTACAAGGCCTTGGCCTATAGGAGATTTCATTTTACATGGCAATGTTTCAGTAAGCCGTTTGTATAATTTATCCATCAGGAGGGGCCTCCGGGAGAACTGGTAATAATTAATGCATAGAGGCCTGGGCTATTGCAACGAAAATGACCACAGCTAATTATTATGGAATAGGAAATAGACCTTTATTATGACGACCTATCTTAGCGTCTCAAGACTAGTATAAACAAACTGATCTCTACTCATCACCGATCTCAAAATTGTTCTCTCTGTCAAAAAGAAACAAAAATAAACAAACTAGCTGCTCCCTTTCCGATTTTTAGACTAGTGTTTTTCCCTCTGTTAGTGGCGTCCTGAAAGGTTCCCTGCAAAAAAAGAAAGAAAAGGTGGGGTGGGGGGGGGGTCGTCGAGTGTTCCGGAGTTGTATGCTTCATGGTTCGTGTGTGGATTATTGTATTTTTTATGTTTAGGAACCAATTAACTACATAAACTCAATGGGGCTTAAATTATTTTGTTCTTGCAACCTCGGTTTAGTTCCTCCCGATTGAAAAGGGGATGAGTGAATCGTGAACATGTTCTGTTCTCTAAAGATTTCTTACCCCTGTGACAACAAACCTCGAGCGATTTTTGCCTTAACTCCATATTATTACACCTAGCCTAGTGCGTGCTAGAGAATGATTTAAGACAGTTCGGTATTATTTGGCATGAGAGATATCTGCCTCAGTTGGACATAAATCACCCCATAGTGAGTTCGCGGTTATGACGTCATCGATGACGAACTCTTCACCACCAGATTGACCTTTGTTGACTGAGGTACATCTTTGTCCTTAATGATCCCCGACCACAGCTGCAGTCGCACAGTCCATGGAATTAGTTTTTTACATACATTTAACAGAACGAGCTCTTATGTACATATAAGTATTGTCCCTGATTATAAACAAAACAAGACCCCCAACCCCCCCAAAAAAACCAAAAAAAAACCCCCCAAAACAAACAACAACAACAACTACAAACACACCTATATTATAATTTGTATGATTGTGTTTAATTTATTAATTACTCTTAATTAAAGTCGTCGCTGCTGTTTTTGTAGTTATATTATCTTTTCAAATAAATGATGTGACTGTGATGACGTTTAGCCGATATATTTTAGTCTTTTATTGGTCTTTGCTGGAACCGTGCAGGGCGCCGTCAACGGCGGGACAAAACACTAGTTCAAAAATCGAAGAAGGTGGGAATAGATTTCCAAATCAAATAAACAAAAACATTAGGAAAACTTCACAGTTATGATCAAATAGTAACTAGCCAAACGCAAAGTAAACAAAGATAAAAAGTCCAATAAGTTGGAGTGATTTCCGAATGGTAAGCAAATCTTTCAGTTCAAAACAGCCATTGAGCATCATTATCAAAATCAATAACCGCCTTCCTGAAAAGCTACCAATGACGTCCTTGTATACGGCATTTTCGATTGTATAAGACAAAAGGGAGAGAGAATTTACCCCCTGTCTCCCGCAGACGCTGGTCCTTAATATATTGAGCATTTTAGAAGACCGTTTTTGGCTACTAAAACAAATCACACGATGTTTCAAACTGAATTGAAAAAAAACCCCAAACAATCGAATCAAGAATGCCGACCGTTGCAGGCCTGGTAAATCATTCTTGAAAGGGCAAGGGCACCAAGGCGTTTTCTCCTTGGTAACGGGCACCTCTATGAGGAAATTGTAAGTTTCAAGGGGCACCATGACAATGACCAGGGGCAACGGAGAGGATTGCTTCCGTTGCCTCAGTGCAGTATCGGGCCTTATGTTATGATAAACTGTCGGCAAAACATTTATTTTCGTGTCAAATCAGTTGAATGAACGCCTTTACAATGCAGTCTGTCACAGTGCACTCCTATCGTTACCACTACCTAAAGAATTTCGACTTGCATATGGCATCACGAGCTCAAACAGCGCTCTCATTGAGGTAAAAGAAAGAACTCTAGCCTACTGTTGGCTCAGCCCCAGCGGTCTTGAAGGCAACGGGGAGAGCAAAGACTAATTGGATTCACGTCCATGGTAACTGGCATTTCAAGGATTGATCAGCGTGTGCTTTTATTTTAAATGTGAGAGTGTTTCCCCGCTTTTGGCAGTATTGTTTCATGGTTTCTACCAAAGGTTCATAGCAATGCAATTCGTAATCAACGATAACGTACAGGGAAATGTGTGACGTACCTACCATGGGCGTACACTACGAGCGCGGCAGTATCTAAACGCTACGAGTGCGTCATGAGGGTTTCAACAAAATCCTGTCCCTGGTAATACGTCACGACCACTGTATGAATTATTCATGAGTTCTCTAGAACTTCTAGCAAAAGCCAGGTTTTCTTGGCTGTGGAATGCTAATCAAAATAAATCAGTGGCGCGACGGGGGGGGGGGGGGGGGATACGTGCCTACATGGTTTCAGTGCCCTACTCGGGTGCCCGCCCCGAACTCTGTACTTTTGCTAGTAAAAGTTATCAAGAGTGCACGTTTACACGGATAATCTAAAATGTAATAGCTTGATAATTTCAATGTGTTTAAAACCGCTTTTTAGTTTTTATTTACACCCGGTCAAGATGTATCTGTTTTATACTCACGTCAGATTATTTCATAAAGGGGTAATAAAAAATGGCAAGACAAGAGCCCTAAAGGGACTTACTCAAGATAAATGCAAACAGAAACCTTCAATTTTAATTGCCTATGGATGTGTGTTGCTTACAACAAGTATTGGTATTTCAAACAACATGTTTAAAGAGGTGGTAGGATATTAAAGATACACACTGGGTCTACTCTGACATGACAACCACTGGAGGAGGATGGATCGTCATTCAAAGGCGCCTAGATGGGAGCGTTGACTTCTACCGGGACTGGGCGGACTACCGGGCAGGTTTTGGCGACTTGGCAGGTGAGTTTTGGCTCGGAAACGATAACCTACGCGCCTTGACCGAGTCGGAAGGGACATGGCAGTTCCGCGCTGAAATAGAAGGCTGGGACGGCGAAAAAGTTTGGTCAGAGTACGGTGTTTTTCGAGTGTACGGAGAGAACTTTAAGCTCGATCGCGATGAACAAACCGATGTCAGCATACACCAACAACGCTCTACTAATTTTTGATATACAGGACGATGGTATGTCATTCAGCACAAAGGACAGGGACAATGACGTCAAAACCAATGGAGACTGCGCCCAAGAACGCAAAGGAGGCTGGTGGTATGGCAATTGCTATAATGCTAATTTAAACGGTGTGTATTATAACGGACCAAGGGTAGCTAATGATGGGATAGTGCTGTACTATTGGAAGAATGGTTATCACACAGTTAAAACGTGTAGTATGAAAATTCGCCGTGTAGTGTAAAATAATTGACAAATGTTTTATTGCGAGTAACCGAGGGCGCAATATTTGCTGAAAAGCCAATGCAGGCGTTATTGGTTGATTTGTATAGCTTTTGATCAGCATAAAGATGTACATAATTTACAACGCGTAGTTTGGCAAAACAGATGAGGGATCAAAAAATACTGCGGGCGAGCAATTTGGCAGGAGCTTGAGTCTGTATGTTAGCAACAAAGAAACGAAACAGTAAATTCATCGGCCCTATTGCTTTTCAGCATTTTATTGCTGAAAAGTAACGTTGGCAAAAAAAAGTATTTAACATCGTCATTCATGAAGCTATTTGACCGCCTCATTATTTTACACTAGAGCATTTCCTTTGGGCTTCTTCTAAAAGCCGGTTTGTGTATAGTGGGTGTGGCCTTAGGAGAATTACGTCACACAATGCCAACATTGAATGGAACATTACCAACGGTAATTTAAATGCATCTCACAGCACGCGCCGCGCTGTACATCACTGTTACAAAGTTATGTTAAGTGAGTTGATTGTTACAGTACATATTATGCTTATATTAGGGTTTTTTAAAATTATTTTTTTTAATGAGATATCGCCCAACTCACGAGGTGAGGGCTACACTTAACTGATTTGGGCTGTCAACCCAGATCAACTGTCACCAGAGGCACGTTGCCACCTACTCCTGGGGCTGAAACAGGGTTACCCCCTTCACAGTCCGTAAGGATATAGGCACGGGTATCATCCACTAGGAGCCTGGCTGGTAGAGCAGAATGCACTACCTACCCAACTTTTTACGAAGCAATTATGGTTAAGTGCCTTGCTCAAGGGCACAAGTGTCATGACCGGGATTCGGAACCCACACTCTGCTGCTGACAACACCGGAGCTTGGGTTCGGTGAAATAGACCGCTTGGCCACGACACGCCACAAATGAAATGTTCCCAATTTCATGGCTCTGCTCACTGCGGAATTCTGCGCTTAAGGCCCATGAGTAATTGTGTGCTTTACATGGCACTTCAAGCGCAGAATTTCGCGGTAAAAATATAGAGCCATGAAGTTGGACGCCGATCTCTTATAAACTAGTGCAAGTCTTGCGTGTATTAGAACTTTTGGGTTCCTTAAGGGCGGGTCCGAAGTGTCGAATTCGGTTGAGGCTGTGGCCAGACCGCTATTCTTGAACCATGTCGCTATAAACCTTTCCCGCGCTGGTTGGCATGGACGGCCGATTTTAGCAAAACATTCAATAAACAGATGTTGTGACCAAAATAATACAATATTTCTGCACATTTGCAATTTAATAGAGGTACATCCCATGATTGGTTGCTTTGTTTCGAACAAATTCTACTATTTTGTTTGTGTGTGTAACATTGTTACAAACTGTGGCTATCTGTTTTTGCTTTGCATTTATGGCTTCCCATAGTGTTACACCCTTGGTTGGCAAAAACTTGGACTGACGTTGCAATAAAAAGGTCCGTAGCCTAAGCAAGTCTCGCGTGTATCGAAAATGAGAAAACAACTCGAACGAAAACTACAATGATTTTTCTATTAAAAATTCTATTTATACAAAAATCTTGAAAATAATAATAATAATGCACGTACCAATTTGTAAAAAAAACCACAAATCAAACTTTTATGAAATACAAGTAATTTGTTACAAATTAGATTGAAATTGAGAAACCCCATTTGCCGATCAGGTACTAATTTGTGCAAACATTACATAGGATTAATGATAACATGAACGACAATTGGGCAACATTCTAAATTGATTACAAGTAGCCTGAAACGGAGGTCAAGTGTTATTCTTTAATAATTACTTTCATAATTATGTTTGTTGAATGAATGATTATAATGCATGGCTCAATTTAACTTCCCCAGCAATAAACAACATCGCTCTCACTCTCATGAGACTTGCAAAGTTAATCCATGTCTTGTCTAACTTCTAAGGCAACAGGCCAACTGAAGTTTACGATTTAATTAAATTATGTAGAATGGTAGACACGTTAAATATATGTCTTATTTTGTTTACTGTAACGATGAAGGGGCAGTGTGGTATACAAACTAGAGTCACATTTTTACGGGGCAAAAGGGTGTGCACTATTTTTCCTAGGGGGCACTTCTGGCCAACTGTAGTTTCCGTTAGCGTTTCTCTTAAACATGGCCCTTTTAATTGCTGTTGTTGTGACATTTACATTTTTTTAAATAAAATAATCTGACGAGCGTGTAAAAAAACCAAAATGTCTGCGTTGAAACGGAAAAATAGTTTTACAAAACATTGAAATTAATTTGTCCTAAAGGCTTCTAAAAAGTAGCAAATCATGGTGGTATTTTTTCATTTCAAAAGTCAAGATTTCAACTTGGGGGGGGGGGGGAGGCAGGAGGCACGTGCCCCCGCCTCGAATGAGGGACTTTTGAGGTGCTAGATGGCAGCATACTTACCAGTTCGCTCGGCCCAGCGGCCTATCCAGGACCGCTGGGATGGGCTAATCAGCTTGCACAGATTCTTGTTCAGGAAGTACGTCATGCGTGCAGTGCTTGCAGTGTGAGTGTGATGCATGATGGGACTGAGCATTAACCAATGAGCGTGCTTGATACGTTTGCCCATCCCAGCGCCTTTGGTTTTAAGGCAAGGCGCTGGGGACGAGCGAAACTTACCAGGTAAATTTCCATTGTTTATGTAGTTCTGAGCATGCGCACATTCCGAGAAAAATGGTTTTACCTGGTTAGTCCGCTGCCAACTAGCGTCCCACTTGGGGCGGGGGCACGTGCCCCTGTGCCCCCCCCCCGTTACGCCCCTGATCACTGTTCAGTGTCTATTGAACAATAGCTGACGTTATTGCAAACGTCTTTTTAGTTTTATATATGATTACTGTAGTCTAAAATGCCGTAACTGTTTTTAAAACTAATATCATGTCAGATTTTTTAAAGGACAGCTGTTTTAGCAAAAGCAGTAAAAGACAGTAGGCAGTTGAACATTTCCCGAAATGAATGCTACTGTAATCGAAGCAAGTCCAATTTGACAAATAAAAACGTATACATAATCAATTGCTATAGTTCGTATAACAATTTTGTTCCAAACAGTTAGTGGCATTGAGATGGTTTACTCAAATAAATTGGAAGATTGCTTGACCAGGAAAAAATCACCATAAATAAATGGTGAAAAAAAAAAAACATCTATAGAGATGATTTTCACTTTGATCAGCGTCCACAGTCCATAAAAGCCGGCCTTTGCAAAAATCCCTGAAATCTTGGTTAATTCATAAGGTTGTCTTTATTAATTATCACGGATAGGAATTTGTGTGTCCGTGGCAGCCGCAGTACCCCCATAATATATATTTCGCTGGTACTTTATCGTTGATTTGTATTTCTGCGGGCCTTCGCGGGGAACCATGAAATATACACAGCCAAAGGCGGGAATCACTCTCGATCAAAGATCAAAGAATGGGGGTAACCAGAGGGGGGGGGGGGGTGACAAAATCCACATAAAAAGACAATCAAGGCACTTTACAGAAAAAGAGATGTAAAACAAGATGCCAATAAAAGCATATGTAGAAGAAAAACAATTAACAACTTTGATAAAAACAATTATAACTAGACACTAAGTGTTTGTGAACAAACACAAAGCTGTTCCGTTTTGTTGTACTTTGATTAATTGATCCAGACATATAAAGTGAGCCTAAGTTCAAGATTGAACGATAAGGTTCCATTTCCGGTTGACCCGGAATTAAAGGTCAACATGGGGTTACGGTAACCCAAGGCTTATCTTCAATGCTCAAAGGGTTAAAAACTGGAAAAAAAGAAAATCGGCTGTGTTGTTCTTGAGATATGGTCCCACTTCCGGTTGACCTAGAAGTAAGGTCAACATTGGGTCAGGGTAGAACAAGGCTAATCTTCAATGCTCAAAGACTCTATCACTGAAAAAAAATGAAAATGGGTTGTGTAATTCTTGAGTAATGATCCCACTTCCGGTCGACTCGGAAGTAAAGGTTAACATGGGGTCATGGTAACCCTAGTTTAATATTCAATGCTTAAAGGGTATATAACTGAAACAAATTGAAAATTGGCTAAGTAATTATTGAGATATAGTCCCACTTCCGGTTGACCCGGAAGTAGACGTCAACATGGGGTCAGGGTAACCCAAGTTCAATCTC
The DNA here is from genome assembly GCA_023634235.1 of Pisaster brevispinus. Lineage (NCBI taxonomy): Eukaryota > Metazoa > Echinodermata > Asteroidea > Forcipulatida > Asteriidae > Pisaster > Pisaster brevispinus. The sequence continues at coordinate 6,569,368 of JAMKCF010000013.1, forward strand.
CAATGCCAAGGAGTCTATAACTGAAAAAGTTTGAAAATCGGTTGTGTAGTTCTTGAGATATGGTCTCACTTCCGGTTGACCCGGAAGTAAAGGTCAACATGGGGTCATACTTACCCAAGGCTGATCTTTGGTGCCCAAGGAGTCTATAACTGAAAAAAGTTTGAAAATCGGTTGTGTAGTTCTTGATATATGGTCCCACTTCTGGTTGACCCCTAAGGGAAGGTCAACATTGGGTCACGGTTTCCCAAAGCTAATCTCCAATGCCCAAGGAGTCTAAAACTGAAAAATGTTTGAAAATCGGTTGTGTAGTTCTTGAGATATGGTCCCACTTCCGGTTGACCCCTAAATAAAGGTCAACATTGGGTCACGTTTTCCCAAAGCTAATCTCCAATGCCCAAGGAGTATATAACTGATAAAAGTTTGAAAATCGGCTCTGTACTTCTTGAGATATGGTGCTGCAAAGATTAACAAGTTAAATATTCAAATGTAGCGCCCGGGACAAAATCGTCGAGCGCCCTGGGCAACAGAATCACGACGTACATGTACACATGCACAAGCCACCGTTTCAATACGCTATAGATCGATATTTTTGTATAAATAGTGTGCAGCGACTGGTACCCAGAAGTCGGCTATTTCGTTACGGCATTTCGCGTGCATTTTTCTCTGTGTCGCAGGGCATCCTGACTACATTTTTAGTCGATGAACGGAACCTTGTCTCCAAGCCATTGGTGTCCGATTTGTCACTGAATCGTTAATTATCGTGGAAATTGTTCTACTTTGATTAGTTTTAATGACCAGGAACATCTCTTATTAAAAGCAATTTACTTTTCAAAACAGTTTATGTAATTTAGGAAACTAATTCGTAATTTTAATTGAAAATATCGTGTTTTTGACTGTCAAAACATTTGCCCTTTCAGCGCCAAGTGTTTTGTACACAGAACAAAAACGCGCCAACAAATGACGTCATTGATGACGTTTTATGAATTTTTTGCCACGCTACAGAGCTACATAATAAGACGAGTCTATATTTGAAAACAGTTTGAGGATCAGACATATACTTCTTGAGATATGGTGGGAACAAGATTGCCTAATTAAATATTCATGTCATTATAACTCAGCTAATTAATGAAGAACTTGAACAATTTTACTCTTAGCATAATTTCATGTTCTAAGCTTCAATTTGATGTAAGATCTGAATCTCCCATATTTATTATTTTAGAGCTTAGGTTCGTACAAAATCGTGTACAAAAGCTATGGCAATTTTGACAGAAACAAAGAATAATAATAATAACTAGACACTAAGTGTTTGTGAACAAACACAAAGCTGTTCCGTGTTGTTGTGCTTTGATTAATTGATCCAGACATTTAAAGTGAGCCTAGGTTCAAGATTGAACGATATGGTTCCATTTCCGGTTGACCCGGAATTAAAGGTCAACATGGGGTCAGGGTTACCCAAGTTCAATCTTTAATGCTCAAAGGATCTATAACTGAAAAGAAATTGAAAATCGGTTTTGTAGTTCTTGAGATATGGTCCCACTTCCAGTTGACCCCTAGTAAAGGTCAACATGGGGTCATGGTTACCTAAGGCTGATCTTTGGTGCCCAAGGAGTCTATAACTGAAAAAAAGTTTGAAAATCGGTTGTGTAGTTCTTGAGATATGGTCTCACTTCCGGTTGACCAGGAAGTAAAGGTCAACATGGGGTCATGGTTACCCAAGGCTGATCTTTGGTGCCCAAGGAGTCTATAACTGAAAAAAGTTTGAAAATCGGTTGTGTAGTTCTTGAGATATGGTCCCACTTCTGGTTGACCCCTAAGTAAAGGTCAACATTGGGTCACGGTTTCCCAAAGCTAATCTCTAATGCCCAAGGAGTCTATAACTGAAAAATGTTTGAAAATCGGTTGTGTAGTTCTTGAGATATGGTCCCACTTCCGGTTGACCCCTAAATAAAGGTCAACATTGGGTCACGTTTTCCCAAAGCTAATCTCCAATGCCCAAGGAGTCTATAACTGATAAAAGTTTGAAAATCGGCTGTGTACTTCTTGAGATATGGTGCTGCAAAGATTAACTAGTTAAATATTCAAATGTAGCGCCCGGGACAAAATCGTCGAGCGCCCTGGGCAACAGAATCACGACGTACATGTACACATGCACAAGCCACCGTTTCAATACGCTATAGATCGATATTTTTGTATAAATAGTGTGCAGCGACTGGTACCCAGAAGTCGGCTATTTCGTTACGGCATTTCGCGTGCATTTTTCTCTGTGTCGCAGGGCATCCTGACTACATTTTTAGTCGATGAACGGAACCTTGTCTCCAAGCCATTGGTGTCCGATTTGTAACTGAATCGTTAATTATCGTGGAAATTGTTCTACTTTGATTAGTTTTAATGACCAGGAACATCTCTTATTAAAAGCAATTAATTTTTCAAAACAGTTTATGTAATTTAGGAAACTAATTCGTAATTTTAATTGAAAATATCGTGTTTTTGACTGTCAAAACATTTGCCCTTTCAGCGCCAAGTGTTTTGTACACAGAGCAAAAACGCGCCAACAAATGACGTCATTGATGACGTTTTATGAATTTTTTGCCACGCTACAGAGCTACATAATAAGACGAGTCTATATTTGAAAACAGTTTGAGGATCAGACATATACTTCTTGAGATATGGTGGGAACAAGATTGCCTAATTAAATATTCATGTCATTATAACTCAGCTAATTAATGAAGAACTTGAACAATTTTACTCTTAGCATAATTTCATGTTCTAAGCTTCAATTTGATGTAAGATCTGAATCTCCCATATCTATTATTTTAGAGCTTAGGTTCGTACAAAATCGTGTACAAAAGCTATGGCAATTTTGACAGAAACAAAGAATAATAATAATAATAATAATAATAATAATAATAATAATAATAACTAGACACTAAGTGTTTGTGAACAAACACAAAGCTGTTCCGTTTTGTTGTGCTTTGATTAATTGATCCAGACATTTAAAGTGAGCCTAAGTTCAAGATTGAACGATATGGTTCCATTTCCGGTTGACCCGGAATTAAAGGTCAACATGGGGTTACGGTAACCCAAGGCTTATCTTCATTGCTCAAAGGGTTTACAACTGAAAACAAAGAAAATCGGCTCTGTAGTTCTTGAGATATGGTCCCACTTCCAGTTGACCTAGAAGTAAGATCAACATTGAGTCACGGTAGAACAAGGCTAATCTTCAATGCTCAAAGACTCTATCACTGAAAAAAATTTGAAAATGGGTTGTGTTATTCTTGAGTAATGATCCCACTTCCGGTTGACCCGGAAGGAAAGGTTAACATGGGGTCATGGTAACCCTAGTTTAATATTCAATGCTTAAAGGGTATATAACTGAAAGAAATTGAAAATTGGCTAAGTAATTATTGAGATATAGGCCCACTTCCAGTTGACCCGGAAGTAAAGGTCAACATGGGGTCAGGGTTACCCAAGTTCAATCTTTAATGCTCAAAGGATCTATAACTGAAAAGAAATTGAAAATCGGTTGTGTAGTTCTTGAGATATGGTCCCACTTCCGGTTGACCCCTAGTAAAGGTCAACATTGGGTCACGATTTCCCAAAACTAATCTCCAATGCCAAGGAGTCTATAACTGAAAACAGTTTGAAAATCGGTTGTGTAGTTCTTGAGATATGGTCTCACTTCCGGTTGACCCGGAAGTAAAGGTCAACATGGGGTCATGGTTACCCAAGGCTGATCTTTGGTGCCCAAGGAGTCTATAACTGAAAAATGTTTGAAAATCGGTTGTGTAGTTCTTGAGATATGGTCCCACTTCCGGTTGACCCCTAAATAAAGGTCAACATTGGGTCACGTTTTCCCAAAGCTAATCTCCAATGCCCAAGGAGTCTATAACTGAAAAATGTTTGAAAATCGGTTGTGTAGTTCTTGAGATATGGTCCCACTTCCGGTTGACCCCTAAATAAAGGTCAACATTGGGTCACGTTTTCCCAAAGCTAATCTCCAATGCCCAAGGAGTCTATAACTGATAAAAGTTTGAAAATCGGCTGTGTACTTCTTGAGATATGGTGCTGCAAAGATTAACTAGTTAAATATTCAAATGTAGCGCCCGGGACAAAATCGTCGAGCGCCCTGGGCAACAGAATCACGACGTACATGTACACATGCACAAGCCACCGTTTCAATACGCTATAGATCGATATTTTTGTATAAATAGTGTGCAGCGACTGGTACCCAGAAGTCGGCTATTTCGTTACGGCATTTCGCGTGCATTTTTCTCTGTGTCGCAGGGCATCCTGACTACATTTTTAGTCGATGAACGGAACCTTGTCTCCAAGCCATTGGTGTCCGATTTGTAACTGAATCGTTAATTATCGTGGAAATTGTTCTACTTTGATTAGTTTTAATGACCAGGAACATCTCTTATTAAAAGCAATTAATTTTTCAAAACAGTTTATGTAATTTAGGAAACTAATTCGTAATTTTAATTGAAAATATCGTGTTTTTGACTGTCAAAACATTTGCCCTTTCAGCGCCAAGTGTTTTGTACACAGAGCAAAAACGCGCCAACAAATGACGTCATTGATGACGTTTTATGAATTTTTTGCCACGCTACAGAGCTACATAATAAGACGAGTCTATATTTGAAAACAGTTTGAGGATCAGACATATACTTCTTGAGATATGGTGGGAACAAGATTGCCTAATTAAATATTCATGTCATTATAACTCAGCTAATTAATGAAGAACTTGAACAATTTTACTCTTAGCATAATTTCATGTTCTAAGCTTCAATTTGATGTAAGATCTGAATCTCCCATATCTATTATTTTAGAGCTTAGGTTCGTACAAAATCGTGTACAAAAGCTATGGCAATTTTGACAGAAACAAAGAATAATAATAATAATAATAATAATAATAATAATAATAATAACTAGACACTAAGTGTTTGTGAACAAACACAAAGCTGTTCCGTTTTGTTGTGCTTTGATTAATTGATCCAGACATTTAAAGTGAGCCTAAGTTCAAGATTGAACGATATGGTTCCATTTCCGGTTGACCCGGAATTAAAGGTCAACATGGGGTTACGGTAACCCAAGGCTTATCTTCATTGCTCAAAGGGTTTACAACTGAAAACAAAGAAAATCGGCTCTGTAGTTCTTGAGATATGGTCCCACTTCCAGTTGACCTAGAAGTAAGATCAACATTGAGTCACGGTAGAACAAGGCTAATCTTCAATGCTCAAAGACTCTATCACTGAAAAAAATTTGAAAATGGGTTGTGTTATTCTTGAGTAATGATCCCACTTCCGGTTGACCCGGAAGGAAAGGTTAACATGGGGTCATGGTAACCCTAGTTTAATATTCAATGCTTAAAGGGTATATAACTGAAAGAAATTGAAAATTGGCTAAGTAATTATTGAGATATAGGCCCACTTCCAGTTGACCCGGAAGTAAAGGTCAACATGGGGTCAGGGTTACCCAAGTTCAATCTTTAATGCTCAAAGGATCTATAACTGAAAAGAAATTGAAAATCGGTTGTGTAGTTCTTGAGATATGGTCCCACTTCCGGTTGACCCCTAGTAAAGGTCAACATTGGGTCACGATTTCCCAAAACTAATCTCCAATGCCAAGGAGTCTATAACTGAAAACAGTTTGAAAATCGGTTGTGTAGTTCTTGAGATATGGTCTCACTTCCGGTTGACCCGGAAGTAAAGGTCAACATGGGGTCATGGTTACCCAAGGCTGATCTTTGGTGCCCAAGGAGTCTATAACTGAAAAAAGTTTGAAAATCGGTTGTGTAGTTCTTGAGATGAGGTCCCACTTCTGGTTGACCCCTAAGTAAAGGTCAACATTGGGTCACGATTTCCCAAAGCTAATCTCCAATGCCCAAGGAGTCTATAACTGAAAAATGTTTGAAAATCGGTTGTGTAGTTCTTGAGATATGGTCCCACTTCCGGTTGACCCCTAAATAAAGGTCAACATTGGGTCACGTTTTCCCAAAGCTAATCTCCAATGCCCAAGGAGTCTATAACTGATAAAAGTTTGAAAATCGGCTGTGTACTTCTTGAGATATGGTGCTGCAAAGATTAACTAGTTAAATATTCAAATGTAGCGCCCGGGACAAAATCGTCGAGCGCCCTGGGCAACAGAATCACGACGTACATGTACACATGCACAAGCCACCGTTTCAATACGCTATAGATCGATATTTTTGTATAAATAGTGTGCAGCGACTGGTACCCAGAAGTCGGCTATTTCGTTACGGCATTTCGCGTGCATTTTTCTCTGTGTCGCAGGGCATCCTGACTACATTTTTAGTCGATGAACGGAACCTTGTCTCTAAGCCATTGGTGTCCGATTTGTCACTGAATCGTTAATTATCGTGGAAAATGTTCTACTTTGATTAGTTTTAATGACCAGGAACATCTCTTATTAAAAGCAATTAACTTTTCAAAACAGTTTATGTAATTTAGGAAACTATTTCGTAATTTTAATTGAAAATATCGTGTTTTTGACTGTCAAAACATTTGCCCTTTCAGCGCCAAGTGTTTTGTACACAGAACAAAAACGCGCCAACAAATGACGTCATTGATGACGTTTTATGAATTTTTTGCCACGCTACAGAGCTACATAATAAGACAAGTCTATATTTGAAAACAGTTTGAGGATCAGACATATACTTCTTGCGATATGGTGGGAACAAGATTGCCTAATTAAATATTCATGTCATTATAACTCAGCTAATTAATGAAGAACTTGAACAATTTTACTCTTAGCATAATTTCATGTTCTAAGCTTCAATTTGATGTAAGATCTGAATCTCCCATATCTATTATTTTAGAGCTTAGGTTCGTACAAAATCGTGTACAAAAGCTATGGCAATTTTGACAGAAACAAAGAATAATAATAATAATAATAATAATAATAACTAGACACTAAGTGTTTGTGAACAAACACAAAGCTGTTCCGTTTTGTTGTGCTTTGATTAATTGATCCAGACATTTAAAGTGAGCCTAAGTTCAAGATTGAACGATATGGTTCCATTTCCGGTTGACCCGGAATTAAAGGTCAACATGGGGTCAGGGTTACCCAAGTTCAATCTTTAATGCTCAAAGGATCCATAACTGAAAAGAAATTGAAAATCGGTTTTGTAGTTCTTGAGATATGGTCCCACTTCCGGTTGACCCCTAGTAAAGGTCAACATGGGGTCATGGTTGCCCAAGGCTGATCTTTGGTGCCCAAGGAGTCTATAACTGAAAAAAGTTTGAAAATCGGTTGTGTAGTTCTTGAGATATGGTCTCACTTCCGGTTGACCCGGAAGTAAAGGTCAACATGGGGTCATGGTAACCCAAGGCTGCTCTTTGGTGCCCAAGGAGTCTATAACTGAAAAAAGTTTGAAAATCGGTTGTGTAGTTCTTGAGATATGGTCCCACTTCTGGTTGACCCCTAAGTAAAGGTCAACATTGGGTCACGGTTTCCCAAAGCTAATCTCTAATGCCCAAGGAGTCTATAACTGAAAAAAGTTTGAAAATCGGTTGTGTAGTTCTTGAGATATGGTCCCACTTCTGGTTGACCCCTAAGTAAAGGTCAACATTGGGTCACGGTTTCCCAAAGCTAATCTCTAATGCCCAAGGAGTCTATAACTGAAAAATGTTTGAAAATCGGTTGTGTAGTTCTTGAGATATGGTCCCACTTCCGGTTGACCCCTAAATAAAGGTCAACATTGGGTCACGTTTTCCCAAAGCTAATCTCCAATGCCCAAGGAGTCTATAACTGATAAAAGTTTGAAAATCGGCTGTGTACTTCTTGAGATATGGTGCTGCAAAGATTAACGTTAAATATTCAAATGTAGCGCCCGGGACAAAATCGTCGAGCGCCCTGGGCAACAGAATCACGACGTACATGTACACATGCACAAGCCACCGTTTCAATACGCTATAGATCGATATTTTTGTATAAATAGTGTGCAGCGACTGGTACCCAGAAGTCGGCTATTTCGTTACGGCATTTCGCGTGCATTTTTCTCTGTGTCGCAGGGCATCCTGACTACATTTTTAGTCGATGAACGGAACCTTGTCTCCAAGCCATTGGTGTCCGATTTGTCACTGAATCGTTAATTATCGTGGAAATTGTTCTACTTTGATTAGTTTTAATGACCAGGAACATCTCTTATTAAAAGCAATTTACTTTTCAAAACAGTTTATGTAATTTAGGAAACTAATTCGTAATTTTAATTGAAAATATCGTGTTTTTGACTGTCAAAACATTTGCCCTTTCAGCGCCAAGTGTTTTGTACACAGAACAAAAACGCGCCAACAAATGACGTCATTGATGACGTTTTATGAATTTTTTGCCACGCTACAGAGCTACATAATAAGACGAGTCTATATTTGAAAACAGTTTGAGGATCAGACATATACTTCTTGAGATATGGTGGGAACAAGATTGCCTAATTAAATATTCATGTCATTATAACTCAGCTAATTAATGAAGAACTTGAACAATTTTACTCTTAGCATAATTTCATGTTCTAAGCTTCAATTTGATGTAAGATCTGAATCTCCCATATTTATTATTTTAGAGCTTAGGTTCGTACAAAATCGTGTACAAAAGCTATGGCAATTTTGACAGAAACAAAGAATAATAATAATAACTAGACACTAAGTGTTTGTGAACAAACACAAAGCTGTTCCGTGTTGTTGTGCTTTGATTAATTGATCCAGACATTTAAAGTGAGCCTAGGTTCAAGATTGAACGATATGGTTCCATTTCCGGTTGACCCGGAATTAAAGGTCAACATGGGGTCAGGGTTACCCAAGTTCAATCTTTAATGCTCAAAGGATCTATAACTGAAAAGAAATTGAAAATCGGTTTTGTAGTTCTTGAGATATGGTCCCACTTCCAGTTGACCCCTAGTAAAGGTCAACATGGGGTCATGGTTACCTAAGGCTGATCTTTGGTGCCCAAGGAGTCTATAACTGAAAAAAAGTTTGAAAATCGGTTGTGTAGTTCTTGAGATATGGTCTCACTTCCGGTTGACCAGGAAGTAAAGGTCAACATGGGGTCATGGTTACCCAAGGCTGATCTTTGGTGCCCAAGGAGTCTATAACTGAAAAAAGTTTGAAAATCGGTTGTGTAGTTCTTGAGATATGGTCCCACTTCTGGTTGACCCCTAAGTAAAGGTCAACATTGGGTCACGGTTTCCCAAAGCTAATCTCTAATGCCCAAGGAGTCTATAACTGAAAAATGTTTGAAAATCGGTTGTGTAGTTCTTGAGATATGGTCCCACTTCCGGTTGACCCCTAAATAAAGGTCAACATTGGGTCACGTTTTCCCAAAGCTAATCTCCAATGCCCAAGGAGTCTATAACTGATAAAAGTTTGAAAATCGGCTGTGTACTTCTTGAGATATGGTGCTGCAAAGATTAACTAGTTAAATATTCAAATGTAGCGCCCGGGACAAAATCGTCGAGCGCCCTGGGCAACAGAATCACGACGTACATGTACACATGCACAAGCCACCGTTTCAATACGCTATAGATCGATATTTTTGTATAAATAGTGTGCAGCGACTGGTACCCAGAAGTCGGCTATTTCGTTACGGCATTTCGCGTGCATTTTTCTCTGTGTCGCAGGGCATCCTGACTACATTTTTAGTCGATGAACGGAACCTTGTCTCCAAGCCATTGGTGTCCGATTTGTCACTGAATCGTTAATTATCGTGGAAATTGTTCTACTTTGATTAGTTTTAATGACCAGGAACCTCTCTTATTAAAAGCATCTAACTTTTCAAAACAGTTTATGTAATTTAGGAAACTAATTCGTAATTTTAATTGAAAATATCGTGTTTTTGACTGTCAAAACATTTGCCCTTTCAGCGCCAAGTGTTTTGTACACAGAACAAAAACGCGCCAACAAATGACTTCATTGATGACGTTTTATGAATTTTTTGCCACGCTACAGAGCTACATAATAAGACGAGTCTATATTTGAAAACAGTTTGAGGATCAGACATATACTTCTTGAGATATGGTGGGAACAAGATTGCCTAATTAAATATTCATGTCATTATAACTCAGCTAATTAATGAAGAACTTGAACAATTTTACTCTTAGCATAATTTCATGTTCTAAGCTTCAATTTGATGTAAGATCTGAATCTCCCATATCTATTATTTTAGAGCTTAGGTTCGTACAAAATCGTGTACAAAAGCTATGGCAATTTTGACAGAAACAAAGAATAATAATAATAATAATAATAATAATAATAAAAATAACTAGACACTAAGTGTTTGTGAACAAACACAAAGCTGTTCCGTTTTGTTGTGCTTTGATTAATTGATCCAGACATTTAAAGTGAGCCTAAGTTCAAGATTGAACGATATGGTTCCATTTCCGGTTGACCCGGAATTAAAGGTCAACATGGGGTCAGGGTTACCCAAGTTCAATCTTTAATGCTCAAAGGATCTATAACTGAAAAGAAATTGAAAATCGGTTTTGTAGTTCTTGAGATATGGTCCCACTTCCGGTTGACCCCTAGTAAAGGTCAACATGGGGTCATGGTTGCCCAAGGCTGATCTTTGGTGCCCAAGAAGTCTATAACTGAAAAAAGTTTGAAAATCGGTTGTGTAGTTCTTGAGATATGGTCTCACTTCCGGTTGACCCGGAAGTAAAGGTCAACATGGGGTCATGGTAACCCAAGGCTGCTCTTTGGTGCCCAAGGAGTCTATAACTGAAAAAAGTTTGAAAATCGGTTGTGTAGTTCTTGAGATATGGTCCCACTTCTGGTTGACCCCTAAGTAAAGGTCAACATTGGGTCACGGTTTCCCAAAGCTAATCTCTAATGCCCAAGGAGTCTATAACTGAAAAAAGTTTGAAAATCGGTTGTGTAGTTCTTGAGATATGGTCCCACTTCTGGTTGACCCCTAAGTAAAGGTCAACATTGGGTCACGGTTTCCCAAAGCTAATCTCTAATGCCCAAGGAGTCTATAACTGAAAAATGTTTGAAAATCGGTTGTGTAGTTCTTGAGATATGGTCCCACTTCCGGTTGACCCCTAAATAAAGGTCAACATTGGGTCACGTTTTCCCAAAGCTAATCTCCAATGCCCAAGGAGTCTATAACTGATAAAAGTTTGAAAATCGGCTGTGTACTTCTTGAGATATGGTGCTGCAAAGATTAACGTTAAATATTCAAATGTAGCGCCCGGGACAAAATCGTCGAGCGCCCTGGGCAACAGAATCACGACGTACATGTACACATGCACAAGCCACCGTTTCAATACGCTATAGATCGATATTTTTGTATAAATAGTGTGCAGCGACTGGTACCCAGAAGTCGGCTATTTCGTTACGGCATTTCGCGTGCATTTTTCTCTGTGTCGCAGGGCATCCTGACTACATTTTTAGTCGATGAACGGAACCTTGTCTCCAAGCCATTGGTGTCCGATTTGTCACTGAATCGTTAATTATCGTGCAAATTCTTCTACTTTGATTAGTTTTAATGACCAGGAATATCTCTTATTAAAAGCAATTAACTTTTCAAAACAGTTTATGTAATTTAGGAAACTAATTCGTAATTTTAATTGAAAATATCGTGTTTTTGACTGTCAAAACATTTGCCCTTTCAGCGCCAAGTGTTTTGTACACAGAGCAAAAACGCGCCAACAAATGACGTCATTGATGACGTTTTATGAATTTTTTGCCACGCTACAGAGCTACATAATAAGACGAGTCTATATTTGAAAACAGTTTGAGGATCAGACATATACTTCTTGAGATATGGTGGGAACAAGATTGCCTAATTAAATATTCATGTCATTATAACTCAGCTAATTAATGAAGAACTTGAACAATTTTACTCTTAGCATAATTTCATGTTCTAAGCTTCAATTTGATGTAAGATCTGAATCTCCCATATCTATTATTTTAGAGCTTAGGTTCGTACAAAATCGTGTACAAAAGCTATGGCAATTTTGACAGAAACAAAGAATAACTAGATACTAAGTGTTTGTGAACAAACACAAAGCTGTTCCGTTTTGTTGTGCTTTGATTAATTGATCCAGACATTTAAAGTGAGCCTAAGTTCAAGATTGAACGATATGGTTCCATTTCCGGTTGACCCGGAATTAAAGGTCAACATGGGGTTACGGTAACCCAAGGCTTATCTTCATTGCTCAAAGGGTTTATAACTGAAAACAAAGAAAATCGGCTGTGTAGTTCTTGAGATATGGTTCCACTTCCGGTTGACCTAGAAGTAAGATCAACATTGGGTCACGGTAGAACAAGGCTAATCTTCAATGATCAAAGACTCTATCACTGAAAAAAATTTGAAAATGGGTTGTGTAATTCTTGAGTAATGATCCCACTTCCGGTTGACCTGGAAGGAAAGGTTAACATGGGATCATGGTAACCCTAGTTTAATATTCAATGCTTAAAGGGTATAAAACTGAAAGAAATTGAAAATTGGCTACAAGTAATTATTGAGATATAGGCCCACTTCCAGTTGACCCGGAAGTAAAGGTCAACATGGGGTCAGGGTTACCCAAGTTCAATCTTTAATGCTCAAAGGATCTATAACTGAAAAGAAATTGAAAATCGGTTGTGTAGTTCTTGAGATATGGTCCCACTTCCGGTTGACCCCTAGTAAAGGTCAACATTGGGTCACGATTTCCCAAAACTAATCTCCAATGCCAAGGAGTCTATAACTGAAAAAAGTTTGAAAATCGGTTGTGTAGCTCTTGAGATATGGTCTCACTTCCGGTTGACCCGGAAGTAAAGGTCAACATGGGGTCATGGTTACCCAAGGCTGATCTTTGGTGCCCAAGGAGTCTATAACTGAAAAAAGTTTGAAAATCGGTTGTGTAGTTCTTAAGATATGGTCCCACTTCCGGTTGACCCCTAAGTAAAGGTCAACATTGGGTCACGATTTCCCAAAGCTAATCTCCAATGCCCAAGGAGTCTATAACTGAAAAATGTTTGAAAATCGGTTGTGTAGTTCTTGAGATATGGTCCCACTTCCGGTTGACCCCTAAATAAAGGTCAACATTGGGTCACGTTTTCCCAAAGCTAATCTCCAATGCCCAAGGAGTCTATAACTGATAAAAGTTTGGAAATCGGCTGTGTACTTCTTGAGATATGGTGCTGCAAAGATTAACTAGTTCAATATTCAAATGTAGCGCCCGTTAATTATCGTGGAAATTGTTCTACTTTGATTAGTTTTAATGACCAGGAACATCTCTTATTAAAAGCAATTAATTTTTCAAAACAGTTTATGTAATTTAGGAAACTAATTCGTAATTTTAATTGAAAATATCGTGTTTTTGACTGTCAAAACATTTGCCCTTTCAGCGCCAAGTATTTTGTACACAGAGCAAAAACGCGCCAACAAATGACGTCATTGATGACGTTTTATGAATTTTTTGCCACGCTACAGAGCTACATAATAAGACGAGTCTATATTTGAAAACAGTTTGAGGATCAGACATATACTTCTTGAGATATGGTGGGAACAAGATTGCCTAATTAAATATTCATGTCATTATAACTCAGCTAATTAATGAAGAACTTGAACAATTTTACTCTTAGCATAATTTCATGTTCTAAGCTTCAATTTGATGTAAGATCTGAATCTCCCATATCTATTATTTTAGAGCTTAGGTTCGTACAAAATCGTGTACAAAAGCTATGGCAATTTTGACAGAAACAAAGAATAATAATAATAATAATAATAATAATAAAAATAATAATCCCAAGAAAAACAAAACCTGTTCCGACTGCTAAGTCGGAACAGCTAATAAATAATAACTAGACACTAAGTGTTTGTGAACAAACACAAAGCTGTTCCGTTTTGTTGTGCTTTGATTAATTGATCCAGACATTTAAAGTGAGCCTAAGTTCAAGATTGAACGATATGGTTCCATTTCCGGTTGACCCGGAATTAAAGGTCAACATGGGGTTACGGTAACCCAAGGCTTATATTCAATGCTCAAAGGGTTTATAACTGAAAACAAAGAAAATTGGCTAAGTAATTATTGAGATATAGGCCCACTTCCAGTTGACCCGGAAGTAAAGGTCAACATGGGGTCAGGGTTACCCAAGTTCAATCTTTAATGCTCAAAGGATCTATAACTGAAAAGAAATTGAAAATTGGTTGTGTAGTTCTTGAGATATGGTCCCACTTCCGGTTGACCCCTAGTAAAGGTCAACATGGGGTCATGGTTACCCAAGGCTGATCTTTGGTGCCCAAGGAGTCTATAACTGAAAAAAGTTTGAAAATCGGTTGTGTAGTTCTTGAGATATGGTCTCACTTCCGGTTGACCCGGAAGTAAATGTCAACATGGGGTCATGGTTACCCAAGGCTGATCTTTGGTGCCCAAGGAGTCTATAACTGAAAAAAATTTGAAAATCGGTTGTGTAGTTCTTGAGATATGGTCCCACTTCTGGTTGACCCCTAAGTAAAGGTCAACATTGGGTCACGGTTTCCCAAAGCTAATCTCCAATGCCCAAGGAGTCTATAACTGAAAAATGTTTGAAAATCGGTTGTGTAGTTCTTGAGATATGGTCCCACTTCCGGTTGACCCCTAAATAAAGGTCAACATTGGGTCACGTTTTCCCAAAGCTAATCTCCAATGCCCAAGGAGTCTATAACTGATAAAAGTTTGAAAATCGGCTGTGTACTTCTTGAGATATGGTGCTGCAAAGATTAACTAGTTAAATATTCAAATGTCGCGCCCGGGACAAAATCGTCGAGCGCCCTGGGCAACAGAATCACGACGTACATGTACACATGCACAAGCCACCGTTTCAATACGCTATAGATCGATATTTTTGTATAAATAGTGTGCAGCGACTGGTACCCAGAAGTCGGCTATTTCGTTACGGCATTTCGCGTGCATTTTTCTCTGTGTCGCAGGGCATCCTGACTACATTTTTAGTCGATGAACGGAACCTTGTCTCCAAGCCATTGGTGTCCGATTTGTCACTGAATCGTTAATTATCGTGGAAATTGTTCTACTTTGATTAGTTTTAATGACCAGGAACATCTCTTATTAAAAGCAATTAACTTTTCAAAACAGTTTATGTAATTTAGGAAACTATTTCGTAATTTTAATTGAAAATATCGTGTTTTTGACTGTCAAAACATTTGCCCTTTCAGCGCCAAGTGTTTTGTACACAGAACAAAAACGCGCCAACAAATGACGTCATTGATGACGTTTTATGAATTTTTTGCCACGCTACAGAGCTACATAATAAGACGAGTCTATATTTGAAAACAGTTTGAGGATCAGACATATACTTCTTGAGATATGGTGGGAACAAGATTGCCTAATTAAATATTCATGTCATTATAACTCAGCTAATTAATGAAGAACTTGAACAATTTTACTCTTAGCATAATTTCATGTTCTAAGCTTCAATTTGATGTAAGATCTGAATCTCCCATATCTATTATTTTAGAGCTTAGGTTCGTACAAAATCGTGTACAAAAGCTATGGCAATTTTGACAGAAACAAAGAATAACTAGACACTAAGTGTTTGTGAACAAACACAAAGCTGTTCCGTTTTGTTGTGCTTTGATTAATTGATCCAGACATTTAAAGTGAGCCTAAGTTCAAGATTGAACGATATGGTTCCATTTCCGGTTGACCCGGAATTAAAGGTCAACATGGGGTTACGGTAACCCAAGGCTTATCTTCAATGCTCAAAGGGTTTATATCTGAAAACAAAGAAAATTGGCTAAGTAATTATTGAGATATAGGCCCACTTCCAGTTGACCCGGAAGTAAAGGTCAACATGGGGTCAGGGTTACCCAAGTTCAATCTTAAATGCTCAAAGGATCTATTACTGAAAAGAAATTGAAAATCGGTTGTGTAGTTCTTGAGATATGGTCCCACTTCCGGTTGACCCCTAGTAAAGGTCAACATGGTGTCATGGTTACCCAAGGCTGATCTTTGGTGCCCAAGGAGTCTATAACTGAAAAAAGTTTGAAAATCGGTTGTGTAGTTCTTAAGATATGGTCTCACTTCCGGTTGACCCGGAAGTAAAGGTCAACATGGGGTCATGGTTACCCAAGGCTGATCTTTGGTGCCCAAGGAGTCTATAACTGAAAAAAGTTTGAAAATCGGTTGTGTAGTTCTTGAGATATGGTCCCACTTCTGGTTGACCCCTAAGTAAAGGTCAACATTGGGTCACGGTTTCCCAAAGCTAATCTCCAATGCCCAAGGAGTCTATAACTGAAAAATGTTTGAAAATTGGTTGTGTAGTTCTTGAGATATGGTCCCACTTCCGGTTGATCCCTAAATAAAGGTCAACATTGGGTCACGTTTTCCCAAAGCTAATCTCCAATGCCCAAGGAGTCTATAACTGATAAAAGTTTGAAAATCGGCTGTGTACTTCTTGAGATATGGTGCTGCAAAGATTAACTAGTTAAATATTCAAATGTAGCGCCCGGGACAAAATCGTCGAGCGCCCTGGGCAACAGAATCACGACGTACATGTACACATGCACAAGCCACCGTTTCAATACGCTATAGATCGATATTTTTGTATATATAGTGTGCAGAGACTGGTACCCAGAAGTCGGCTATTTCGTTACGGCATTTCGCGTGCATTTTTCTCTGTGTCGCAGGGCATCCTGACTACATTTTTTGTCGATGAACGGAACCTTGTCTCCAAGCCATTGGTGTCCGATTTGTCACTGAATCGTTAATTATCGTGGAAATTGTTCTACTTTGATTAGTTTTAATGACCAGGAACATCTCTTATTAAAAGCAATTAACTTTTTAAAACAGTTTATGTAATTTAGGAAAATAATTCGTAATTTTAATTGAAAATATCGTGTTTTTGACTGTCAAAACATTTGCCCTTTCAGCGCCAAGTGTTTTGTACACAGAACAAAAACGCGCCAACAAATGACGTCATTGATGACGTTATATGAATTTTTTGCCACGCTACAGAGCTACATAATAAGACGAGTCTATATTTGAAAACAGTTTGAGGATCAGACATATACTTCTTGAGATATGGTGGGAACAAGATTGCCTAATTAAATATTCATGTCATTATAACTCAGCTAATTAATGAAGAACTTGAACAATTTTACTCTTAGCATAATTTCATGTTCTAAGCTTCAATTTGATGTATGATCTGAATCTCCCATATTTATTATTTTAGAGCTTAGGTTCGTACAAAATCGTGTACAAAAGCTATGGCAATTTTGACAGAAACAAAGAATAATAATAATAATAATAATAATAATAAAAATAATAATCCCAAGAAAAACAAAACCTGTTCCGACTGCTAAGTCGGAACAGCTAATAATAATAACTAGACACTAAGTGTTTGTGAACAAACACAAAGCTGTTCCGTTTTGTTGTGCTTTGATTAATTGATCCAGACATTTAAAGTGAGCCTAAGTTCAAGATTGAACGATATGGTTCCATTTCCGGTTGACCCGGAATTAAAGGTCAACATGGGGTCAGGGTTACCCAAGTTCAATCTTTAATGCTCAAAGGATCTATAACTGAAAAGAAATTGAAAATCGGTTTTGTAGTTCTTGAGATACGGTCCCACATCCGGTTGACCCCTAGTAAAGGTCAACATGGGGTCATGGTTACCTAAGGCTGATCTTTGGTGCCCAAGGAGTCTATAACTGAAAAAAGTTTGAAAATCCGTTGTGTAGTTCTTGAGATATGGTCTCACTTCCGGTTGACCCGGAAGTAAAGGTCAACATGGGGTCATGGTTACCCAAGGCTGATCTTTGGTGCCCAAGGAGTCTATAACTGAAAAAAGTTTGAAAATCGGTTGTGTAGTTCTTGAGATATGGTCCCACTTCTGGTTGATCCCTAAGTAAAGGTCAACATTGGGTCACGATTTCCCAAAGCTAATCTCTAATGCCCAAGGAGTCTATAACTGAAAAATGTTTGAAAATCGGTTGTGTAGTTCTTGAGATATGGTCCCACTTCCGGTTGACCCCTAAATAAAGGTCAACATTGGGTCACGTTTTCCCAAAGCTAATCTCCAATGCCCAAGGAGTCTATAACTGATAAAAGTTTGAAAATCGGCTGTGTACTTCTTGAGATATGGTGCTGCAAAGATTAACTAGTTAAATATTCAAATGTAGCGCCCGGGACAAAATCGTCGAGCGCCCTGGGCAACAGAATCACGACGTACATGTACACATGCACAAGCCACCGTTTCAATACGCTATAGATCGATATTTTTGTATAAATAGTGTGCAGCGACTGGTACCCAGAAGTCGGCTATTTCGTTACGGCATTTCGCGTGCATTTTTCTCTGTGTCGCAGGGCATCCTGACTACATTTTTAGTCGATGAACGGAACCTTGTCTCCAAGCCATTGGTGTCTGATTTGTCACTAAATCGTTAATTATCGTGGAAATTGTTCTACTTTGATTAGTTTTAATGACCAGGAACATCTCTTATTAAAAGCAATTAACTTTTCAAAACAGTTTATGTAATTTAGGAAACTAATTCGTAATTTTAATTGAAAATATCGTGTTTTTGACTGTCAAAACATTTGCCCTTTCAGCGCCAAGTGTTTTGTACACAGAGCAAAAACGCGCCAACAAATAACGTCATTGATGACGTTTTATGAATTTTTTGCCACGCTACAGAGCTACATAATAAGACGAGTCTATATTTGAAAACAGTTTGAGGATCAGACATATACTTCTTGAGATATGGTGGGAACAAGATTGCCTAATTAAATATTCATGTCATTATAACTCAGCTAATTAATGAAGAACTTGAACAATTTTACTCTTAGCATAATTTCATGTTCTAAGCTTCAATTTGATGTAAGATCTGAATCTCCCATATCTATTATTTTAGAGCTTAGGTTCGTACAAAATCGTGTACAAAAGCTATGGCAATTTTGACAGAAACAAAGAATAATAATAATAACTAGACACTAAGTGTTTGTGAACAAACACAAAGCTGTTCCGTTTTGTTGTGCTTTGATTAATTGATCCAGACATTTAAAGTGAGCCTAAGTTCAAGATTGAACGATATGGTTCCATTTCCGGTTGACCCGGAATTAAAGGTCAACATGGGGTTACGGTAACCCAAGGCTTATCTTCATTGCTCAAAGGGCTTATAACTGAAAACAAAGAAAATCGGCTCTGTAGTTCTTGAGATATGGTCCCACTTCCGGTTGACCTAGAAGTAAGATCAACATTGGGTCACGATAGAACAAGGCTAATCTTCAATGCTCAAAGACTCTATCACTGAAAAAAAATTGAAAATGGGTTGTGTAATTCTTGAGTAATGATCCCACTTCCGGTTGACCCGGAAGGAAAGGTTAACATGGGGTCATGGTAACACTAGTTTAATATTCAATGCTTAAAGGGTATATAACTGAAAAGAAATTGAAAATCGGTTGTGTAGTTCTTGAGATATGGTCCCACTTCCGGTTAAACCCTAGTAAAGGTCAACATTGGGTCACGATTTCCCAAAACTAATCTCCAATGCCAAGGAGTCTATAACTGAAAAAAGTTTGAAAATCGGTTGTGTAGTTCTTGAGATATGGTCTCACTTCCGGTTGACCCGGAAGTAAAGGTCAACATGGGGTCATGGTTACCCAAGGCTGATCTTTGGTGCCCAAGGAGTCTATAACTGAAAAAAGTTTGAAAATCGGTTGTGTAGTTCTTGAGATATGGTCCCACTTCTGGTTGACCCCTAAGTAAAGGTCAACATTGGGTCACGATTTCCCAAAACTAATCTCCAATGCCAAGGAGTCTATAACTGAAAAAAGTTTGAAAATCGGTTGTGTAGTTCTTGAGATATGGTCTCACTTCCGGTTGACCCGGAAGTAAAGGTCAACATGGGGTCATGGTTACCCAAGGCTGATCTTTGGTGCCCAAGGAGTCTATAACTGAAAAAAGTTTGAAAATCGGTTGTGTAGTTCTTGAGATATGGTCCCACTTCCGGTTGACCCCTAAATAAAGGTCAACATTGGGTCACGTTTTCCCAAAGCTAATCTCCAATGCCCAAGGAGTCTATAACTGATAAAAGTTTGAAAATCGGCTGTGTACTTCTTGAGATATGGAGCTGCAAAGATTAACTAGTTAAATTTTCAAATGTAGCGCCCGGGACAAAATCGTCGAGCGCCCTGGGCAACAGAATCACGACGTACATGTACACATGCACAAGCCACCGTTTCAATACGCTATAGATCGATATTTTTGTATAAATAGTGTGCAGCGACTGGTACCCAGAAGTCGGCTATTTCGTTACGGCATTTCGCGTGCATTTTTCTCTGTGTCGCAGGGCATCCTGACTACATTTTTAGTGGATGAACGGAACCTTGTCTCCAAGCCATTGGTGTCCGATTTGTCACTGAATCGTTAATTATCGTGGAAATTGTTCTACTTTGATAAGTTTTAATGACCAGGAACATCTCTTATTAAAAGCAATTAACTTTTCAAAACAGTTTATGTAATTTAGGAAACTAATTCGTAATTTTAATTGAAAATATCGTGTTTTTGACTGTCAAAACATTTGTCCTTTCAGCGCCAAGTGTTTTGTACACAGAACAAAAACGCACCAACAAATGACGTCATTGATGACGTTTTATGAATTTTTTGCCACGCTACAGAGCTACATAATAAGACGAGTCTATATTTGAAAACAGTTTGAGGATCAGACATATACTTCTTGAGATATGGTGGGAACAAGATTGCCTAATTAAATATTCATGTCATTATAACTCAGCTAATTAATAAAGAACTTGAACAATTTTACTCTTAGCATAATTTCATGTTCTAAGCTTCAATTTGATGTAAGATCTGAATCTCCCATATCTATTATTTTAGAGCTTAGGTTCGTACAAAATCGTGTACAAAAGCTATGGCAATTTTGACAGAAACAAAGAATAATAATAATAATAATAATAACTAGACACTAAGTGTTTGTGAACAAACACAAAGCTGTTCCGTTTTGTTGTGCTTTGATTAATTGATCCAGACCTTTAAAGTGAGCCTAAGTTCAAGATTGAACGATATGGTTTCATTTCCGGTTGACCCGGAATTAAAGGTCAACATGGGGTTACGGTAACCTAAGGCTTATATTCAATGCTCAAAGGGTTTATAACTGAAAACAAAGAAAATTGGCTAAGTAATTATTGAGATATAGGCCCACTTCCAGTTGACCCGGAAGTAAAGGTCAACATGGGGTCAGTGTTACCCAAGTTCAATCTTTAATGCTCAAAGGATCTATAACTGAAAAGAAATTGAAAATTGGTTGTGTAGTTCTTGAGATATGGTCCCACTTCTGGTTGACCCCTAGTAAAGGACAACATTGGGTCATGGTTACCCAAGGCTGATCTTTGGTGCCCAATGAGTCTATAACTGAAAAAAGTTTGAAAATCGGTTGTGTAGTTCTTGAGATATGGTCCCACTTCCGGTTGACCCCTAGTAAAGGTCAACATTGGGTCACGATTTCCCAAAACTAATCTGAAATGCCCAAGGAGTCTATAACTGAGAAAAGTTTGAAAATCGGTTGTGTAGTTCTGGAGATATGGTCTCACTTCCGGTTGACGCGGAAGTAAAGGTCAACATGGGGTCATGGTTACCCAAGGTTGATCTTTAGTGCCCAAGGAGTCTATAACTGAAAAAAGTTTGAAAATCGGTCGTGTAGTTCTTGAGATATGGTCCCACTTCCGGTTGACCCCTAGTAAAGGTCAACAATGGGTCACGATTTCCCAAAACTTATCTCATATGCCCAAGGAGTCTATAACTGAGAAAAGTTTGAAAATCGGTTGTGTAGTTCTTCAGATACGGTCTCACTTCCGGTTGACCCAGAAGTAAAGGTCAACGTGGGGTCACGGTTACCCAAGGCTGATCGCCAGTGCCCAAGGAGTCTATCACTGTAACAAGTTTGAAAATCGGTTGTGTAGTTCTTGAGATATGGTCCCACTTCCTGTTGACCCCTAAGTAAAGGTCAACATTGGGTCACGGTTTCCCAAAGCTAATCTCCAATGCCCAAGGAGTCTATAACTGAAAAATGTTTGAAAATCGGTTGTGTAGTTCTTGAGATATGGTCCCACTTCCGGTTGACCCCTAAATAAAGGTCAACATTGGGTCACGTTTTCCCAAAGCTAATCTCCAATGCCCAAGGAGTCTATAACTGATTAAAGTTTGAAAATCGGCTGTGTACTTCTTGAGATATGGTGCTGCAAAGATTAACTAGTTAAATATTCAAATGTGGCGCCCGGGACAAAATCGTCGAGCGCCCTGGGCAACAGAATCACGACGTACATGTACACATGCACAAGCCACCGTTTCAATACGCTATAGATCGATATTTTTGTATATATAGTGTGCAGCGACTGGTACCCAGAAGTCGGCTATTTCGTTACGGCATTTCGCGTGCATTTTTCTCTGTGTCGCAGGGCATCCTGACTACATTTTTAGTCGATGAACGGAACCTTGTCTCCAAGCCATTGGTGTCCGATTTGTCACTGAATCGTTAATTATCGTGGAAATTGTTCTACTTTGATTAGTTTTAATGACCAGGAACATCTCTTATTAAAAGCAATTAACTTTTCAAAACAGTTTATGTAATTTAGGAAACTAATTCGTAATTTTAATTGAAAATATCGTGTTTTTGACTGTCAAAACATTTGCCCTTTCAGCGCCAAGTGTTTTGTACACAGAACAAAAACGCGCCAACAAATGACGTCATTGATGACGTTTTATGAATTTTTTGCCACGCTACAGAGCTACATAATAAGACGAGTCTATATTTGAAAACAGTTTGAGGATCAGACATATACTTCTTGAGATATGGTGGGAACAAGATTGCCTAATTAAATATTCATGTCATTATAACTCAGCTAATTAATGAAGAACTTGAACAATTTTACTCTTAGCATAATTTCATGTTCTAAGCTTCAATTTGATGTATGATCTGAATCTCCCATATTTATTATTTTAGAGCTTAGGTTCGTACAAAATCGTGTACAAAAGCTATGGCAATTTTGACAGAAACAAAGAATAACTAGACACTAAGTGTTTGTGAACAAACACAAAGCTGTTCCGTTTTGTTGTGCTTTGATTAATTGATCCAGACATTTAAAGTGAGCCTAAGTTCAAGATTGAACGATATGGTTCCATTTCCGGTTGACCCGGAATTAAAGGTCAACATGCGGTTACGGTAACCCAAGGCTTATCTTCATTGCTCAAAGGGTTTATAACTGAAAACAAAGAAAATCGGCACTGTAGTTCTTGAGATATGGTCCCACTTCCGGTTGACCTAGAAGTAAGATCAACATTTGGTCACGATAGAACAAGGCTAATCTTCAATGCTCAAAGACTCTATCACTGAAAAAAAATTGAAAATGGGTTGTGTAATTCTTGAGTAATGATCCCACTTCCGGTTGACCCGGAAGGAAAGGTTAACATGGGGTCATGGTAACCCTAGTTTAATATTCAATGCTTAAAGGGTATATAACTGAAAGAAATTGAAAATTGGCTACAAGTAATTATTGAGATATAGGCCCACTTCCAGTTGACCCGGAAGTAAAGGTCAACATGGGGTAAGGGTTACCCAAGTTCAATCTTTAATGCTCAAAGGATCTATAACTGAAAAGAAATTGAAAATCGGTTGTGTAGTTCTTGAGATATGGTCCCACTTCCGGTTGACCCCTAGTAAAGGTCAACATTGGGTCACGATTTCCCAAAACTAATCTCCAATGCCAAGGAGTCTATAACTGAAAAAAGTTTGAAAATCGGTTGTGTAGTTCTTGAGATATGGTCTCACTTCCGGTTGACCCGGAAGTAAAGGTCAACATGGGGTCATGGTTATCCAAGGCTGATCTTTGGTGCCCAAGGAGTCTATAACTGAAAAAAGTTTGAAAATCGGGTGTGTAGTTCTTGAGATATGGTCCCAGTTCTGGTTGACCCCTAAGTAAAGGTCAACATTGGGTCACGATTTCCCAAAGCTAATCTCCAATGCCCAAGGAGTCTATAACTGAAAAATGTTTGAAAATCGGTTGTGTAGTTCTTGAGATATGGTCCCACTTCCGGTTGACCCCTAAATAAAGGTCAACATTGGGTCACGTTTTCCCAAAGCTAATCTCCAATGCCCAAGGAGTCTATAACTGAAAAATGTTTGAAAATCGATTGTGTAGTTCTTGAGATATGGTCCCACTTCCGGTTGACCCCTAAATAAAGGTCAACATGGGGTCACGTTTTCCCAAAGCTAATCTCCAATGCCCAAGGAGTCTATAACTGATAAAAGTTTGAAAATCGGCTGTGTACTTCTTGAGATATGGTGCTGCAAAGATTAACTAGTTAAATATTCAAATGTAGCGCCCGGGACAAAATCGTCGAACGCCCTGGGCAACAGAATCACGACGTACATGTACACATGCACAAGCCACCGTTTCAATACGCTATAGATCGATATTTTTGTATAAATAGTGTGCAGCGACTGGTACCCAGAAGTCGGCTATTTCGTTACGGCATTTCGCGTGCATTTTTCTCTGTGTCGCAGGGCATCCTGACTACATTTTTAGTCGATGAACGGAACCTTGTCTCCAAGCCATTGGTGTCCGATTTGTCACTGAATCGTTAATTATCGTGGAAATTGTTCTACTTTGATTAGTTTTAATGACCAGGAACATCTCTTATTAAAAGCAATTAACTTTTCAAAACAGTTTATGTAATTTAGGAAACTAATTCGTAATTTTAATTGAAAATATCGTGTTTTTGACTGTCAAAACATTTGTCCTTTCAGCGCCAAGTGTTTTGTACACAGAACAAAAACGCGCCAACAAATGACGTCATTGATGACGTTTTATGAATTTTTTGCCACGCTACAGAGCTACATAATAAGACGAGTCTATATTTGAAAACAGTTTGAGGATCAGACATATACTTCTTGAGATATGGTGGGAACAAGATTGCCTAATTAAATATTCATGTCATTATAACTCAGCTAATTAATGAAGAACTTGAACAATTTTACTCTTAGCATAATTTCATGTTCTAAGCTTCAATTTGATGTAAGATCTGAATCTCCCATATCTATTATTTTAGAGCTTAGGTTCGTACAAAATCGTGTACAAAAGCTATGGCAATTTTGACAGAAACAAAGAATAATAATAATAATAATAATAATAAAAATAATAATCCCAACAAAAACAAAACCTGTTCCGACTGCTAAGTCGGAACAGCTAATAATAATAACTAGACATTAAGTGTTTGTGAACAAACACAAAGCTGTTCCGTGTTGCTTTGCTTGGATAATGTGCTTCAATGACAAAGGAGTCTATAACTGAACAAAAGTTAAAAAATTGTTGTGTAGTTCTTGATCTATGGTCCCACTTCCGGTTGACCCATAAGTAAAGGTCAACATGGGGTCACGGTTACCCAAGGCTAATCTCATATGCCTAAGGAGTCTATAACTGAAAACAGTTTGAAAATCGGCTGTGTACTTCTTGAGATATGGTGCTGCAAAGATTAACTAGTTAAATATTCAAATGAATCAATTAAGAATTTTTATAAAAATTTACATTTAGAGTTAAGCTTATGTTCTAAGCTTCAATTCGATGTATGATATAACTCTTTCATCTGTAAAGGGGGATTCTGTTTCAGCTCCAGGAGTATGTGTTAATGGCCCCTGGAAAACAGTTGATTTGTAGCCCACACCTTGAAGTGACCTTCAGGCTTTGTGTGTCTGGCGACTAGTGTTGTAACAAACCCAAAAAAGATCACTACCTTTTATGGAAAGAAAAATTTGCAAATGTTGTTGAAAAGACGAAAAGGGCATTACAAACTCTTAACAGCCGTGACATTGTTTTTAGAGCATGAAGTAAGACATCTTTTTGGGAAAGTTGGGAAATTTATAATTTTTATATGAGATCAATCCGGTAATGTCGCTGATCTCTATTGCTATAATACTGTCTAGAGTTCAATTTTTTTTTCTGCAGCAAACGTTATCAATAGAGACAACAGTTCAGGGATTGTGTTTCCCTATGTACCTTATGCATTGACGTCATCCAACCGCCATGTTAGAGGTAAAACGGTGACGAAACAATCGAATCGCACAGATTTGTACTCGCGGCGCACAGGATTGGCCAATGAACACCCTCCTTTTGACCTCTGGGTGAGGGCGCCCTACTGAAATGACGTATTATGCATTGCTGGCGCATCCTTCGCTCGTCCCCGTCCCCAGCGCCTTGCCTTGTCCTGGATAGGCCGCTGGGGCCGAGCGAAGGCGCATCCATGCTGCAGAAAAAAAAATTGCGTGTAGTCCAGCGGTCCAGGGCGATTAGACTGGTACACTGCTAAGTATACACCACTGTTGACTGTTGTATCATCATGAGGAAGTTCGTTGGGACAAGGGAACCAGACCTGATGTAAGAAGGAACGGTAAGGATATACCTCAAAACGTTGGGGGAAAATATATTTAAAAAGCGTCTTTTTGTTGAGTTAGGTTTGAAAACATGATTGTAAAATATTTTGTATTTAAAAGTATAGTTATTACAGGTAGTTTGGTAGTTGGCAATGATATTGACGTGCATGAAAAAGGAGCTTTTCGGGCCACTCACACTTACAGTCACACACTCACACCATTATATCACCAGTCGCTTAGTATCAATCATCAGACCGTCCATGCAAACTGTGGGACGTGACTTTATACTGTGTGTAGTCAACATGGTCAATAGTAATAATATATGGTCATCATGTCTACTCATGAGTCATACAGTCATGTTATAGCCTCTTAATTTGTTTAAAATAGGCCTAACGTGGAAATATTTACATTTATTCTAGTTGGTGTGGTTTATACTCATCATCATCTGCATCATGCATCAGTTTTGTATTGTCTGATTGTACAGTGTATGTCTCATTGTATTGTCTGCAGTAGTACTAATGTTGTAACTACATATTTGTAGTAGTACTGTAGGCCTATCTAAAATAAAATCTATCACTCTCATCATCATCAGTGTCATTTAAAAGTGACATTGAAAAAATTGTTGACCTTCTAGGAGTAGGAGCAGTTTACTCCATCCAGGCAGTAGTAACATTACAGTCAAATGACAGTAGGCCTAAATTTGCCTGGTCAGTTAGTTATGTACTCAACAGGTAAGTGCTGTATCATAAGGTGTAAAAACTTAAGGCGCTGGGCTGAAATCATCATAATCGATGGCAACGTCACAAGGTTTTTATTGCATATGCATGACACATGACAATATAGCGCATGTCTTGTGCATACGTGCAGTATATTGTAATGCACACAATGCATGCTTGTACATTAGCATTCAGAAACGTGTGCATTGATACAGGTGGTATGTTCAGTGATATCTATGGTTCAGTACACTTCGTTTACAAACAAACCCGCTGGTTGGCATGGACGCAAATGTTTCGTTAGCAAGGCATTCAATCTTGTTGACAGTCTTTGTGACTAAATCAACATTTTTACAAATTTTCACTTTCAAGAAATTATGGTACATTTCCAGTAAGTTCAACTCTTGCATATTCTGTAAGCCTAATAACATCAGGCAGGGAATACTTTTGGTAATTGTAAAAGTACCATATCCCGTACTAGTATTTCCCTATTCGTGTCTGTGTGTGTAGTGCGGTGCGTGTATTTAACGCTGGTGAGTGTTATAATGAATAATTTATTTATAATTAGCCATACCTATTTCTATGACGTTGCCATATTATGGTAATTTCAACCCAGCGCCTTATGATACAGCGCTTACCGGATTAGCTAGGCCCAACTAAGGGTAAGAGAAGGAGTAGGAGTCTGAGTTGAGGTCAAGTATGTGGTAAGATAAGGAACTCTATTATAGTGTGTGTCAATATCTTTTAGGAATTAATAGGAATAGGAGACATCATTTGAAAGTGTTGGGGTAAATAAAAAAGCCCATGAAAAAGCATAAGGACAATTGGAAAATTGTAGACTACTGGGTTACTGTGAGACTTGCTCTCCCCCAAGAACGGCAGGCCTATTAATAGTATTATATTAGTATACTTGTGAAGGCATACCAGTCATGGTTCTATTGCCGTAACTGTGGCTTCTCCTTAGAGTCAGGGTATTCTCCAACTACCTGTTGATTGTGTTGTCATTGGTGGAATGATACATCACTCAATAGTGTAGCATGTTTGGGGTTTTATTGACAGAATGCCCCCAACATACATGAAATAACAAATATGTCAAAGTTTTTGCTTAATTGGTTATCAGACTCGTGACCAAATATTGCAAAACCTCCTTATGGTTTTGATGGTTTTACTTTTAGAACATAAAATTTTCTCCTCTCTGAAATAATCGTGTCACTTATTTTTTTTAAACTATGGAGTTTCAGTCATACATATTTCAAGGGAAGATTTCTACCATGATGTTTATGTTACCATGTACATGTACATGTAAGTTATGTGGGATTGTGTGAAGATTGAGTTTTTGGGGGGTTGTCGAATGTCGAGCTGGGGCTATAATGCTGGCAATGCAATACAATAGGAGCAACTGAAATTTTCACTTGACTTTGACTTGAGTCCTTCACACCATCATGGGGATGTCTAATGGCTTTTGTTGCATGACTGCTTGCTGTGACAGTGTGGTAGATTCAATGAGAGATCCAACGCTGTTGGATACACAGTCTGCTTCACACACTCTAAATTTTTGGCGGGTTTCCCCGTGGTCTGACACCATGATTAAGAAGACTAAGAAATTACATGGGTATTCTTCTGAGGGGATGATCCTGTTGTTGTGGGCAAAGTAGCACAGATGCTTTATTTCTTTTTGGCGAGCTGCGAAGCAGAGTGAGCCTATGTACTGACAATTTCCGTCCGTTTGTCGGGCCGGCCGTCCGTCCGTCTGTTCGTCCGTCCGTCCGCATTTAGTAAATGTTAAAGGTTTTGCTTCAAGCTTCAACATTTTTATGTTTTTAGTTGTTTTATGGATTTTAAAAGCCTTAAGTGAACTATTATACAATGACAGCCATGTATTGTGTTTCTCAACAATTGTTTTACAGAAATGTTTTCAGAATTTAAAAAGAAATTTTGAAGTTTGTTTTACCATGTGAACATTGTGCCCTCGGGACTTTATAAAAAACTTAAGACTAAACATTGGATGATTTAGAACTAAATTTGAACAACACAACAGACCTGCAGAAATTGTTTGAAACAAAACCAAACTCTATGTCACTGGTTTCAGTTGAATGAGCTAAAACAATGAACAATTTAAATGGTCATAACTCCTTATTGCAATGATACTGACTTGAAACTTGAATCAAATATTGCTTCTTACATGTAGATTCATATGAAAAGTAAAAACTCAAATAGTTTATCAATGGTTCCAGTTGAATGAGTTAAAACAATGAAAACCATAAATGGTTACAACTCCTTATTGCAATTAGTCATTGGTCTTCTATCTGGCGATTAGCAGCTCGCCATGGCAGCTTCACTGTTCTAGTTTTCTTTTTTGTCTTGTTTTATTTCTTGTCGTTTTTTTCAGTGATAGATTCTTTAAGTCATAGTGCTGAAATTTAATAGTGTTCACATTTATGCCTTTTGATGTTGGTTGTGTCGTGTAGGTTAGTGGTGTATACTCGTCACATACATGTAAGCAGAACCTGCTAACGTCATGACAGACGTTCCAAGGCTTCATGGCTGAAGCGTCTCTCAGATTAGATTTATGGCTGAAAAATTAGATCTTTCTGTATAAAAAAGCAACATTACTTCAAAGGGTGTTGTTTCTCACAATGTTTTATGTTATCAAGAGCTGTGCAGTACTAAGGAGTACTACAGTGCCGTGGTCTTTAGCGAGTACATTTTTTTATGGTCATTAACTCTTGCAGTAGTTAACCCAAAGTATATCCTATCTTTAAATGCAGATTATTACCTTTTGCATTTTATAAAAGTTTTTGGATCCTGTTGATCTTTTTTGATTAAAGGGAAATAATTATAGAAATTAAGGCTGTGATTGATAAAATGGTTTGATTCCCATTTTGTGAATACGAAGTCAGAATGATGATAACATTCCCTGTGAATAAATTGTATGTCTTAAATAGATTAAGTCCTTATGTTCAGTCCCTATTTGTCAAATTAAAGTTTGATTAATGCAGCATGGTGCTGCAAGTGTACTTTGTGTCTTTTTGTTAGAATATTTTCTGTACACAATGATTTTTTATTTATAAACGTAAAATCATACATTGTTCAAAGTTTCTCTTTTGACCGAGTCCTTGTGCTTTTTTAATAGGCATTGTACCACAGCTTGATACTTTTCATGATTTTATGATTTGTACGGAAGCTTCCTAATGCTAATGAAATAATATTTTAGAAGGGCTAATTTTCTTCTAAACTTCAACTAAATTCAAGTCAACTTGTGAATACTTTGGATAGTAAGATAGCACACATGTGGTGTGCAAGCCAACGAATATGTTAAGCCAACAAATATGTAGAGAAATTTTATGCTTGTGAATTTGTATACTACTTCAACATCAGCTATTAAGAAATTTCTATTGATTAGACTTCTATGTCACAAGAACTATTTATTTTAATTCAACGTTTCATTGTTTAAAATGAATGTTGTCACACTTATATGGTAGATGACTACTACTGTGTATCTTTCATACTGTTTAATTTTTTAATGTAGCATTAATCGTACCTTGTGTAGAATTAGCTAGAAATAAGTAGTAATACTGTTGTTAGTTGTGAAAATAAAGAGGTAACTTAAATCAAGAACTATTGTTTATAAGACAACTTGTTCTCTCTGTGTGTAAGAGCTAACCTATATGTGCACGAGACAGTCTGTGTTTGAGTTGACCTGAACCCAATTTAATGTCCTTGGTTTCTGTATGGAAAGAAGCTGTGTTTACAGAAGCAGGGAAAATCCGTGCTTTTTGTTAAGTATACTTCATAGGTATGTAGGGAATGTTTTGCTTGTGTGTGCATACTTCATGTTATACTAGGCATTAGTTGCTTACAGAGCCAGTGTAGAAATTTGATGTTTGTTTTTAAAGCACAGAATGGTAATGAATGAAACTGTCACCAACATTGACAACAGTTTTTCTCTTCCACAGAAAATGCCAAACCAGAGAACAAGAGCCAAGGCCAAGGCCAAGAGAGATGCAATGAGGCGCCTGCGGGCCAGCCAGAAGGATGATCCACCATGTATGTCTTCCTTGTCTGTTGATGTGTCGTCTCATATCACCCACCCTCCCTCAACCATCACCACACCTCACTCCTCCCCTTCTATGTTTTCCCCTGTTACCCCTCCATTGGACATTTCACCTCCTTCTCAAATTGCCTTGGGGTTGGCACCTCCCCAAGGCAATGGGTTAAAGCCAAAAGGTGTACAGAGACAACATTTCACCAACCCTCTTCCAACAACCTCCTCATTTCATTCCTCTGTTTCTATGTGCTCCCCTGTTACCCCTCCATCTGACATTTCACCTCCTTCACAAATTGTCTTGGGGTTGGCACCTCCCCAAGGCAATGGGTTAAAGCCAAAAGATGCACAGAGACAGAAAGAGCATTTCACCCACCCTCTCCCAACAACCACCTCATTTCATCCCTCTGTTTATGTGTGTTCCCCTGTGACTCCTCCAGAGATATACATTCCACCTCCTTCACGAATTGCCTTGGGGTTGGCACCTCCCCAAGGTGATGGTATAAATCAAAGAAAAGATGCACTGAGTTCTCAAATTAAAGCACAACAAATAAAGCCTGAAAGTAAACCTCAAAATATGAAACCTGAAAGTAAAGCTCAAAGAAAGACTGACAGTAAATGTCAAATATTAAATTCTGAAGGTGAATCTGAACTGAAGTGTCACAGTCAGCGTGATGTAGAGCTTGGTGTTGAACTTGGAGAATGCACAAAGGTGAGATGTGAAAGTATAACTGAGAGCAATCCTGTATCTTTGGACAAAGGTGTTGAAGAAGTCAATACAGACAGAATATTTGACGCAAAGTGTGGAGGTAAAGCTGAAATTGGTCCACTAAGTACTGATGAAGTCCAGGTAAAAGCTAATGAGGTACATGTAATTTGTCAAACGAGTAAAGGTAACGGGTGTCAAGGTAATTTTGGAGCAATACCTGAAACAGCGAAAGATCAAAGATGTGTTTCTCTTGAAGGTCGATGCAAAGAAAACTCGCAAAGTCAAGAAGCACAAATTAATCTCCAAGCTACAGTTCATGAACAGACAAGTTGTTGGCTGTGTGAAAATGCCTGCAAGACTCTAGAAAGGAAAGAACAATGTGGTAAATGTAGGATATGGTATCATATTGATTGCATGGGTTTTTCCCAAGATGTTTGTAGTGCTCTAACAGAATCAAGACTAATGTGGATATGTCGTAAATGTGGTTTTTCCAATTATACCGATTGTTTGTTTCATGAATTTGGCATTGCAGAAGATGATAATGAATTTGATCCAATATCTGAGGGTGATCACGAAGAAGATGAATTTGAGGCAATTGAGGAAGAGCAGAGTGGAGTACAAGAAGTTGGTAAGCATGTTGGAATATCCAACGTTGAGAGAAGACAAAGGAGTATGAAAAGGAAACATGTGAAAAAGGAGAAGGGCAAACTGAATGAAAGTGACTTGAGTGTTGGTAAAGAAAGTAGACATTGTCAATTACAAAGTCGCAAAAGATCTGGTGTATTTTGTGTTGACAGCAGCGATAGTAAGAGAAGTAGAAAAGAAGCTACAAATTTGAAAGTTAAGTCTGAAAATGAAAACAGCAGGATGAAAAATGGCAGTACGTATGTTGGATCCTGCTCAATGAAATGTAAAAAGAATCATAACGGGGCTACTAAACATGAAATAAGTGAGGCAGGAAAGCAGAGTACGTGTGTGGAACCTGTTAAGGTTATTAACCCAGTTGAATTAGACGGAAGAGTAATTGCGCAGGGTAGTTTTCATCAAGGTAATAGAAGATTTGGTGATAATTCTGGAAAGCAGTGTGTTGCCAACTGCCTTGCATCAATGATGTATAGCAAGAAGAAGAATGTCAGAAATTGGAAATGTAGTGATATGGACAGTATTCTGATAACTGGAAATGAATTGTATGGATTCTTGCAAGACAGCACAACAATTAACAATAACTACTTATTGATTCAAGAATTACCAACTGAGTTAGATGTTTTTGATGCACACTACAGTATGAAGTATCATGAGCCTGTATCAGGAACCTTCAATGAAACTGCTCGTCACTTAGAAGAATTTAATATGAAATCATTGAAAGCTGCATTAGAACAAGATGCTCAGAAATACTATGCCTGTTTTATAAGCTTCAATGGAAACACATTTAGTGTTATTGCTCAAGATGGTATGTACTTTGTGTTTGATTCCCATTCCAGAAGTATCCATGGCTGTATGGTTCAAGATGGAACAAGTGTTGTGATGAGAGCAAGATCATGGCAGGAAGTGTACAGGTATTGTACTAAGTTAGCTCAATCCATGAATCTGTCTGACAATGAGCAGTATGAATTAACTGGTCTATCCCTCTGTGTCAATGGTGAGGCTGTAACATGTACATGTACAGATGATAACGGTTCAAGTGTTCAACAGGGCATAGTAGAAACCATGGAGTTGTGTTTTAATTTGGAGGACTGTGACTTGTTTGGTGTATCAGTAGAAGATGACGCAAATACTAGGAAAGATGTACATATTGGTACTCAAAAAGCAGAGTCTGTTGATGAGTATTGTAATGTTGAAGATGATGTTGATAAGTCAAGTAATCAGATTAGAAGAGATGATCATTGTAGTGACAGTGCACACAGTGATCCCAGTGATGAAGTGGAAATAGTTGAAGTAACTGGACCAGGTCTTATGAAATTCTCTCCATTAAATTTTGATGCAAAGGTCGCTATTTGTAATGCATATCATTTTGAAGTATCACACTTGAACTACAACACAGTTAATGTACAGTGTCAAGCCATGGGTAAACCCAAATCTGTAAGACATATAAGTGGTGATGGTAATTGTTTCTTCAGAGCTGTTTCATTTGCCATGTCAGGAACTGAAGATAATCATGTACAATTGAGAGTTGCTTGTATCAATCATCTGTTGAGGAATGCTGATAAATTGACATGTTTTCTGCGAGATGGATTTGTAGATGTTGAGGATTACGTAATGAGACAAAGAATGTTTGATAGTGGTACATGGGCAACAGAAATTGAAATCATGGCAATGACACACATGCTTTGTATTGACATATATACATTTGATGAAGTATGCAAGTGGTACAAATTCTCTGCAAAGAATGTTGAGGGAAGTGCTGACACATCTAATATGGGAATTTATCTGAATCACAAACACAGAGTGCACTATGATGTTGTCACATCAGTGTATGAATTGCCACAGCAAGAAAGTGACGTTGATGAGGAACAGGGAGGCTGTTGTAAGACATTTGATGCCTGTCTTGAGTTCACTAGACAGAGTGATGACAAACAATCTAAACAGTGTGAGACACAAATAATAGATAAGTGTAATAATGATCAGACAACAGGAAGGAAAGAATCTGTGAAAAAATGTACTCGAAAGAAAAGAAAACGTGTAAGTGATGTGAAGTACAGAAAGTTAATGAGAGAACGGATGAGAGAAAAACGCAGAGGAACATGTACTAGTGAAAGTGAAAGTGATCTGACTAAAGGACAAAAAAGGAAACATGAGATTCATAAATACAAGAATGATGTTGAGTTTAGAGAGACAAAGAAAGCAAAGTACAGGGAGTATAAAAAGATGAAATACAAATATGATGAGAAATACAGAGAAAAAGTCATTGGGTCAGTGAAAGTTGAAAATAAAGCAAAATATCATTTAAGTGAGAAACACAGGGCCATGAAAGTTGGTCAAAGTCAAAGAAAGTACAAGACTAATTTAAAGTTTCAAGAAGAAGTAAAAAATTCAAGTAAAATGAAGTATATAGAAAATGAAGATTTCAGGAATAAAGTGAAGAATGCAAGCAAAGTGAGGTATCAAGAAAATGAAGAATTTAGGAGTGATGTAAAAAATGCAAGCAAAGTGAAGTATCAAGAAAATGAAGAATTTAGGAGTGATGTAAAAAATGCAAGCAAAGTGAAGTATCAAGAAAATGAAGAATTTAGGAGTGATGTAAAAAATGCAAGCAAAGTGAAGTATCAAGAAAATGAAGAATTTAGGAGTGATGTAAAAAATGCAAGCAAAGTGAAGTATCAAGAAAATGATGAGTTCAGGTCTGGTGTGAAGGATGCAAGCAAATTGAAGTATCGGGAAAATTATGAATTCAGATCTTGTGTAAAGAATGCAAGTAAAGTAAAATACCACCAAAATGAGACTTTTAGGAATAAAGTTATTGATGAAATCAAATTGAAATATCGTCATAACCCACAGTACAAGAAAACAACGATTGAGAGAACTGCTTACAAATACAATGTTGATGTTTTTTATAGAAATAAAGTGAAGAATGCTTCAACATCCAAGTATGAGAGAAATGAAGAATTCAGGAAGAATGTTAAAAGAAAGAGTAAGAGTCGATCAATGCTTAAGAAAGTGAAGAAACAAGATATGAAGCATGTAATATCTGAGTTTAACAAGGAAATATTGAATGGACCAGAGTACGTTTGTGCTGTGTGCTTGAGACTGTTGTTTCGTAAGCAAGTCGTCAAATGTAACACGGATAAATATGAGAATATTGATTGTATTAGTAAAAAGTACCTACACAGTTGTGATCATAATTGTAGACTACAATGTACTGTACGTGAGTCAAGTAGGTCTTGTCTGTGGATATGTCATACATGTCATCGCAAGTTATTGAATGGTAAGATACCAGCTGAAACTTCTTGTAATAATTTGCAGCTGCCAGACATTCCTGAAGAGTTAGCATGTTTGAACAAGTTAGAAGAGCATCTAATTGCCCTAAATGTACCATTTGTAAAGTTAATGGCATTACCTAAAGGTGGACAGCATGGTGTACATGGACCTGTAGTATGTGTACCATCAGATGTGTCTGAAACAGTGAAATCCTTACCAAGACCTCAAAATGTTGATCAGATAATACGTGTTAAGCTCAAGCGGAAATTGTCTTATAAAGGTTACTACCAGTATCAATTTGTGAATAAGGAACATATACAAACTGCTTTACAGTACCTTAAACAAAATAACAAATGGTACCATGATATTGAAATAGATACAGACTGGAGTAATGACTTGTCAGAGAATGTGGAAGAGGAAGATAATGGAAGTGAGGTCACAGAGAATGTTGAAGACAATACTGAAGATGTCAATGCTAATGAGGTAGAAACAGATGAAGAACGTTTGAGAGGAATACCTTTGGATACTTGCCTACAGGCTGCAAATATTGGACAAGAAGTTTTGGATCAGTATTTTGATGATGTGTATTGTGTAGCACCATGTGAAGGAAATAATCCAATCAGAGTGCTTATGGACCCGTCTAATGAGTGTAAATGTTTTCCAGTATTGTTCCCTAAAGGTGGGCCAGTATTCAGTGATAAACGTAATGTGGACATAACACTTTGTAGATATTTTAACAACAGACTGATGAATGTAGATAACAGATTTGCAAAGAGTACACAGTACATCTTTTATGCTCAATATCTAACTGAATTAAAGCAAGTAATTTCGAGTGTCTCTATTGCAGTAAGAAAAGGCTCAGGTAAAACAAATGATGGTCAGAAAGTCACTGCTAGAATGCTGAATGACAAAAACAAGTTGAAAGACATGCTGAGATCAGACCAGGGATACAAGTTCTTAAAACCCATCAGAGGAACTCCACCTTATTGGCAATCATGTCAGAAGAATATTTTAGCAATGGTTAGACAGCTTGGCATACCTACATGGTTTTGTTCATTTTCTGCAGCTGATATGAGATGGCCTGAATTAATCAATACACTACTCAGACAACAAGGTGACTCAAGGAGTATTGATGAATTGGATTGGAATGATAAATGTCTGTTATTGAGGAGTAACCCTGTAACTGTTGCGAGAATGTTTGATAAACGATTTCATACATTTTTGAAAGATGTGATAATGTCAAAAGCAGCACCGATTGGGAAAGTGAAAGACTATTTTTATCGAGTAGAATTCCAGCAAAGAGGCTCTCCTCATACTCACTGCCTGTTTTGGATTGAAGACGCACCTAAATTGAGTACAGGAAGTGATGATGAAGTGGCAGAGTTTGTTGATAAGTATGTGAGTTGTGCTTTGCCATCAAAGCAAGAAGATGAAGAGTTGAATGAGATTGTAAGCAGTGTACAGCAACATAGTAAGAGACATTCTAAGTCATGTAAGAAGAAAGGAACACAGTGTAGATTCAATTTTCCAAGGCCACCATCAATGAGAACATTTATTGCCAATCCAGAACCAATAGACATGGATAATCCTGAGGATAACTGTGATGATACATTAAGTGAAATCGATGCTAAGGAATTGTTGAAATCAGTGTGGAGTGCTGTTAATGATGAGAAAAATCAACACACGACAACTAATGAACTGTTCACAACAATTGGTATAACACAGGACGATTTTGAGGAAGCTAACGATGTGCTGACTAAAAAAGTGAATATTGTGTTGAAAAGAGAACCCCAAGATGCCTGGGTTAATCATTACAATCCTGAATTGTTAAGATGCTGGAATGCCAATATGGATATTCAGTACATCACCGATGTATATGCATGTGTATGTTATGTTATCAGTTACATGAGCAAAGCAGAACGTGAGATGGGACAACTATTAAAGCATGCACAGAGTGAGGCTGAAGAAGGCAATGAAGACGCCAAACAGAGTATGAAACAGATTGGTAGTGTTTATCTGCAAAATCGTGAAGTGTCAGCACAAGAAGCAGTCTATCGTTGTTGTTCATTGAGACTTCAAGAGTGTTCTAGAAAGGTTGAGTTTATACCATTAGGAGAGAATCCTGTTCGAATGAGCTTGCCGTTGAGTGTTATTCAGAACAAGTCACGCAATGGTGGTGATGATGATGATGATGGTGATGATGATGATGATAATGGTGACAGGAATGAAGACAGTGTGTGGATGATTAGCAGAATTGATCGTTATAAAGCAAGGCCGGATATTGATACATTTGAATCAATGTGTCTAGCTACATTTTGCTCAGAGTACAGAGTGTTGTACAACAATTGTAAAGTACCTAGTAGTAAGAGACAAACACCAGTGTATGCATTGAAGAATGACTTGGGACATGTAATGAAACGCTCCAGAACTGATCCAGCTGTCATAAGATATCCAAGATTTTCAGTTACCAAATGTCCTGAGAAATATTATCAAAGTATTCTACAGCTATTTCTCCCATACCGTGTTGATGCACATTTGAGACCACCAAAATTTGAAACATATTGTGACTTTTATGAGAATGGATTTGTCAATGTACTTGGAAGATTACAGTCAGTTAAAATTATCGTTGATAGTAACCGTTGCAGATTTGAAGTTGATCTTGAGTCACTTGAGAATGCAGAACTACATCTTGAGAACTTTGGTGTACAGGAAGATGCTTGGGCATTAATCAGTCCAGAAACTGAACAGGAAAGAGATGAATGTGGAGAGCAATTGCAGCCTGTCATAGATGAAGGTGAAGATGAATTGAGTATTCCAGACTTGAAAGGTGATAAGAAAGAAGAGAGAGTCTGTGACATTGAAGCTCACTCATCCAGAGTAGCAAAGTCAGATGCATTAAATATGATGAGATCATTAAATGCCCAACAAAAACAGGTATTTTACAACATTCGACAATGGTGCATAGACAAGGCTAATGGTAAAAACCCTGATGCATTTCAAGTGTTTGTTACTGGTGGTGCAGGTACTGGAAAATCTCAGTTAGTAAAGTGTATTGATTATGAGGCAACAAGAATACTGGGATCAATGATGAGAAACCCTGATGATGTATCTGTCATGCTAACTGCTCCTACAGGTGTGGCTGCATTTAATATCAACGGTGCTACAATTCACAATGCATTGTCTATACCAATAGATGTGAGACTACCATATCAACCACTTGGTGAAGAGAAGATCAGTACACTTCGTAGTAAGCTCAGTCAGCTGCAGATATTGATTATAGATGAAGTTTCAATGGTTGGTCAGAAATTACTGTATTACATCCACGGACGGTTAAGACAGATTAAGCAATCTAGGAATCATAACCCTTTTGGCAATGTGAGCATTTTAGCTGTTGGAGATTTTTATCAGTTACCTCCAGTGAAAGCAAAACCTTTGTATGACAAGACTGCAACATGTGATTTGTGGAATGACAATTTCAAGTTAGTTGAACTAAATGAAATAATGAGGCAAAAGGAAGATGCAAAGTTTGCAGAGATACTGAACAGACTAAGAGTGAGAAAGAAAGGTGAAGCCTTGCGGGACGATGATGTAACAATTTTGAAAGGACGTGAGACAGGTGAAGAATGGAATGAAGCTTGTCATATATTCCCATGTAATAAGCAAGTGGATAAACAAAATATGAAGATTCTGCATTCAAAGTGTTCTGATTGTGTGCTTATTGAAGCAAAGGACTACGAGACAGACTCACACAATGCTAAGGAAATCAGACAAGGAAAACAACTAAAGAAGTCTGGAAGCTTGCCACAGTCACTATTACTTGGTGTTGGTGCTAGAGTTATGCTAACTAAGAATATTGATGTATCCGATGGCCTTGTTAATGGAGTATTTGGTACTGTATCACAGTTACTAATGTCACAGAATAAATCTGATGAAGTTAAATGTATCTATGTTAAGTTTGATAATGACAAGGTTGGAATGAAGTTGACGAAGAAATTTGCATCATCTTCAAATGAAGGCAATAGTGTACCAATTGAGATTCAGGAAGAATGTATTGGTAAAAAATGGGTACGTCATCAGTTTCCATTGAAGTTATGTTGGGCATGCACAGCTCACAAGGTACAAGGAATGACAACAGATAAAGCCGTAGTATGTCTTGATAAAACATTTACAGCAGGACAGGCGTATGTGAGTCTGAGTCGTGTTACATCACTGAATGGTCTTGTCATTGAAGGTTTTCATGAGAAATTCATATATTGTAATGAAGCTGTTGCTGATTCTTTGAAGAATATGCCATCATTTACTGATAGACAAGGTATTGACTGTACAAACACACCTGCTATTCTAACCATCACTTTGCATAACATCCAGGGTTTGAGAGCACATTATATGGACTTGAAATGCAACAGTGAAATGATGAAATCAGATGTCATTTGTCTGACAGAAGCCTGGACTGAAGATCAAGAGCAGTATGACTTTCACCTAGAGAACTACAAAAGCTACCATCAGCCAAGATGTCTTTCCTATGATAAATCCACTCGGCTGTTTGAAACGTTACAACAACAATGTCACGGTGGTGTAGCGGTATATAGTAGAAGAGACAAAGCAACCAGTAGACTCATAATGCCAGTACAGAACATTGAGTATATTGCATTTCAGATAATTTCTAATGTGTCATTAACAGTTGTTGTTATCTATCGTCCAGTTTCATATGTGCTTCGGGAATTCATATCTAATATGAAAAACCTTGTAAATGAACTTCACAAAGTATCCAACAGATGTATAATAATGGGAGACTTTAATGAAGATATCCTGAAAATCAACAGTACACAGTCTTCAAGTATTGTGAATATGATGAGAGAGCATGGTTATAAGCAGTGTGTTGTAAATGCCACTACTGAGAAGGGAACATTAATTGATCATGTTTATGTCAGAGGGATAGAATCAGTTCAGTGTGATGTCATTCCTACTTATTATAGTTATCATGAGGCTGTAAATATTCAATGTGAGCAAGTATGAGACATATCAAAGGTAGCGCATTTGAAGAGACATCGTAAAAATGCAGTAATTATGTGAAACAAAAACATTTTATATTTACACAATGTACACAAAAGTAATGCTACAGTAAGGAAAATCAGGTGAAAGAGTTTATTGTAGCATACTGGTGAAGCTATTCAAGAACAAGAGCGTAATAACAAATTAACAATGAGAACTTGTCCGAAAACAGACTGCATGAGCTCACTGAAAATGATTCCACACAAATGTATCATCAATAAGAAAACATCAATTAGAGTCATCAAAGTTAAACTAAAATATCAGAGCCAGTATATGTGAATGTATTATTTTTCGTTATGGCATTATTTTTCATTAAAAGTGAATTATGAATGAATCTATTTGCTAAAATGTATCAATTTGCTAAATGAATTGAAGTCTCACAACCCTTAAGTAAAGTGAATGAAGATAATTATGTTAATTATTATTTCTTGATGGACAGATAATAGAGTATCACAGTACAATAGCAATGTGCAGAAGATGTGCTCCATAATGGATATTCGTAACAGTTGGTATTTCTGGTCAAGCAAGACACATTAACCTGTAAGTATTAATTAAAGTTGGTTAATGTGAAACAGCAATTAATGTGCTTAGTAACGATCTTAATGAAAACTCTGACATTTGAACAATATTGTAATTGCAATCATCACTAAGTCACAATGAAACTGTTTATCCTTGTCACAAACAATGTTCTTTGTACAAAAAAAGGGTTGCCTGTGCAGTACTGACCCTGATCACCTGGGAGTCTTTTTCACTCACTGAGTCTGGGGTGCTGAAGTGGGGTGACATCATGACCCTGCTCACCTGGGAGTCTACATCACCTACTGAGTCTGGGGTGCTGAAGTGGGGTGACATCATGACCCTGCTCACCTGGGAGTCTACTTCACTTACTGAGTCTGGTGTGCTGAAGTGGGGTGACATCATGACCCTGCTCACCTGGGAGTCTTCTTCACTTACTGAGTCTGATGTACTGAAGTGGGGTGACATCATGACCCTGCTCACCTGGGAGTCTACTTCACTTACTGAGTCTGATGTACTGAAGTGGGGTGACATCATGACCCTGCTCACCTGGGAGTCTTTTTCACTCACTGAGTCTGGGGTGCTGAAGTGGGGTGACATCATGACCCTGATCACCTGGGAGTCTTTTTCACTCACTGAGTCTGGTGTACTGAAGTGGGGTGACATCATGACCCTGCTCACCTGGGAGTCTTTTTCACTCACTGAGTCTGGGGTGCTGAAGTGGGGTGACATCATGACCCTGCTCACCTGGGAGTCTACATCACTTACTGAGTCTGATGTACTGAAGTGGGGTGACATCATGACCCTGCTCACCTGGGAGTCTTCTTCACTCACTGAGTCTGATGTACTGAAGTGGGGTGACATCATGACCCTGCTCACCTGGGAGTCCACTTCACTTACTGAGTCTGGTGTACTGAAGTGGGGTGACATCATGACCCTGCTCACCTGGGAGTCTTCTTCACTTACTGAGTCTGATGTACTGAAGTGGGGTGACATCATGACCCTGCTCACCTGGGAGTCTTCTTCACTTACTGAGTCTGGGGTGCTGAAGTGGGGTGACATCATGACCCTGCTCACCTGGGAGTCTTTTTCACTCACTGAGTCTGATGTACTGAAGTGGGGTGACATGATGACCCTGCTCACCTGGGAGTCTTCTTCACTTACTGAGTCTGATGTACTGAAGTGGGGTGACATCATGACCCTGCTCACCTGGGAGTCCACTTCACTTACTGAGTCTGGTGTACTGAAGTGGAGTGACATCATGACCCTGCTCACCTGGGAGTCTTCTTCACTTACTGAGTCTGATGTACTGAAGTGGGGTGACATCATGACCCTGCTCACCTGGGAGTCTTCTTCACTTACTGAGTCTGATGTACTGAAGTGGGGTGACATCATGACCCTGCTCACCTGGGAGTCTTTTTCACTCACTTACTGAGTCTGATGTACTGAAGTGGGGTGACATCATGACCCTGCTCACCTGGGAGTCTTTTTCACTCACTGAGTCTGATGTACTGAAATGGGGTTTCATCATGACCCTGCTCACCTGGGAGTCTACATCACCTACTGAGACTGGGGTGCTGACTGCTGAAGTGGGGTGACATCATGACCCTGCTCACCAGGGAGTCTACTGCACTTACTGAGTCTGATGTACTGAAGTGGAGTGACATCATGACCCTGCTCACCTGAGAGTCTTCTTCACTGACTGAGTCGAGATCAGATGAAGTGGGGAGTCATGTTAAACTTTATTTTGTGAACCACTGAGGTTTAGATCCATTACAAAGGTCAGTGTTAATTTCAGACTTTCTTTGAGAATCTTTTTGTAATCATGCATTATATAACCCTTTCAGACATAGTTGTTTGGATAGTGTGTGACACAATCATTCAAAATGTTCTTGTCATAAATCACTCCAGACCAAAATTGTTAGGACTTGATTGAATTATTTTATCTTATGATAAGCTTTTGTCATTTGGGCTTACTGGCCCCAGTATTATGGAATCATTTTCTTTAGGCATTTATGTTCAATAACTAATTTCAGTGGATTTTCAAAATGTGATTTTACATATCATCAGAACAGAGTCTGAAACCATCAACTGTCAATGTACAGAGCTCTTTCGTATTATGGGCTTGAAATTATGAAGTATTTGGGTCATGAACCATTTGCTAAATTTTACCAATTATACTTTCATTTCAGAGTTATAATCCCG
This sequence comes from Pisaster brevispinus, assembly GCA_023634235.1. Taxonomy (NCBI): domain Eukaryota; kingdom Metazoa; phylum Echinodermata; class Asteroidea; order Forcipulatida; family Asteriidae; genus Pisaster; species Pisaster brevispinus. The sequence goes on from JAMKCF010000013.1 coordinate 6,612,896, forward strand.
AGTGTACAACTGACCATCATAGCTAGAGTGTCACCATGATGAACATTCGCTTGCACTGTGACAGCTATAGATGTTGTGAACATCAAAGTTTTGGTAAGTGTTTTCCATGATATATGAGAACCATATCTACATACCTCAGGCATGCAACTTTTCAGCTGATCAGCTGATTTCCTCTTTTTTCTTTACTAGTACTGCCATAGAAAACTGAAAAACACTGTACAAAGTTAAGTGTGGTTGCTGGTTGGCAGTTTCCTCTTTTTTTCACAATTACAAAGTTGCATGTCTGATATCTGTTTAAAAATTATCATATGTGTTGCTGTAGTATAAGTTTTATCATGTGTCATAATACTCATCTGAAATATTTTACACCTGTCGTGTACATTTTCTTTACAAGATACAGTGTATTTTATTATCTGGTAGAATTTGTGTTTGTTTGAAGACACAAAGATCTACTGGAATGATGTTTTTAACAGTGATCTTTGTAAAAGCCGAAAATAATGAAGACAAAATTTGACAACATATCTATCATTTATATTAGCACAGGTGAAAGACCACATCATCTTTCTCATGTAAAAGACCACATCATCTCCCTGGGGTGTAGGACTTCATCACTCAGGTGAAAGACCATATCTCCCTCGGGTGTAGGACTTCATCAGGTGAAAGACCTCATGGCATCTCCATTGGGCATGAATGACCATGGCCCAATTTTAGAAAAATGTGCGTAAGCATAAACATACTTCACCATAATTTCTTAAGTTCACCATGGCTTTGCATTGTTACATCACTCGTGCGCTAACCGCGGGTTAGCCAGCATTTACCCTTGTTTACGGTAAACAGCTTTATGAAATAAAAATTCTGCTAAGGGACGCTCCCTAAGCACAAAACGGCTGCTTACATGTTTTATGAAATTGGGCCGATGTCTGAAACATTTGATTGTTATACTATGGTATTAAATTCGAATATATTCAAGTACAGTACTCAGGCAAGAATCCTAGGGTTTTTTTACCTCAGAAAGTAAAGTATGCTTAGCAGAAACAAGTTAACATTTAGTGTCTTATTATTTTTTACTACTTCTTTGCCGGTCAGAGAAGAGCAACTAAGTTTGTACTTAGTAATTTTCTGCTTAGCAACATAAGAAAATAAGTTCTATCAGCATTATTAAAGATTTATACATTGTATGTATCGTTACTTTTGCAAAGTAAATATGATTAAACTTTGTGCTTTTGGGAACATTCAGGTGTGAACATGTCTAACGTGCACCTAAGAAAATGTGCCTGTAAAATGAAACAATAACTAGAAGTAGTTTTGTTAAAGCAAAAAGAGCATTGTAAAATGTATCCATTCAGTAAGTGGTTGCCAGTAAATAATGTGGTAGTACACTGCTAAAAAAATCTTAATTAAAAAAATATATTCTTGTGTCACTTCCTTAAACTTTTTCTAGGGAGTGACACAAGAAATATTTTCTCAAAATAAGATGTTTTTCTCATTTCAAGAATACCATTTTTAGCAGTGTATGATGGCTAATTCATTTTGTTGTGGGTTAGAATCCCCACATAACAGTTGTGTTCTTTGGCAAGGCACTTAACCACAATTGCCTTGTACAAATTGGGGAGGTAGTGCTTTTTGTTCTACTATTTAGGCTTCTGGTAGGTGATACCCAAGCCTGTTAAGGGGGTAATCCTGTTACAGCCGCAGGAGTAGGTGGAAACAGCTCCTGGTAAACAGTTGGCTTTAGCCCACACCTTCAAGCGGCTTTGTGGCCTTGTGTGTGCGGTGAAATGGCACACCAAAAAAATTGCCAACAAACTCCGTTGTTTTGTAATCTTTGAAATCTTTCCAATGAATTCCAATTCATGTGACATACAGTAGCAACACATAAAAGCAAATTGCCATAATCAATACAAGAGATGACTAAATCATATGACTAATTACATATGATGGAGGAGTGAATGTCTGTCGAGGTACACTGGCAGAGGCTACAAACTTGTTTGGTCATTGTCATATTATAGCTTGATACCTAAATTGTGGACAAACCTTTGAGTAAAATATTTATTTGCCTTTCTAAATTAGCTATGTTGTAATATTTTTTTGAACAACTGTCTAGGCCCAGTTCCATGGTGCTACTTACTAAAACTGTATGCACAAGAAACACTTCAGTGGTATGACAAGTAACTCTAGTATCCTGTAGACTTCACAATAATTATCTGGAAATTGGTTTGTCGACTTCCTCCTTACTGATAAAATATGCTTGGCGTAAGCACGGAAATATTTGCTTCTGCAAGCATCGATGTTTTGCCTACATTAAGCAGGGCCATGAAAATCGTCCAAGGTTTTTACTACCTGGTCTCAAAAACTCTCTTAGTGCCATTTAAGGCATTGTGCCATTTAAGGCATTGCAACAGTACTAGATCGATGGGGGTTTAAACTATCAACAAATTAGGGTAGTTCATTGACAACTACAATATACTACTATCCTGGAAAATATATGTGAAAATGCTTTGAATACTATAAAATGTAAGGTACATCTTTTCCGATGTAATAAGGTTTATGTAAAGAAATTCAAAATGTAAGCATGTGTTGTTAATGTTTATGTTTATGTTTGACCTGTGTGCTGTTTTCTATAATAAAATATCAAACCTGCATTTTTATGTCTGTTTGTTGTTACTGAGTACAGTCTTTGGCTGAAGTAGTAAATATGGGATGTGATGGGACACTGACCCTATAGCCATAGAAAGGGTTAAATATTCTTTGCTGTAATCTTTCTCCAATGAGTTCTAAGTTTAAAACCCGTGAACTATCCCTCATTTAAACGAATGAGCCCTAAAATAGTAAATATTGGGTATTACTTTATTGTTTATTTTGGTTTATGCACACCCATGAAAAATGTATTTTTCTTTTCTACACCTTTCCCCATTCAGCTACAATTCGAGCCTCATTGCAACCCCCAACAGGTTTGTTGTTTGCTATATAGTGATTTCCCGAAGTAATGCATTCGCACAAGAACCTTAAAAACGTGGTTTCAGGCGAATGGGTAGCCTTGTTTCCTTCACGATTCAGCTTCAAGTAATGCCTTTGCATAAGAAACCTAAAAGATCGTTTTCCGGTGAACGGGACCCAAGCGCAGACAAGACTGACACGCGGGCAACATCGTCACAACTCACGGCGTTCTATTTTCAACGTTCACGCTGAATAACAACAAGATCTGAGCGGACACGTCGATCTGCGCTGAGAGCAAGAAAAATCTTCTCAATTCTTGTGAATGAACGTAGACTTGTGTCAGTCGGCGCAGGAATGACTCTTTATACTCTACATACAAAAATCGCAAAAAAACCCAGATCATATGGGTTGAAGACTTGATCAAATTGAAAAAAAAGCAAGCAAGAGCACCGTTAAACTCGTATAGCGCCCTCAATCGTTTAAAATTGTTAAAGCTTGAGTCCGTTTTTATTTATAAACTCACAGATTATAGGCAAAGTACCCATGGCGTTAAATTTGCCTGAGAATTTGTTTTTTTGCTACTGACAATGTTTTAATAAGTTTTGAAGCTTTTAAACTGAAAGTCAATAAAATCTTATTTGTTTTAAGAAACGTTTGTGTAATCTAGGACGTTAAATTTGAGCTTAATTGAAAAATTATTTTTCTAGAAGTCGGATTTGTTTTCACTTTATCCTGTGTGTTTGTACACAGATACAAAACGCGCAATAAATGACGTCATGATGACGTTTCATGAATTTTTTACCACGCTACACAGCTACATAATAAGACGAGTCTATATTTGAAAACAGTTTGTGGATCAGACATATACTTCTTGAGATATGGTGGGAACAAGATTGCCTAATTAAATATTCATGTCATTATAACTCAGCTAATTAATGAAGAACTTGAACAATTTTACTCTTAGCATAATTTCATGTTCTAAGCTTCAATTTGATGTATGATCTGAATCTCCCATATTTATTATTTTAGAGCTTAGGTTCGTACAAAATCGTGTACAAAAGCTATGGCAATTTTGACAGAAACAAAGAATAATAATAATAATAATAATAACTAGACACTAAGTGTTTGTGAACAAACACAAAGCTGTTCCGTTTTGTTGTACTTTGATTAATTGATCCAGACATATAAAGTGAGCCTAAGTTCAAGATTGAACGATAAGGTTCCATTTCCGGTTGACCCGGAATTAAAGGTCAACATGGGGTTACGGTAACCCAAGGCTTATCTTCAATGCTCAAAGGATTAATAACTGGAAAAAAAGAAAATCGGCTGTGTTGTTCTTGAGATATGGTCCCACTTCCGGTTGACCTAGAAGTCAGGTCAACATTGGGTCACGGTAGAACAAGGCTAATCTTCAATGCTCAAAGACTCTATCACTGAAAAAAAATGAAAATGGGTTGTGTAATTCTTGAGTAATGATCCCACTTCCGGTTGACTCGGAAGTAAAGGTTAACATGGGGTCATGGTAACCCTAGTTTAATATGCAATGCTTAAAGGGTATATAACTGAAACAAATTGAAAATTGGCTAAGTAATTATTGAGATATAGTCCCACTTCCGGTTGACCCGGAAGTAGACGTCAACATGGGGTCAGGGTAACCCAAGTTCAATCTCCAATGCCAAGGAGTCTATAACTGAAAAAGTTTGAAAATCGGTTGTGTAGTTCTTGAGATATGGTCTCACTTCCGGTTGACCCGGAAGTAAAGGTCAACATGGGGTCATGCTTACTCAAGGCTGATCTTTGGTGCCCAAGGAGTCTATAACTGAAAAAAGTTTGAAAATCGGTTGTGTAGTTCTTGATATATGGTCCCACTTCTGGTTGACCCCTAAGTGAAGGTCAACATTGGGTCACGGTTTCCCAAAGCTAATCTCCAATGCCCAAGGAGTCTAAAACTGAAAAATGTTTGAAAATCGGTTGTGTAGTTCTTGAGATATGGTCCCACTTCCGGTTGACCCCTAAATAAAGGTCAACATTGGGTCACGTTTTCCCAAAGCTAATCTCCAATGCCCAAGGAGTCTATAACTGATAAAAGTTTGAAAATCGGCTGTGTACTTCTTGAGATATGGTGCTGCAAAGATTAACAAGTTAAATATTCAAATGTAGCGCCCGGGACAAAATCGTCGAGCGCCCTGGGCAACAGAATCACGACGTACATGTACACATGCACAAGCCACAGTTTCAATACGCTATAGATCGATATTTTTGTATAAATAGTGTGCAGCGACTGGTACCCAGAAGTCGGCTATTTCGTTACGGCATTTCGCGTGCATTTTTCTCTGTGTCGCAGGGCATCCTGACTACATTTTTAGTCGATGAACGGAACCTTATCTCCAAGCCATTGGTGTCCGATTTGTCACTGAATCGTTAATTATCGTGGACATTGTTCTACTTTGATTAGTTTTAATGACCAGGAACATCTCTTATTAAAAGCAATTTACTTTTCAAAACAGTTTATGTAATTTAGGAAAATAATTCGTAATTTTAATTGAAAATATCGTGTTTTTGACTGTCAAAACATTTGCCCTTTCAGCGCCAAGTGTTTTGTACACAGAACAAAAACGCGCCAACAAATAACGTCATTGATGACGTTTTATGAATTTTTTGCCACGCTACAGAGCTACATAATAAGACGAGTCTATATTTGAAAACAGTTTGAGGATCAGACATATACTTCTTGAGATATGGTGGGAACAAGATTGCCTAATTAAATATTCATGTCATTATAACTCAGCTAATTAATGAAGAACTTGAACAATTTTACTCTTAGTATAATTTCATGTTCTAAGCTTCAATTTGATGTATGATCTGAATCTCCCATATTTATTATTTTAGAGCTTAGGTTCGTACAAAATCGTGTACAAAAGCTATGGCAATTTTGACAGAAACAAAGAATAATAATAATAATAATAATAATAATAAAAATAATAATCCCAAGAAAAACAAAACCTGTTCCGACTGCTAAGTCGGAACAGCTAATAATAAAAATAATAATCCCAAGAAAAACAAAACCTGTTCCGACTTCTAAGTCGGAACAGCTAATAATAAAAATAATAATCCCAACAAAAACAAAACCTGTTCCGACTGCTAAGTCGGAACAGCTAATAATAATAATAATAACTAGACACTAAGTGTTTGTGAACAAACACAAAGCTGTTCCGTTTTGTTGTGCTTTGATTAATTGATCCAGACATTTAAAGTGAGCCTAAGTTCAAGATTGAACGATATGGTTCCATTTCCGGTTGACCCCGAATTAAAGGTCAACATGGGGTCAGGGTTACCCAAGTTCAATCTTTAATGCTCAAAGGATCTATAACTGAAAAGAAATTGAAAATCGGTTGTGTAGTTCTTGAGATATGGTCCCACTTCCGGTTGACCCCTAGTAAAGGTCAACATGGGGTCATGGTTACCCAAGGCTGATCTTTGGTGCCCAAGGAGTCTATAACTGAAAAAAAGTTTGAAAATCGGTTGTGTAGTTCTTGAGATATGGTCTCACTTCCGGTTGACCCGGAAGTAAAGGTCAACATGGGGTCATGGTTACCCAAGGCTGATCTTTGGTGCCCAAGGAGTCTATAACTGAAAAAAGTTTGAAAATCGGTTGTGTAGTTCTTGAGATATGGTCCCACTTCTGGTTGACCCCTAAGTAAAGGTCAACATTGGGTCACGGTTTCCCAAAGCTAATCTCCAATGCCCAAGGAGTCTATAACTGAAAAATGTTTGAAAATCGGTTGTGTAGTTCTTGAGATATGGTCCCACTTCCGGTTGACCCCTAAATAAAGGTCAACAATGGGTCACGTTTTCCCAAAGCTAATCTCCAATGCCCAAGGAGTCTATAACTGATAAAAGTTTGAAAATCGGCTGTGTACTTCTTGAGATATGGTGCTGCAAAGATTAACTAGTTAAATATTCAAATGTAGCGCCCGGGACAAAATCGTCGAGAGCCCTGGGCAACAGAATCACGACGTACATGTAAACATGCACAAGCCACCGTTTCAATACGCTATAGATCGATATTTTTGTATAAATAGTGTGCAGCGACTGGTACCCAGAAGTCGGCTATTTCGTTACGGCATTTCGCGTGCATTTTTCTCTGTGTCGCAGGGCATCCTGACTACATTTTTAGTCGATGAACGGAACCTTGTCTCCAAGCCATTGGTGTCTGATTTGTCACTGAATCGTTAATTATCGTGGAAATTGTTCTACTTTGATAAGTTTTAATGACCAGGAACATCTCTTATTAAAAGCAATTAACTTTTCAAAACAGTTTATGTAATTTAGGAAACTAATTCGTAATTTTAATTGAAAATATCGTGTTTTTGACTGTCAAAACATTTGTCCTTTCAGCGCCAAGTGTTTTGTACACAGAACAAAAACGCGCCAACAAATGACGTCATTGATGACGTTTTATGAATTTTTTGCCACGCTACAGAGCTACATAATAAGACGAGTCTATATTTGAAAACAGTTTGAGGATCAGACATATACTTCTTGAGATATGGTGGGAACAAGATTGCCTAATTAAATATTCATGTCATTATAACTCAACTAATTAATGAAGAACTTGAACAATTTTACTCTTAGCATAATTTCATGTTCTAAGCTTCAATTTGATGTAAGATCTGAATCTCCCATATCTATTATTTTAGAGCTTAGGTTCGTACAAAATCGTGTACAAAAGCTATGGCAATTTTGACAGAAACAAAGAATAATAATAACTAGACACTAAGTGTTTGTGAACAAACACAAAGCTGTTCCGTTTTGTTGTACTTTGATTAATTGATCAAGACATATAAAGTGAGCCTAAGTTCAAGATTGAACGATAAGGTTCCATTTCCGGTTGACCCAGAATTAAAGGTCAACATGGGGTTACGGTAACCCAAGGCTTATCTTCAATGCTCAAAGGGTTAATAACTGGAAAAAAAGAAAATTGGCTGTGTTGTTCTTGAGATATGGTCCCACTTCCGGTTGACCTAGAAGTAAGGTCAACATTGGGTCACGGTAGAACAAGGCTAATCTTCAATGCTCAAAGACTCTATCACTGAAAAAAAAATGAAAATGGGTCGTGTAATTCTTGAGTAATGATCCCACTTCCGGGTGACTCGGAAGTAAAGGTTAACATGGGGTCATGGTAACCCTAGTTTAATATTCAATGCTTAAAGGGTATATAACTGAAACAAATTGAAAATTGGCTAAGTAATTATTGAGATATAGTCCCACTTCCGGTTGACCCGGAAGTAGACGTCAACATGGGGTCAGGGTAACCCAAGTTCAATCTCCAATGCCAAGGAGTCTATAACTGAAAAAGTTTGAAAATCGGTTGTGTAGTTCTTGAGATATGGTCTCACTTCCAGTTGACCCGGAAGTAAAGGTCAACATGGGGTCATGCTTACCCAAGGCTGATCTTTGGTGCCCAAGGAGTCTATAACTGAAAAAAGTTTGAAAATCGGTTTTGTGTAGTTCTTGATATATGGTCCCACTTCTGGTTGACCCCTAAGTGAAGGTCAACATTGGGTCACGGTTTCCCAAAGCTAATCTCCAATGCCCAAGGAGTCTATAACTGAAAAATGTTTGAAAATCGGTTGTGTAGTTCTTGAGATATGGTCCCACTTCCGGTTGACCCCTAAATAAAGGTCAAAATTGGGTCACGTTTTCCCAAAGCTAATCTCCAATGCCCAAGGAGCCTATAACTGATAAAAGTTTGAAAATCGGCTGTGTACTTCTTGAGATATGGTGCTGCAAAGATTAACAAGTTAAATATTCAAATGTAGCGCCCGGGACAAAATCGTCGAGCGCCCTGGGCAACAGAATCACGACGTACATGTACACATGCACAAGCCACCGTTTCAATATGCTATAGATCGATATTTTTGTATAAATAGTGTGCAGCGACTGGTACCCAGAAGTCGGCTATTTCGTTACGGCATTTCGCGTGCATTTTTCTCTGTGTCGCAGGGCATCCTGACTACATTTTTAGTCGATGAACGGAACCTTGTCTCCAAGCCATTGGTGTCCGATTTGTCACTGAATCGTTAATTATCGTGGAAATTGTTCTACTTTGATTATTTTTAATGACTAGGAACATCTCTTATTAAAAGCAATTTACTTTTCAAAACAGTTTATGTAATTTAGGAAACTAATTCGTAATTTTAATTGAAAATATCGTGTTTTTGACTGTCAAAACATTTGCCCTTTCAGAGCCAAGTGTTTTGTACACAGAACAAAAACGCGCCAACAAATGACGTCAATGATGACGTTTTATGAATTTTTTGCCACGCTACAGAGCTACATAATAAGACGAGTCTATATTTGAAAACAGTTTGAGGATCAGACATATACTTCTTGAGATATGGTGGGAACAAGATTGCCTAATTAAATATTCATGTCATTATAACTCAGCTAATTAATGAAGAACTTGAACAATTTTACTCTTAGCATAATTTCATGTTCTAAGCTTCAATTTGATGTATGATCTGAATCTCCCATATTTATTATTTTAGAGATTAGGTTCGTACAAAATCGTGTACAAAAGCTATGGCAATTTTGACAGAAACAAAGAATAATAATAATAACTAGACACTAAGTGTTTGTGAACAAACACAAAGCTGTTCCGTTTTGTTGTGCTTTGATTAATTGATCCAGACATTTAAAGTGAGCCTAAGTTCAAGATTGAACGATATGGTTCCATTTCCGGTTGACCCGGATTAAAGGTCAACATGGGGTTACGGTAACCCAAGGCTTATCTTCATTGCTCAAAGGGTTTATAACTGAAAACAAAGAAAATCGGCTCTGTAGTTCTTGAGATATGGTCCCACTTCCGGTTGACCTAGAAGTAAGATCAACATTGGGTCACGGTAGAACAAGGCTAATCTTCAATGCTCAAAGACTCTATCACTGAAAAAAATTTGAAAATGGGTTGTGTAATTCTTGAGTAATGATCCCACTTCCGGTTGACCCGGAAGGAAAGGTTAAAATGGGGTCATGGTAACCCTAGTTTAATATTCAATGCTTAAAGGGTATAAAACTGAAAGAAATTGAAAATTGGCTAAGTAATTATTGAGATATAGGCCCACTTCCAGTTGACCCGGAAGTAAAGGTCAACATGGGGTCAGGGTTACCCAAGTTCAATCTTTAATGCTCAAAGGATCTATAACTGAAAAGAAATTGAAAATCGGTTGTGTAGTTCTTGAGATATGGTCCCACTTCCGGTTGACCCCTAGTAAAGGTCAACATTGGGTCACGATTTCCCAAAACTAATCTCCAATGCCAAGGAGTCTATAACTGAAAAAAGTTTGAAAATCGGTTGTGTAGTTCTTGAGATATGGTCTCACTTCCGGTTGACCCGGAAGTAAAGGTCAACATGGGGTCATGGTTACCCAAGGCTGATCTTTGGTGCCCAAGGAGTCTATAACTGAAAAAAATTTGAAAATCGGTTGTGTAGTTCTTAAGATATGGTCCCACTTCCGGTTGACCCCTAAGTAAAGGTCAACATTGGGTCACGATTTCCCAAAGCTAATCTCCAATGCCCAAGGAGTCTATAACTGAAAAATGTTTGAAAATCGGTTGTGTAGTTCTTGAGATATGGTCCCACTTCCGGTTGACCCCTAAATAAAGGTCAACATTGGGTCACGTTTTCCCAAAGCTAATCTCCAATGCCCAAGGAGTCTATAACTGATATGGTTTGGAAATCGGCTGTGTACTTCTTGAGATATGGTGCTGCAAAGATTAACAAGTTAAATATTCAAATGTAGCGCCCGGGACAAAATCGTCGAGCGCCCTGGGCAACAGAATCATGACGTACATGTACACATGCACAAGCCACCGTTTCAATACGCTATAGATCGATATTTTTGTATAAATAGTGTGCAGCGACTGGTACCCAGAAGTCGGCTATTTCGTTACGGCATTTCGCGTGCATTTTTCTCTGTGTCGCAGGGCATCCTGACTACATTTTTAGTCGATGAACGGAACCTTGTCTCCAAGCCATTGGTGTCCGATTTGTCACTGAATCGTTAATTATCGTGGAAATTGTTCTACTTTGATAAGTTTTAATGACCAGGAACATCTCTTATTAAAAGCAATTAACTTTTCAAAACAGTTTATGTAATTTAGGAAACTAATTCGTAATTTTAATTGAAAATATCGTGTTTTTGACTGTCAAAACATTTGCCCTTTCAGCGCCAAGTGTTTTGTACACAGAACAAAAACGCGCCAACAAATGACGTCATTGATGACATTTTATGAATTTTTTGCCACGCTACAGAGCTACATAATAAGACGAGTCTATATTTGAAAACAGTTTGAGGATCAGACATATACTTCTTGAGATATGGTGGGAACAAGATTGCCTAATTAAATATTCATGTCATTATAACTCAGCTAATTAATGAAGAACTTGAACAATATTACTCTTAGCATAATTTCATGTACTAAGCTTCAGTTTGATATAAGAATTAAGTCTCCCATTTTTATTATTTTAGAGTTTAGGTTCGTACAAAATCGTGTTCAAATGCTATGGCGATTTTGACAGAAACAAAGAATAATAATAATAAAAATAATAATCCCAAGAAAAACAAAACCTGTTCCGACTGCTAAGTCGGAACAGCTAATAATAATAATAATAAAAATAATAATCCCAAGAAAAACAAAACCTGTTCCGACTGCTAAGTCGGAACAGCTAATAATAATAATAATAATAAAAATAATAATCCCAACAAAAACAAAACCTGTTCCGACTGCTAAGTCGGAACAGCTAATAATAATAATAATAAAAATAATAATCCCAAGAAAAACAAAACCTGTTCCGACTGCTAAGTCGGAACAGCTAATAATAATAATAAAAATAATAATCCCAAGAAAAACAAAACCTGTTCCGACTGCTAAGTCGGAACAGCTAATTACTAGAGCAAAGTTCCCTGATCCCCTCTTCGCCCCCGGGGTAAACTGAAGTTGCATGAAGAAGCGAAAGTCGAAAAGGACTACTTGGCTAGCGGCAGTCGGCGGCACAGCCAGAAATAAAACAAATGTGAATTTTGTTTCAAGAAACAAGTCATTTTTGCTCTTTCATAAACAGCGATGGAACGGCAGTGTCTTTAATCCTCTCGCCATGAGCCGAGTGTTTTGATGCCAACAGTTTATCGTCAAGGCAACGGTCAACGTTCGTGCTTCTATAATCGAATTCGTCTTAAAGTCAGTTTGATAAATCGTGCGGTTTTGTAATGACCAGAAAAATACCTCTTTTACGTTTAATTAAAGAACAGCATCTGTGGACGTCTAAATACCCTTGGCCTAAAATGGGAACGGAGTCATCAGTTCTGTAAATATGAATTAAAAACAACAAACAACAAACAAAACAAAAAATCTTTTACAAGGACTTGGCCTATAGGAGATTTCATTTTCGTGGATATGTTTCAGTATTAAAAGCCGTTTGTATAATCTATCCAGAAGAACTGGTAATAATTAATGCATAGAGGCCTCGGCTATTGCGACGAAAATGCCCACAGCTATAATTATTATGGAATAGAAAATACTGACCTTTGTTGAGGTACATCTTTGTCCTCGTTGCGAAACGAACTGAAACGAAACGAAACGAAACGAAGCGAAACAAAACGAAACGAAACGAAACGAAACGAAACGAAACGAAACGAAACGAAACGAAACGAAACGAAACGAAACGAAACGAAACGAAACGAAACAAAACAAAACAAAACATTGCAAGGTAGAACTACGAACACAGCACTATTTTAATTTTTCATGATTGTGTTTAATTTATTATTTACTCTTAATTAAAGTCGTCGCTGCTGTTTTTATAGTTATATTATCTTTTCAAATAAATGATGTGACTTTGATAGCGTTTAGTCAACATATTTTAATCTTTTATGGGTATTTGCTGGAACCGTACAGGGCGCCGCCAACGGCAGGACAAAACACTTGTTCAAAAATCGAAGGGGGGGGTGGGACACTAGATTTCCCAATCAAATACCCACAAAAATTTACAGGGAGGAAAACTTCACAGTTATGATCAAATAGTAACTAGCCAAACGCAAAGTAAACAAAGATAAAAGTCCAATTAGATGAAGTGATTTCTGAATGGTAAGCAAATCTTTCAGTTCAAAACAGCCATTAAGCATCTTTATCAAAATCAATAACCGCCTTCCTGAAAAGCTACCAATGACGTCCTTGTATGGCATTTTCTATTGTATAAGACAAAAGGGAGAGAGAATCTAACCCCCCCCCCCCGCAGACGCTGTTCCTTAATATATTGAGCATTTTAGAAGATCGTTTTTGGCTACTAAAACAAATCACACGATGTTTCAAACTGAATTGAAAAAAACATCGAATCAAGAATGCCGACCGTTGCAGGTGTTTTCTCCTTGGTAGAGGGCACCTCTATGAGGAAGAGGATTGCTTCCGTTGCCTCAGTGAAGTATCGGGCCTTATGTTATGATAAACTGTCGGCAAAAATTTCATTTTCGTGTCAAATCAGTTGAATAAACGCCTTTACAATGCAGTCTGTCACAGTGCACGCCTATCGTTACCACTACCTAAAGAATTTCGGCTTGCATATGGCATCACGAGCTGAAACAGCGCCCTCATTGAGGTAAAAGAAAGAACTCTGTCCTACTGTTGGCTCGGCCCCACCGGTATTGAAGGTGACGGGGACGAGCAAAGACTAATTGGATTCACGTCCATGGTTGGCATTTCAAGGATTGATCAGAGTGTGCTTTTATTTTAAATGTTAGAGTTTCCCCCACTGTTGGCAGTATTGTTTCATGGTAATACGCCACGACAACTGTATAAATTATTCATGAGTTCTCCAGAATTTCTTGCAAATCGAGGTTTTCTTGGCCGTGGAATGCTGATCAAAATAAATCAGTGGCGCAACGGGGGAGGGGGGGGGGGGGGAGTTGCGGAGGGTGGGGGGGGGGGGGGGGTTGCGGAGGGTGGGGGTACGTGCCTCCATGGTTTCCGTGGCCCACTCGGGTGCCTGCCCCGAAATCTGGACTTTTGAGATTAAAAGTAACAAGAGTAAAAGGTTACAGGGTATAAGCTAAAATGTAATAACTTGATAATTTCAATGTGTTTAAAACTGCTTTTCTGTTTTCGTTCCACCCAGTCGATGTATTTTATTTAATTCTCACGTCAGTTTATCTCATAAAGGAATAATAAATGGCAAGACAAGAGCCCTAAAGAGACTTACTCAAGAGAAACGCAAACAGAAACTTCAGTTTTAATTGGCTATGGATGTGTGTTGCTTATTACAACAAGTATCGGTATTTCAAACAACATGTTTATAGAGGTGGTAGGTCATTAAAGATATACTGCCGGTGTCAATGGGGATTTTGCCCCACGTTGTGTGTGTCCCCCGTACGGGAAACTATCAAGGGATGAAGAAAGTTGAGTCAAAAGAGGGCGCTATCAGACGAAATTGCTACACAATTCACTATTATGGGGAACAAAATCATCCCTGCTACACCAGATTTCATGTCAATTTGACGATCAAAATAATGTAAATGTGACGTTGCTACTCGCGACACAAATCACCATTGCTGTACTTGATCATGGCAGCCAAAACAAGTTTTAATTTTTTTTACATGCACGAAAACCCTAGCAAAGATTAAGCCATTATTTTTTGGTGTTTGAACTAAAACCAGCTCATCGGGTGCTGATTTAAAATGTTGGTTGAAGGGTTAATTTCAAAATTGAAAACTAGAAAACAAAACTGAGATGAAAAATTTAAAATGTCAACTTTGTTTTCGCTGAGTTACTCTGAAATTAGACCTCCCCTGTTTAGAAAACTAGCGCAAAAACTTTGATTTTCACTTCAAAAAAATGTACCTTTCCCCAATTTTAATAACCTCAGAGTGTTTTTTTATATGTTAGTTGTTTGTTTGTATTTATTTATTTACTTGTTAATTTTATTTAGAACATCGCGCATTATACACGTATAAGAAAGTTCGGGTACTAACCTTTAGTCAATTTGCAATTTAAATTACGCATGCGTAGACTGTGTTTCACTCGAACGCATCTAGACGATTGACTCGTCCAAGTTTGGCAACAAGGTGACGTAACGAACATAAACACGTCATAATAAATTTGCTAAAGTTCCTGTACATCAAACAATAATTTGCCAAGGTAATAATAATAGTTTTCTTATTGAATGGCATATTTTATAGGCAAAAACCTACAATATCGTAAAACCACTAGTCTGGGTTATGAGATTTTGTTAAAATTAACTGTGCGTGTGATAACAAAATTGTACAAAACTGTCTTTGTCACGTGACTTAACCGCCATCTTGAAAACATCACGTAACTCCGTGAGTTGACTTTCGGATCAGGCTGATCCATTTTGACTAGCTAGTTAACCAATGAACGTTCGAGTGACATCTAGATCGACTATGGTAAAGTCTAGTCGACTCGCTTAAGTCACCCACCTTAAGGACTGTTCAGGGTTGGATGAAATTGAATTTCAGCAAAATTGAATAAAAAAAAAAATTCAATTGTTGTAATTTAACAAAAATGGAAATTAGTGCCTACGGCGTGCGCACCTTCGTTTCTCGCAGGAATAACTTGGTTTAGAATCAACAGAATCGTATTGCAAAAGTATGACGTAGGTCAAAGCTCGGCCTGTGATTGGTCGAAACGTGTCCAAGGAGCCTACACAGTCGTGAGTCGTATTCCTGTTTAGTCGCGCAACGGCGGCACTCTTGCAGCGACAACGGATAATTTCAGTCACACTGGTTTATGACGAGAGCCTCGAGAACACCACATACTAGATTCCCCATCTCCCAAGGATGGAGAAAATTACCAACGTTCTCATCCACCTTGAACACCGGAGCGGACCCCTTCTCTTCTCGATAAGTGCACTGGGTTCTTTTACCTGCGTTACACAACACACGGGACCAACGGCTTTACGTCCCATCAAAAGGACGAAGCAATCATGGTTAACTGTCTTGCTTAAGGACACAAGTGTCACGACCGGGACTTGAACCCACACTCTGCTGAGTCGGAAACACCAGAGCTTGAGTCCGGTGCTCTTATCCGCTCGGCCACGACACGCCATGAAAAAGTTTTATAAACATTTTTTTTCAAAGTGCCAATGAAATCTATAATATTGAATTGCCAGCAGTGCCCCCACCCTTGTCTCCCTGTAAAAAAATTACCCTAGTTACGCCGCTGAGAGGTTCTCTTTAATTCACAAGGAGAAAATACCTATGAGCCCTTGCCTGGTCAAAAACGACGTACCAGGCTTGCAATGGTTGGCATTCGTGGTTCTAGCGACTTATACACTAAATCGATGTTGTTTTAAAGTCGGTTTGAACTTTCACGGCCAATGTTTGATTTAGTCTGCCTAAACGATCGTCTAAAGCAATAAATATATTAAGGACCAGCGTGACAGCGTCTGCGGGGGCTTAGATTCTCTCGACCTCAAAAGAGGAGTTATAAACCAAGGGTTTCTCTTTTTCCCTATACAATACATAATGCAATTTTTTTTATATAAAAGGACGCCACCGGTAGCTTTTCAGGAAGGCAGTTATTGATTTTGGTAAAAATGCTCAATGGCTGTTTTGAACTCAAAGATGAGTGTACCTTTCGGACTTTCATCAACAGACGGTCTTTAAAGATCCACTAATGAACGAAGTCACTCCAACTAATTTGACTATTTATCCTCGTGTTTAGATGTGATTTGGTTATAACCGCGAAGTTTTCCTCCCTTTAGTTCGTTGAAATTGTTTGGAAAACTCCACCCCCCATTCTTCAATTTTTGAACTAGTGTTTTTCCCACCGTTGGCGGCACCCTGTGAAGGGTGCCCAGCAAAGACCCATACACATTAAACATCTTCGGGCCACACGCCACCAAACTCACATGAAAATGTAACAATATTGGGGGGTGGGGGGAAGCATAATCGACTCTAATAAAAATTAATTAAACAATTAAAAACAATCATGCGAAGCATAATATTGTTGTGTTCACGGTCCTACCGTACAATATTTTATTTTGTTTACAAATAGGGACAATAGGTGCTTGAAAGCCAGGTCATATGTACGAAAGATGTCCTCTAAAATGCAAGGACGAGCGACTGCGGTGGCAGTCGGGGATCGATTGTTTTGCAACGAGGACACGGATGTACCTCAACAAAGGTCAGTCTGATAGAGCTTTTGTCATCGATGACGTCATAACCGCAAACTGGCCGTGGAGGTGATTTAAATCTAACTGAGGCAGACACCAGACTGTCTTTGAAAACCCCTTAAGTGAGCGCTGGTCATGACATGACTTGTCACATTTAAAAAATGTATTTTATCTTTTCCTCCAAAGTGCAAAGACCCGGGGAGTTAAAGAACTTGATACCCTAAACTGGACCATTCCACATGTCTAAGAGGGGGATCAGGCCCCACAATTGTAGCAGGCTTGCAGTCTTGCTGACAGCCTGTGGTAGGTTTTTAGTTTTACAAATCCCCCTCCCTCCGACAATTACAAATTTTGGCTTACCGGAGAGCCAGTATTTAGTGGAATAACTTCAAAAAAGATCAATCATCCAGTTTATTCATGAAATGTATTTAATTTGATTTGTTTGTAGTACTATTTATTTATCACTTTGATTTCAAACATCATACATACAAATACACAAGAAAATAAATGCACCGTATGGCAAAATTGTAAGGTAGGCTAGGTCAAAGCTTGGTCTGTGATTGGTCAAAACGTGTTCAAGGGGCGTACACAGACGTGAGTCGCATTCCTGTTTAGTCGCGCAACGGCGGCACTCGTCTTGCAGCGACAACGGAAAATGTTCACACTGGTTTATGATGAGTGCATCGAGTACAACACATACTAGATTCCTCATCTCCCAAGGATGGAGAAAATAACCAACGTTTTCACTCACCTTGAAAGGTTGAAATTTAAAATCTGTCTTACTTTACTTCTTGGACTGGTTTCACTGAACGGCTCCCAAGCCAATCTCGACAGTACTTTTTTCGCAGCTTACCATCGGTCTCTCGAGAATGTCAATTTCTTAGTGAAGAAGTTCAGTTCAGCTGTGCTCTGTGTGAGTTACTGTCACTCTGAACATGAATGCAAATCAGTGAACTACCGTCTGAAAGATCAACGATGTGAGCTGAATAATGCCACCAAAGACCAATATCCTGATAACTTTGTCGACGAGTATGGCAAGGTATACTATGACGATGATGTCAACACCCCTCACTCCTCCCTGTTCGGTTGTAACGAGCTCCTTGATGCAGGTTTTGAGAGCGGTATCTACACTATCTTTCCCAGTGGGTTCCCAGAGGGTCTCAGGGTCTACTGTGACATGACAACCACTGGAGGAGGATGGATCGTCATTCAAAGGCGCCTAGATGGGAGCGTTGACTTCTACCGGGACTGGGCGGACTACCGGGCAGGTTTTGGTGACTTGGCAGGTGAGTTTTGGCTCGGAAACGATAACCTACGCGCCTTGACCGAGTCGGAAGGGACATGGCAGTTCCGCGCTGAAATAGAAGACTGGGACGGCGAAAAAGTTTGGTCAGAGTACGGTGTTTTTCGAGTTTACGGAGATAACTTTAAGCTCGATTGCGATGAACAAACCGGTATGTCAGCGCAAACCAACAGAGATCTACTTATATTCAATCAACAGTACGATGATATGTCATTCAGCACAAAGGACAGGGACAATGACATCGAACCCGATGAAGACTGTGCCCAAAAACGCAAAGGAGGCTGGTGGTATGGCGATTGCTATAAAGCTAATTTAAACGGTGTGTATTATAACGGACCAAGGGTAGCTACTGATGGGATAGTAGTGTACAGTTGGAAGAATGGTTATCACACAGTGAAATCATGTAGCATGAAAATTCGCCGTGTAGTGTAAAGTTATTGATAAAATTGTATTGCAAATAACCGAGAGCTCAATATTTGCTAAAAAAGCCAATGCAGGCGTTATTGGTGGATTTGTATAGATATTGATGATCATAAGAATGTACATTTTTAACGCGCGTGGTTTTTTCAAACAGATGAGAGATAAAAAGAATATTGCGAGCGAGCGATTTGGCAAGAGCTCGAGTCTACTTGGACTGTGACGTTGCAATAGAAAGGTCTGTAGCCTATAAGCAAGTCTTGCGTGTATCGAAAATGAGAAAATAACTCGAAACGAAGACTAAAATGATTTTTCTAATAATTCAAATTTTCTTTTTAAATGTTATTTATACGAAATTCTTGAAAATGATAACAATAATACTCTAGCAATTTGTTAAAAAGACAAATCAAACTTTTATGAAACTCAAATAATTTGTTACAAATTAGATTGAAATTGAGTAACCCCATTTGCCGATCAGTGACTAATTGGTGCGACCATTACGAAGGATGAATGATAACATGAACGACAATTGGGCAAAATTCTTAATTGATTACAAGTAGCCTGGAACGGAGGTCAAGTGTTATTCTCGGCTTTTCTTTGTTTACTTTCATAAATATGTTTGTTGAATCAATGAATGTATTTCATGGCTCAATTTTACTTTCCCAGCAATAAACAACATCGCTCTCACTCTCATGAGACTTGCAAAGTTAATCCATGTTTTGTCTAATTTCTATGACAACATGGCAACTGAAGTTTGATTGTTAAAATAACGGTAGAATGGTAGACACATTACATATTTGCCTTATTTTGTTTACTGTAACGATGAAGGGGCAGTGTGGTATACAAACTAGAGTAAAGTTTTGACGGGGCAAAAGGGGGTGCCCTATTTTTCCTAGGGGGCACTTCTGGCCAACTGTAGTTTCCGTTAGCGTTTCTCTTAAACATGCCCCTTTTCAGTGCTCTTGTTGTGACATTAACTTTAAAAAAAATCTGCCGAGAGTGTAAGAAACAAAATGTCTGCGTTGAAATGAAAAAATAATTTGACAAAAAAATTGAAATTACCATTGCCATTAAAGCTTCTAAAATGTAGCAATTCACAGTCTGGTAATTTCACCTCAAAAGTCCAGATTTGAAGTGGGGGTAGTGGGCACGCGCCCCGCCCCCAATGAGGGCCTTACTTCTCTGGAGGATTGGTACCGGTGTTAATTTTTATAACATGTCAGCAATCTATTTGTGCAAAGCGGTAATTACCAATCTCGTGTTTTGTCTTCAAAGCACATGCGTCACATTTGTAATTCTCAAAGACCAGTATCCACACTTGATGTGACCCAACATATCCATGAAATAACAAACCTGTGAAAGTTTAAGCTCAATCGGTCGTTGGAATCAGAAGAAAAAAAGTGGGAAAACCGTGGTCATTTTAAGCTACTATTGAATATACCAGTCCCGTATGGAATCACTCCACAACGTGCAATATAAATCGTATTGAAAAGGCCCAGCGTGATTTTACCAGATTCATTTTAGACACATTTTGCCACTTTTTGTACTCCAAACTATTATTGGATTATTATTCAAGGATTGAATAGCGTGTGTTTTTATTTTAAATGTGAGAGTGTTCCCCCGCTTTTGGCAGTATTGTTTCATGGTTTCTACCAAAGGTTCGTAGCAATGCAATTCGTTACCAACGATATAACGTACAGGGAAATGTGTGACGTACCTAACATGGGCGTACACTACGAACGCGCCAGTATCTAAACGCTACGAGTGCGTCATGAGAGGGTTTTAACAAAATCCTGTCCCTGGTAATACGTCACGACCACTGTATGGATTATTCATGAGTTCTCCAGAATTTCTTGCAAAATTATTATAATATTATGCACACACATACGAGTAGAAAAAAGCAAACGTTTACGCAAAGGTGATACTTTGAAACGGTTGTATTATTTCACCATAAAGGTACAATTAGATTGACAAACTGCGAGCATTTACATGTAGGGACACGTTGCCTCGGATTGGGCAATTCGGGCAGTTTTGTGCTGTACAAAGTGTTTTTTGTGATATGAAATATGGTCGGAAAGATATTTTAAAAGTAGAATTTAATGATTCAAACAAAATATACCTCAAAATTGTGTGATTTTTCCTTTTACTTCGTGGACTAACACAGCCCGCCATTTTGTAAGACCAAATCTTTGACTCTACAAAATGGCAAACTGTGTTTAATAGTTCACAAAGTAAAAGGAAAACCACACAATTTCGAGGCATATTTGTTTGGATCATTATCAGTCTGATCATTATATTCTAATTTTAAAAGATCTTTCCAAGCATATCCATTTCATAACAAACGCTTTTATATCTCAAATCGCCCAATCCGAAGGCAACGTGTCCCTTTAACATTCCAAATCATAGATTGTATTATGTATTTTACCAGTACTGTATCTTCACTCCTCAAAGTACGTGTTCATTACACTTTAAAAACATAAGGGTTTCCAGCATCTGTGGGGATAGTCTTGCCCGATGTGGTAATAATCAATCCCCCTCTGCTAAAAATGCGCTCTACCGGGGCACTGCTGGCTGGCACACACAGGATGCTCTTGGTGAGGGCCATAACAGTGATGTTGTGCCACAGAACTCACTGAATTTCGGCGACTTGGATTTGCAAAACTTGCAGCTGGCTCTGTGCTTTCTTTTCCCTTTCTCTTCAAATTCCTCGTGGTCGACATAACCAAAGCGAATGATCCGGGAATTTGCAGACATTTTGCAGTTAATCAGCAGTGCTTACTTAAAATATCAGATGAGACATGAAAACCTCGTGAACTATATGATCACCAATAGAACGCACTGTGCGCATGCGATTAATATTAAGACTGGTTTCCAAAGCATTCGTATCTAAATACATTGGGCTGGTTTCTATGCCGCGTCATCACTTTCGGTAATGCAGTAACGAGCACGTTAGTTGTTTCTTTTGCGCTCTTAAAGTATGCGCAATTTCGTTCCGCGAAACCTCAGGAGTCCGCTTCAGTAATTGTATTTTTTCACAAGATAATTTTTTTTGAACGGTAAATGGTGGGAAATTTGAGTAGAAACTGGCGGCCTCGAACCGGCCTCGGCTTATTCTTCGAGGCCAGAAGGTGCCGAGGCCAAGGCCAAGACCGAGTCATGACAAGGGGAGGCCGAGGCCGAGACCAAGGCCGTCCAAAGTCGGCCTCGAGACCGGCCTCGAGGCCGAGGCCGGCCTCGAGACCTCCAACACTGCAAACTATTATTGCATCATATTATCGAAGAGAAATACACACACCGTTTATTTACAATAAATGCTTCACTATTGGGAAAGCTGACAAAAAGAGTATATTTTCGGATCGAGTGGTAATAATTTAGGTAAGGGGATAGATTTTGTTATCCCTTGTTCCTTAAACCCAGCTGAAAAGAAAAGAACTTATTTTCCCTCATTGTTCCTCAAACCCAGCTGAAAAAAGGAGGGGATAGTTTTGTAACCACAACAAAATACGCAATGTATGCTAAAAAATAACTGAAATTCATTCATATTGACATTGTTAGCCTTGCAAAATTAAACTTATTTGTTATATCTACAGCATGTTTTTCACAATTTGGAGGAGAAAATAGAAAGCTAAAAATATCTAGATTTAAAATCCTGTTTCGATAGCAATTCTCGGACTACAACGATAATTTTAAGCTGTAAGTTTGAAAATTAACCTAAAATGTAAATTTGCAGTTAAAAAATGAACCTGTTCTGTGTGTATTGTATAATAGCTGACGTTATTGCAAACGTCTTTTTAGTTTAATATATGATTACTGTAGTTTAAAATGTCGCAACTATTTTTAAAACTAATATCATGTCAGATTTAAAAGGACAGCTGTTTTATCAAAAGCATGAAAAGACAGTTGAAAGTTTTCCGAAATGAATGCTACTGTAATCAAAGCAAGTCCAATTTGACAAATAAAAACGTGTTATGCACAATTGCTATATAGTTCACTCAATTATATTGGAAGATTGCTTCACCATAAATTAATGGAAAAGAAAAAAAAAACATCTATAAAGATGTTTTCATTTTGATCAGCGTCCACGGTCCATAAAATCCGGCTTTCACTAAAAAATCCCCGAAGTCATGGTTAATTCATAAAGTTGTCTTGACATATTATCACGGATAGGAATGTGTGTGCGTTGCAGCCGCAGTACCCCAATAATATACATTTCGCTGGTACTTTTTTGGGGGGAGGCTGTCGTTTTTGTTAAGTTGTTGTTTTAAGAAACATGTCAGTTTTTGCTCTTTCACTAACAGCGATGGAACAACGGTGTCTTTAATCCTCTCGCCATGAGCCGAGTGTTTTGATGCCAACAGTTTATAGTCAAGGCAACGGTCAACGTTCGAGCTTCTATAATCGATTTCGTCTTAAAGTCAGTTTGATAAATCGTGCGGTTTTGTAATGACCAGAACGATACCTCTTTTACGTTTGAATAAAGAGCAGCATCTGTGGACGTCTAAATACCCTTGGCTTAAAAAGGGAACTGAGATTTAAAAAAATTAATTAAAAAAAGAAGAAAAAAATAAAAATCTTTTACAAGGCCTTGGCCTATAGGAGATTTCATTTTACATGGCAATGTTTCAGTAAGCCGTTTGTATAATCTATCCATCAGGAGGGGCCTCCAGCAGAACTGGTAATAATTACTGCATAGACGCATGGGCTATTGCAACGAAAATGACCACAGCTAATTATTATGGAATAGGAAATAGACCTTTATTATGACGACCTATCTTAGCGTCTCAAGACTAGCATAAACAAACTGATCTCTACTCATCACCGATCTCAAAATTGTTCTCTCTGTCAAAAAGAAACAAAAAATAAACAAACTAGCTGCTCCCTTTCCGATTTTTACACTAGTGTTTTTCCCTCTGTTAGTGGCGTCCTGAAAGGTTCCCTGCAAAAAAAGAAAGAAAAGGTGGGGTGGGGGGGGGGGGGGGGTCGTCGAGTGTTCCGGAGTTGTATGCTTCATGGTGTGTGTGTGGATTATTGTATTTTTAATGTTTAGGAACCAATTAACTACATAAACTCAATGGGGCTTAAATTATTTTGTTCTTGCAACCTCGGTTTAGTTCCTCCCGATTGAAAAGGGGATGAGTGAATCGTGAACATGTTCTGTTCTCTAAAGATTTCTTACCCCTGTGACAACAAACCTCGAGCGATTTTTGCCTTAACTCCATATTACACCTAGCCTAGTGCGTGCTGGAGAATGATTTAAGACAGTTCGGTATTATTTGGCATGAGAGATATCTGCCTCAGTTGGACATAAATCACCCCATAGTGAGTTCGCGGTTATGACGTCATCGATGACGAACTCTTCACCACCAGACTGACCTTTGTTGACTGAGGTACATCTTTGTCCTTAATGATCCCCGACCACAGCTGCAGTCGCACAGTCCATGGATTTTTTTTAACGTACATTTAACAGAACGAGCTCTTATGTACATATAAGTATTGTCCCTGATTATAAACAAAACAAGACCCCCAACCCCCCCCAAAAAAACCCCCCCAAACCCCCCCCCCAAAACAAACAACAACAACAACAACAACGAACACAGCTATATTATAATTTGTATGATTGTGTTAATTTATTAATTACTCTTAATTAAAGTCATCGCTGCTGTTTTTGTAGTTATATTATCTTTTCAAATAAATGATGTGACTGTGATGACGTTTAGCCGACATATTTTAGTATTTTATTGGTCTTTGCTGGAACCGTGCAGGGCGCCGTCAACGGCGGGACAAAACACTAGTTCAAAAATCGAAGAAGGTGGGAATAGATTTCCAAATCAAATAAACAAAAACATTAGGAGGAAAACTTCACAGTTATGATCAAATAGTAACTAGCCAAACGCAAAGTAAACAAAGATAAAAAGTCCAATAAGTTGGAGTGATTTCCGAATGGTAAGCAAATCTTTCAGTTCAAAACAGCCATTGAGCATCATTATCAAAATCAATAACCGCCTTCCTGAAAAGCTACCAATGACGTCCTTGTATACGGCATTTTCGATTGTATAAGACAAAAGGGAGAGAGAATTTACCCCCTGTCTCCCGCAGACGCTGGTCCTTAATATATTGAGCATTTTAGAAGATCGTTTTTGGCTACTAAAACAAATCACACGATGTTTCAAACTGAATTGAAAAAAACCCCCCAAACAATCGAATCAAGAATGCCGACCGTTGCAGGCCTGGTAAATCATTCTTGAAAGGGCAAGGGCACCAAGGCGTTTTCTCCTTGGTAACGGGCACCTCTATGAGGAAATTGTAAGTTTCAAGGGGCACCATGACAATGACCAGGGGCAACGGAGAGGATTGCTTCCGTTGCCTCAGTGAAGTATCGGGCCTTATGTTATGATAAACTGTCGGCAAAACATTTATTTTCGTGTCAAATCAGTTGAATGAACGCCTTTACAATGCAGTCTGTCACAGTGCACGCCTATCGTTACCACTACCTAAAGAATTTTGGCTTGCATATGGCATCACGAGCTCAAACAGCGCCCTCATTGAGGTAAAAGAAAGAACTCTAGCCTACTGTTGGCTCAGCCCCAGCGGTCTTGAAGGCAACGGGGAGAGCAAAGACTAATTGGATTCACGTCCATGGTAACTGGCATTTCAAGGATTGATCAGCGTGTGCTTTTATTTTAAATGTGAGAGTGCTCCCCGCTTTTGGCAGTATTGTTTCATGGTTTCTACCAAAGGTTCATAGCAATGCAATTCGTAATCAACGATAACGTACAGGAAAATGTGTGACGTACCTAACATGGGCGTACACTACGAGCGCGCCAGTATCTAAACGCTACGAGTGTGTCATGAGGGTTTCAACAAAATCCTGTCCCTGGTAATACGTCACGACCACTGTATGAATTATTCATGAGTTCTCCAGAATTTCTTGCAAAAGCCAGGATTTCTTGGCCGTGGAATGCTGATCAAAATAAATCAGTGGCGCAACGGGGGAGGGGGAGGGGGCTGCGGAGGGTGGGTGGGGGGGGGGGGGGGAGTTGCGGAGCTTGGGGGTACGTGCCTCCATGGTTTCCGTGGCCCACTCGGGTGCCCGCCCCGAAATCTGGACTTTTGAGATTAAAAGTAACAAGAGTAAAAGGTTACAGGGTATAAGCTAAAATGTAATAACTTGATAATTTCAATGTGTTTAAAACTGCTTTTCTGTTTTCATTTCCACCCAGTCGATGTATTTTTTTTTAATTCTCACGTCAGATTGTCTCATAAAGGAATAATAAATGGCAAGACAAGAGCCTTAAAAGGGACTTACTCAAGACAAATGCAAACAGAAACTTCAATTTTAATTGGCTATGGATGTGTGTTGCTTATTACAACAAGTATCGGTATTTCAAACAACATGTTTAAAGAGGTGGTAGGATATTAAAGATACAGACTACCGGTGTCAATGGGGATTTTGCCCCACGATGTGTGTGTCCTCGTACGGGAAACTATCAAGGGCTGAAGAAAGTTGAGTCAAAAGAGGGCGCTATCAGACGAAAATGCTACACATTTCACTACTATGGGGAACAAAATCATCCCTGCTACACCAGATTTCATGTCAATTTGACGATCAAAATAATGTAAATGTGACGTTGCTACTCGCGACACAAATCACCGTTGCTGTACTTGATCATGGCAGCCAAAACAAGTTTTCATTTTTTTTACATGCACGAAAACCCTAGCAAAGATTAAGCCATTATTTTTTGGTGTTTGAACTAAAACCAGCTCATCGGGTGCTGATTTAAAATGTTGGTTGAAGGGTTAATTTCAAAATTGAAAACTAGAAAACAAAACTGAGATGAAAAATTTTAAATGTCAACTTTGTTTTCGCTGAGTTACTCTGAAATTAGACCTACTCTTATTAGAAAACTAGCGCAAAAAAATAGATTTTCACTTAAAAACAAAGCGTCTTTCCCCAATTTTAATAACCTCAGAGTGTTTTTTTAAATGTTAGTTGTTTGTTTGTATTTATTTATTTACTTGTTAATTTTATTTAGAACATCGCGCATTATACACGTATAAGAAAGTTCGGGTACTAACCTTTAGTCAATTTGCAATTTAAATTACACATGCGTAGACTGTGTTTCACTCGAACGCATCTAGTCGATTGACTCGACCAAGTTTGGCAACAAGGCGACGTAACGAACATAAACACGTCATAATAAATTTGCTAAAGTTCCTGTACATCAAACAATAATTTGCCAAGGTAATAATAATAGTTTTCTTATTGATTGGCATATTTTATAGGCAAAAACCTACAATATCGTAAAACCACTAGTCTAGGTTATGAGATTTTGTTAAAATTAACTGTGCGTGTGATTACAAAATTGTACAAAACTGTCTTTGTCACGTGACTTAACCGCCATCTTGAAAACATGACGTAACTCCGTGAGTTGACTTTCGGACCAGGCTGATCCATTTTGACTAGCTAGTTAACCAATGAACGTTGGAGTGACATCCAGATCGACTATGGTAAAGTCTAGTCGACTCGCTCAAGTCACCCACCTAAACTTGGTCTAAAATCACTGCGCCGTGTTGCAAAATTATGACGTAAATCAGATCTCTGTCTGTGATTGGTCGGAACGTGTTCAAGGGGCGTACACAGTCTTGAGTCGTGTTCCTGTTTAGTCGCGCAACGGCGGCACTCGTCTTCAGCGACAACGGATAATTTCCACACTGGTTTATGACGAGAGCCTCGAGAACAACACATACTAGATTCCTCATCTCCCAAGGATGGAGGAAATAACCAACGTTCTCACCCACCTTGAACGGTTGAAATTTAAAATCTGTCTGACTTTACTTCTTGGACTGGTTTCACTGAACGGCTCCCAAGCCAATCTCGACCGTGTTTTTTCGCAGCTAACCATCGATCTCTCGAGAGTGTCAATTTCTTAGTGAAGAAGTTCAGTTCAGCTGTGCTCTGTGTGAGTTACTGTCACTCTGAACATGAACGCAAATCAGTGAACTACCGTCTAAAAGATCAACGATGTGAGCTGAATAATGCCACCAAAGACCAATATCCTGATAACTTTGTCGACGAGTATGGCAAGGTATACTATGACGATGATGTCAACACCCCTCACTCCTCCCTGTTCGGTTGTAACGAGCTCCTTGATGCAGGTTTTGAGAGCGGTATCTACACTATCTTTCCCAGTGGGTTCCCAGAGGGTCTCAGGGTCTACTGTGACATGACAACCACTGGAGGAGGATGGATCGTCATTCAAAGGCGCCTAGATGGGAGCGTTGACTTCTACCGGGACTGGGCGGACTACCGGGCAGGTTTTGGCAACTTGACTGGTGAGTTTTGGCTCGGAAACGATTACCTATGCGCCTTGACCGAATCGGAAGGGACATGGCAGTTCCGCGCTGAAATAGAAGACTGGGACGGCGAAAAAGTTTGGTCAGAGTACGGTGTTTTTCGAGTGTACGGAGATAACTTTAAGCTCGATTGCGATGAACAAATCGGTATGTCAGCGCACACCAACAGAGCTCTACTTATATTCAATCAACAGTACGATGATATGTCACTCAGCACAGAGGACAGGGACAATGACATCGAACCCGATGAAGACTGTGCCCAAGAACGCAAAGGAGGCTGGTGGTATGGCGATTGCTATAATGCTAATTTAAACGGTGTGTATTATAACGGACCTATGGTAGCTATTGATGGGGTAGTAGTGTACAGTTGGAAGAATGGTTATCACACAGTGAAATCATGTAGCATGAAAATTCGCCGTGTAGTGTAAAGTTATTGATGAAAATTGTATTGCGAAATAACCGAGAGCTCAATATTTACTGAAAAGCCAATGCAGGCGTTATTGGTGGATTTGTATAGATATTGATGAGGTATGTACATATTTAACGCGCGTGTGTTTTTCAAACAGATGAGAGATAAAAAGAATATTGCGAGCGAGCGACTTGGCAAGTCTTGCGTGTATTGAAAATGAGAAAATAACTCGAAACGAAGACTACAATGATTTTTCTAATAATTCAAATTTTCTTTTTAAATGTTATTTATACGAAATTCTTGAAAATGATAACAATAATACTCTAGCAATTTGTTAAAAAGACAAATCAAACTTTTATGAAATACAAATAATTTGTTACAAATTAGATTGAAATTGAGAGAATCCCATTTGCCGATCAGGGACTAATTTGTGCGAACATTACATAGGATGAATGATAACATAAACGACAATTGGGCAACATTCTAAATTGATTACAAGTAGCCTGAAACGGAGGTCAAGTCTTATTCTCGGCTTTTACTTTGTTTACTTTCATAAATATGTTTGTTGAATGAATGAATGTATTTCATGGCTCAATTTAACTTTCCCAGCAATAAACAACATCGCTCTCACTCTCATGAGACTTGCAAAGTTAATCCATGTTTTGTCTAATTTCTATGGCAACAGGCCAACTGAAGTTTATGATTTAAATTACGGTAGAATGGTAGACACATTAAATATTTGCCTTATTTTGTTTACTGTAACGATGAAGGGGCAGTGTGGTATACAAACTAGAGTCACATTTTTACGGGGCAAAAGGGTGTGCACTATTTTTCCTAGGGGGCACTTCTGGCCAACTGTAGTTTCCGTTAGCGTTTCTCTTAAACATGCCCTTTTAAGTGCTCTTGTTGTGACGTTAACTTAAAAACAAAATCTGCCGAGAGTGTAAACAAACCCCAAATGCCTGCGTTGAAATGAAAAAATAGTTTTACAAAACATTGAAATTACAATTGTCATTAAAGCTTCTAAATTGTAGTAACTCACAGTCTGGTAATTTCATCTCAAAAGTCCAGATTTGAAGTGGGGGTAGTGTGCACGTGCCCCCGCCCCCAATGAGGGTCTTACTTCTCTGGAGGATTGGTACCGGTGTTAATTTGTATAACATGTCAGCAATCAGATTGAATCTATTTGTGCAAAGCGTTAATTACCAATCCCGTGTTTTGTCTTCGAAGCACATGCGTCACATTAGTAATTCTCAAAGATTGATTATCCACACTTGATGTGACCCAACATATCCATGAAATAACAAACCTGTGAAAGTTTAAGCTCAATCGGTCGTTGGAGTCAAAAGAAAAAAAGTGGGAAAAACTGTGGACATTTTAAGCTTTCTTACCAGCTTTATCTAGCACTCTGTAGACCGACTATTGAATATGCCAGTCCGATATATGGGACCACCCCAAAAAGTGCAATATAAATCGTACTGAAAAGGCCCAGCGTGGTTTTAACAGATTCATTTTAGACACATTTTGCCACATTTTGTACTCCAAACTATTATTGCATCATATTATCGAAGAGAAATACACACACCGTTTATTTACAATAAATGCTTCACTATTGGCAAAGCTGACAAAAAGAGTATACTTTCGGATCGAGTGGTAATAATTTAGGTAAGGGGATTGTTTTTTTTTTTTTATTCCTTGTTGCTCAAACCCAGCCGAAAAAAGGACGGGATAGTTTTTTAACCACAACAAAGTACGCATTATATTGCTAAAAAATTACTGGAACTCATCCATATTGACATTGTTAGCCTTGCAAAATTAAACTTATTTGTTATATCTGGAGCATGTTTTTCACAATTTGGAGGAGAAAATAGAAAGCTTAAAATATATAGATTTAAAATCCTGTTTTGATTGCAATTCTCGGACTACAACGATAATTTTAAGCTGTACGTTTGAAAATTAACATAAAATGTAAATTTGCAGTTAAGAAACCGAACCAGTTCTGAATGTATTGTATAAAAGCTGACGTTATTGCGAACGTCTTTTTAGTTTAATATATGATTACTGCAGTCTAAAATGCCCTAACTGTTTTTAAAACTATTATCATGTCAGATTTAAAAGGACAGCTGTTTTATCAAAAGCATGAAAATACAGTTGAAAGTTTCCCGAAATGAATGCTATTGTAATCAAAGCAAGTCCAATTTGACAAATAAAAACGTGTGCATAATCGATTGCTATAGTTCGTATAGAATTTTTGTTCCAAACAGTTAGTGGCATTGAGATGGTTTACTCAAATATATTGGAAGATTGTTTGACCAGGAAAAAAAATTAATGGAAAAGAAAAAAAGAAAAAAAACTATAAAGATGATTTTCCTTTTGATCAGCGTCCACAGTCCATAAAATCCGGCTTTCACTAAAAAATCCCCGAAGTCATGGTTAATTCATAAAGTTGTCTTGACATATTATCACGGATAGGAATGTGTGTGTCCGTGGCAGCCGCAGTACCCCAATAATATACATTTCGCTGGTATTTTTTTTGGGTAAGCCGTCGTCTTTGTTAAGTTGTTGTTTTAAGAAACAAGTCAGTTTTTGCTCTTTCACTAACAGCGATGGAATGACAGTGTCTTTAATCCTCTCGCCATGAGCCGAGTGTTTTGATGCCAAGAGTTTATCGTCAAGGCAACGGTCAACGTTCGTGCTTCTATAATCGATTTCGTCTTAAAGTCAGTTTGATAAATCGTGCGGTTTTGTAATGACCAGAACGATATCTCTTTTACGCTTAAATAAAAAGCAACATCTGTGGATGTCTAAATACGCTTGGCCTAAAAAGGGAACGCAGTCATCAGTTTTGTAAAATTGAAAACCCCCCCCCCCGAAAAAAAAAAACCAAACAATAAACTTTTACAAGGCCTTGGCCTATAGGAGATTTCATTTTACATGGCAATGTTTCAGTAAGCCGTTTGTATAATCTATCCATGAGAACTGGTAATAATTAATGCATACAGGCCTGGGCTATTGCAACGAAAATGCCCACAGTTAATTATATGGAATAGGAAATACACCTTTATTATGAAGGCCTATCTTAGAGTCTTAAAGTCAACTTTACACTTGGCTTTGCAAATGTTCATCTATTAAGAAAAAACCCACAACATAAGAAAATACTAAAACACGCACATTATTGATTGAATATGTGAAACTATATACACATTTTTTTGAATATTTAACAGGAATAGGAATGAATTCGTTCAGCATTCTCTCTTGCTTATGTATTTATGTAATTGTCACAAACGGCAAAGTAACAGATAATCTACCAGACATTTACTTAAATTTAAAGATTGGAGTCAAATTTCCTTTGATCAAATTACGCCTTCTTGTTCGCCATCTATGTTTTGTCGGCATTTATGGTCAAGTTCACGCAAGAGCTGACGTTGGCCGTTGTTCGACTAAGTTCATCCCGGTCTAGTCAACAGTGGTTGGACTACGCTACTCGACTGATCGGCAGCAGCCCCATGACCCTACGGCACCGGTCTCACAGGCCAAGTGATTTTATTGGATACAAAAAAAAAAACCATACGAAAAAACCCATATAATTCAGTTTGCCTTTCGAGGTTAAGAGTATGCAAATCTCCACAGACTAAAACTTAAACTCAAATTTTAGTGAAGAGGTTCCGTCTCTGTAAAAAAAAAATCTTCATAACATTGAACAAACTGACTCCTTTAAATATCAACAGTTGGTCTACGTCAATCTGTAGAGACGAGAACGTCAGCTGTTACTATGCCACCGTTGTTCCGGTAAAACTGTCGGCAAACTGCATTCACTTTCAAAACACAACTCAAGGCAAGGAAAACACAGTCAGTCCATCGCAGTGACAGACCGAAGACTGACTCCAAACAAAAACAAACAGACAAACAAGCAAACAATGAAAAAACCTCTGCCGATACAATTTGATGGCTTTATATTTAGTAAATTCAGCCCACACAAAGCCTAGCAATGAGGCTAAACTGTCCATCTTCGACCTTCATTTCTACCGGTGAAACAATTGACGTACATGTACATGTACATTCCGTTGCACGCATTTGTCTCATGCTGTAATTACTCCACGGAGTTTTTATGTTTTCTTTTTTGCTTTTGAGCTCAGCTGTCGCGGGAAATTTCATGTCCTAGAAGTCTTTACAAGAAAACTCTTGACATCACGAAAGCCCAAATGCTGTTCTTATTGACAGTGCACTTAAAAACACAACAAAGAGGTTGTATGCATTGTCTTAACCATTGTCAGCTCATTATGCCATGATATCTTAAGCTGGACCATGCCAATCAACATGGGACAGTGGTTTCGTTAGAAGGGGGCAGGACAAAATTCTGCCAGTATCCTTTGTGTACTAAATCGGTATATCATTCGTCAATGGAGTGAAACCAAATTATAAAACTTAATTAACTGAATAATTAAGCATACAAACAAGCTTAAATTAACCCATGTAGTACCTGGGCATGTTAACAACACAATTAGATAAAAGAAATGGTTGCACAATGCAAAACAAACCCTCTTGACCTATGGGACAAAACTTGTCAGAATGTGCTAACAACGCACGACAGGGACGTTGCAACCAAGCATAATATCTCACTCAGTGCATGGTTATAAGAAATACCAAGTCAACAGTTTTCATGATGCGGTTACTGGTGGTACACTGAAAAATTGGAGTGTTAAAAATGACACCATGGGGTGTTGTGACCTACCTTAGAGAGAATCAAACATAATCACATGATGTTATGTTGGTCTACACGACTCACGACTGTGTACGCCCCTTGAACAAGTTTCGACCAATCACAGACAGAGCTCTAACTACGTCATAATGTGCATTTATTTTCCAAGTTGTTAAGTTTGCATAATCATGGGCGATGTTTGAAATAAAAATAACAAATAAATAAAACTACAAACAAATTATTAAATAGAAATAAGTGAATATAAAAATTAATTTCTATGCCCTAGTTTTCTAATTGGAGACGGTCTAATTTCAAAGTAAATCAGCAAAAACAAGACTTAAGTTTTCAATTTTTCATCTCGGGTCTATCTTCTAGATTCTTGGTTCCAGACGTCGATCTTGTCGAAAGATCGGCTCGCAGGGTTAACATTCAAATCTACCTTATCCAGGGTGACAGGAGATTCTTTGTGCCCCCCCCCCATATCACATTGTTTTGTGTAGCACATCTGTCCGAAAGCGCCCTCTTTTGAATAATTTTCCTCAGCCCATGTTAATGATAAGCATGATTGACACCCTTAAGGTCAAAATCCCAAATGACACCGGCGGTGTATCTGTATAGAACATAATAATCTCAGACAACAAACCATTTTTTCGATCATTTTTGGAAAGTTAGCAGTCGAGTTTTGAGGTTTATCCGAAACGCGAACACCACCAAATGCAAGTGATTATTAAATTGACTAGACCTTCGGAGTAAAAAAGAAAGAAAGAAAGAGACAGAAAAACCCCGTGAACTAACCAGTAGGCCCTAGCTACTGCCCCAGCCAGGCCAACAACCCATGTGCGCAACATTGGTTAATTCGTCCCTAAATGTCACGTCCTTCAATGCCCAGCGCCGACACTTTGGAAAAAAAGTTTTAGAGGGGGGGGGGGGGCAAAAGGGATGCACCTTTTTTCTGGTGGGGCACTTTCGGTCAATTAAAACAGACTGTAGTTTGTCACAATACTTAGCTAATACAGTGTAACATTATACTTAAGTCAAATCTCATAAGTCCACATATCAAATGAGGGCACACGGAGGCACGGACATAAATTGTGTGCGTGTGTGTGAGTGTTGGGGGGGGGGGCAAAATCCCTTATGACAACGATTTATTAGTCC
Organism: Pisaster brevispinus; assembly: GCA_023634235.1. Taxonomy (NCBI): domain Eukaryota; kingdom Metazoa; phylum Echinodermata; class Asteroidea; order Forcipulatida; family Asteriidae; genus Pisaster; species Pisaster brevispinus. The sequence continues at coordinate 6,647,352 of JAMKCF010000013.1, forward strand.
AAGTTTACCTCTTTTCAATTTTGTTGAAATTAGAAATTTGGTTGGATAGCCCCCTCCCCCACCCGTCTTCGATTTTTGAACTAGTGTTCTTCCCGCCGTTGGCGGCGCCCTGAAAAAAGACTCGGGGTGCACCACACTATTAACTCCTGTAGTAACCAAAGCTAAATGCTAAGTATAAAACAAAATACTCAACAAATATTTAAAGTCTCTCAGTCTCATAAAAACCAATCAGCCAATCAGATATATTTTCAGACAACTAAACTTCAGATTTATATTCAATTTTTGGTAGGTCAGCCGTTTGGAATTTTCGCTAATTACCCTAACAAAAACACCCCGACATGTGTTTTTTCCAAAACCGACTCGTTGCCAGTTTCCATGAGGCATTCAGCCAACTAGAACCATTTTTAAAGCCTAAATTTATCAAATTTTCTCAAAAGTTGAGACACGCAACCCCAGGTTGTGACACATTGTTAAAATTACACAAATCTATTAATTGCATGACCTCCAAAATGTTATTATTCAAAATATTTTGAGGGCCTACAAATTATGATAATCAGCTTGGCGCATGAATTTTGGCGCTGGAGACTGAACCAAGACTAGCAGAAACAAACTGATCTCATCTCCGATATCAACGTTTACCTCTTTACAATTTTGTTGAAATTTGATTGGAAAAACTAGCCCCCTCCCCCGTCTTCGATTTTTGAACTAGTGTTTTCCCGCCGTTGGCGGCGCCCTGCAAAGACTAAAACAAAATCTGCCGACTACACGGCGCCATCAAAGTCACATCATTTATCTGAAAAGCTATAGTAAAAATACAGCAGCAACAGGTTTAATAAACGTTAATTTTAAAATCAATCAAACCAAGCATAATATTGTTGCGCTCATGTTCCCACCTTACAATAGTTCGTTTGTTTCCAAATAGGGACAATAGTACTTAAAAGCCAGTTCTATTGTTGACCTTTGACACGCAATGATGAGCGACTGAGGTGGTGGTCGGGGCCCAATTGTTTTGCAACTGTTAGGAGAACCTAATACATGTACATGTAATTGCAATTGTATACACCTCAACGCTGTCAATCATTCTCCGTTGACCACAATGGGCGGCGCTAATCCGTTATGGCTTCACTGTGGAGGTGATTTATATCCAAATGAGGCATATATCTCTCATGCCAAATAATACCAGACTGTAAAGTATCTGGTAAAAGTATAATTACCGTACCAGAGTCAATTCGGCCGGAAACGTTGTACTTCCTTTTTCTAGGACAGAGGCAGGAAGAAAAACTTTCCAATTTAGGGGGAGTCTGATGGCAGCTGCATCAGTCGTTTGAAACTTTTAAATAACCAGATTAGTAATTCCTGGTTTGGTAGCTATACTTTTTTACGAAGCACTTTTTAAATAACAGAAAATGTTGTTCTTTTTTAATGCTAATGATTTTTTTTGCATCTGTGCACAAGCTGGGACCCATGGGAGACCAGTAGTTACCGATGAATAGGCCACCCAGTGGAACCTAGAAGTAAGTGAATAAATAAATAAAAAAGCACCACTGCTGCACTCGATCATCACATCCAAATAAAGTTACTATTTGAACGTGCACCGAAACCCTAGCAAAGCATAAACCATTAACTTTTGGTTTTGGAACTAAAATAAGCTTAGCTGGTGCATACTATACACGTGGTTGAAGGGTTAATTTCAAAGTAAAAACTAGAAGGTAGACCCGAGATGAGAAATTAAAAACTTAAGTCTTGTTTTTGAAGATTTACTCTGAAATTAGACCGCCTTCAATCAGAAAACTAGGGCAAAGAAATTAATTTTCACCTCTAAAAAAAAAGAAGTGTTTTCTGATACAAAAGTAATAATGGAAGACATTTAGAGAAGACCAATCATCCAGTTTTTATTTTCATCATCGAGCAGGATTATGCAAATATACAAGTAGATAAATGCACATTATGACGTAAATCAGAGTTCTGTCTGTGATTGGTCAAAACGTGTTCAAGGGGCGTACACAGTCGTGGGTCGTGTTCCTGTTCGGTCGCGCAACGGCGGCACTCTTGCAGCGACAACGGATAATTTCCACACTGGTTTATGTATTACGAGAGCCTCGAGAACAACACATACTAGATTCCTCATCTCTCAAGGATGGAGAAAATAACCAACGTTCTCCACCTTGAAAGATTGAAATTTAAAATCTGTCTGACTTTACTTCTTGGACTGGTTTCACTGAAAGGCTCCCAAGCCAATCTCGACAGTACTTTTTTCGCAGCTAACCATCGGTCTCTCGAGAATGTCACTTTCTTATTGAAGAGGTTCAGCTCAGCTGTACCTTGTGTGAGTTACTGTCACTCTGAACATGAATGCAAATCAGTGAACTACCGTCTGAAAGATCAACGATGTGAGCTGAATAATGCCACCAAAGACCAATATCCTGATAACTTTGTCGACGAGTATGGCAAGGTATACTATGACGATGATGTGAACACCCCTCACTCCTCCCTGTTCGGTTGTAACGAGCTCCTTGATGCAGGTTTTGAGAGCGGTATCTACACTATCTTTCCCAGTGGGTTCCCAGAGGGTGTTATGGTCTACTGTGACATGACAACCACTGGAGGAGGATGGATCGTCATTCAAAGGCGCATAGATGGGAGCGTTGACTTCTACCGGGACTGGGCGGACTACCGGGCAGGTTTTGGCGACTTGGCAGGTGAGTTTTGGCTCGGAAACGATAACCTACGCGCCTTGACCGAGTCGGAAGGGACATGGCAGTTCCGCGCTGAAATAGAAGGCTGGGACGGCGAAAAAGTTTGGTCAGAGTACGGTGTTTTTCGAGTGTACGGAGAGAACTTTATGCTCGATCGCGATGAACAAACCGGTGTGTCAGCGTACACCAACAAATCTCTACTTATATTTAATAAAGGGTACAATGATAGGTCATTCAGCACAAAGGACAGGGACAATGACATTACACCTGATGGACACTGTGCCCAAGAACGCAAAGGAGGCTGGTGGTACGGCAAGTGCGGTTATGCCAACTTAAACGGTGTGTATTATAACAGAACAATGGTAGCTATTGATGGGATAGTACTGTACAATTGGAAGAATGGTTATAACACAGTGAAATCATGTAGCATGAAAATTCGCCTTGTAGTGTAAAATAATTGACAATTGTTTTATTGCGAATAATCGAGGGCGCAATATTATTTGCTGAAAAGCAAATGCAGGCGTTATTGGTGGATTTGTATAGCTCTTGACTATCATAAAGATGTACATAATTTACTGCGCGTGGTTTGTCAAAACAGATGAGAGATGAAAAATTACTGCGAGCGAGCGATTTGGCAGGAGCTTGAGTCTGCATGTTTTGAAACAACCGCTGGTGTTAGGTTAGTAATCATCGTTAGAGTAAAGGGAACAGAAAAAGTTAATCCTTCGACCCTAGTTTGTCAGCATTTTATTGCCTGACAGTATTTTGATGTAATTAATCGAAGCTATTTGACCGGCTCATTATTTTACACTAGAGATGATTTTCACTTTGATCAGCGTCCACGGTCCAAAAAAGCCGGCCTTTGCAAAAATCCCCGAAGTCATGGTTAATTCATAAAGTTGTCTTTATATATTATCACGGATAGGAATTTGTTTGTCCGTGGCAGCCGCAGTACCCCAATAGTATACATTTCGCTGGTACTTTATCGTTGATTTGTATTTCTGCGGGCCTTCGCGGGGAACCATAAAATAACACAACCAAAGGCGGGAATTACACTCAATCAAAGATCAAAAATGGGGGTAACCAGAGGGGGGCGACAAAATCCACATAAAAAGACACTCAAGGCACTTTAAAGAAAACGAGATGTAAAATAAGAAGAAAAACAATTAACAACTTTGATAAAAAAAATTATAACAATAAAAATCAATTAAGTTATTACTAGAACAAAACAAAAACAAACCTAATGAGATTTTTTTTAAAGAAGAAGAAGAAGAAATAGTTCCCTGGTCCCCTCTTCGCCCCGGGGTAAACTGAAGTTGCACGAAGAAGCGAAAGTCGAAAAGGACTACTTGGCTAGCGACAATCGTCGGCACAGCCAGAAATAAACAAAATGTGGATGATATTCGTTCAACACGTGAAAGACAAGGACCGTTTACTTGATAAGCAAGCCGTCAATTTTCATTAAAATTTTATTGAAATTGTTTGTTGTAGTTGTTGTAGTAGTAGTAATAGTTGTTGTTGTTGTTGATGTTATTTTTGGAGATGGCCGTCGTTTATGTTAAGTTTTTATTTTAAGAAACAAGTCAGTTTTTGCTCTTTCACTAACATCAATGGAACGACAGTGTCTTTAATCCTCTCGCCATGAGCCGAGTGTTTTGATGCCAAAAGTTTATCGCCGAAGCAACGGCCAACGTTCCTGCTTTTATAATCAATTTCGTCTTAAAAGTCAGTTTGATAAATCGTGCGGGTTTGTAATGACCAGAATGATACCTCTTTTACGTTTAAATAAAGAGCAGCATCTGTAGGCATCTAAATACCCTTGGCCTAAAAATAATGGGAACAGAGTCATCAGTTTTGTAAAATTGAAAAACAAAAAGAAAAACAAAAAAAAACACCAACAACTTTTACAAGGCCTTGGCCTATAGGAGATTTCATTTTGCATGGCAATGTTTCAGTAAGCCGTTTGTATAATCTATCCATCAGGAGGGGCCTCCAGCAGAACTGGTAATAATTACTGCATAGACGCATGGGCTATTGCAACGAAAATGACCACAGCTAATTATATGGAATAGGAAATACACCTTTATTATGACGGCCTATCTTAGAGTCTTAAAGTCAACTTTACACTTGGCTTTACAAATGTTCATTTATTTAAAAAAAAAACCACCAAAACATAAGAAAATACTAAAACACGCACATTATTGATTGAATATGTAAAACTATATACACATTTTTTTGAATATTTAACAGGAATAGGAATGAATTCGTTCAGCATTCTCTCTTGCTTATGTGTTTATGTAATTGTCCCAAACGGCAAAGTAACAGATAATCTACCAGACATTTACTTAAATTTAAAGATTGGAGTCAGAAATGACCTGCGTCAGAATTGACCTGGGTCAGAATTGACCCGGGTCAGAATTCACCCGGGTCAGAATTGACCTGGGTCAGAATTGACCCGGGGCAGAATTGACCTGGGTCAGAATTGACCCGGGTCAGAATTGACCTGGGTCAGAATTTACCCGGGTCAGAATTGAATTGCCCCGGGTCAGAGTTCACCCGGGTCAGAATTGACCTGGGTCAGAATTGACCTGGGTCAGAATTTACCCGGGTCAGAATTGAATTGACCCGGGTCAGAGTTCACCCGGGTCAGAATTGACCCGGGTCAGAATTGACCCGGGTCAGAAGAGACCCTGATCCCGGGTCCCAGACGGCCTGACCCATTTCTGGGTCAAGATGACCCAAAAAGATGTTTGAAAAAGGGTATTCGACTCGATGTCTGCGTCATTTTGACCCATTTCTTTGTCATATTGACACACGTTCCGTAAGACCCAGAAATGGGTCATGCCCCATGCACGGGACTCGGATACGGGTCAATACTCACCCGGATGTTCCTAGAGTGTAACTGCATTCTTTGGGAGTATCTAAGTTAGATGGATCAAAATTGATTTCTTGACGCGTGACTAATATGGAGAGCCATGCAAATCTTGGCTAATAATGGTCAGTAATGGTCGGATTGGTAATTAAAAATATAGGAAACATTTCCTCTGATTTATCTAAACGTTCGCTGGTGCAGTTGTCATGTATCACATAACTATAGGTCAGGTAGTTAGGAGACTCTGGATAAGTCACCGGGTCTCAACGGCATGGCTCTGCTTACCGCCGAATTCTGTGCTTTGCGACCACCATTCTTTGCATACAAGCAAGCGCCGAATTTCTGTGCTAGCTGTGTACTAAGCGAAGAGTGCCTACACGTGGAGTATACGCACGCGCACAAGCAAAACAATCGCTGCTAATCTGTGAAATAAGTTTGACGTAAGCGCGGAATTGCTTCCCTGCTTCCGTAAGCGCCGATTCTTTGCTTACGGCAGAGCCATGAAATTGGGCCAAGATGAGTTGCTTTTGTCATTTTAAGTGCATAGAAAATAAAAACAGCATCGTGGGCTTTCTTGATTTCTAAAGTATTCTCGTTCAGAATTTGTAGACACAAAACACCCTAAGACGGTTGAGCTAAAAAGCACATAGGAAACATATTAAGAACTCAGTGACACATTACAACATGATACAAGTGAGTGCAACAGAATGTACATGTACGTAAATGATTACACCGGTAAAAAAATGTCTTGCTGAAGGACACACAATGACATTGCCGGGATTCGAACCCGCACTCTCGTGACTCTCATCAACCAATAGAAAGTGAGTTCCACACTTCAATGTACGTACAATACGTCGATGATTACACCTCTAAAAATGAAGGTCGAAGATGGACAATTTAGCCACATTGCCTGCTTTAATTGGCTAAAATTTCCTAAACAAAGGGCATGAATTTACTTCATATCAAGCCATCAAGTTTTATCTGCAAACGTTTTAGTTTCTTTGCATTTTTTTTATTGGAGTCAGTCTCTAATAATTGTGTTTGATTGGAACTCTCAGCAGTAGATGGTCGGATTCTAACACAGAGCTTTGCCTGGTCTGACTGTGTTTTCCCTGCATGGGTTGTGTTGTGAACCGGACCAACGGTAGCACGATGCAACGCAACCGCTGATGTACAATAATTACGTCAATAATTACACCTCTAAAAATGAAGGAGTCAGTCTTTAATAATTGTGTTTGATTGGAACTCTCAGCAAAGATGGTCGGATTCTAACACAGACCTTTGCCGTACTGTCATTTAAAATCTGCTGGTTATGCGCCAACAAGGACATCATTATTATTTAGAATTACAAACTAGACACTCAGATAAAATAAAAACGCGCAACAACGACATGAAAAATAAAAATGAATAAATAAATAAAAACCTGTAAAGATATAAAGTTATACAGGGTCTGTTTCGGGATTGAAAGTTTCAATCGTGAACAATTCGTGGCATTGATAGCTTTATCTAATTGCTTTATATCACTATTGCCGAAGAACAATACACAACAATTCTGAAAGCATTTTCCAATCGAATAATATAATGATTACAATATTAGTCATTTTGTAGGCCCTTTTAATCATTGTAGCAAAGCACCTAACGCTATTACTATCCCCTGTTCGTTGAGTCTATAGGCAATCCTGAAACCATCTCAACTCATTTGGAGTATGCAGCACCGGCAGCCACAAGAGTGCACAGGTTGCTAATCAGTCACATCAACAATCTCTACCCTCGCAGGCAACCATTTTACTCGTAGTTGAGCGTCTTGCTGAAGGACACAATGACATGACCGGGGTTCGAACCCGCACTCTGATTATTACTTAACCACTAGAACGTTAGTTCCACACTTCAATGTACATACAATTCGTCGATGATTACACCGCTAAAAATGAAGGTCGAAGATGGACAATTTAGCCACATTGCCATGCTTTAATTGGCTGATATTTCTGAAACAAAGGGCATACACTTACTTAATATCAAACCATCAAATTTTATCGGCAAACGTTTTTAGTTTCTTTGCATTTTTTTTATTGGAGTCAATCTTGGGTCTGTCTCTGTGATGGACTGACTGTGTTTTCCCTGCATGAGTTGTGTTTTGAACCGGGACAACGGTAGCACAATGCAACGCAACCGCTGATGGACAATAATAACGTCAATAATTACACCTCTAGAAATAAAGGTCGAAGATGGAACATTTAGCCACTTTGCCTGCTTAAATTGGCTGCTATTTTCTGAAACAAAGGGCAAGAACTTACTTATAATTATGAAGCCATCAATTTTGTTCAGCAAACGTTTTTTGTTTGTTTGTTCGTTTGTTGGGGTGTTGGGGTGTTTGTTTGTTTGTTTTTTTAGATTGGAGTCAGTCTTCGGTCTGTCTCTACGATGGACTGACTGTGTTTTCCCTGCATGAGTTGTGTTTTGAACCGGAACAACGGTAGCACGATGCAACGCAACCGCTAACGTTTGCGCTTCTGATTGAATTGTCAGTTTGATCAAATCTTTTTTAAAGATTAAACTTGTTTTTCTTTAATGGTAGAAATGATACCTCTTCATGAAAATTCCATTTAAGACTTCGTCTGCAGAGACCTTCCACATGGTTATTAAAAAGTTAATTTAAAGTTATGGTTATAGATTGGTTTTTGCCGACGAAATGCCAATTTATAGCCAAAAATCATCAGAGAGATACAATAAAAGTAATCTGTGAATTGTTCAGCTGAACCACAGTGTCTATTTGCTGAGAAATCAGCAAAAAAATTTTCACGATATTTTCACACGAATATCCGATCCATCCACGTTTAGCGAGGTTACAGCGGGTACCAACCGCATCTCTGGCCCTAGCATTCGGAACGAACGCCAACCCTCAGAATACCGAGACAACAATCATGCGTGAATCGTTCTCATCGGGCTCAAATGTTTTTTGGGTGAAAACTTTCCCAAACCATATTTCTTCGAAGGGAAACCTTTCTCAAAACTGTTAAAACTTTCATCAGCTGCAGTGATTCTCGCCATGTAAGTTTTTATGGTCATTTATTTTTGGAGCATTTACCAATCTATGACCCTACATTAAGAGAAATATTGTAGCGCAATTGGTAAGCATCCGGGAGACCGGTTATTGATTTTACTTATTTTCTTTAGCTGGTTTTAAGTGAATTTACTATGTTTGATTCGAACTCTCAGCAGTAGATGGTCGGATTCTAACACAGAGCCTCACCGCCCTACCATTTAAAAAATCTGCTGGTACTGCGCGCCATCAATATGACATCATTTATTTGGAATTACAAATTAGACAGATAAAATAAAAACGCGCAACAACGACATAAAAAACAAAAATGAATATATAAAGTTATGCAGTGTCTGTTTCGGGTTGGAAGTGTCAGAAGGAAGAAGGGTGAGGAGGGCAAGCGACGTTTCGACCCCACTCAACATCTTTTGCATGGGCAACATTTTATCATAAGACAAAACAAATGATTACCTCTGAGCGTCCCTCCAGTTACCCCCCTCACTCCACATTAAATTTGCAGCATTGTATACGCAAGAATCGCTCCCATCTAGCAGGTGCCGCGCGAAGCGCGGCATCCCGCTAGATCCTAAAGAATTTCGGCTTGCATAATGGCACCACCATAGACATAAAAATACCTATTATATTATGTTTGTGTGCATCACGAGCTCAAACAGCGCCCTCATTGAGGTAAAAGAAAGAACTCTAGCCTACTGTTGGCTCGGCCACCGGTCTTGAAGGCGACGGGGACGAGCGAAAACTAATTGGATTCACGTCCATGGTTGGCATTTCAAGGATTGATCAGTGCGTGATTGATTTTAAATGTGAGAGCGTTCCCCCGCTTTTGGCAGTATTGTTTCATGGTTTCTACCAAAGGTTCATAGCAATGCAATTCGTAATCAACGATAACGTACAGGAAAATGTGTGACGTACCTAACATGGGCGTACACTACGAACGCGCCAGTAGGTAAACGCTACGAGTGCGTCATGAGCATTGATCTCCATTAATATTGACTGGATAGGACACGTCGAACGCGTTTGTACACGTTCAATGATCAACGGCGCGGCACGCACAGTGTACTCGCTCTAGAGGGTTTTCAAGTGAAGACACGCATGCGCAATTGTATCTATAGGAAACCTTTTAACATGAAAAGAAAAATGACAGTGGTAAATCGTCCAACGTATCCAATGTATCACAGGTATTTCAGATAAATAAAAACCTTGTTATCCAACAACAATGATACACAATTTATTGCATTGGGTAATACAACAATGATCACTAAACAGAAAGCGGCTCGGAAGCCGAACTGTTCTGAGAAGTTGCTTCTCATAAATGATTGGCAAATGTCCTAGGCCTATATCGTCCAAATTTTTCTTCCAAGAAAGGCCCTTACACCGCAGTCAAGCGTCAGGGTGAAGTCCAAAAAGTGGAAGAAATAAGCAGCAAAATGAAACAAGTAAGCCCCAAAGCATCGAAAGGAATCGGTTCGGAAAACTGGTATGAAATAGTGAATATTATTTGTAATTGAAAACATTTGATTACAGCATTATTTAATAACTTATGTCAATCATAAATAATTTGTTTTATGCATTATTGAACAGAGAACAGCTAACCGATATTAGTAACATAGGCCTACATTTTGTTGAATTGAAGAGATGTTCAACAACTTCAACAACAATCAACAACAACAATTGACATTTGTAAAATTGTGTTCAAATTATTAAAATTTTTATTAATCAAGATTTTGATAGAAACACTTTGTAACTAGCAATATTATGAATCGGGGTTCCATTGCGGAAAGACCGGAGGAGTAGAATAGGTTTTTTTTATTGCTCATCAAAACTTCTGAAAACGGCGGGGTTAGCCCCCCTAATGACGGAGGTTGAAACATTAGTTCTATTTACTTTCCCAACCCCGGTGCACATGCGCAGCTAGCTGTCTGTTACTAGGATAGTCAATTGTAACACAATTTAATTGTATGACAATTTAATTGTATCAAAATGTAATTGCATCAAAATTTCTCAAATAATTTCATAAACTTGTTGTTCGGAAGCTAGGCTAGGTAGTAGAAAAACATAGTGTAGTTTGCATTCAGTTTTGCAGGGCGTCATTGGTAATTTGGGAACGTGACCGGCGTGTGACAAACGGAAATTCAGAAATGGTGGATTACAACTCGAACTCACTGCATGGAAATAATTCTTAATGTGTGAACAACATGATTCCTGACATGGTTGCCATTATGGAGTGCATGCTAGTGAGCCATTTTCGAAGAAACCAGTGTCCAAACACTGCACAGTCATGACAGTGTACATATGTACAGCTACACATATCAGGTAACCGTCTTAGTTGCCCCTGCCGCTGCGCTGGCTCTCAAACATGTTGTAATTAGCTGTCTCTGAGCATCATTGAGTTGTGCGTAAATGCGCATTTATTTAATGATTTGTGTGACAATACACATCAATGATTATCCAAAACAACGTGTACATTTAGTTACAGAGTGGTAATTTTTCCTGTTTACATTATTGTTCTTCCAGTTCTGCTGGCGCTAAGATTTGGGTGGTGCTGTCGATAGAATTTTCGCAGCGAAATCTGCGATGTTAAATCCCCTCATTTTAGTATTCTGCGTCTTGCGACTGCTGGCCACTTCACAAAATCAAAAGGTTTTCTTGAAAAACCCAATGAAACGATACCATTGTCACTAAGTTGAGTTGGTTATTACTATCCCCCGTTTATTTATAATATTATGAATAATATTACTTTAAAAAAGAAGTTTCGTGAGGAGGCCTCAGAAAAACTTGTCAGTGTCATACATGGATGCATATAAGCACAAAATTAGCAACGCTCATTATTCTTTGCAGACTATAAGCACTTACTTGTTAAAGGAGACTCCAATTTTCTGAACATTTGTAGTTCTTGCGTTCTGGCAACCTACAGCTGCGCATCACTTCACTCCATTGTGTTTTATTCTTTAGGTTTAAATTAATTTTTCGTCACATTTGTTTAAAAAAATGAGAAGAAACGAGTAAATTTGGGTGCAAGAAACTTTGCTCCAGCAACAAACTTCATATGTTTGCGTTGCTGACAGAATGGTGCGACGACTCTGCGTTTGCATTTTTTAAACCCCTACAAAAACGCGCGCGTTGATGCATATGGGGTAACGCGTCCTATCAAGTCAATATTAATGGAGATCAATGGTCATGAGGGTTTCAACAAAATCCTGTCCCTGGTAATACGTCACGACCACTGTATGAATTATTCATGAGTTCTCTAGAACTTCTAGCAAAAGCCAGGATTTCTTGGCCGTGGAATGCTAATCAAAATAAATCAGTGGCGCGACGGGGGGGGGGGGGGGATACGTGCCTACATGGTTCCAGTGCCCTACTCGGGTGCCCGCCCCGAACTCTGTACTTTTGCTAGTAAAAGTTACCAAGAGTGAAAGTTTACACAGATAAGCTAAAATGTAATAGCTTGATAATTTCAATGTGTTTAAAACCGCTTTTTAGTTTTTTTTTACACCCGGTTGAAATGTATCTGTTTTATACTCACGTCAGATTATCTCATAAAGGAGTAATAAATGGCAAGACAAGAGCCCTAAAGGGACTTACTCAAGAGAAATGCAAACGAAACTTCAATTTTAATTGGCTATGGATGTGTGTTGCTTACAACAAGTATCGGTATTTAAAACAACATGTTTAAAGAGGTGGTAGGATATTAAAGATACACACTGCCGGTGTCAATGGGGATTTTGCCCCACGTTGTGTGTCCCTCCGCACGGGAAACTAACATGGGCTGAAGAAAGTTGAGTCAAAAGAGGGCGCTATCAGACGAAATTGCTACACAATTCACTATTGGGGGACAAAATCATCCCTGCCACACCAGATTCCATGTCAGTTTGACGATCTAAGGAATTTTAATGTTAAATTGCTACCCTCGACACAAATCACCATTGCTGTACTTGATCATGGCAGCAAAAAAACAAGTTTTCTTTTTTTTTACGTGCACGAAAACCCTAGCTAAGATTAAGCCATTAACTTTTGGTATTTGAACTAAAACCAGCTCATCGGGTGCTAATTTTACATGTTGGTTGAAGGGTTAATTTCAAAATTGAAAACTAGAAGACAAACCTGAGTTAACACATTTAAAATGTAAATCTTGATTTCGCTGAGTTACTCTGAAATTAGAACTCCTCTAATTAGAAAACAAGTGCAAAACCGCTTTATTTTCAAATTTAAAAAAGGTGTATTTTCCCAATTTGAATATTAACCTCAGTGTGTTTTTTAAATGTTAGTTGTTTGTTTGTATTTATTTATTTACTTGTTAACTTTATTTAGAAAATCGCACATTATACACGTATGAGCAAATTTGGCTACTAATCTTTGGTCAATTTGCAATTTAAATTACGCATGCGTAGACTGTGTTTCACTCGAACGCATCTAGTTGATTGAATAGTCCAAGTTTGGCAACAAGGTGACGAAACGATTCTTAAAAAAAAAAGCATTTTCGCATCATAGTAAATTTGTTAAAATCCTGTACATAAAAAAAATTACTTGCCAAGGCAATAGTAATAATTTTCTTATTGATTGGCATTCTCATTTTATAGGCAAAAACCTACTATATCGTAAAACCACAAGTCTGGGTTAGGAGATTTTGTTGAAATATACTGTGCGTGTGATCACAAAAAAATCCAAAACTGTCTTTGTCACGTCACTTGACCGCGATCTTGAAAACATGACGTAACTCCGTCAGTTGACTATCGGACCAGGCTGATCCATTTTGACTAGCTAGTTAACCAATGAGCGTTCGAGTGACATCTAGATCGACTATGGTAAAGTCTAGTCGACTCGCTCAAGTCACACACCTAAACTTGGTCTAAAATCAATGCACCGTATTGCAAAATTATGACGTAAGTCAAAGCTCGATTTGTGATTGGTCGAAACGTGCTCAAGGGCGTACACAGTCGTGAGTCGTGTTCCTGTTGAATCGCGCATCGGCGGCACTCTTGCAGCGACAACGGATAACAGTCACACTGGTTTATGACGAGAGCCTCGAGAACAACACATACTAGATTCCTTATCTCCAAAGGATGGAGAAAATAACCAACGTTTTCACCCACCTTGAAAGATTGAAATTTAACATCTGTTTTACTTTACTTCTTGGACTGGTTTCACTGAATTGCTCCCAAGCGAATCTCGACCGTACTTTTTTCGCAGCTAACCATCGCTCTCTTGAGAATGTCAATTTCTTAGTGAAGAAGTTCAGTTCAACTGTGCTCTGTGTGAGTTACTGTCACTCTGAACATGAATGCAAATCAGTGAACTACCGTCTGAAAGATCAACGATGTGAGCTGAATAATGCCACCAAAGACCAATATCCTGATAACTTTGTCGACGAGTATGGCAAGGTATACTATGACGATGATGTCAACACCCCTCACTTCTCCATAATCGTAAGAAGTACTTGTAACAAGCTCCTTGATGCAGGTTTTGAGAGCGGTATCTACACTATATTTCCCAGTGGGTTCCCAGAGGGTCTCAGAGTCTACTGTGACATGACAACCACTGGAGGAGGATGGATCGTCATTCAAAGGCGCCTAGATGGGAGCGTTGACTTCTACCGGGACTGGGCGGACTACCGGGCAGGTTTTGGCGACTTGGCAGGTGAGTTTTGGCTTGGAAACGATAACTTACGAGCCTTGACCGAGTCGGAAGGGACATGGCAGTTCCGCGCTGAATTAGAAGACTGGGACGGCGAAAAAGTTTGGTCAGAGTACGGTGTTTTTCGAGTGTACGGAGAGAACTTTATGCTCGATCGCGATGAACAAACCGGTGTGTCAGCGTACACCAACAAAGCTCTACTTATATTTAATAAAGGGTACAAAGATAGGTCATTCAGCACAAAGGACAGGGACAATGACATTAAACCTGATGGACACTGTGCCCAAGAACGCAAAGGAGGCTGGTGGTACGGCAAGTGCGGTTATGCCAACTTAAACGGTGTGTATTATAACAGAACAGTGGTAGCTATTGATGGGATAGTACTGTACAATTGGAAGAATGGTTATGACACAGTGAAATCATGTAGCATGAAAATTCGCCTTGTAGTGTAAAATAATTGACAATTGTTTTATTGCGAATAACCGAGGGCGCAATATTATTTGCTGAAAAGCAAATGCAGGCGTTATTGGTGGATTTGTATAGCTCTTGACTATCATAAAGATGTACTTATTTACTGCGCGTGGTTTGTCAAAACAGATGAGAGATAACAAATTATTGCAAGCGAGCGATTTAACAGGAGCTCGAGTCTAAACGGTGTGTATTATAACGGATCAATGGTAGCTATTGATGGGATAGTATTGTACAATTGGAAGAATGGTTATAACACAGTGAAATCATGTAGCATGAAAATTCGCCTTGTAGTGTAAAATAATTGACAATTGTTTTATTGCGAATAACCGAGGGCGCAATATTATTTGCTGAAAAGCAAATGCAGGCGTTATTGGTGGATTTGTATAGCTCTTGACTATCATAAAGATGTACATAATTTACTGCGCGTGTTGTCAAAACAGATGCTAGATAACAAATTATTGCAAGCGAGCGATTTGGCAGGAGCTTGAGTCTGCATGTTTTGAAACAACCGCTGGTGTTAGGTTAGTAATCATCGTTAGAGTAAAGGGAACAGAGAATGTGAATCCTTCGACCCTAGTTTGTCAGCATTTTATTGCCTGACAGTATTATAATGTAATTAATCGAAGCTATTTGACCGGCTCATTATTTTACACTAGGGCCTTTGAGTTTATTTCAGAGATAACTGGGTTATTGCATTTATTAGGGGCTTCTTACAGATGCTTTGTGTACAGTGGGTGTGGCCTTTAGTGGAATGACGTCACACAATACCAACATTGTGCAGAACACTGCTGATTGTCATTTTAAATGCACCTAACTACACGCGCTGTACATCACTACAAAGTTATGTTAAAGTGAGTTGAGTGTTACAGTTCATATTATGTTAAAAATACAAATCAAACCTTTATGAAATACAAATAATTTGTTACAAGTTAGATTGAAATTGAGAAACCCCATTTGCCAATACAGGTACTAATTTGTGCAAACATTAAATAGGATTAATGATAACATGAACGACAATTGGGCAAAATTCTTAATTGATATCAAGTAACCTGGAACGGATGCAAAGTGTTATTCTGTTTTTTAAAATATTACTTTCAGAATTATGTTTGTTGAATGAATGATTATAATTCATGGCTCAATTTAACTTTCCCAGCAATAACAACATCGCTCTCACTCTCATGAGACTTGCAAAGTTAATCCATGTTTTGTCTTACTTCTAAGGCAACAGGCCAACTGAAGTTTCAATTTAATTAAATTATGTAGAATGGTAGACACGTTAAATATTTGCCTTATTTTGTTTACTGTAACGATGAAGGGGCAGTGTGGTATACAAACTAGAGTAACACTTTTACGGGGCAAAAGGGGGTGCACTATTTTTCCTAGGGGGCACTTCTGGCCAACTGTAGTTTCCGTTAGCGTTTCTCTTAAACATGCCTCTTTTAAGTGCTCTTGTTGTGACATTAACTTAAAAACAAAATCTGTCGAGAGTGTAAAAAACAAAATGACTGCGTTGAAATGAAAAAATATTTGTACAAAATATTGAAATTACCATTGTCATTAAAGCTTCTAAATTATAATAATTCTCACAGTCTGGTAATTTCATCTCAAAATTCCAAATTTGAAGTGGGGGTAGTGGGCACGTGCCCCCGCCCCCAATGAGGGTCTTACTTCTCTGGAGGATTGGTACCGGTGTTAATTTGTTATATCATGTCAGCAATCGGAACGAATCTATTTTTGCAAAGCGGTAATTACCAATCCCGTGTTTTGTCTTCAAAGCACAGGCGTCACATTGGTAATTATTAAAAGACCAGTATCCACACTTGATGTGACCCAACATATACATGAAATAACAAACCTGTGAAAGTTTAAGCTCAATCAGTCATCGGAGTTACAAGAAAATAAGTGGGAAAAACTGTGGTCATTTTAAGCTTTCGTACCAGTTGTATCTAGCACTCTGTAGACCGACTATTGAATATGCCAGTCAAGTATAGAATCACTCCACAAAGTGCAATATAAATCGTATTGAAAAGGCCCAGCGTGATTTCACCAGATTCATTTTTAGACAAAATTCCATCAACCATGATCAGGCTGGTTACCTGAATTACCTACAAAGGTTGACTTTACTAAATCTCACATCGCTTGAATCAAGGAAAGAGTTGTTGAGTTTCTGTTTCTGTTATCAACTATTGTATAATCACTCTTTGTTTCAAATCAACCAACGTCTAAATTTTCCTCATTTCAAAATTCCTTTTTCTAGATGTAATTGTTTAAAATGTAATTGTTTTTTCCCCTAGCATGCCTGCCTTGTGGACCGCATTGCCCATCAATATCCTTTGTTTGCCATCTATCTCTTTATTTCAAGCAGCAGTCAACAGCTTCCTCCTTGATTCAACCCATACACTGCTCAATTGTTGAAATGTTTATATCTTCGTAATGTTATTCCCCCCCGTGTATATTGCGTGTCTGTACCTTTTAGAATATTTTATCGGCAGACTGAACCTTTAGGTTATAGGAAAGTTGACGTTTTCCTCCTCAGTCTAGATCTAGCCTTCTCCGTATCTACGTTGTATCTCTTTTGTGTGTAATTTTTATTGAACTTACGAAGAAAAATAATAAAGTAATAATAAGAATAATTGTTGTAGTATTATCTTGCTGCACGAACAAAGTTCGAAATCGATGCACCCTAATATCAAAATATTTTCAACACATACTTTAAACAATTTGCCACATTTTGTACTCAAAACTTATTGCATCATAGTATCGAAGAGAGTTACGCACACCGTTTATAGACATTAAATGCTTCACTATTTGGAAAGCTGACAAAAAAAGAGTATATTTTCGGATCGAGTGGTAATAATTTAGGTAAGGGGGTGGGTAGGTTGGTTATCCCTTGTTGCTCAAACCCAGCCGGCGAAGAGGAGGGTATAGATTTTGTTATCCCTTGTTTCTCGAACCCAGCTGTAAAGAAAAGGGCTTATTTTCCCTTCTTGATCCTCAAACCCAGCCGAAAAAGGAGAGGATATTTTTTTAACCACGACAAAATACGCATTATATTTCTAATAAATATTTGGTATTCGTTCATATTTAAATTGCTAGCCTTGCAAAATAAAGTTTGTTTGTAAAACCTGTAGCATGTTATTCAAAGCTGGGAGGAAAAAATGGAAATGGAAAACGAAAGCGATAGCAATTTTCGGACTAAAATTTTAAGCTGTCAATTTGAAAATTAAACTAAGATGAAAGTTTGCGGTTAAAAATGAACCTGTTCATTGTGTATTGTATAATATTAGTAGCTGACGTTATTGCGAACGTCTTTTTAGTTTAATATATGATTACTGTAGTATAAAATGCCGTAACTGTTTTTAAAACTATTATCATGTCAGATTTAAAAGGACAGCTGTTTTATCATCAGCAGTAAAAGACAGTAGTCAGTTGAAAGTTTCCCAAAAATGATTGCTACTGTAATCAAAGCAAGTCCAATTTGACAAATAAAAGCAAATGGAAATGTGTGCTTAATCAATTGCTATCTGTCGTTTGATTGGAGTAGACTGTGCAAGTCTCGCACGTATTCGAACATAGGGACCCGTTCGAAGTGCGCTAGTTTGTTTCCTTCACGCATGAAAGCAATGTACCAAAGTGATCCCAAACGGTCCGTATACGCGCGAGACTTGCACGGTCTGTGGATTTTAGTTCTCATAGAATGTTGTTCCAAACAGACAATGCCATGGGTTCATTTAAATAAATTGGAAGATTGTTTGACCAGAAAAGAAACCAACTACTAAATACAATAATGATTAAAAAAAAATATATATAAAGGCATTTTGCAAATCGATAGGCGTCCACGGTCCATACAAGCCGGCTTTTGCGAGAATCCCCCAAAGTCAAGATTAATTCATAAAGTGGTCGTGACGTATTAACACGGATAGAAATTTGCATGTCCGTGGCAGTGCCCCGTACGTTTCGCTGGTACTCTCATCGTTGGATTGTATTTCTGCGGGCCTTCGCGGGGAACCATGAAAAAACGCAGCGAAAGGCAGGAATTACACTCTTCAAAAATCAAAGAAGAGGGGTAACCAGAGGGGGGCGACAAAAGAAGCTCAAAGCACTTTGCAGAATTGAAGATGTAAAACAAAATGCAAATAAAAGCATATCTAAAGGACAACTATGATAATTGTTTAAAAATAAAAACAAATGCAAAAATATATTATATATGTAGTAGAGTCTAAACTTCTGCTTGGGTCGAAACGTCAGGCCACTAACTGTTTTTTGCACTTATACCAAAGGCCTTTTTGGTTGGTAAGCAGTGTGCAACAGTTAGTACTATTGTTCATGAAAATAAAATAAATAAATAAATTACTAGTCCAACCAAAAAGAAAACAAACAGAGCCAAAAAACTTTTTTTTTTCAAGAAGAAGAAGAAAAAAATCCCTGTTCCTCTCCCCCCAAAACAAATTGAAGTTGCACGAAAAAACTAAAGTCGACAGGACTGGCGAGCTTGTGGTAATCGATAACATGAATGCCAAATAGTCAAAATTCCTTTTTGTCGACAGGACTGGCGAGCTTGTGGCAATCGATAACATGAATGCCAAATAGTCAACATTCCTATTTGTCGACAGGACTGGCGAGCTTGTGGCAATCGATAACATTAATGCCAAATAGTCAAAATTCCTATTTGTCGACAGGACTGGCGAGCTTGTGGCAATCGATAACATGAATGCCAAATAGTCAAAATTCCTATTTGTCGAAAGGACTGGCGAGCTTGTGGCAATCGATAACATGAATGCCAAATAGTCAAAATTCCTATTTGTCGACAGGACTGGCGAGCTTGTGGCAATCGATAACATGAATGCCAAATAGTCAAAATTCCTATTTGTCGAAAGGACTGGCGAGCTTGTGGCAATCGATAACATGAATGCCAAATAGTCAACATTCCTATTTGTCGACAGGACTGGCGAGCTTGTGGCAATCGATAACATGAATGCCAAATAGTCAAAATTCCTTTTTGTCGAAAGGACTGGCGAGCTTGTGGCAATCGATAACATGATTGCCAAATAGTCAAAATTCATATTTGTCGACATGACTTGCGAGCTTGTGGCAATCGATAACATGAATGCCAAATAGTCAACATTCCGATTTGTCGACAGGACTGGCGAGCTTGTGGCAATCGATAACATGAATGCCAAATAGTCAAAATTTCTATTTGTCGACAGGACTGGCGAGCTTGTGGCAATCGATAACATGAATGCCAAATAGTCAACATTCCTATTTGTCGACAGGACTGGCGAGCTTGTGGCAATCGATAACATGAATGCCAAATAGTCAAAATTCCTATTTGTCGACATGACTGGCGAGCTTGTGGCAATCGATAACATGAATGCCAAATAGTCAAAATTCCTATTTGTCGAAAGGACTGGCGAGCTTGTGGCAATCGATAACATGAATGCCAAATAGTCAAAATTCCTATTTGTCGACAGGTATGGCGAGCTTGTGGCAATCGATAACATGAATGCCAAATAGTCAACATTCCTATTTGTCGACAGGACTGGCGAGCTTGTGGCAATCGATAACATGAATGCCAAATAGTCAACATTCCTATTTGTCGACAGGACTGGCGAGCTTGTGGCAATCGATGACATGAATGCCAAATAGTCAACATTCCTATTTGTCGACAGGACTGGCGAGCTTGTGGCAATCGATAACATGAATGCCAAATAGTCAAAATTCCTTTTTGTCGAAAGGACTGGCGAGCTTGTGGCAATCGATAACATGAATGCCAAATAGTCAAAATTCCTATTTGTCGACAGGACTGGCGAGCTTGTGGCAATCGATAACATGAATGCCAAATAGTCAAAATTCCTATTTGTCGAAAGGACTGGCGAGCTTGTGGCAATCGATAACATGAATGCCAAATAGTCAAAATTCCTTTTTGTCGACAGGTATGGCGAGCTTGTGGCAATCGATAACATGAATGCCAAATAGTCAACATTCCTATTTGTCGACAGGACTGGCGAGCTTGTGGCAATCGATAACATGAATGCCAAATAGTTAACATTCCTATTTGTCGACAGGACTGGCGAGCTTGTGGCAATCGATAACATGAATGCCAAATAGTCAACATTCCTATTTGTCGACAGGACTGGCGAGCTTGTGGCAATCGATAACATGAATGCCAAATAGTCAAAATTCCTATTTGTCGACATGACTGGCGAGCTTGTGGCAATCGATAACATGAATGCCAAATAGTCAAAATTCCTATTTGTCGAAAGGACTGGCGAGCTTGTGGCAATCGATAACATGAATGCCAAATAGTCAAAATTCCTATTTGTCGACAGGTATGGCGAGCTTGTGGCAATCGATAACATGAATGCCAAATAGTCAACATTCCTATTTGTCGACAGGACTGGCGAGCTTGTGGCAATCGATAACATGAATGCCAAATAGTCAACATTCCTATTTGTCGACAGGACTGGCGAGCTTGTGGCAATCGATAACATGAATGCCAAATAGTCAACATTCCTATTTGTCGACAAGACTGGCGAGCTTGTGGCAATCGATAACATGAATGCCAAATAGTCAAAATTCCTTTTTGTCGAAAGGACTGGCGAGCTTGTGGCAATCGATAACATGAATGCCAAATAGTCAAAATTCCTATTTGTCGACATGACTGGCGAGCTTGTGGCAATCGATAACATGAATGCCAAATAGTCAAAATTCCTATTTGTCGACAGGACTGGCGAGCTTGTGGCAATCGATAACATGAATGCCAAATAGTCAAAATTCCTATTTGTCGAAAGGACTGGCGAGCTTGTGGCAATCGATAACATGAATGCCAAATAGTCAAAATTCCTTTTTGTCGACAGGTATGGCGAGCTTGTGGCAATCGATAACATGAATGCCAAATAGTCAACATTCCTATTTGTCGACAGGACTGGCGAGCTTGTGGCAATCGATAACATGAATGCCAAATAGTTAACATTCCTATTTGTCGACAGGACTGGCGAGCTTGTGGCAATCGATAACATGAATGCCAAATAGTCAAAATTCCTATTTGTTGTTTACAAGTATACCGGAAACTAAGGTCTGTTTTTAAAAGAGTTTTCTTCGGTTATTTTAATTGTTTATCCTACTTTCATATAATTAAAATGGCTCAATTTTTCTTTCCCAACAATAGGATAAAATTAAACTAAAGTATTTGAAAAACAGAATTGTGCACCCGTAAAACTCAATATGGTTGGGACCAACTTCTTTCCAATATTTATATAAGCCTGCGGCCAGCATTTTTAATTGTCACAGACTATTTGTATTCGCACTTTGTGTAGGCACAAGTTTTCATGAAACAAGAAAATTGTGAGTGTTTAGACATTAGACATTAGAATTCTTTATTGTCTGCAAAACATATACAGATAATTGTTTTCCATTGGCAATTGGAGACATAAAACAATATATTAAACTAAACATGTTTATTAAACCGAACAATAAAATGTAGAGCACAGTACAAATCCACGAAAAAATTGTATATTGCTAAAACTAAAGCGAATGATTGGAATAAATTACTGACAATACTTACAAGTTACTTTAAAATTGTACAGAACATTTGTGGTACAAGTTAAAAAATAAGTAATTACCGTTTGACTAAAGAATTAAAAAGATGAATTGAATTGGGAACAAAGGATTGTCGAAAACGAAGTGATTTTGTTTGTGGTGGACGGAGTCTAATACCAGAGCGATTAAAAACAAAGCAATTAAAAAGTGGGTGGGTCGGGTCCTTCATTGCTGTACTTAACTTGGCAACCATTTTTGTTTCAAATTCTATATCCAAGGATGGCAAGATTAAACCTATGATCCGCTGAGCATTTTTCTTTACCCTGTCAAATTTCTTTTTACTCTGCTGTGAAAGTAAACCGTATGTACATATTAAGTTAAAAGTTAAAACACTCTGTATCAAGGACTGATAAAATAAACGCAAGATAGTTCGGTCGACATGAAATTTCTTCAGTTTTCTCAAAAAGTACAAACGTTGGTTAGCTTTACTGTATATCGTTTCAGTATTCCTATTCCAGTTCAGTTGATCATCCACTACAGTTCCAAGATACTTATATTCATTGACTCTTTCTACAATGCAGTTATTGATAGTGAGAGGGTCATGTGTCTCAGCACCTCGTCGAAAATCAAAAATCATCTCCTTAGTTTTCTGTACATTTATCGAGAGATAGTGACGATTACACCAGTCAATAAAACTCATGACCTCTGTTACATACTCGGTAGAGTCATTTTTCAAGTACCCAGTAATTACCGTGTCATCTGCATATTTAATGATGCTGCAATTTGAGCTGGAACATAAACAGTCACTGGTATATAACGAAAATAACAAAGGAGAGATGACACATCCTTGAGGAACACCAGTATTGATATATTTTACATCAGAACAAACACCTCCTACTTTGACCCACTGTGGCCTATCTCTTAAAAATCCATGTATCCATCGCACAATTTGGGGTGAGATATTCATTTGTAATAATTTCTGCACAAGGATATGAGGTTGTATTGTGTTAAAAGCACTGGAGAAATCAATAAACAGAGACCTGACGTATGTTCGGGGTGAGTCCAGGTGATTGTAAAGTTTGTGAAGATAGACAAGCACTGCATCGTCAACTCCCCTACTTTGCCTGTATGCAAATTGAAGATTATCAAGAAATGAGCTAGCCTGGCTAGTGAGAAACCTTGTGATCAATCTTTCCAAGCATTTCATGATATTGGATGTTAATGCAATCGGACGATAATCATTTAACACAGTAGCCTTCTTTTGCTTTGGCACTGGGACTATCATTGACATTTTCCAATTTTTTGGGATAGAACCTTCATCTAATGTCATTTGAAAAATTGATGTGAAGACATTGGCAAGTTGATGGCTACATGACTTTAAAATTCTGTTACTAATACCATCAGGTCCAACAGCTTTATTTAACTTCAGACCTGAGAAGACATTCCTAACATCAGCTTCATTAATGGTAACATTGTCAGTTAGTGAAACATTTGCTAATGAATTGTCCAATAAAGTGTTCTCTGCAGTAAAATCACGAATATCAAATCTACAGTAAAAATTGTTCAGTTCATCTGTGAAGTCCTTTGAGCATTCAGGCAAGCGTTTCTTTGATTTATATCCCGTTATTGTTTGCATCGCCTGCCACGCAGCTCGAGAGTTATTTTGTTGAAAATTCTTCTCTAGTCGACGTTTGTAGTCTGCTTTGCAAAGTTTATTGTTTTTCGATGGACCTTTGCAACTCCTTCACACATTGTAGCTGGCCAGCTGCAAACAACCGTCGTTTCTCTTGAAGTAACGTTTTCAGTTCACGGGAGATCCATGGTTTGTCGTTAGGGTATACCTGTTTGGTGCTTGATGGTATTAGCATATCAGTGCAGAACTTAATGTAGTCAGTTACAACAGTTACGATTTCATCTATTGAGTTCGAAGTGTCTGTGAACTTGAAGCTGTCCCAGTTGGTGCAGTCAAAACAAGCACGTAGCTTTTCTACGGATTCACTGGACCACAGTTGTTTCACCTTTGTCACAGGTTTTGATCTTTTAAGGACCTGTCTATACGTTGGTAGCAGGAGAATGGTATTGTGATCGGAGTTGCCCAGTTGGGGACAAATCCTGGTTTTATATGCAGATTGTACATTACCATAACAAAGGTCTAAAGTTGCACCATTCCTTGTGGGTTTGTCGACATATTGGTGATATGATGGCAACACTTTATTCAATCTACACTGATTGAAGTCCCCCAGTATAAATTTGGCAGAATCGGGAGAAACTGTTTCAAGTTCTTGAATAATCAAGGAAATTGCATCGCTCGCAACTTGCACATCCGCCTTGGGTTGGATGTATGTAACAGTGATGAAGATTTGATTAAACTCCCTGGGTAGATAAAATGGCCGCAGGCGTACACCACCCCGCTTCCCTCTTTTCCTTGGTAGAAGATCCTTAGGGAATTCGTTGTAGTCTTTTGGTTTGGGGCTTGGTGACCCAGGTCTCAGGTCAAGCAACGATGACCTTGTATAGATGATACGGCCATTACTAGCCGGTGGTATGGCAAGACGATCGGCACAGACACACATCAAAAGTCGGGACAGAAGAACAAAAACGAGTAAAATGAAGATCACGTGAGTTCTACATACCACATGAGACATGATTACAAACTTTAAGACGACTGATGAACATTCAAAAGGCAATAAAAATGTATAAAAACAGGACACGATTTGCCAATGGTGGTCGCTACTGTGCAGCGCCCTCTAAGGATCAATTAAAGCTCAAAAGGATCAATTAAAGCTCAATTTGTCATCAGTGTCACTGGAAAATACCGGTAATGAAAAGAAACTCATCACTGTTTTCAAACATCGAGAGATCAAAATTAATTGTTTTACTCGTTTTTCAAAACCTGCATTTCTGGTAAATATATTTTGACGAAAAATTTGTCACCACAACAATCTGGGTGTGCGTGTGTGGGTGGACACACGGAAAGGCATATGTGGGGTCCTAACAACAATGGAACAATAGACCCCACAAGGTAATTTCAATAGGAACAATTGGTCCCCACAAGGGAATTCTTCAGAAAAGGGAATAATAGAACAACAATAGCAGTACCCCACAAACCGGATCCGTAAGGTGTGGTGTGTGTGTGTGTGGGGGGGGGGGGGGGGGAGGGGGTGTTAATTACGGAATTCCCATTCTGTATTCAATGAACACATCATTTAAAAACTCACATGTCACAATCCTCCTGAGAAATATTTTCATCTGAAATGCTGTCAGAGTTGGAGAAATGTGACTTGACAATTACAAAAATCACTACACAAAATGTTTGGATTACCACAAACGGATACGTGTAGTATGAACCGCAAAAACCGTGTCTAAACATGAACAACTCTTCGCTGTCAGTAAAGAACAGTCATTTGAAAGAAGGAATCTGAATACTTCCACTACACTCTCAGAACTCCAGGGTCAAAAATGACCCGGGTCAAAATTGACCTGGGTCAGAATTGACCCTGATCCCGGGTCCCAGACGGCCTGACCCGTTTCTGGGTCAAGATGACCCAAAAAGATGTTTGAAAAAGGGTATTCGACTCGATGTCTGCGTCATTTTGACCCATTTCTTTGTCATATTGACACACGTTCCGTAGTGACCCAGAAATGGATCATGCCCCATGCACGGGACTCGGATACGGGTCAATACTCACCCGGATGTTCCTAGAGTGTAACTGCATTCTTTGGGAGAATCTAAGTTAGATGGATCAACATTGATTTCTCGACGCGTGACTAATGTGGAGAGCCGTTCAAATCTTGGCTAATAATGGTCAGTAATTGTCGGATTGGTAATTAAAAATATAGGAAACATTTCCTCTGATTTATCTAAACGTTCGCTGGTGCAGTTGTCATGTATCACATAACAATAGGTCAGGTAGTTCGGAGACTCTGGATAAGTCACCGGGGCTCAATGGCATGGCTCTGCTTACCGCCGAATTCTGTGCTCTGCGATCACCATTCTTTGCATACAAGCAAGCACCTAATTTCTGTGCTAGCTGTGTACTAAGCGAAAAGTGCCTACACGTGGAGTATACGCACTCAGTGAAAAACGAAGGTAAAAATGAAGGTCGAAGATGGACAACTTAGCCACATTGCCTGCTTTTATCGGCAGATATTTCTGAAACAAAGGGCAAAAACTTACCTAATAACAAGGCATCAAATTTGTTCGGCAAACGTTTTTAGTTTCTTTGCATTTTTTAAATTATTTTTTAATCAGTCTTCGGTCTGTCTCTGCGATGGACTGGCTGTGTTTTCCTGGTCCCTGCATGAGTTGTGTTTTGAACCGGAACAATGGCGGCACGATGCAACGCAACCGCTGATGTTCGCCACTCTATTGATTGAAATAGACAACTGTTGATGTTTTTCGGAGCAAATTTGCAATATTTTTTACTATTTTTTTTTTTTTACAAAGACGATACCCCTTTAATTAAATACTTCGTCTGCGGAGATTTGCATAGCCTTAACCTCGAAAGGAAAATTTTGAATAATTTTTTTTTTTGGATATCAGTTTATTATGTTTCCTTTCAAAACTAGAAAATAAGTCAATGTAAAGGGAAGATTGTTTATGCCATTGGTAAGCATCCAGGAGGCCGGTTACTGATTTTCGTACCTATTTTCTTTAGCTGCTTTAAACTGAAATAGTTTTGTTTGATTCAAGCTCTCAGTAGCAGATGGTCGGATTCTAACACAGAGCCTCACCGCCCTACAATTTAAAAAATCTGCTGGTACTGCGCGCCATCAATATGACATCATTTATTTGGAATTACAAATTAGACAGTTAAAATAAAAACGCGCAACAACGACATGAAAAACTATAATTAATAAATAAACAAAACTATATATATATAAAGCTTTCAAGTGTCTGTTTGGGGATTGGAAGTGTCAATCGTGGACAATTCGAAGCATGAATAGTTTTTACCTGATTGCTGTATATCACTATTGCCACAGAACCATCAACAACATTTACAAAGCGTTTTCCACTTGAAAACAAACAACTCCAATAATAGCCATTTATTGTAGGCTCCTTTAAACTTAGTATCAAAGCACCTTATGCTATTACTATCCTTGTTCGTTGAACTTTGTGCAATCCTGAAACCATCTCAACTCCTATGGAGTATGCAGCACCAGCATGGGTGTACAGGCTGCTAATCATTCACACAAAGAATCCCTATCCTTGCAGGTACCAATTTTACTCGTGGATGACGAACAGCAATCACAGTTATGTGTCTTGCTCAAAGGCACAAATGACATGACCGGGATTCGAACTCAGACTCTGATTATTACTCAACCAGTAGAACGTGAGTTCCACACTTCAATGTACATACAAAGATTATGTCAATGATTACACCGCTAAAAATGAAAACCGAAAATGGACAATTTAGCCACATTGCCTGCTTTAATTGGCTGATATTTCTGAAACAAAGGGCATGAATTTACTTAATATTAAGCCAATATCAGCAAACATTTTTAGTTTATTTGCATTTTTTTATCGGAGTCAGTCTTCGGTCCGTTTCTGCGATGGACTGACTGTGCTTTCCCTGCATGAGTTGCGTTTTCAACCGGAACAACTGCGGCACGAGGCAACGCAACCTCTGATGTTTGCGCTTCTATTGATTGAAATAGACAACTGTTGATGTACTGCGAATATAGTTTGATCAATATTGTGTTTTTTTTTTACAGAGACGATACCTCTTCTTGAAAATTTAATTAAAAACTTCGTCTGATGAGACACGCACCATTAACGTAGAAAGGTGAATTGAATTATTATTTTTTTCGTATCTCGGTTATTAATTTCTTTTCTTTCTCAAAATTATTTTAAAATAAGTAAATTTTGAGCTAGGGTCATAAATTGCGTTTTTGTCAATGATATGCTGATTTATAGGCAAATTTATCAAAAATGATACAATAGAAGCCACATGTGAAGGTTTCAATACGTGTCTACTTGCTGAGAAAACAGGGAATAGCCGTCACGGTATTTTTACACGAACATCGACTCTATAAACGTTTAGCGAGGGGTGACAGTGGGTACCAATCGCATCTCTGGCCGCAGCAATCGCGAACGGGCACCAACCCTCAGAAATCTGAGGAATGATTCATGCATGAATCGTTTTACAGATTTAAATGTTTTGGGGTGAACATTTTTCACAACCACGTTACTTCGAAAGGAACCTTTTTTCTTTAAAATATCAACAGATGCATGGCTTCTCATCAAGTTAGTTTGTTTTTATTGTAATGGACTTTTAGAGTATTTACCAATAAAGGGTAGGTATTTAAGTGCCAATATTGGTAAGAAACCAGGAGGCATGTTATTGATTTCCGTATCTGTTTTCTGAAGAATTGTGTTTTTGCTGGGAACTCTCAGCAGTAGATGTTCGGCTTCTAACACCGAGTCTCACCGACCTGTCATTTAAACTCTGCTGGTTACTCGCCAGCAATGACATCAGTATTTAGAACAAAACAAACAAAACAGAATCGCGTATAATGAAAAAATAATAATTAAAAGATAAATATATAAGACGACACAAAATTACAGTGTCTGTTTGGGGATTGGAAGTGTCAATCGTGGACAATTCGAAGCATGAATAGTTTTTACCTGATTGCTGTATATCACTATTGCCACAGAACCATCAACAACATTTACAAAGCGTTTTCCACTTGAAAAACAACAACTCCAATAATAGCCATTTATTGTAGGCTCCTTTAAACTTAGTATCAAAGCACCTTATGCTATTACTATCCTTGTTCGTTGAACTTTGTGCAATCCTGAAACCATCTCAACTCCTATGGAGTATGCAGCACCGGCATAGGTGTACAGGCTGCTAATCATTCACACAAAGAATCCCTATCCTTGCAGGTACCAATTTTACTCGTGGATGACGAACAGCAATTACAGTAATGTGTCTTGCTCAATGGCACAAATGACATGACCGGGATTCGAACCCAGACTCTGATTATTACTCAACCAGTAGAACGTGAGTTCCACACTTCGATGTATATACAAAGATTATGTCAATGATTACACCGCTAAAAATGAAAACCGAAGATGGACAATTTAGTCACATTGCCTGCTTTAATTGGCTGATATTTCTGAAACAAAGGGCATAAATTTACTTAATATCAAGCCATCAAGATTTATCAGCAAACATTTTTAGTTTATTTGCATTTTTTTATCGGAGTCAGTCTTCGGTCCCTTTCTGCGATGGACTGACTGTGCTTTCCCTGCATGAGTTGCGTTTTCAACCGGAACAACGGCGGCACGAGGCAACGCAACCGCTGATGTTTGCGCTTCTATTGATTGAAATAGACAACTGTTGATGTACTGCGAATATAGTTTGATCAATATTGTTTTTTTTTTTACAGAGACGATACCTCTTCTTGAAAATTTAATTAAAAACTTCGTCTGATGAGACACGCACCATTAACGTAGAAAGGTGAATTGAATTATTATTTTTTTCGTATCTCGGTTATTAATTTCTTTTCTTTCTCAAAATTATTTTAAAGTAAGTAAATTTTGAGCTAGAGTCATAAATTGCGTTTTTGTCAACGATATGCTGATTTATTGGCAAATTTATCAAGAATGATACAATAGAAGCCACATGTGAAGGTTTCAATACAGTGTCTACTTGCTGAGAAAACAGGGAATAGCCGTCACGGTATTTTCACACGAACATCGAATCTATCCACGTTTAGTGAGGGGTGACAGTGGGTACCAGTCGCATCTCTGGCCGCAGAATTCGCGAACGGGCACCAACCCTCAGAAATCTGAGGAACGATACATGCATGAGTCGTTTTACAGATTAAAATGTTCTGGGGTGAACATTTTTCACAACCATATTACTTAGAAGGGACCCTTTTTCAAAATAGTTTACACTATCAACAGATGCAGTGCTTCTCATCAAGTTAGTTTGTTTTTATTGTAATGGACTTTTAGAGTATTTACCAATAAAGGGGAGGTGTTTTAGTGCCAATATTGGTAAGAAACCAGGAGGCATGTTATTGATTTTCGTATCTATTTTCTGAAGAATTGTGTTTTTGCTGGGAACTCTCAGCAGTAGATGTTCGGCTTCTAACACCGAGTCTCACCGACCTGTTATTTAAAGTCTGCTGCGTTACTCGCCAGCAATGACATCGGTATTTAGAACAAAACAAACAAAACAAAATCGCGTATAATGAAAAAATAATAATTAAAAGATAAATATATAAGACGACACAAAATTACAGTGTCTGTTTGGGGATTGGAAGTGTCAATCGTGGACAATTCGAAGCATGAATAGTTTTTACCTGATTGCTGTATATCACTATTGCCAAAGAACCATCAACAACATTTACAAAGCGTTTTCCACCTGAATACCAACAATTCTAATATTAGGCATTTATTGTAGGCTCCTTTAAGCATAGTATCAAAGCACCTTATGCTATTACTATCCTTGTTCGTTGAACTTTATGCAATCCTGAAACCATCTCAACTCCTCTGGAGTATGCAGCACCGGTATGAGTGTACAGGCTGCTAATCATTCACACAAAGAATGTCTATCCTTGCAGGTACCAATTTTACTCGTGGATGACGAACAGCAATCACAGTTATGTGTCTTGCTCAAAGGCACAAATGACATGACCGGGATTCGAACCCAGACTCTGATTATTACTCAACCAGTAGAACGTGAGTTCCACACTTAAATGTACATACAATGATTATGTCAATGATTACACCGCTAAAAATGAAAACCGAAGATGGACAATTTAGCCACATTGTCATGTTTTAATTGGCTGATATTTCTGAAACAAAAAAGGGCATGAATTTACTTATTATCAAGCCATCAAATTTTATCAGCAATTGGTTTTATCAAGTTGTTAAAAATGTTTTGTTTATTGAAGTCAGTCTTCGGTCTGTCTCTGCGAAGGACTGGCTGTGTTTTTCCTGCATGAGTTGTGTTTTGAACCGGAACAACGGCGGCACGAAGCAATGCAACCGCTAACGTTTGCGCTTCTGATTGAAATAGACAACTGTCAGTTTGATCAAATCTTTTTTAAAGATTAAACTTGTTTTTCTTTAATGGTAGAAACGATACCTCTTCATGAAAATTCCATTTAAGACTTTGTCTGCAGAGACCTTCCACTTGGTTACTAAAAAGTTAATTTAAAGCTATGGTCATAGATTGGTTTTTGCCGACGAAATGCCAATTTATAGCCAAAAATCATCAGAGAGATACAATAAAAGTCATCTGTGTTCAGCTGAACCACAGTGTCCATTTGCTGAGAAAATCAGCAAAAAAAACCTTTCACGATATTTTCACACGAATATCCGATCCGAATATCCAACCGCATCTCTGGCCCTAGCATTCGCGAACGAACGTCAACCCTCAGAATACCGAGACAACAATCATGCGTGAATCGTTCTCATTGCGCTCAAATGTTTTTTGGGTGAAAACTTTCCCAAACCATATTACTTCGAAGGGAATCCTTTCTCAAAACTGTTAAAACTTTCATCAGCTGCAGTGCTTCTCACCAAGTAAGTTTTTATGGTCATTTATTTTTGGAGCATTTACCAATCTATGACCGTACATTTTAAGAGAAATATTGTAGTGCAATTGGTAAGCATCCGGGAGGCCGGTTTTTGATTTTCGTACCTATTTTCTTTAGCTGGTTTTAAGAGCCTCACCGCCCTACCATTTAAAAAATATGCTGGTACTGCGCGCCAACAATATGACGTCATTTATTTGGAATTACAAATTAGACAGATAAAATAAAAACGCGCAACAACGACATAAAAAACAAAAATGAATATATAAAGTTATGCAGTGTCTGTTTCGGGTTGGAAGTGTCAGAAGGAAGAAGGGTGAGGAGGGCAGGCGACGTTTCGACCCCACTCAACATCTTTTGCATGGGCAACATTTTATCATAAGACAAAACATTATTGCTTACCTACCGTTACCGAGCCAATTCTACAAAATGATTACCTCTGAGTGTCCCTCCAGTTACCCCCCTCACCCTACATTAAATTTGCAGCATTGTATACGCAAGAATCGCTCCCATATAGCGGGTGCCGCGCTTCGCGCGGCATCCCGCTAGCCTAAAGAATTTCGGCTTGCATAATGGCATCACCATAGACATAAAATACCAATTATATTATGCATGTGTGCATCACGAGCTCAAACAGCGCCCTCATTGAGGTAAAAGAAAGAACTCTAGCCTACTGTTGGCTTGGCCACCGGTCTGGAAGGCGACGGGGACGAGCGAAAACTAATTGGATTCACGTCCATGGTTGGCATTTCAAGAATTGATCAGCACATGCTTTTATTTTAAATGTGACAGTGTTCCCCCGCTTTTGGCAGTATTGTTTCATGGTTTCTACCAAAGGTTCGTAGCAATGCAATTTGTAATCAACGATAACGTACAGGGAAATGTGTGACGTACCTAATATGGGCGTACACTACGAGCGCGCAAGTATCTAAACGCTACGAGTGCGTCATGAGGGTTTCAACAAAATCCTGTCCCTGGTAATACATCACGACCACTGTATGAATTATTTATGAGTTCTCCAGAATTTCTTGCAAAAGCCAGGTTTTCTTGGCCGTGGAGTGCTGATCAAAATAAATCAGTGGCGCAACGGGGGAGGGGGGGGGGATACGTGCCTCCATGGTTTCCGATCCCCATTCGGGTGCCCGCCCTGAAATCTGGACTTTTGAGATTAAAAGTTACCAGAGTAAGACCTTTTCCAGCAGCAGGTCACCACAAAACTGACACACTCCAGCGCACACACATCCAGCCAGCAACCAACTCCCACGCTTCACCGACCAAGAACAGCTTGGATACTTCCCGCCCAAATGTGCATCCCTAAGCTCGAAACGTCCCCAAGCTCGAAACTGTTCGAAACGTCGAGACCACACCGGCTCTTTTCAGAGCCAACACTCCCTCAAAAGAGATTTTATACACGGTTGTACCCGTAAGCTTACTATTTAGAGTTACTTCAGAGTAAAACGTTTTTAAAACCGTTTTTCAATTTTCATTTACACTCGAGATGTATCTGTTTTATACTCACGTCAGATTATCTCATAAAGGAATAATAAATGGCAAGACAGGAGCCCTAAAAGGGACTTACTCAAGAGAAATGCGAACAGAAACTTCAATTTTAATTGGCTATGGATGTGTGTTGCTTACAACAAGTATCGGTATTTCAAACAACATGTTTATAGAGGTGGTAGGATATTAAAGATACACACTGCCGGTGTCAATGGGGATTTTACCCTACGTTGTGTCCCCCGTACGGGAAAGTATCAATGGCTGAAGAAAATTGAGTCAAAAGAGGGCGCTATCAGACGAAATCGCTACACACTTCACTATTATGGGGGACAAAATCCTCCCTGCCACACCAGATTCCATGTCAATTTGACGATCAAAATAATGTAAATGTAAATTGCTACTCGCGACACAAGTCACCATTGCTGTACTTGATCATGGCAGCCAAAACAAGTTTTCATTTTTTGTACATGCAAGAAAACCCTAGCAAAGATTAAGCCATTAACGTTTGGTGTTTGAACTTAAACCAGCTCAACGGGTGCTGAATTAAAATGTTGGTTGAGGGATTAAATTCAACGTTGAAAACCAGAAAACAAAACTGTGATGAAAAATTGAAAATGTCAAACTTGCTTTCGCTGAGTTACTCTGAAATTAGACCTCCTCTGTTTAGAAAATTAGCGAAAAAACCTTGATTTTCACTTTAAAAAAAAAGTTCTTTCCCCAATTTGAATAACCTCAGAGTTTTTTTTATCTTAGTTGTTTGTTTGTATTTTTTTTTATTTACTTGTGAATTTTATTAAGAACATCGCGCATTATACACGTATGAGCAAGTTCGGGTACTAATCTTTAGTAAATTTGCAATTTAAATTACGCATGCGTGGTCTGTGTTTCACTCGAACGCATCTAGTCGATTGACTTGTCCAAGTTTGGCAACAAGGTGACGTTACGAACATAAAATAGAAAGAAAGCATTTTGGCGTCATAATAAAAATAACTTGCCAAGGCAATAATAATAATTTTCGTATTGATTGGCATATTTTATAGGCAAAAAACGTACCATGTCGTAAAACCACTAGTCTAGGTTAGGAAATTTTGTTAACAATTATTTTGCTTGAGATTACAAAAATTTACAAAACTGTCTTTGCACGTCACTTAACCGCCATCTTGAAAACATGACGTAACTCCGAGAGTTAACTATAGGACCAGGCTGATCCATTTTGACTAGCTAGTTAACCAATGAACGTTCGGGAGACATCTAGATCGACTATGGTAAAGTCTAGTCGACTCGCTCAAGTCACCCCCTTAACATGGTCTAGAATCATGCACCATGTTGCAAAATAATATGACGTAAATCAGAGCTCGGACTGTGATTGGTCGAAACGTGTTGAAGGGGCGTACACAGTCGTGAGTCGTGTTCCTGTTTAATCGCGCAACGGCGGCACTCTTGCAGCGACAACGGATAACAGTCACACTGGTTTATGATGAGTGCATCGAGAACAACACATACTAGATTCCTCATCTCCCAAGGATGGAGAAAATAACCAACGTTCTCACCCACCTTGAAAGGTTGAAACTTAAAATCTGTCTGACTTTACTTCTTGGACTGGTTTCACTGAATTGCTCCCTAGCCAATCTCGACCGTACTTTTTTCGCAGCTAACCATCGGTCTCTCGAGAATGTCAATTTCTTAGTGAAGAAGTTCAGTTCAGCTGTGCTCTGTGTGAGTTACTGTCACTCTGAACATGAATGCAAATCAGTGAACTACCGTCTGAAAGATCAACGATGTGAGCTGAATAATGCCACCAAAGACCAATATCCTGATAACTTTGTCGACGAGTATGGCACGGTATACTATGACGATGATGTCAACACCCCTCACTCCTCCCTGTTCGGTTGTAACGAGCTCCTTGATGCAGGTTTTGAGAGCGGTATCTACACTATCTTTCCCAGTGGGTTCCCGGAGGGTCTCAGGGTCTACTGTGACATGACAACCACTGGAGGAGGATGGATCGTCATTCAAAGGCGCATAGATGGGAGCGTTGACTTCTACCGGGACTGGGCGGACTACCGGGCAGGTTTTGGCGACTTGGCAGGTGAGTTTTGGCTCGGAAATGATAACCTACGCGCCTTGACCGAGTCGGAAGGAACATGGCAGTTCCGCGCTGAATTAGAAGACTGGGACGGAGAAAAAGTTTGGTCAGAGTACGGTGTTTTTCGAGTGTACGGAGAGAACTTTAAGATTGATCACGATGAACAAACCGGTATGTCAGCGCTCACCAACAAAGCTCTACTTATATTTGATACACAGTACGGTGATATGTCATTCAGCACGAAGGACAGGGACAATGACGTCAACCCTGAGGGAAGCTGTGCCCAAGAACGCAAAGGAGGCTGGTGGTATGGCAATTGCTATAATGCTAATTTAAACGGTGTGTATTATAACGGACCTATGGTAGCTTGTGATGGGATCGTATTGTACAGGTGGAAGAATGGTTGTAACACAGTGAAAACATGTAGCATGAAAATTCGCCGTGTAGTATAAAATAATTGATGAATATTTTATTGCGAATATCTGAGGGCGCAATATTTGCTGAAAAGCCAATGCAGGCGTTATTGGTTGATTTGTATAGCTCTTGATCATCATAAAGATGCACATAATTTAGCGCGCGTGGTTTGTCAAAACAGATGAGAGATCAAAAATTATTGGGAGCGAGCAATTTAGCAGGAGCTTGAGTCTGTATGTTTTGAAACAACTACTGGTATTAGCAACAAAGAAACGAAACAGTAAATTCTTCGGCGCTTTTATTGCTTGACAGTAACGTTGGCCGTTCATTCATGAAGCTATTTGACCGGCTCATTTTTTTATTATTTTTTTTACACCAGAGCGTTTCCTTTGAGATTCTTCTAAGAGCCGGTTTGTGTATAGTGGGTGTGGCCTTAGTGGAATTAAGTCACACAATACCACTATTGAATGGGACATTGCCAACGGTAATTTAAATGCATCTCACATAGTCTTGAAATCAAGTCGGTAATTGTTGTGCGGTCCAGTTGCGGGGACGGTACACACATCCTCGATCCCAAAATGTGTGTGAGTCAGTCGCAATTACCGTCTTGAATAACTTGTACCCAGCTTTGTACACATGCAACTGGACTTGCTACCAAAATTGGACGGAGCAGTTTGATTGGTTAAGAATCGTGAAGACATGAATATTCATCATACATCTTGCAGCATATGGAATCTTGCAGCTACCAGGCGCACACTTCATTCTTTGATAGGGGGTTTATTATTGATAGTAACATTTTATGATAATGCGTTGGTCAAATTTATCTTAAAAGAAAGTTAAGAAATTGTTACAATAATTAAAATATAATGCTTTTTACATTGATGTTGGCAAATAAACTGTCATTCAAAAAAAAAAAGCCAACAGAAAAGATACATTCCCATGTTTATAATGAATTCTTCCAATTTTGTCAGACGAGCTACCATTGGCCCTCTCTAGGGCAATTTTTGCATATGCAATGTATAATTTACAATATATGAATGTTCAGCTGGGAACAAGCTACTCAAGTCGTTAGAGCTGACGGACCTTGCCACGCGCTACCTACGACCGTTGCATGAATGTATAATTGCACTGTGACTGTTGCATGAACGGCAGGATGTGTGTTTGTAATAAGCAGCGCTGGCAGACAAATAGACACTGACTAACGACTTGTCATCAAGTCTACATCTCACAGCACGCGCTGTATATCAATATTACAAAGTTATGTTAAAGTCAGTTGAGTATTACAGTTCATATTATTTTTATAATAATTTTTTCCCTATTTCATGGCTCTGCTTACCGCGGAATTCTGCACCTACGGTCCAAAGAATTGTGTGCTTTACATGGCACAGAAACCGCAGAGTTTTGCGGTAAGTAGAGCCACGAAGTTGGACGCTGATCTCTTATTTACTAGTGCAAGTCTTGCGTGTATTAGAACTTTTGGGTTTCTTAGGGCGGGTCTGAAATGTCGGCTTCGGTTGAGGCTGTGGCCAGACCTCTATTCTTGAACCATGTCGCTATAGACCTTTCTCGCGCTGGTTTGCATGGACGGCCGATTTTAGCAAAACATTCAATAAACAGATGTTGTGACCAAATACAATATTTCTGCACATTTTCAATTTAATAGAAGTACATCCCATGATTGGTTGCTTTGTTTCCAACAAATTCTACTATTTTGTTTGTGTGTGTAACATTATTACAAATTGTAGCTATCTGTTTTTGCTTTGCATTTATGGCTTCGCATAGTTTTCCAACCTTGGTTGGCAAAAACTTGGACTGTGACGTTGCAATAAAAAGGTCCGTAGCCTAAGCAAGTCTCGCGTGTATCGAAAATGAGAAAACAACTCGAACGAAGACTACAATGATTTTTATATTAAAAATTCTATTTATACAAAAATCTTGAAAATAATAATAATAATGCACGTACCAATTTGTTAAAAAATACAAATCAAACTTTTATGAAATACAAGTAATTTGTTACAAATTAGATTGAAATTGAGAGAATCCCATTTGCCGATCAGGTACTAATTTGTGCGAACATTACGAAGGATGAATGATAACATGAACGACAATTGGGCAACATTCTAAATTGATTACAAGTAGCCTGAAACGTATGTCAAATCTTATTCTCGGCTTTTCTTTGTTTACTTTCATAATTATGTTTGTTGAATCAATGAATGTATTTCATGGCTCAATTTTACTTTCCCAGCAATAAACAACATCACTCACTCTCATGAGACTTGCAAAGTTAATCCATGTTTTGTCTAATTTCTATGGCAACAGGCCAACTGAAGTTTACGATTTAATTAAGTTATGTAGAATGGTAGACACGTTAAATATATGTCTTATTTTGTTTACTGTAACGATGAAGGGGCAGTGTGGTATACAAACTAGAGTAACATTTTTACGGGGCAAAAGAGGGTGCACTATTTTCCCTAGGGGGCACTTCTGGCCAACTGTAGTTTCCGTTAGCGTTTCTCTTAAACATGCCCTTTTTAAGTGCTCTTGTTGTGACATTTACATTTTTTTAAATAAAATAATCTGACGAGCGTGTAAAAAAACCAAAATGTCTGCGTTGAAACGGAAAAATAGTTTTACAAACATTGAAATTAATTTGTCCTAAAGGCTTCTAAAAAGTAGCAAATCATGGTGGTATTTTTTCATTTCAAAAGTCAAGATTTCAACTTGGGGGGGGGGGGGGGGAAGGCAGGAGGCACGTGCCCCCGCCTCGAATGAGGGACTTTTGTGATGCTAGATGGCAGCATACTTACCAGTTCGCTCGGCCCAGCGGCCTATCCAGGACCGCTGGGATGGGCTAATCAGCTTGCACAGATTCTTGTTCAGGAAGTACGTCATGCGTGCAGTGCTTGCAGTGTGAGTGTGATGCATGATGGGACTGAGCATTAACCAATGAGCGTGCTTGATACGTTTGCCCATCCCAGCGCCTTTGGTTTTAAGGCAAGGCGCTGGGGCCGAGCGAAACTTACCAGGTAAATTTCCATTGTTTATGTAGTTCTGAGCATGCGCACATTCCGAGAACAATATATTTACCTGGTTAGTCCGCTACAAACTAGCGTCCCACTTGGGGCGGGGGCACGTACCCCTGTGCCCCCCGTTACGCCCCTGATTACTGTTCAGTGTGTATTGAACAATAGCTGACGTTATTGCAAACGTCTTTTTAGTTGTATATATGATTACTGTAGTCTAAAATGCCGTAACTGTTTTTAAAACTAATATCATGTCAGATTTTTTAAAGGACAGCTGTTTTAGCAAAAGCAGTAAAAGACAGTAGGCAGTTGAACATTTCCCGACATGAATGCTACTGTAATCGAAGCAAGTCCAATTTGACAAATAAAAACGTATACATAATCAATTGCTATAGTTCGTATACAAATTTTGTTCCAAACAGTTAGTGGCATTGACATGGTTTACTCAAATAAATTGGAAGATTGCTTGACCAGGAAAAAATCACCATAAATAAATGGTGAAAAAAAAAAAACATCTATAGAGATGATTTTCACTTTGATCAGCGTCCACAGTCCATAAAAGCCGGCCTTTGCAAAAATCCCTGAAATCTTGGTTAATTCATAAGGTTGTCTTTATTAATTATCACGGATAGGAATTTGTGTGTCCGTGGCAGCCGCAGTACCCCCATAATATATATTTCGCTGGTACTTTATCGTTGATTTGTATTTCTGCGGGCCTTCGCGGGGAACCATGAAATATACACAGCCAAAGGCGGGAATCACTCTCGATCAAAGATCAAAGAATGGGGGTAACCAGAGGGGGGGGGGTGACAAAATCCACATAAAAAGACAATCAAGGCACTTTACAGAAAAAGAGATGTAAAACAAGATGCCAATAAAAGCATATGTAGAAGAAAAACAATTAACAACTTTGATAAAAACAATTATAATAATAAAAATCAATTAATTAAGTACTAGAACAAAACAAAAACAAACCTAGTGAGAAATAGTTCCCTGGTCCCCTCTTCGCCCCGGGGTAAACTGAAGTTGCACGAAGAAGCAAAAGTCGAAAAGGACTACTTAAGAAACACGTCAGTTTTTTCTTCTTTCACTAACAGCAATGGAACGACAGTGTCTTTAATCCTCTCGCCATGAGCCGAGTGTTTTGATGCCAATATTTTATCGTCAAGGCAACGGTCACCGTTCGTGCTTCTATAATCGATTTCGTCTTAAAGTCAGTTTGATAAATCGTGCAGTTTTGTAATGACCAGAACGATACCTCTTTTACGTTTAAATAAAGAGCAGCATATGTGGACGTCTAAATACCCTTGGCCTAAAATGGGAACGGAGTCATCAGTTTTGTAAATATGAATTAAAAACAAAAAACAAAAAATCAAACAAAATCATATTTTATAAGGCCTTGGCCTGGGAGATTTCATTTTACATGGATATGTTTCAGTAAGCCGTTTGTATAATCTATCCAGGAGGGGCCTCCAGATGAACTGGTATAATTAGTGCATAGAGGCCTGGGCTATTGCAACGAGAATGACCACAGCTAATTATATGGAATAGGAAATACACCACATGTACACCTTTATTATGACGGCCTATCTTAGAGTCTTAAAGTCAACTTTACAATTGGCTTTCCAAATGTTCATTTATTTTTTCAAAAAACATAAGGAAATAATATACGACAAGCACATTTTATTGAATAATGTAAAACTATTCAAATTTGATTGAATGTGTAACAGAAGCCTGTGGTCAAAGGAATATGAATGAAGTTTTTCAGCATTCTCTCTTGCCTGTTTACCTCTAACCCCCACAAAGCCTTAAAAATGAACCATGTATGGGTGTTGCAGAAGATTCTGTCCCCGGAGATTCTGTCCATGTGTGGCAATTTCGTCTGATAGCGCCCTCTTTCGAATCAACTTCCGTAACATTTTAGACTGCAGTTGAGACCGAACCAAGACTAGCATAAACAAACTGATCTCATACTCATCACTGATCTCGAGGTTTTCCTCCCTGTAAAAAACAAGTAAAACACAAACAAACTAGCCGCTCCCTTTCCGATTTTTAAACCAGTGCTGTTAACTCTGTTGGTGGCGTCCTGCAAGGTTCCCAGGATGGGGGTGGGGGAGGGGGTCGTCGAGTGTTGCATCGTGAAAATGTTCTATTATCTAAAAATTTTTACTCCTGTGACGACAACAAACCTCAAGCGAATTTTGCCTTGACTTCATAAAACACCTGGCCTAGTGAGTGCTAGATAATGATTTAAGACAGTTTGGTATTATGTGGCATGAGAGATATCTGCCTTAGTTGGATATAAGTCACCCCACAGTGAGTTTGAAATCTTCACCACCAGACTGACCTTTGTTGACTGAGGTACATCTTTGTCCTCGTTGCAAAAAAATGATCCCCGACCACAGCTGCAGTCGCACAGTCCATGGAATTTGTTTGTTACAAACATTTAACAGAACTGGCTTTTAAGTACCTATAAGTATTGTCCGTGATTATAAACAAAACAACAACGACGACGACGACGACGACGACGGCGACGACGGCGGCGGCGGCGGCGGCGACGACGGCGACGAAGGCGACGGCGACGGCGACGGCGACGACGACGACGACGAGGAGCAATATTATAGTTTGTATGATTGTGTTTAATTTATTAATTACTCTTAATTAAAGTCGTCGCTGCTGTTTTTGTTGTTATGTTATCTTTTCAAATAAATAATGTGACTTTGGCGTTTAGCCGACATACTTTAATATTTCATGGTTCTTTGCTGGAACCGTACAGGGCGCCGCCAACGGCAGGATAAAACACTAGTTCAGAAATCAAAGAAGGGGGACTAGATTTCCCAATCAAATACAAAAGACAAATTACAGGGAAGAAAACTTCACAGTTATGATCGAATAGTAAATAGCAAAACGCAAAGTAAACAAAGATAAAAAAAATCCAGTTAGTTGGAGTGATTTCCGAATGGTAAGCAAATCTTTCAGTTCAAAACAGCCTATGAGCATCATTATCAAAATCAATAACCGCCTTCCTGAAAAGCTACCAATGACGTCCTTGTATACGGCATTTTCGATTGTATAAGACAAAAGGGAGAGAGAATCTACCCCCTGTCTC
Source organism: Pisaster brevispinus (assembly GCA_023634235.1). Lineage (NCBI taxonomy): Eukaryota > Metazoa > Echinodermata > Asteroidea > Forcipulatida > Asteriidae > Pisaster > Pisaster brevispinus. The sequence continues at coordinate 6,689,309 of JAMKCF010000013.1, forward strand.
CCGCAGACGCTGGTCCATAATATATTGAGCATTTTAGAAGATCGTTTTTGGCTACTAAAACAAATCACACGATGTTTCAAACTGAAATGAAAAAAAACCCCAAACAATCGAATCAAGAATGCCGACCGTTGCAGGCCTGGTAAATCATTTTTGAAAGGGCAAGGGCATCAAGGCGTTTTCTCCTTGGTAGAGGGCACCTCTATGAGGAAATTGTAAGTTTCAAGGGGCACCATGACAATGACCAGGGGCAACGGAGAGGATTGCTTCCGTTGCCTCAGTGAAGTATCTGGCTTTATGTTATGATAAACTGTCGGCAAACATTTATTTTCGTGTCAAATCAGTTGAATAAACGCCTTTACAATGCAGTCTGTCACAGTGCACGCCTATCGTTACCACATTACCTAAAGAATGTCGGCTGGCATAATTTTTTTATGGCATCACGAGCTGAAACAGCGCCCTCATTGAGGTAAAAGAAAGAACTCTAGCCTACTGTTGGCTCAGCCCTACCGGTCTTGAAGGCAACGGGGACGAGCAAAGACTAATTGGATTCACGTCCATGGTTGGCATTTCAAGGATTGATCAGCGTGTGCTTTTATTTTAGAGTTACCTTTCCCCAATTTTAATAACCTCAGAGTGTTTTTTTATAGAATAGTTGTTTGTTTGTATTTATGTATTTACTTGTTAATTTTATTTAGAACATCGCGCATTATACACGTATAAGAAAGTTCGGGTACTAACCTAAATTACGCATGCGTAGACTGTGTTTCACTCAAACGCATCTAGTCGATTGACTCGTCCAAGTTTGGCAACAAGGCGACGTAACGAACATAAACACGTCATAATAAATTTGCTAAAGTTCCTGTACATCAAACAATAATTTACCAAGGTAATAATAATAGTTTTCTTATTGATTGGCATATTTTATAGGCAAAAACCTACAATATCGTAAAACCACTAGTCTAGGTTATCAAAAAAATATGAGATTTTGTTAAAATTAACTGTGCGTGTGATTACAAAATTGTACAAAACCGTCTTTGTCACGTGAATTAACCGCCATCTTGAAAAAATGACGTAACTCCGTGACTTGACTATCGGACCAGGCTGATCCATTTTGACTAGCTAGTTAACCAATGAGCGTACGAGTGACATCTAGATCGACTAAGGTAAAGTCTAGTCGACTCGCCCGAGTCACCCACCTAAATTTGGTCTTGAATCAATGCACCATGCAGGAAAATTATGACGTAGGTCAAAGCTCGGACTGTGATTGGGACGTATTCCTGTTGAGTCGTGCAACGGCGGCACTCTTGCAGTGCGCGACAACGGATTATTTCAATCACACTGGTTTATGAGAACAACACATACTAGATTCCTCATCTCCCAAGGATGGAGAAAATAACCAACGTTCTCACCCACCTTGAAAGGTTGAAATTTAAAATCTGTCTTACTTTACTTCTTGGACTGGTTTCACTGAACGGCTCCCAAGCCAATCTCGACAGTACTTTTTTCGCAGCTAACCATCAGTCTCTCGAGAATGTCAATTTCTTAGTGAAGAAGTTCAGTTCAGCTGTGCTCTGTGTGAGTTACTGTCACTCTGAACATGAATGCAAATCAGTGAACTACCGTCTGAAAGATCAACGATGTGAGCTGAATAATGCCACCAAAGACCAATATCCTGATAACTTTGTTGACGAGTATGGCAAGGTATACTATGACGATGATGTGAACACCCCTCACTCCTCCATGTTCGTAAGAAGTACTTGTAACGAGCTCCTTGATGCAGGTTTTGAGAGCGGTATCTACACTATCTTTCCCAGTGGGTTCCCAGAGGGTCTCAGGGTCTACTGTGACATGACAACCACTGGAGGAGGATGGATCGTCATTCAAAGGCGCATAGATGGGAGCGTTGACTTCTACCGGGACTGGGCGGACTACCGGGCAGGTTTTGGCGACCTGGCAGGTGAGTTTTGGCTCGGAAACGATAACCTACGAGCCTTGACCGAGTCGGAAGGGACATGGCAGTTCCGCGCTGATCTAGAAGACTGGGACGGCGTAAAAGTTTGGTCAGAGTACGGTGTTTTTCGAGTGTACGGAGAGAACTTTAAGATTGATCACGATGAGCAGACCGGTATGTCAGCGCACACCAACAAATCTCTACTTATATTTGATACACAGTACGGTGATATGTCATTCAGCACAAAGGACAGGGACAATGACGTCAAACCTGAGGGAAGCTGTGCCCAAGAACGCAAAGGAGGCTGGTGGTATGGATATTGCTGTAATGCTAATTTAAACGGTGTGTATAATGACGGACCAAAGGTAGCTATTGATGGGATAGTAGTGTCCAATTGGAAGAATGGTTATCACACAGTGAAATCATGTAGTATGAAAATTCGCCTTGTAGTGTAAAGTTATCGATGACAATTATATTGCGAATAACCGAGGGCGCAATATTTGTTGAAAAGCCAATGCAGGCGTTCTTGGTCGATTTGTATTATTGATGATCATAAGAATGTACATATTTAACACGCGTGGTTTGTCAAACAGATGAGAGAATCAACAAATATTGCGAGCGAGCGACTTGGCAGGAGCTCGAGTCTGCATGCTTGTAAACAATAAACCGGTATTAGTAACAGAGTAAAACGATACGAAATAGTAAATTCTTTGACCCTAGCTTTCCAGCATTTTATTGCTTGACACTAATGACAATAAACGTTGGCCAAAACGTACTTTAGCGTCATTCATCGAAGCTATTTGACCGGCTCATTATTTTACACTAGGGCCTATGAATTCCTTTCAGAGACAACTGGGTTATTTCATTTATTAGGGGCTTCTAAGAGCCGGTTTGTGTATAGTGGGCATGGCCTTACGTCACACAATACCACCATTGACTGGAACATTACTAACGGTAATTTAAATGCATCTCATAGCACGCGCTGTACATCGCTATCAAAAAGTTATGTTAAAGCGAGTTGAGTGTTACAGGTTATTTTTATAATAATTTGTTTCCAATTCCATGGCTTTTCTTACCGCGGAATTCTGCACCTACGGTCCATATATAGAATTGTGTGCTTTACATGGCACAGAAACCGCAGATATTCGCGGTAAGTAGAGCCATGAAATTGGACGCCGATCTCTTATTTACTATTGCAAGTCTTGCGTGTATTAAAACTCTTGGGTTCCTAAGGGCAAGTCCGAAATGTCGGCTTGGGCTGAGGCTGAGGCCAGACCTCTATTCTTGAACCATGTCGCTATAGACTTTTCTACTGTTGATAAACAAACCGCGCTGGTTGGCATGGACGGCCGAATGGTAACAAAACATTCGACGTGTTAACAGATGTTGTAACCAAATTCAACATTTCTGCACATTTTCAATTTAAAAGAAATACATCCCATGATTGGTTGCTTTTTTCCCAACAAATTCGACAATTTTGTGTGTGTGTAACATTGCTACAAACTGTGGCTAAATCTGCTTTTTTTTTTGCTTTGCATTTATGGCTTCCCATAGTTTTCCAACCTTGGTTGGCAAAAACTTGGACTGTGACGTTGCAATAGAAAGGTCTGTAGCCTAAGAAAGTGTTGCATGTATCAAAAATGAGAAAACAAATCGAACAAAGACTACAGTGATTTTTCTAATAATTCAAATTTTCTTTTAAAACTTTATATATACGAAATTCTTGAAAATGATAACAATAATACTCGAGCAATTTGTTAAAAAGACAAATCAAACTTTTCTGAAATACAAATAATTTGTAACAAATTAGATTGAAATTGAGAGAATCCCATTTGCCGATCAGGGACTAATTTGTGCGAACATTACGAAGAATTAATGATAACATGAACGACAATTGGGCAACATTCTAAATTGATTACAAGTAACCTGGAACGGAGGTCTTATTCTCGGCTTTTCTTTGTTTAGTTTCATAATTATGTTTGTTGAATGAATGAATGTATTTCATGGCTCAATTTTACTTTCCCAGCAATAAGCAACATCGCTCACACTCTCATGACACTTGCACAGTTAATCAATATTTTGTCTAATGTCTATGGCAACAGGCCAACTGAAGTTTATGATTTAAATTATGTAGAATGGTAGACACATTAAATATTTGCCTTATTTTGTTTACTGTAACGATGAAGGGGCAGTGTAGTATACAAAATAGAGTAACATTTTTTACGGGGCAAAAGGGGGTGCACTATTTTTCCTAGGGGGCACTTCTGGCCAACTGTAGTTTCCGTTAGTGTTTCTCTTAAACAAGCCCCTTTTAAGTGCTCTTGTTGTGACATTACCTTTAAAAAAATTCTGCCGAGAGTGTAAAAAACAAAATGTCCGCGTTGAAATTAAAAAATAGTTTGACAAAAAATTGAATTTACCATTGCCATTAAAGCTTCTAAAATGTAGTAATTCACAGTCTGGTAATTTCACCTCAAAATTCTAGATTTGAAGTGGGGGTAGTGTGCACGTGCCCCCGCCCCCAATGAGGGTCTTTCTTCTCTGGTGGATTGGTACCGGTGTTAAATTTTTATAACATAAAATCAGATTGAATATATTTTTGCAAAGCGGTAATTACCAATCTCGTGTTTTGTCTTCGAAGCACATGCGTCACATTGGTAATTATTAAAAGACCGGTTTCCACACTTGATGTGACCCAACATATACATGAAATAACAAACATGTGAACGTTTAAGCTCAATTGGTCGTTGGAATCACAAGAAAAAAAAGTGGGAAAACCGTGGTCATTTTAAGCTTTTCGTACCAGTTGTACCTAACACTGTAGATATAGACTGACTATTGAATATACCAGTCCCGTATAGAATCACTCCACGAAGTGCTATATAAATCGTATTGAAAAGGCTCAGCGTGATTTTACCAGATTCATTTTAGACACTTTTTGTACTCCTAACTATAATTGCGCCATAATATCGAAGAGAAATACACACCGTTTATTTACAATAAATGCTTCACTATTGGGAAAGCTGACAAAAAGAGTATATTTTCGGATAAAGTGGTAATAATTTAGGTAAGAGGATAGATTTTGTTATCCCATGTTCCTCAAACCCAGCTGAAAAAAGGAGGTGATAGTTTTCTAACCACAACAAAATACACATTACATTGCTAATAAATATCTGAAACTCATTCATATTGACACTGTTAGCCTTGCAAAATTAAACTTATTTGCTATATCTTAAGCATGTTTTTCACAATTTGCAGGAGAAAATAGAAAGCTAAAAATATCTAGATTTAAAATACTGTTTCGATAGCAATTCTCGGACTACAACGATAATTTTTAGCTCTAAGTTTGGAAATTAACCTAAAATGTAAATTTGCAGTTAAAAAATTAAACTGTTCTGTGTGTATTGTATAATAGCTGACGTTATTGCAAACGTCTTTTTAGTTTTATATACGATTACTGTAGTTTAAAATGCCGTAACTGTTTGTAAAACTAATATCATGTCAGATTTAAAAGGACAGCTGTTTTATCAAAAGCATGAAAAGACAGTTGAACATTTCCCGAAATGAATGCTACTGTAATCAAAGCAAGTCCAATTTGACAAATAAAAACGTGTGCATAATCGATTGCTATAGTTCGTATAAAAATGTTGTCCCAAACAGTTAGTGGCGTTGAGATGGTTTACTCAAATATATTGGAAGATTGTTTGACCAGGAAAAAAATCACCATAAATTAATGGGGAAAAAATATATATAAAGATGATTTTCATTTTGATCAGCGTCCACGGTCCATAAAATCCGGCTTTCACTAAAAAATCCCCGAAGTCATGGTTAATTCATAAAGTTGTCTTGACATATTATCACGAATAGGAATTTGTGTGTCCGTTGCAGCCGCAGTACCCCAATAATATACATTTCGCTGATACTTTTTGGGGGGAGGCCGTCGTTTTTGTTAAGTTGTTGTTTTAAGAAACAAGTCAGTTTTTGCTCTTTCACTAACAGCGATGGAATGACAGTGTCTTTAATCCTCTCGCCATGAGCCGAGTGTTTTGATGCCAAGAGTTTATCGTCAAGGCAACGGTCAACGTTCGTGCTTCTATAATCGATTTCGTCTTAAAGTCAGTTTGATAAATCGTGCGGTTTTGTAATGACCAGAACGATATCTCTTTTACGCTTAAATAAAAAGCAACATCTGTGGATGTCTAAATACGCTTGGCCTAAAAAGGGAACGCAGTCATCAGTTTTGTAAAATTGAACCCCCCCCCCGAAAAAAAAAAACCAAACAATAAACTTTTACAAGGCCTTGGCCTATAGGAGATTTCATTTTACATGGCAATGTTTCAGTAAGCCGTTTTTATAATCTATCCATGAGAACTGGTAATAATTAATGCATATAGGCCTGGGCTATTGCAACGAAAATGCCCACAGTTAATTATATGGAATTGAAAATACACCTTTCTTATGACGGCCTATCTTAGAGTCTTAAAGTCAACTTTACACTTGGCTTTGCAAATGTTCATCTAGAAAAACCCCCAAACTTAAGAAAATACTAAAACACGCACATTATTGATTGAATATGTAAAACTATATACCAGTGTTGTAGGTCTCGAGACCGGTTTTGCCGGTCTCGGGTCTCCCCCTCGGTCTCCCCACCCTGAGGTCTCGGTCTTGGTCTCGGTCTCGGACCCATCTGGTCTCGAATATTTGGCTGGTCTCGCTTCGAGACCAGCCTTTTTTACCATTATGCAATTCATTAGAGAACATCCCAATCTTCCTCCCCTGCCTGCGCAATACGATTTTGCATCCAACCAGTAACTAGTCTTGGTCCAAGACGTACCAGTAACATGTACAGAACACACACTGTGTAGCATGCACATAAAATAATCCTGCACTTTGTACCATACATACATGTATCAATTATTGCTATCTATGTGAGGACTTTCCTTTGTCCCTCTAACTTAACACTTTCCATAGACTAAGCGCACGAAAAAATGTGAGGACACAAAAATACAAAGGATTCCAATGTGAGGACAGCATTGTCCCTTTTGTATTCCTTTGTTCTACTGTCCCCACTCTTATGGTATTACCATTACAGTCACCATTGGCATCACGGTGGAGGGGTTGCTCAAAAAAAGGATAAAAGATAACAGCTTGTGAAACATCTACAGGAGTCAAAATGAATCTGCCCCTAGGTTAAGTGCACTACAGTTCCGGCAACAAATAGCTAAGAAACTACCAACCCTTGCGTACAAAATTCTGTCAGTTCCAGGCCTGCGAGAGCGGGGGGTGCTGTGGGTGCTGCAGCACCCCCAACTTTTTGGATGGGGGTGCTGGTATATACTAAAGCACCCGGAGCTGGAATATTATACTAAAAAAAAAACAAACTACAAAACAAAAGTGATATGCAAAAAAAAAAAAAGACAGTAAAAAATACTTTAATAAATACAAAAAACACCTGTTTTCAAAGTTGAGGCCTACATAAAATTAAAATAAATACAAGCCGAAAAAAGGATGTAAATAATTCAACAACTTCCCATTGTAAAAAGTAAATAAATTTAGATGCACAATGTTTTGAAGTAATTTAAAAATAAACACATATTTTACAAACAAAAATAATACTACTGCATACAGAAAATATTAAAAGATATTAGTAAAAAGCTTAATACTTAATTTTACAATGCAGTTTTTTTTAATGGGAAACACCATGAGCAAGGAACACACTGTGCGCGCCATGCAACACAGTTTCGAAACAAACAAACAAGTCAGAATTAAACGAACAACTCTGTAATAATCGAACAACTCAGAAATAAACGAACAACTCAGAAATAAACAAACAACTCAGAAATAAACGAATATTGCAGAAAAAAGCCAACCTCGGAATTAAACCAACCAATAGCACAATAGTTTTCAAATGCTTTTACCTGGCCTCAGATGCTCACTGTTTTATTGCTGTCATAAGTTGTTTGACATTGTCATGATGATGAAAGAAGTTGACATTCAAGCTAAATAATTTCATCGTTATTATCATTTCACAACAATTCAACTGAGAAATGGGGAAATTAATAATGATCTACAAAGCCTTTACAAATATTTTGTTCATGCTTATACAAAAAAAATCGCAATAAAAATTACCGGTAGCCGTTAACGAGAGGCGCTTATTGTTCCCTTGGGACTTATCATTTCTGAACCTGACATATTCTGTTATTTAATGCCAATATTAACGAAATGTACGATAATTGTATGTAAACAACTAGCCTTGGAAATATTATAACATTTGAACCAGAATTCTAGTAATTTACTGCACGAGTCTTGAAACTAAACATCTTTTCAGCAAACTCGAGTGATAGGAATGGGGTCAAAAATATCCAGACCACGAAGGTTTTTGGACCATAATGGAGTAAGCAATAGGTTGACTGGGTACCCTGTGGTCACGTTCAAAAGACCGTGCAAGTCTGGCGACGAAAAGGTCACCATTGAGCTTCCGGGCACCTTTGAGCCATCAGCTAATGTGAGATTAACGTGGGTGCAATTTTAGGTGATTTTTATTATTATTTGTTTTTACATCACTTGTTTCCACATCAAAAACATTTCGGTGGAATGGCTATACATTTTAAACTGACAATTTAATGAGCAAAATTTAAATAAAATCATGAAAATAAAAATGAAGAAACCCTGCTCAACATTCTATCGCTTTGAGCGGCTGGGCGGTCCAGTGGCTACCTTTTAGCCACTGGACAGCCCAGTCGCCCAAAGCGATACACTGTAACATGCGGAGGGAAACTCTCACCAGCTTGTGCTTGTAGAAAAAAAACGTGACATCAAAATAAAACTAACTAGCCATCGGTATGCTTTGTTCAAGTCAATGGCAATCATTACTAGTTATTAATTTCCCCTGACTGGTAAAATGATAATAAGGATGAAATTATTTAGCTTTAATGTAATGTTTCGTTCATCATCATGGTATTAAATGTCAAAAACGTATGACTAAAAGCAATTGATCAGTGAGCATTTGATGCCAGGGATAAGCCTTCAAAAACTATTGTGTTCATCCTTATACAAAATAATCGCCATATGAATTACCAGTAGCCGTTAACGAGAGGCACTAATTGTTCCCTTGGGTTTTATCACTTCTAAACATGACATATTCCGTTATTCAATGACAATATTAACGAAAGGACGATAAATGTACGTAAACAACTAGCATTGGAAATATTTTTCAGTTTGAGCCACGGTTTTAGTAATTTACTGCAAGAGTCTCGAAAAACTAAATATCTTTCCAACCAACATCGCCTCATCATTTTGGGGTAGTCATTTTGCAAATTACACTAAGAATATTCCTGCCTGCCCCCCCCCCCCCCCAAGGAGAGATTTATGTGCCAAATCGTGTCTCTGATTGTACGAAAGAGCATTTTAAGAACTTAAGCGGGCCCGGACCATACGCCGTATAGGACAATTGTCTTTGAAAAAAACCCAGCACCCCTTTGATAAAATTTGTTCTCGCGGGCCTGGTCAGTTCCAGCAAACTCTGCAGAGTCTTTAGCAGGGGGTGACATTATCATGCACTCCTATCAGGCAAGACTGTCAGTGGAAATGTTGGGCATGCTTATGTTTTAAAAATGCAATGAGAATGTTCTTTAAAATGTGCCACAAATAAACAAACCAATTTTTTTAGATGTACAATTATCGTGTTTCTTTCACCTGACCAATGGATTGGTAGAAGTGTTAAATTTTGGTTGACACCTGTGTTTTGTCATGATGATGTTTTCCCAATTCTGTGATTTTCTTTTTTCATATATCGTCCCTTTCTAGGATACAATCTTTCCATCAAATATATTACAGATTTATTTCCCCATTTGTGCTGGGTAGGTCTTTTATACAGATGAGTAATACTAAACAAAAAAAATCATAGAAGTTCACATGATTGATGTCTAGACCTGGTACATGTAGACAAGATGAGACTGCTTTTATTTCAGCACTTTTCTTTTTGATATGACGAGGAGTCAGGAATACATCCTTTGTTTTTTGTTAGTAGCTTGGTTTTTACCATTCTTTTCACATGTTGTTTACTTGTTTTCAATTCATGAGAATACAATTGTTTGCACAATCACTCATACAATTTCACAAATTTACTTGACTCTTTTATTAATTAATTTATTCATTAAGGTCTCGGTCTCGGTCTCGGTCTCGGACCTTTATGGTCTCGGTCTGAAGGTCTCGGTCTCGGTCTTGGTCTCGGACTATCGGGTCTCGACTACAACACTGCTATATACACATTTTTTTGAATATTTAACAGGAATAGGAATGAAATCGTTCAGCATTATCTCTTGCTTATGTATTTATGTAATTGTCCCAAACGGCAAAGTAACAGATAATAAACATTGGAGTCCAGATTGGAGTCAAATTTTCTTTGATCAAATTAGGCCCTCTACGCCTTCTTGTTCGCCTTCTATGTTTTGTCGGCATTTATGGTCAAGTTCGCGCAAGAGCTGACGTTGGCCGTTGTTCGAATAAGTTTTCAGCCCGGTCTAGTCGACAGTGCTTGGACTACACTACTCGACTGATCGGCAGCAGCCCCATGTCCCCTAAGGCACCGGTTTCACAGGCCAAATGATTTTATTGGATACAATGATTTCATTGGATAAACGTGCGGTGATATAAGCTTATCGTATTTGTGTTATGGTTGGTCCGAGGTAATTGTCAGCTTGTACTTCCGATCGTATCATGACAGCTTGTGCATAATGTTTACAAGAACAAGTACATCCACATGTATATGCATGTACCACTGTTGTTTTATTCACTATGTAATGTGTGTACATGAATTGACTGCGAACCGTGTGAAATTGATAAAAGGTCAAAGGTGCATCTGGCAAGATCCGGCCAGGCATTAAGGCAGGTATCTGGCGTTATTCACGAGCCTCGAAGTGTGACGCCAGATGTTCAGGCTACCCTATGATGTGACATTAGAAAAAAGTTGTGCATCTTTACGCACGCATGATCGACGGCGCTGTATCAAATTATTGAGCACGCATTTACAACTATCGGCTCGCTGTGTGACAACATCGGCTCGGAAAAGTACGTCGTTCATTGGCTGTAGGATCGGTATAGAGGGCAACGCAAGGGGAAATCTTGGCATAATACCAGTTCGTTTGCTCGGAACTCCACCCAGTGCTTGCATACACAATGAGTCCAAATTGTTTCATACGGTGCTCACCTTGAACGAGTTCATAGTCCATTTGTAAGGTTTAATTAGCCATTCGAAAACATATTCACCATGGTTGACTAATTAATGGGTAACGAGTTACCAAAGCGTCAACCCTTCGCCATATTGACGCACTGACTGTGCCAAAGAAAGAGTGCGGTACCTATGGCATAAACATCATCATTCTTCCCATTGTGTAGAACATTGGCCAATTTAAACGCCTCGTAGGTTTCTCTGGCGAACCGTGGCACAGTTTAAGTACGTAGTTCTCGCATATCCATGCAACGTTTGCGCATTTTTCATCAAGGTTATAATAATCTGAAACTATCATTCGTTCAACCAAGTGAACCAAGCTTACGGAACAATTTTTTTCTGACACCCACCTGCCTCTTAAACTTTATTAATTGTTGTTGGTCTTTAGTGTACTTTGAGGCCCCTGTTGATATACCAAGACCGAAACAATATACCTTTGTACCAATGAATACACAGATTTTAAGGTCCGGTTTTTAAGAGTACAGTAGGTCCGGGCTCACGCCTGAGGACAGACATAATAAGGTTTGGAAACAAAGTATGGAAGTTGTATTTGGGTTTAAGGACACAAGAACGTCACGACTGGGACTCGAACCCACACTCTGCTAGTCAGAAACACCAGAGCTTGTGTTCGGTGTTCTTATCCGCTCGGCCCCGACATGCCAGTGAAGAGTGAAATCATACACGCGAGAGGTTTTTTGTTGTTGCAGGATGCAAAGACAAAAATAGGATCGTAACGCTCTCAAAATGTTCAAACGCTTTTTCAAGAAGTTTTGGCGGTTATGAAGCTTCACCCCACGTTAAGTGAGAATCGTGTAATGGAAGGCAAGCTTAAAACAAGTTTAAGGCGTCGTATACAGTTCTTTGTAAAAATTAGAAAGGAGAAGGGGGAGGTAGGAAAAATGAGCGAATAGTGAAGGGCAAAAAAGGAAGTCAGTTTAAATCTGCTTCTTTCCAATTTTCCCCCCAGATTATGGCGAATTTGGGGTTACTAGCAAACTCGGGGAGCCAAAACTCATTTTTAATTTACGAAAAAGAAAAAGCAAGCTTGCAACCAATTCATGTGCGTTTCGGCAAGTCTTAATTTGATTTCATCGATTGCAAAATAAAAAAAATGTAGTAGATACTCAACCCCGCGAGAGCGGGAGGTGCTGTGGGTGCTGCAGCACCCCAACTTTTTGGAAGGGGGTGCTGGTATACTAAAGCACCCGGAGCTGGAATATTATACTAAAGCACCCAGACGGATAAATACATACAAAACAGAAATCACAAAAACAAAAGCAAACAAACAAGCAAAAAACAACAACAAACAAACAAACAAACAAGCAAACAAACAAACAAACAAACAAACAAACAAACACCCCAACAAACAAACAAACAAACAAAAAACATACATTAAATCACAAATATTTAAGGAACTTACACAAAAATAAAAATCTAAATCACAAAACAAAAGTGATATGCAAAAAACAAACAAACATATTATCGCTTTGAGCTGCTGGGCGGTCCAGTGGCTACCTTTTAGCCACTGGACAGCCCAGTTGCCCAAAGCGAAACACTGTAACGTGCGGTGGAAAACTCTCACCAGCTTGTGCTTGTAGAAAAACTTGACGTCGAAATAAAACTAAAATAGCCATCGGTACGCTTTGTTCAAGTCAATGGCAATCATTACTAGTTTTTAATTTCCCCCTGACTGGTAAAATGTTAATAAGGATGAAATTATCTAGCTTTAATGTCATTTTTCGTTCATCACCATGGTAATGTCAAAAACGTAAGACTAAGCAATTGATCAGTGAGCATTTGATGCCAGAGATAAGCCTTCAAAAACTATTGTTTGTGTACATCCTTATAAAAAAAAATAACGAGAGGCACTTATTGCTCCCTTGGGTCTTATCACTTCTAAACCTGACATATTCCGTTACTCCATGACAATAATAAACGAAAGGACGATAAATGTACGTAAACAACTATGCATTGGAAATATTTTTCAATTTGAGCCACGATCTAGTAATTTACTGCAAGAGTCTCGGAAAACTTAATATCTTTTCACCAAACATCGCCTCGTCATTTTGGGGTAGTAATTTTGCAAATTACACTAATAATGTTCTTGCCCCCCCCAAAAAAGGGGAGAGATTTATGTGCCAAGTCGTGTCTCTGATTGTACGAAAGAGCATTTTAAAAACTTAAGCGGGCCCGGACCATACGCCGTATACGACAATTGTCTTTGAAAAAACCCCAGCACCCCTAATGCAAACATTTGTTCTCGCGGGCCTGAACGATATGCTGATTATGCCAGTGATTACACCGCTAAAATGAAGGTCGAAGATGGACAATTTAGCCACATTGCCTGCATGAATGTATAATCGCACCGTGACTGTTGCATGAACTGCCGGATGTGTGTATGTAATAGGCAGCGCTGGCAGACAAATAGACACTGTTTAACGACTTGTCATCAAATCTAATTAAAGGCTTGCATACCTGTAACTTTGAAAGGCGAATTAAATTTCTCTAACTGTTATCTCAGTCAATATCAACAATCTCTATTACAGCCTCAAAGGCATCCAGCTTACTCGTGGGTGATGAGAAGCAATTACAGTTAATTGTCTTGCCCAAGAACGCAAGTGTCATGACCGGGATTCGAACCCACACTCTGATGACCCAGCCAAACGTGAGTTCCATGAGTACAGGCTTTAACTTTAATCATGGGGTAACACAGCAAAAGGAACAATATGACTGCAATTAACAAAACACAGGATGTAAATGAAATGTAAACAGCACAGAAACGCCTCTTACAAAGAACAAGCTCAAGTGCCAGTAAAGGAGCTATTGTCAGCATAGTATCCCTAAATTAGGTTTCATCTGAGAAAAAATGGAAAAAGCCAAATTTCAACTGATAATGGTAGGAATGGGTGTCAGCATTGACCAACAAAAAGTAAGGACTGATAGGGGTGGGGAAATTGTTTTTTTTTCAGGGGGGGGGGGGTCATTGAAACTTGGGGGTCATTGACCCAAATTTTGCTCAAAGTATGTTGTGTTTGGTATCAAATGAAAGGAAATTGAATTTTAAACTATTGTAGTGATGTTTATTTTGTCATTTGTTCATCCTGTAAAAAAGTAACAGTTGATTGAAGACGCGGTGCTGGTTAGCAAGGAATCAGCAAGCACTTAAATTGTGTTCAATGTATATTGTGCTGTAGAGTCTTTGTAGAGATGGGAGTCAGTGGAACTCTTAACTGAATTAGTCCCAGTGGACATCATTCTAAGCACATGATATAAACATCATGCCTTAAAGACATGAGGGATCCACACAGGACAGGAAAGGGGGTAATTGCCCTGTAATCTGATCCCACTGTCTTACCTTACAGAGGTGTCGTAAATTTGTTAAAATAATAACAATAATAGTATAAATAATAATACTGGGTTCTTGTTTAGCGTTTCATTACACCCTAGGGGCATTTATCAAAGCGCGTAGTATTTTTTCCTGCAAAGTATGAGGAGCTACATTTTGAAGTACGAGACCTATTCCTTTAAAGCACCATGTAATGGTTTACAAGGTGCTGTGGCGCAATATACTGCCGATCAGACCAGGAACACCGGAGCAAACCCCTTTTCTTTACGATAAGTGCACTGGGTTCTTTTACATTAGACAACATTTGACAACACAATGAGACCTACAGCTTCACGTACCATCCGAGGGACACAGCAGTAATGGTTAAGTGTCTTGCTTAAGGACACAAGAACGTCATGACTGGGACTCGAACCCACACTCTGCTAGTCAGAAACACCAGAGCTTGTGTTCGGTGTTCTTATCCGCTCGGCCCCGACATGCCAGTGAAGAGTGAAATCATACACGTGAGAGGTTTTTTTTTCAGGGTGCAAAGACAAAAATAGGATCGTAACGCTCTCAAAATGTTCAAACGCTTTTTCAAGAAGTTTTGGCGGTTATGAAGATTCACCCCATGTTGAGTGAGAATCGTGTATTGGAAAGCAAGCTTAAAACAAGTTTAAGGCGTCGTATACAGTTCTTTGTAAAAATTAGAAAGGAGAAGGGGGAGGTAGGAAAAATGAGCGAATAGTGAAGGGCAAAAAAGGAAGTCAGTTGAAATCTGCTTTTTTCCAATTTTTCCCCAGATTATGGCGAATTTGGGGTTACTAGCAAACTTGGGGAGCCAAAACTCATTTTTAGTTTACGAAAAAGAAAAAGCAAGCTTGCAACCAATTCATGTGCGTTTCGGCAAGTCTTAATTTGATTTCATCGATTGCAAAATAAAAAAATGTAGTAGATACTCAACCCCGCGAGAGCGGGAGGTGCTGTGGGTGCTGCAGCACCCCAACTTTTTGGAAGGGGGTGCTGGTATATACTAAAGCACCCGGAGCTGGAATATTATACCAAAGCACCCAGAGGGATAAATACATACAAAACAGAAATCACAAAAACAAAAGCAAACAAACAAGCAAAAAACAACAACAAACAAACAAACAAACAAGCAAACAAACAAACAAACAAACAAACAAACAAACAAACAAACAAACAAACAAACAAACAAACAAACAAACAAACAAACACCCCAACAAACAAACAAACAAACAAACAAACAAACAAACAAACAAACAAACAAACAAACAAACAAACAAACAAACAAACAAACAAACAAACAAACAAACAAACAAACAAACAAACAAACAAACAAACAAACAAACAAACAAACAAACAAACAAACAAACAAACAAACAAACCAGCAAACAAAAAACATACATTAAATCACAAATATTTAAGGAACTTACACAAAAATAAAAATCTAAATCACAAAACAAAAGTGATATGCAAAAAAAAAAAGACAACATCCTATCGCTTTGAGCTGCTGGGCGGTCCAGTGGCTACCTTTTAGCCACTGGACAGCCCAGTTGCCCAAAGCGAAACACTGTAACGTGCGGTGGAAAACTCTCACCAGCTTGTGCTTGTAGAAAAACGTGGTATCAAAATAAAACTAAAATAGCCATCGGTACGCTTTGTTCAAGTCAATGGCAATCATTACTAGTTATTAATTTCCCCCTGACTGGTAAAATATTAATAAGGATGAAATTATTTAGCTTTAATGTCATTTTTCGTTCATCATCATGGTAATGTCAAAAACGTATGACTTATAAGCAATTGATCAGTGAGCATTTGATGCCAGAGATAAGCCTTAAAAAACTTTTGTTTGTGTACATCCTTTAAAAAAAATAACGAGAGGCACTTATTGCTCCCTTGGGTCTTATCACTTCTAAACCTGACATATTCCGTTATTCAGTGACAATATTAACGAAAGGACGATAAATGTACGTCAACAACTATGCATTGGAAATATTTTTCAATTTGAGCCACGATCTAGCAATTTACTGCAAGAGTCTCGAAAAACTAAATATCTTTTCACCCAACAACGCCTCGTCATTTTGGAGTAGTCATTATGCAAATTATACTAATGATATTCCTACGCTGTATACGACAATTGTCATTGAAAAAACCCAGCACCCCTTTGCAAAAATTTGTTCCCGCGGGCCTGATACTCAACTTAAGAATGGTCAAAGTGTCGCCTTGAATGCCTTGAATGAACAGTCTTGAATAAATGAAAGAGAATGACTGAAAGGAATCTGAACGAAAACGAAATCATGTGTGTACGAAAACGAAACCAATAGCTATACAGAAACCCTAGTTTGAGTGGATTAAGGGAAAATGCTCGAAAAAATTTACTTTTTGCTCAAAGTATGTTGTGTTTGGTATCAAATGAAAGGAAATTGAATTTTAAATTATGAAAGTGATGTTTATTTTGTCATTTGATCATCCTGTAAAAAAATAACAGTTGATTGAAGACGCGGTGCTGGTTAGCAAGGAATCAGCAAGCACTTAAATTGTGTTCAATGTATATTGTGCTGTAGAGTCTTTGTAGAGATGGGAGTCAGTGGAACTCTTAACTGAATTAGTCCCAGTGGACATCATTCTAAGCACATGATATAAACATCATGCCTTAAAAGACACGAGGGATCCACACAGGACAGGAAAGGGGGGGGGGGGGTAATTGCCCTGTAATCTGATCCCACTGTCGTGGGCTGTGTCCGAAACGGCGACTTCGGCTACAGCTACGGCTAGATCGCGCGCGTCTGCCTATTCTTCAACACTGGCAGACGCGCTGGTCTAGCTGTAGCTGTAGTCGAAGTCGCCGTTTCGGACACGGCCTTACCTTACAGAGGTGTCGTAAATTTGTTAAAATAATAACAATAATAGTATAAATAATAATACTGGGTTCTTGTATAGCGTTTTATTACACCCTACGGGCATTTATCAAAGCGCGTAGTATTTTTTCCTGCAAAGTATGAGGAGCTACATTTTGAAGTACGAGACCTATTCCTTTATAGCACCATAAAATGGTTTACAAGGTGCCCATGTAGTTTGGGAATTACAGGTCGTTGCACTTTTGACCTTGCAGTTTTGTTACAATTTGATTGTTTGTTTATTGTTATATGTATTTCCAACTTGCTTGTTTTTTTCACTACATCTTTGTACTTCAGAAACCTCGGTATGGAATGTGGCGGAGTGATGAAGACTGTTACCTTAAACTAAAGCCGCTAACATCTTTGCATATTTTGCAAATAAAATGCACACCATTGAGCAATCTTCAAACACTTCACTGCATTTCATTTCAAATAAATTTTTTCAAACAATGTCTCAGGTGCGGTTGCGCAACTGAGAGGGGGGGGGGGGGAGGGGGTGCTGGCGGTATAGGGGGTGCTGGCGGTATAGAAGGGAACAATTTTCAAAAATAAAAACATGTAAAACCAGACCACAAAGGGTGTGTAAAACATTGGTTAGATTGGTAATATAAATGATCAGAGACTTGGACATAGCTTACATGGTACAACGATGACCACGGTGGGAAACTTCCCCCTGAAATATGTGTGCATGAAATGCATTAATTTTTCAGAAATGAGTAAAACATTTAGCAGTTTTTGTTGTTGTTTTGTTTTACAATTCTCTCACGACTCTGATGACCGATTGAGCTTAAACTTTCACAGGTTTGTTATTTCGTGTATAGGCCTATGTTGGTTCACATAAAGTGCGGAAACTGGTATTTGACAGTTGCCAATGTTGCGCACGTGCTTTTTTAAAGCAATTTGTTTACGCACATTAAATAGGCATGTAGACTTACATTAATGTAGCCCTAGTTTCCATGTAGCATCCTTTTGAGTTTGAGCGAATCGAGACAATCCCCACCCTGGCAATCTAACAACTGCCACTGTACACCATTACCAGCAAGACAACAAAGCAGTTTCACATTCAATTGTTGTTGTTGTTGTTGTTGTTGTTGTTGTTGTTTTTTTTTTTTGGGGGGGGGTTCTTGAGCAATCCATTTAATTTAATTTACAAAGCCATGGTAAACGTTCGATACTGCATTACATTTAAATTCATCCAACTTCAGGACACAATGCTATATTCTCCAATAAGGTCGGCCCATCTCAGGCCAAGTCAACTTCACGAGGGCTTTGCGAGGTCAGTGTCTCCCCAAATGTTCCCATACTTTTCCTCTTGTAAAACCTCTAATGAATTCCGGAGATTCCCAAAACACAATGAAGACACAGTAGGAGGGGAACACACCATGCCTGGCATGGTGTGTTCCCCTCCTACTGTGTCTTCATTGTGTTTTAATGCCACATATCGAGCACTACATGTAAAAACAAAGAGTCTCATAATAAATAAGATAGATAAGCACATTTTATTGAATAATGTAAAAACTCTGCACATTTTATTCGGATTACGTACGGGGAGACTATGGTCATGCAAATAAGAGTGAAGTCCTTCAGTATTATCCCTCGCCTCCATACGGCACCGTAACCTTCGGTGCCCTTGGCATTAAAGCTCATTATTTGAAAATGCCGAGTTCAGACCTTAAAGAGGCTGTGCCGTCGTGATCAAAGCAGGCCTGTGGCTGTACATGGATTTAGCCTATGAAGTATGCTAATTACATTCACATATGCGTTCAGACATTATTGGTTCGCATATTATGTCATAGTGATGTGCGCTTAGCAGTCGCACAAACACGTATGCGTCACGCCACCATCAGTCTCATACAAAAAGGCGCGATGTTCCATCATTTTGTCAACCAACAGTGTTAGTGCGCACGCGCAATGTGCAATTTACATATTTCATGGGAACTCTCACCCAGCTACGAGCACGCGCGCGTCCTCTCTCTTTAGAGCAAGCGCGCGTGCTGTAACTGGATTGAGAGATCATAATGCCTCATGTACAGCCTCATGCCTGCTATGATCACCACGATACGACCCCTTTAATGCAAAACGGAGTTGAACTTTTTTCCGCTTACATGATAAAATATTGGAACTATTAGGAGTCAGCCTGTGTTTATGCAATACCACATCATGCCTTCAACTTTTCAATATTGGACTGGAGCAGCTGAAAAACGAGAAGGCAAGGGAGTCAACCAACTTGGAATTCTTGGGTCTCCAACGGTTTAATCCACACAAAACAAAAATAAATACATTTTGTAAATCGTGAAGATCTAAAATTGCAGCTCAATTCAAACCTTTGCTCGATACACAGGACAGGCTGAGCTAAATGAAACCACTAACAACGGCAACTTCTTGAGTAACGCTCAAACCCTTCACGCAGTTACACTAATAATCCTCCAACATTTTTACCCCAAACCTTGGGAAACACAGCGCTGATTGGCTAACCACAAGTGACTGCTTTGTACGCATGCTTGTTTAAAATTGCGAGCACTTGTATGATGCTTGTAGGACACTTAGTACGCACGTGTCAAAATGCAAGTATTTTGGCACGATTCCGTTTCAAATGAATCATGTTTTTACATGGTCACCCTTAACTGCATACAGTTAAGACATGTCACAATATCAAAGAAGAATGAGAAGGGGACCAGTTGCTTTATGACTTGATGCCTCTTTTGCGGGTTACCATACTGAGTGGATTGGCCACAGGCCTAATTAAAATGTGCTATATGCTGGCACATTTTAATTAACCAATACCAGGGGTAATAAGCGAGCGGCGTATGCTGAAAAAAAAAAATAAAAAAAATAGAGCGGCGAGACGGATCACCCCTGGGAACGAGGTTTGTGTAACTCCTCTACATTGGGCATTGCAAAAATTATTGCTAGTCAAGATGTACCACCAATAGTTGATCAAACTTTAGCGTGTCGTGTCCACAACATGCAAGATCAATTTTCTCCATGGATGCATGTACAGTTTGTGCCTGCTAGCCTCTCACCCAGCGAGTCATTTTGTAAACATGTGATGTCATGATTCACATGTGATGGCATGAGCCCGAGGTGAAGGAAATGCCTAGGAATAGTCCTTAGTATTTACAATGGTTGTCTTTACGCTTACAAAATCATCATCTTCAAGGTCCGTCTTAAAGGTACATTGTGTTTTTTTTGCACACAGGTTGCCTTCCAGTCAGCTGCTACGAACCAAACAATCTGCAAAAATAAAAATAAGAAGACACAAAGTTAGTGGTGTTGGGTAAAAACCACAATAAAATTCTTTATAACTAGTTTTTTAATACAGTGCTTTATCTACAGGGGTCTCAAAGAGCTTATCATTATCTTAATCCCGATAATATAAATTGGTTGCGGTACATGCTGCTGATTACAGGAATCAAAACTGGACTCTAGTCACCGAGCATGCTCAGTGGTAGTCTCGGTTCCGAGACGCTCCAGTTGTCTAGTCACAGAAAAAACACACCTTGTCCCGGCTAGAGGGCGCTATCATTCCCCATGAAAAGCAGTTACAGGAATGATAGTGCCCTCTGGTGGCGATCGGTTAAGGTTGATAGGGGTAAGGTTTTTTATTGACTACACAACCGGACGTCTTGGAACCAAGACTACAATCCTGGTCATAACTCCTTGCCCCCCCCCCCCGACCAGTGTTGACACTCATTGCGCAGTCTGCACTCCAGCTGGGGTGGTAACTGTTATGATTATTACTATACACTCATTATTATTGTTTATTCCGCCAAGATTTCAACTAACGTGCAACAAGAAACTGATCTTTGTTTCTGTTCGGTTACTAATGATGTAAGGAACTGTACCAAGAAAGGCAACAAAATCAGTCTAAAATGGCAAGCAGCCGATTTCACGAAATGCTAGGATAAATCCTATCTCGAGTTAGTACGAGTAACTAGTCCTAACTTAGGATTAATCTTAAGGTTTACATGTTACAGTGCAAGGCTGGGACTCGTTTTAAGTCCTAAGATTAATCCTAAGTTAGGAAGAGTTTGGTGAAATCGACGGCAGAATTAATGAAAGTGAACCAAACCACTCTGACTCAAAAGCCTATTAATCTAATCACAAAACGGGAAAAGAATCCTAAACAAATAAATCTAAAACGACATCGATTTTCAACGGGGAGTGGGAGACAGGGGATTATCAGAAGGCCCTTGAAGCATTTTGGCCGGGATTGTAGGATCAGTGCTCCATTGGTATTAAGAGTCTTTAAGACATCTGTTCTAGAATGCAGAGGGTAGTGGGTTCGAATTCCACTTGATTGGTACCAAGTGGGAATCTATTCTTGACCCAATACAAGAGGAAAACTTACACAAGCATCATAAGCATGACACAGATATTCCACAACCCGATGAAGATTCGGAAGAATTTTAAATTCTGAAGGAACTGACGGATCTGGTCACCTGCAAAAAATAAAAAAATTCTTTGATAAATAGACGGGGAAAAAGGTTAAACATCTCAACAGAGTATAGAATAAAATTCACTGCCACCTGACATTTTAGATTAGAATGCCAGGGGCCAATTTCAAAGAGCTGCTTAAGAACAAAAAGTACTTAACAATTTTGCTTACCACAATAAGGTTACCTGCCAAAATACCATGTCAGATGTTCCTTCTTTTTGCTTAGCAGAAAATTGTTAAGCAGGTGTTAAACAGCTGTATGAAATTGAGCCCAGATGGCTGTATGGCTTTTTCGCTCTTTTTTTTTTCCTTTGGGAGGGGCAGCGGGGAGGGAGGAGGGGAAGCCACTATGAATCGAAAGTAAAATGCCCAAATAGGGAGAAGCAATTATAGTGAAATGTGTCTAGCTCAAGGACACAAGTGTCATGAGTGGGATTCTAACCCGTACCTCGGTGACTCAGCCACCAGAACTGAGTCTGAGCCTGAGCCCGTCGTGGCTGAACGGTCAAGTGCTCTGGACTCAAGCTCTGGTGTTTCCGATGAGCATAGTGTGGGTTCGAGTCCCGGTCTTGACACTTGTGTCCTTTAAAGCAAGACACTTTAACCGTAATTGCTATGTCCTTCAGCCGTAGGTCCTGTTTGTTGTGTAATGCATGTAAAAGAACCCAATTACATTTATCATTAAGACGCACCATGTAAGAGAAGGGGGTTTGCCCCGGTGTTTCTGGCAGTGGCTGCTAAATGTGCCGCAGCACCTTGTAAACTCTTGCACGGTGGTACATAAATAGGTCGCAAAGTTCAACAAATTAAAAAAACTGTCTTAAAAGAATAAATAAAATTGTGGGTTGAACAATGACAAACTGACTACAGCGTGAATTGAACCTGCGAACTTCAGACTAACATGCTGGCACTCTACCAACTGAGCTATCTAGCCCTTATATTGGCGGTCTCACTATTTTGTCAAGATCTTTGTTCCGGGGCTGCCAGTCAGAAGACATTCAACCTGTAACCGCCTTTAAAAAATACAATAAGTGCTTTGAGACGCCCGCAGATAAAGCACTGTGAAAAAACTAGTAAATTGTTATTATTACTATTAAATGGTGCACTAGAGCGCTCGTGGAATATCCCATACCTGTTGTTGGTTCCGAGACGTCTTTTTCTCCGAATCCTTCTGTCTCACTTGTCTTCTTCTTACTGTAAATTTAAACGATTTTTGGAAAACAACCAATCATTTACTGTTGTGTCTCATGTTGAAAATAATTTTGGGGTGTGTATTTGCACATGCTTAGATTTTCACGTACCAGTTCTGGTAATTCTTTATATTTCATATTTTTTTCTGAAAGGGTAATTTTTCTCCATTTAAAAGTGGGCTGTTGTCATGATCAAAGCCGACCTCTACATGGAAATTATAAACTCAAAGCCAGTTACTGCACACGCCCTCCCTCCGTATCATATCTATGGAGAGTGCGCGAGTGCGTGCTGTAACTGGGTGAGAGTTCATGATTCCATGTACGTACAGCCACAGGCCTGCTTTGATCATGATGACACAGCCTCTTTAATGCTTGTGGACAACATCGGTAATTGTCAAGGACCAGAATCTGCAGTTTGTGTGACACAGCATGTACATGTACATGTACATGTGCGTACATGAAATAACAAACCTGTGAAACTTGAACTTTTAAGCCCAATCAGTCATAGGAGAAAAACCCCAATGTTTTCACTGTTTTCAAACCTCCGATTTTGGACTCGAGAATTCAAAACAATTTTTGTTTTTCGCATTTCACAATAACTACAGAATTTCAAGGGAAGTTTTCCACCATGACTGTCTTTATACCATTTAACTGAAGTGCAAATCTGTGCACACTTGTATTTTCAATCTTACCAGCTGTGCACAACTTTGGGAAGGTTGAAAATTGATGTGATATGCAACAATTTTTGCTTGAAATGATATAGTTGTTGAGAAACGAGTAAAACAGTGATGCTTGAAAATGCTGACAAATTTTGTTCACTAATTTCTTGTGACTCTGACGAGTGATTGACCTTTACCCTCCAGCGAGGAACCTACTTGGTTGCAACGCCCCCATGGTATGTTGTCAGCACAATTTACTTTTATGCTTCCAAGCTTTCCCCCATAGATCAACAGGATTTGTTTTTGCTTTTTTTCCAACTTTTTTTTGTAACTAAGTGTGGTGTATCAATGTCAAGGTACTGCCTGGGTTAATTCAACCTTATTTGTTTGCTTAATTAATTAAGTTTTATAATTTGGTTCCATCTACCACTGAAGATGGACATACAGAGTTTGTTCACAAAGGATGCTGGCTGAATTTTTCTTCTGTCCCCTCCTAACCAAATCACTGACCCCTGTTGACTGGCACGCCCGCTAGGATTGTGGCACGCTCCAGCTTAGGATATCATGTAGTATGAGCTGACTAATGTATGCCAGCATGAGCTGACAGCGGCCCTCTACTGTTCCCAGGTGTGTTAGTTCATGTATTCGATGGGTCACGCTGAGTGTGGGTGGTGGTCTTTAAGAATTAAGTACCAATTTTGTGTCTATATATTTTTTTATCAAGTAATAAACCACAAGGGAAACTGACTGGGTAACTTTTTTAATTTTTTATTTGGGTTTGAACAAAGAAAAATTGACTGGAGCGGGACTTGAACCAACGACCGCCGGTACGTTAATCCGGAGGTCGTTGGTTCAAGTCCCGCTCCAGTCAATTTTTCTTTGTTCAAACCCAAATTATATATATTTTAGACAAACTTCTCAACAAGTCTACTTACAAATTGAAATTCAGGACGGCACCTGCATTTACCATCATTGTCCTGCAAAATGAAGAGTACAAGTCAAAGATTGCACACAAAAGAAGCCATGTTTAAATTTACAACAAATTAAAAAGAATCGCTTGGGAAGAAATACCATGTAGAGTATTGGATTGATTTTTAGAATAACCACAACTCTAAGAAAAATTTGTGATATTAATACCACAGTCAAACATTCCTAGATTGTATCTCCACCATGCAAAGTTTCAAATCCTACTCATGTACATGGTGTTACTGCAAACCTACTAGATTGTATCTCCACCATGCAAAGTTTCAAATCCTACTCATGTACATATGTACATGGTGTTACTGCAAACCTTACTAGATTGTATCTCCACCATGCAGTTTCAAATCCTACTCATGTACATGGTGTTACTGCAAACCTTACTAGATTGTATCTCCACCATGCAGTTTCAAATCCTACTCATGTACATGGTGTTACTGCAAACCTTACTAGATTGTATCTCCGCCATGCAAAGTTTCAAATCCTACTCATGTACATGGTGTTACTGCAAACCTTACTAGATTGTATCTCCACCATGCAAAGTTTTAAATCCTACTCATGTACATGCTGTTACTGCAAACCTTACTAGATTGTATCTCCACCATGCAGTTTCAAATCCTACTCATGTACATGGTGTTACTGCAAACCTTACTAGATTGTATCTCCGCCATGCAAAGTTTCAAATCCTACTAAAACCTTAACTTAAGCCTACTAATATAGTACTAGTTTTACTATTTAGTAGTCTAGTGTACTGTAGTAAGTAGGCCTACTGAGTAATGTACTCTAGCTAGCTACTAGATTTTGTAGATTGATCACCACCAAGGCCAAGCAAAATCCCAGTCCCACTCAGTTTGTGCTCGAAATCATTCACGTGTAAATGCTAACGTTAATCTTGGTTGTTTATTTATATTGCTAACTACACATCAAAACAGTGCTTAGAATAGAAGTAAGAGTCAAGACAATGCTAAGTAATGGAGAATAGTTGGCATGCAATGATATGATGTATTGACTTTTTCATGATTTGTAAGTTTAACCAGTCGTCATAAAAAACCTTCCTCTCTATGGTAATATATCGTACATTTTCAACAGAAATATCACTTACCCGAACAGGATCAAGTCAGCAATCATCTTGTCATTCCTGGACTCCTTTTTACAATTTTAAAACCATTTCACAGCGTTCATTCCATTTTCGACATCAGCACTTTACACGTACACAATTTCACTCAAGCAAGTGAAGTTTCTTTTTTTATTAGGACGCCCTCTATTGACAAGTTTTTTCCCAAAAAGTGGGATGAACATGACAAAGCAGCCGCGGCACACACGTGCGTTAACATCACACAATTTTTTTGACATCACGGCCAGAGGAAACGGAATAAGAAAATCCTTAATATAGAGACCGGCTTTTCAATAAACTGAGAGCCACAGTGCTTACATACAACGTCCGTGTATTATTCTCTCAGTGTAGATAAAAAAATAAATAAATAAATAAAAACTTTCGGCGAAAATAAAAGGGCCACGATCGAAAGTTAATTGTTAAGCATGGTACACCAACAATTATTAGGGCGAGTACCGCATCTCTACTAGCACTATTCTACCATTTATCGAAATTTCAAAGCTGTCTCCAAGGCATGTGACCATTTAGAGCATTGGGGTCATCCCACCCCTTCTCAAAACCCAAAGTCACACCCACTTCAAAGATCGTTTACGTCATCCATATGGAGCCTCCATTTTGTGTACATATTGTGATTTTGCACATTGTGCCGATCAGCAGCAGTACAATCGTTCCCATCATGCACCATTACATCCTGAACAATAATTCGTACAAGCATCAGCCCAGATCTTGGATGAGACCGGTGGGGCCAAGTGAGGTCGAGCCCCCCCCCCCCTCCTCTCACAAAGATAAAAATAATATTCATCCACATCCCATTATACATACAACATCGTCATCCTGGTTTTGATTCTACCTTACTAGTCCGGCGGAATCAAATATCGCAGCCGGTATGATCCGCGATTGTTATCACAACCCAAGGGACTACATTGAATTTAACAAAAATTGTAGAACCCGACATCTACCCCAAGGAGCAATTCACCCCCGAAATGTCACAGACGGTGCTCCTCAGAGGCCAACCGAGACCAGGAGTTAATTAAAGGCGGCAACGATAACATCGATGACCTTTTGGAACGTGACCGTTGACCTTAAAGCGGAAGCTCCCTTGCGACGGTCTGTCAGACAGACGCTACCCAGCACTATTGAAATTGACCTTTAAAAACCGAGTGAGATTTAGGACGAGAAGGATTTACCGGGGAAGCAGGCATAAACTTTACGTAGAGAAGTGCCAGGGGGTCATGGACATTGTCTGGGGGAGAGGGAGGGGGGATGAGGTTAACGACGGGGGTGGACGGTTGGCATTTAGTCTTGGGAGGGTCAGGGGAAAATAGTCTCCTACTCATAATAGGCTGTCGATCTCCCAATGGCACATTGATTCTTAATTTTATCATGCGATTGTGGAGAAACTTGGTGGATGGAGCATTAAGATGTTCTAGACCTAGTCAGAGACGCTATACTGTTGCGGTTGAGAAGAGCGTCTTGGAACCAAGACTATTAAAGGGGAGTAATACGAATTTAAAATTGAGAAACGTTTCTATCAAAATTGTGTATTCCTCTATTAATATAGGGATTGTTCTTCCTGCGTGGACAAATTCGCTCCGGATTTTCGGCGATATCTAAAAAACGCGACCACCTTTTGAAATGAAACAATCACAGGCTAGTTGTATCGTATAAGATTAAAACAATCGAACGGTTTCGAATACTTTGCCTTTAAATAGCGCGGACAATTTCAATTAGTGCTCAATTGATGGGGCACGGTGGTACCCCGCCCCTCTATTGTGTCTTCGCTGATGTGTGCTTGAAATCTCAGGACTGACTACTTCGGGGAGTATTTTGGGACGGGGTACTTCAAGAGGAAAATAGTCTGGGAACATTAGTAGGGGGATACCCTCTATAACCCCATATCGGGCATGGTATAAAGACATTTAACTTGCGGTTATGGAGGAACTTGGTGGAGTCTAGGGGCCTTAGGTTTTTCCGGACCAAGTCAGAGACAGTGCGTGGATGAGAGGAGCGTCTTGTGACTATTAAAGACCCTGATTAAGTTAGTATCAAGCGGTTATGAGGAGAACTTGGCGGATGGGGCATTACGTTTTGACGGACCTAGTCTTCGTTCCAAGACGCTCCTGTTGTGTTAGTCGAGAGGAGCGTCTTGGAACCAAGACTACATACACTGAACAAGAGTGCTATTTTTTATGTTATATAACACCCTCTTCCTATAATGGTGATAAAAAGGTACACTACCGGCTGACACGTCGGCACGTTTCATGATAACAATGTTGCTGTAAAGGCTTTATGATAGTTTGTGAAAACGAATAAAGGAAACTTGAATTTTATGACACACGAGGCAATTTAACAGGCAACCAGTGCCAGGCAATCCCCACCCCCACGAAAAAAACATTCACATTTTAGTTTTCTCATTGTTTTCCTGGGAATGGTGAGTCACAACTAAATGTATATGCATCTTATGTTGTCGAAGTGTTCCATGTGCATACAGTGCAGGTATAGCTGCCTCCAAGTAGCCAGGAAAAAATGCCCCGTGAAAATGACAATTTAAGTGACCAATTTTTGTCATCAGTCTTATCTGTTTAACGGCCCAATAACTTGTCTCTACTATTGTTTACTTGTTTATTAATGTAAGTATTGAATGACAATACTTTGTAATGTTTTCTTTGTTATAGATGTACATAATTATAGTTATGTTTTGTCTACGATTATTTGTGTGTTTGGTAGCCATAGAGAGGATAGTCACATTGACACAAGCTTTTAGGCGATCCGCCAGGCTCTATTCTGGTTTATAACTCTTCCATGCTACCCATGTTACGTTTCGTTATTGTTATGTGATTTAACTTTTTATTCATACAGGCCCAAGATGAATCAGATAAATATAAATAAAATGAAAATAAAAATAAATAAAAAATAAAAACCGCAAAACTGTGTCATGCTGATTGTGCACAACCAACCTCATCTATGTAAGTACTAATTTCGGTTGAGAAGGCAAATTGTATAGCAATTTGCCCATATCAGAAAAAAAAGAAGGGAAAAAAAGAGCAAAAACAAAAACATGGTCCCATTCTTGCACACTCTCTTCCCTGTAGAGCAGAAGAACCCCTAACATTTTATCCTCTAAAGATTTCATGAGATTCCTAGAACACAATGAAGACACAATAAGGGAGGGGCGTGCACAACGCCTCATATTGAGCACCAAATAGCAAATTGAGTGCAAGGAGAACGGGTTTCGCACATTGCCATAACTTCAAATGGGATTTTTTATTTGAGGACAATGATGCTTGAAGTTTTAAAACTGTCTCGATTAGCTCAACCACACGTTGACCTTTATAAACAGAATGTTCTGGACGAGTGTTTCCGGTGGGGAAATAGTTTTCTGAAGTTAAAGATGCTAGCAGGTCCGGTTTTGGGTTTTTTTTTTCAACTGATTTGACCCGAACGTTTAGATTTCAATGGATTTGGGAAAAGTCACAAACTTTCATTTAAGGCACTGCACGAAAGAAATCCACCAATGAGTAGTTATTCAAAAACTACAAATGAGTTAAATGTGTTGGGGGTGCGGACATTACCTCACGTCCGACAGCCGCGTACAAACAACTTTGCAAGTTACATGAACTTTGTCCGTACCATTATGCAAGAGTTTGTGTATGTTTTTGGTTTTGAAACAGCATCATCTGTCGAAATTCATACAGAGACAATAAATCTCTCTCCCCCCCCCCCTCTCGTATTCCATCGTAGAAAATGGGGATATGCCACACTTAATAATGCAAAGCGGGCATCCTACTTCATTCGGCATCTTCTCAAAACCCTGAAAGTTTTGCTCCTCCTTTCGGCCGAATGGATCCGTTGCCATACAGTTGCCTTTCACAACACCCCTACGCACAGGATATGCGGCAAACCTTAATGCAAGCTTGTGTTTGTTTGTTGCTATGGCGAATAATGCATATTCAACGGTGGTGACATGAGGGCGGTCACATACTAGTGGAACCGTCCGTCTTTCTCGAATAGGCGAATCAACTGAAACTTTTGTTTTACTTTTTGGTGTTTTACTCTAATAGTATATAACGTGTAATTAATTTTGGAAAAGTAAAGTCATTTCATCGTCTAATGATCGTCCCGCCCAAACACACAATGCAAAAAAACTCCCAAAACAACAACAACAACAACTATTATCAAATTAATATTACTTGCAAGTTTTGAAAACGCGCCATCACAGTTACTGCTATTTGCAGTTGGATTCAAAATGCGGATGTTAGGTCCGATTTTGTGCCGACTTGGCTCAAAAAGTTTGACTAGAATTGTTAAATAGTTCCTGTTAGACATTTGAGAAAATGATTAGCTGTCACGAGATGCTGCACGAAAGAAATCCGCCAATGATAAGTGTTTAATAGATACAAACTAAACATGGCATCCCTACATTATGTAACGTCAGTCATCCGAGTTCAAACAATTTTGCATGTTACATTTATTTGTTTGCGTTGCATATTATGGGAAAATGTGTGTATGCTTTTCATTAAAAAACAGCATCATCTGTTAAATATCGATCAGCGGAAAATATTTAAAGAACACCCCCCCCCCTCTTAAAAAAAACAAAACAAAAAAAACAAAAAAAACCCTGGCAAATATTGGGCAATAACTGACGTTATAGAAAATTGTGAACAACCCCCCAAAACAAACAAACAAACACACCAACAAACAAACCCGGCAAATAGTGGGCAACAACTATTATGTGACGATATAGAGAACAACAATTGTTTTTACCCTTACCGATGTGTGTTAGGCACTGAATGCTCATTATACTTTCCCGAGTTCTGTGAACAAACATCACTCGGGTGGGATTCGAACCCACATTAGAAATAGAAATGGAATGGAGAAGAAGCCGCAGTTTGTCTGTTTAAAGATCGGATTTGTATGCTTCATTATTGGTGGGAAGAGGAAATTATTCCCCTCCTCTTTTTAATGAAAAAAAAAATCGATTAATTTGACATCTGGCTTTTTCAATTTCGTTTGAAAATGAATGGTTCGTTTGATCAGCATTCAACAGTCATAAGGAAGAATTCAATATCAACAGTTTAGCATTCACTGGTCAAATAAGGTCTTTCAAATTCATTAGGTCACAAAGATCATTCAAGTTCGCAAAAGCCAACAGCAAGAGGCTGAATTTAACTGACTTGTGAAAATGTATTCTTGAATGTCTATAAATGAAAATAGAATGCCTGAAACGATCCTGAGTGAGAAGAACGAATAAAATATAACCGATGATGAAACATTGGAAACGCGCAGATTTGTACGCACGGCGCACAGGATTGGCCAATGAAATACCTCCTTTTGAGCTAAAGAGCTAGGCGAGGGCGCCCTACTTAAATGACGTCACATGCATAAGGTGTATTGTACATGTAGCTTTAAAGAAACCTAGTTTGAATAAATGAATGTATTTGAATGCGCGTTGATGAAAGCGAGTTTAGTTATGCCGAATTTGGCCGGGGTGACATAGTAAGAAATAACAATCATTTCTATGTGTTTATTCGTTTGAATGCGGTACAGATTTCGACATTGGGAAGATTGGGGACATTGGGAAGATGACTAGCTGGGTTGTTCACATTCCGAGGGTGTGGACCGGAACACCCGTACGGAAGATGAATCGCTCTTCGCGGAAGTGTCAACAGTCCAACCTGCCAATATTAACTTTACAACTTTCAAAGAACACTGCGTTCATTTTCTACTCGTACACTTCTGTTTTATAAACCGAAAAAGGTGTGCCAAGAATGCGTTTAGCTTCTGATTGTGGCATATATATTTAAACGTGAAAGCTGTCTCAAGAGTTACAATAATTTATACAAGGGCCTGTTCATGTTTACACCTTTTGGACGCAACTCAACATTCTGTCGTATGCACCACTCCCTCTAAAACTTTCTTCCATATTTGCATATTGCCGTACGTGTAGATTCAGTCAAGGATGTACATTAACATAAAGAGCGGAAGGGATTGCCAACTCGGCTACTGTATATAGGCTTCAAAGACGCGCCATCTAGCATATTCGTAACCGGCAGATATTACTCACAACGCGTGAATCATCATCGGACAGCCTTTTACTATAATCATTGTACAGAGAGAGTCAACATCACACAACTTTTCGAAAAGTTTTCCACTCCAAAGAAGAAGCCATTTTGGAAAGTACACATCAAGCGTTTAATCATGTTGCTTTACGTATCGAGTTTAACTTTGCTACTGTTGTGCGCCGTCACCTGTCAAGACAGTGGGCCGGAGAAAGCGAGACTAGGTAGGCAACAGTCCCAAGCCGTGGTCGGTCAGGGGACAGGGCAAGATGCAGCCGGGGAAGGGGCGCCAAGGGAGTGTACAAACTACAAGCTTTCTATTGGCAAGTACACCAACTATTTCTACACATGCTGTGGGGAGCTGAAGGTTGACAACCCCTCGAGTGGGGTCGAGGTAGGCCCCCGATCAATATTCAGGCATTATAAAATACCAGCATATGCGTTTTTTTAAGTGAAGAAAAAAACCCCAGTTCCAACAAGTTGTGTGTGTAGCCTTTTTAGAATGATTTATAAGTTATTGGAACGAAACCAAGCAGGTTATTCCTATAAGTAACCAGTTTTCCAAAACTATTCAGCTTCAGTAAAAAAAAAAAAAAAACACACACCACACACCAAACAGCAAGACAAGTTATTTAAAACTCTGTAGTTTCCTGGTTCCTAATCTACTTCAAAGCAGAAAATGAGTAAGCAGCAGGACAAATTCTTTTAAAAACAATCTACGCAGCAAAGTCAATGGTGTTGACACAAACCATTATCTGTGACAGCTCACCGTGCCATGCCTCAAAACACGCGTGAAAGTTTGTCATTGGTTTAACGCGTAAACATTCCACATGATAAAGTTTTGTCAAACTTTAAACGTGATACGCCCGAAGAACAGAGAAGATCAAACACATTCAAAATTGCATTCTAATCTCATTGAAATGGACCCATCCTTACAATCGTTATTGTAACATGTAAACAATGTTTGAGTTCAACTTTAACTGCATCTTGACAGGATTTTACTCTGTATAATTTGTTGTGTTTCGAAATGACTGTACGCACAACTATTGGGTCTGCTGCGGAATACTTTTACGTAGTGCAGTCCTATTCGCAACAATGCAATACCAATTTTGTCTAGTAAAATTCTTCACTCATTGTGCTTCGGTAGAGCACATTTTGTTTAAAATATGGTTTAAACAACTGTTGTTTAATTTTTACCAGTTTGTTTTTGCGTCTAGCTGTTGGTTAAACAAATAAGTAACACAAAAACAGAGTTACCATTTTGTTTCACTTCAACAATTGCCAGTGATCTCATCATATTTTGCACAGCATTGGGTTGTTCACGAAGCTATATTCTGATATTAATCTTCATGTATATTCTCACACTAGTATACTAAAAACAAAGATCTTTCCAATCACAACGAATCAAAAACAGAATCAATGATGGTGGCCTAAGTCGATTTGATGGTAATTATTGAGCTTTCAGACAGGCCTACCACAGACTAAGATTAACAAAACAACTCTGCATTATGAAATAGTCAGTGAGATTAAGGAGTCCGTACAATTCTTTCTATACAAATAGAGGGTGATCTTGCACAGTCAGCATTTCAAAAATCATATTCCTATTTTTCTGGATACAAATTGGAAAGAGATGTATTGTATGTCTTGCATACTTCTGAGTTAAAAAAAAAAAAGTTTGTTTATTACTGTACCTTTTTGGTTTTGTAATTGTTATTCTGTTACCTGCTTCCTCGTGCAGTTTTGTGAACTTTAATGTTTTTATTCTCTGTATGCATCCGCCATTCGGCTTTTTGGCCGCCATGTTTGCATTTTTAATAAACCAAAAATAATAATAATTTCGAAATAAAAAGCGTATAATATATGTTTAGATATCAACGTAAACATGAATTCGCAGGCATTTTTACCATGGGAAATTCCCGATATATACAAACTTTGGATTATATGGTAGAATCAACAGAATTTTCCCCTTGTGATCCGTAGGAAATGGTGGCAAACTGGGACTGTAACCCCAAACGAATTGGATGGGCGACATTCAACGAGACGGCGCGGTACAACTGCAACAGCGTAACAGGTCAAAAGAAAGCTAGAGATATGTAAGTTCAGAGTGCACTTTGTAAATACTTCCGGGTCAGACTCGACCCAATCCGGGTCCTGTGGAGCATGACCCATTGCCGGGTCAATAGGACCCGGAGTCTGTGTCCCAGAATCCGAGTTAAAAGTGCCATTTAAAAACCTTTTTCCTGGTCAGTCTGACCCCCAAAAAGGTCAGCCCCCTGATGGGAACCGTGGAATTTGGGTCAATATTTGACCCGGAAGTTTTTTAGAGTATAAATTAATATCACAAACATTTGACTTCAAATAAAACAGGCAGGGATTACCAACTGTTTTATGTCCAGATGATTATCAAGAACCAAGCAAGTTTTTCCTGCAAATGGTTTTGCCCGATTGAAAAATGGTCATGTGAAATACGGGATTTGGGAACTTTTGTTCTCCAAAAGAATAAGATTATAAATCACAGAATTTCGTTTTGAAAAACAAGCACAGAACCGTCTGTAGATCATTTGTATGTGAAGTGTCGGTACACTGCCAGATAAATAAATCACTGTAAATATAAACATGTCAACTTGTACAAGTTTTACTGACGAAACATCATTACGTATTCCTTAATTATATAATGAGCGTTAAATCATGGCCGTAGACTGCGGTGGTGTAAGGTCACACCACATCAGCCAAAATTAAAGTCGCATGGCCCGATTTTCACCAAAAGGACTTGTTTGCTTGTTTATAATTATTTTTCTCTGAGCACATTTTGACAGATGATGCTGTTTCAAAACATCCACTGGGGGGGGCTTATGTCACGGAAAACGTTCACAAAAGCCACGGACAATGTTTGATGGCTGATGGAAGCGAGACAATGTTGGGTTCCAAACAATAATCCATGTTTAGATTTTAACTAACTAGCCTACCACTAACTATTGGCAATCTCTGAAATAAAAACTGTTTTCGAGTCTATGAAAATAGCTATTTCAAATTTGAATCTAAATTATCGGGGGTCAAATCGGCCAAAACTCTGAGCCAGATCTTGAAATCATAGAGATAAGCCAAGATTAGAATTTATCTGCTTCATCAGCGAATACAAAAATCATGGAGACGAAATGAACTGAAAGCGTCACAGCGCTGTACACATGCACGATCAACAGTCAGCGGGACTTGAATATCACTAGTGCAGCAGTCTTACTGTACCTGTGCACAGTAGCTGTCATATGACAATCTTGTAATAGGCGTCGCTTCCGATCTGTCAGCTTAAAATACTCCCAAATGAATGAGTTCCTCCCTAAAGCAAGACGGCTATATAACGAAGACCTGATCTATTTAAAGGGTGTCTACAACATTCGTAAGATTTGGAAATAAAAGTATTCTCGGATTTGCACGAAATTCACATGGTATAAAGACAGTCATGGTGGAAATGCTCGTTGAAATTGTTTTGCTTGAAATGCTATAGTGTGTATCAATAGCGTAGTGATTGGAATTATGAATTTGCTAGTTTTGATCTCGCGAGTCCAAAACTCGACGTTTGAAAAGAGTGAAAACATAAAACGTTTGTTCCCCCTCACTTTATCCTTGTGACTCTGTGAGCCGGTTGAGGTAAAACTTTCATAAGTTTGTATGTATATGTTGGTTCACATTAAGTGCGGATACTTGTCTTTTGACAAGTGGATTTAGGAAAAAGATTGATAAATTCAGCCCAAGTCTCCGTAGTTTTCAATCAGCACAACCACCAGACTCTGAAAATATCATCAAACGAACCTTTGAAAAAAATAAAATAAGAATAAACGGTTGATGTTTACTTTGTGAGTTTGTGCACGTTCATTATCCCTATTTCGATTGCTGTGACCGAAATGAGCAACGGGTATTTAAATGTGTATTCATTATATTTCTAGGCTTTAAAGTATTTCAAAGCAGTCCTTCCCCTTCCTCCTTTCTCAAAGGAACTGTATAAACTTTACAACACATGGGCTTCCAGAATGAAACTATAGGTTTCAAATCCTGTATTTTACCACTGTGCCTCCCAAGCGAGCCTTGTGAACAGATTGTACATGTAGTAACCGCTGGGGGTCACACACAGGTCGGTCTTCGGTTAATTCGTTTAGTCTTGTGTCAGACTGCCGTTCGAACAAAACAGAACAGCAACAAACAAACCGGTCATGCACAGATGAATCATACAGTTGCGAATTTAAGAGTCAACGGTACTTCATTGTTCTGACATCTAAAACTGATCAAATCTCTTGGACCCGTGTGTTTTTAAGTATTGTACTTCAATTTTTGAACGATTTTGCACAAAATATCAATTTTTGTCTGTCGTGGCGTTTAAGTCCCTAAGTATTTTTAAATAAAAAAATAAATAAAACTTTATATTCAATTGTACCTAGATCCACAAATTAACAATCAAGTCATCCAGTCAATGTTATAATTATAGTTTATAACAAAGCTCATAATTTTGCAAATGAAAAAAAAAACCTCAAAACTAACAAGAAAGAATATCAATTAAGACAGAGCAGACAGTACCACAAAACTCTTTCAAAATTGCAATAATTTGTTTGAACATACACAGACTTGTGTAGACAAAAGAAAGGAACATCAACAATTATTTTAATGCGTTGGTCTTAAGTTTTATACTTGGGTATAAACGGGAGGGATCCAAAATCAGCTGATATTGAACTTAGCTTGAGATTGCGGTGACGTCACAGGAAATATTTCGTCAGTGTCCTTTGGTATCCGGCCAAGAAAAATGCCACTGAAGGCAAAACAACAGTGAAGTATAGTGCACCAACACGCTCAGTGCTGGACCCACAGTGACCCCGCCTTAAAACTGACAAAAAAGGGATCGCCATCGAAGCAAACGTTTGGTGCCGTTTGCTATACCAAAATAGAGCCACATTAAAATGTGTACACCCCGAAGTAGTATGCAAATTGCAATGGTGATCGAACGGCTTGTAGCCGTTCCTTAAAATATTCAAACATTCCGTCAACCTTATCAACATTTTACCAACGAAGATAACAATGAATACTATTAACTAAAAAACAACTTAATTATAGTTGGTACCCCAACCAAAGATATTGACAATAGGGAGACCGATAACACTAGATAGCTCAGTTGGTAGAGCGCCGACACGTTATACCGGAGGTTGTTGGTTCAAATCCCGCTGGTCAATTTGTCTTTTTTAAAACCCAAATCATAAAAAAAACCTTGTTCGACCCTTTTATTTCTACCAAGGTGCTTTAAGCCTTAGATCCAACTGCAAAGGGCTGCTAAGCAGCGAATTTTCTGCAGAGCAAAAATAAGCGGAATACCCAAATCAAAGACTGTACATGATCTTGTATTTTGTCTATTTTTGCTAAGCATTGTTTCTCTGTTTAGCAAATGAATGTCCTTAGCGGCTCCATAACAATTGGGACCCGTGGCCAATGTCATAAGGAATATTCCAGCTTACACAAATTTCATGGCAAAAACAGGCTACAACCAAGCAGGATAAGACATGTTTACTTACAGGCTGCTTTTGACTGATCCCCAACTAATTATTGTTTAGAAATAGAAATTTGGCTTATTTTTACAGGTGTGTTTTTGCTTAAACTTTTCTTGTGTAATTTTCGAACTGAAATTGTTATTGTTATACGCCCTCGTACAGGCTGGTCCTGGAGAGAGCGCAATACAAATTCAATAGATTATTAGTATTATGACTACTGCATTCAAGTAATTCTCTAATAATCATTCTCATTTTGGGCAGCAGCTCTTGAAGTTTTAGCCTTGACTGTTTGCCAATAACTGGCTTCCTGAACCAAGCTCATCGGAACTTTCCTTCGTAAAACATCTACCTATTAAAATACTCTCCCACTGAGCAAAACCAGTAGTTGTGAAACAGATACATCCCAACTGATGATAGAAACAGCCATGATAGTTTGTCTCCCATGCATTTGTTGTTTTGACCCGCCGGATAGTTTTGCACCAATGACCGTCCATCCGATCTGTACTTGTTGAACCTTGTTCATGATAGTCTCTCTACACACACGTCCTTGAGGTCACACATTGTCCAACAATATCCGTTGTGTTTTCCCGTCTCGTCTCACCCCCCCCCCCCCCCGCCCGATTGAGATTAAAGATGTCTTGTCAACGTTGATAAAACGATATAATTTACATGGATATAATCTATTGGTGACTTGCTCTATATTCCGGCACCCCTTAATTGTTCAGACAACCCCAAGGTTCGGAAAAACGCCTCGGGGTTTACACGCTAGGGTTAGGGTTAAATTTAAAGTTTTAGGGTCCGAAATATTATTTCAAGGGAACTAAATATTATTTCGAGGGAAGGATATATATTATTTCGATGGAATGAAAAGTATATATGTATATATATATTTTTTAACCTTCTATTTTCCCTTTACCTGTCCCTGGTAAGGACTCTGTAAAGTATGACATAGCCGTATACAATAAGATATCGCAGGGCATATTGTACTTATAAAGTATTATAAGCATGGTTGCCCTCAACCTCTTCCCCAGGGTGTGTCGAGCAGAACGAGGTTGACTGCTCTCTCACCCTGGTATTGGAACATTTGCATATCCAACAATTTTGGATACGTATGCAAATTAGAATAGTCTGGCTGCATATCGAAATTCACATCTTCGCCATAGTCTCGTGGTCCGGTACCAGATTTAGTAGCTTGTATGTATTGGAAACATGTACATGTGCTAATGTAATGTTGTTGTCCAATCGGGGTCCAAGTGAGGAGTTTCCATCCCAGGGTTTACTATTTACAAACATGGTTGGAAATAAAGTAAACCATGGGGACGAGGTTGGGTTGCCCTCGTAAACATTGCTCGCAAAATATTCACAACAGTATTTGTTTTAATGGCTTATTGGTTTATCTATTGCCATTTAGGCCTATGTACAAAAGTGTACGATAGAAAGTGATTTGGTTCGTGCAAAGACGTTGAGAATACATTACTTTCGTGTGTTGTGTAAGTCACGTAAAAGAAAACCAGTGACACTTATCGCAAAGAGAAGGGGTTTGCCTTGGTGTTTCTGCCAGTGGCTGCTGAATGCGCCGCAGCACCTGGTAAACCATTGCATGGTGCTACATAAATGGGTCTCAAAAATTCAATGGCTTAAAAAACCTATCTTAAAAATATATAATGAAAAAGCGCTCTTTAGACGCCCGTAGAAAGCGCTGTTAAAAATAATTATTGTTGTTCGCTGTCCCTTTACACAGGGCCAACATAAGCATTTGGGTTAAAAACAGGCAATTTGTATGCAATTACTTT
Organism: Pisaster brevispinus; assembly: GCA_023634235.1. NCBI lineage: Eukaryota > Metazoa > Echinodermata > Asteroidea > Forcipulatida > Asteriidae > Pisaster > Pisaster brevispinus. The sequence goes on from JAMKCF010000013.1 coordinate 6,728,491, forward strand.
AACCACTACCTCAAATTATTTCCAAATTCTAAAGAGCTTCTTTGGTTGAAGGTTGAATAAAAAAACAAAATAACTGTGGAAACTTTCAGCGACTTGATCTGTAAATAAGTGGGCTGTATAGTCTGGAGTAATCCAAATGTGGTAGGAAACACAAACTAGACTTAGTGGACAAGGTGGGCTAATAAGGTCTGCGGTAAAAAAAAAATGCCGAATAGTAAAACAATAAAATGTGGTTGACATGTTTGTCTTTGTATAAAGAAATGACCATAATTGGGTGTTTTGGGGCTACAGACCGCGGAACGGTACTCGGGGGATATTAAAACATGATTTAGTCCAACTGCGGTTCAACCTGAAACATACTAACAGCGACAAAATCGAACTTATGATTAAAAACACTGAATCATACATGAAGAATTACATATCATGGTAGTCGTACTTTTCAGTCGAGCACCAAGTACTGCCGAGTACTAGGGTGGCTGAGTAGTACTCGAGTACGAGTACTTGGGCCACCGAGTGTGAGTACAAGTGCCCGAGTACCGAGTATTCTGATGGTCCAAATACCAAGTCACAAATTATAACCACTGCAATGAATCTTCCTTCAATTTAATTGACAAAAGCAAAAAAAAAAAAATAATAATCAATAAAAATAAAATAAACACCCCAATAAACAAAAACCCCAACACCCCAACACCCCCAACAAACAAACTAACAACCCAATAAACAACACACCAACACCCCAACGAAACAAAACAGGCGCACACAGCTATTTGAGATCTCTATAGACAAAAGAAGAAACTTCATTAAAAAATAAATACATTGAATTTAAATACAATTAAAGTAATGTCACACAAAATATGACGCGATGGAAAGGGTGGGTTTGAGTCTGCAAAGTTTTGCATCGTCAAAATGATGAAATCAACGAAAACACAAGGTATGAGAATTTTCCGAGTCATTCACCACACGCTAATTGCTTTTACTGATTGTGTGTGGGTGTTTTTTCTTCTCTTCGCCAGATGTAACGACCGATGGGGTTGGTTGGCTGCCGAGGACTGCTGGGCATGGACGGCCTGCTTCGCAGGTGTGTGCATGAAGGAGGAAGAGGATCCTGGGTAAGCATTGTTATCTAAACGTGTACGTTTTCCCTGTTCGCAAACGCAAACATTTTCGGGAAAATCCTGAGCAACCAAAGCTTGCTCTCAAGTTTTGTTTGTACAATCTTACTCTAACGTTTCGGCGCTGGTTTTCACCCGACTTTGAAAAAACAACAAAGTTTGTATGGGGGTGTAGGAAGGTCAATCCGGGTTACCTTCGAATCATTACGCAAGCGTAAACAAGTGCCTATAACAATGGATGACAATGCTATTTAATGTTTCTAATTAAAGATGCCACTAACTTCCTGAAACTATCATAAATACCTTTAAACACATAATAAATAAAACCCATTTTCAAGGAAGGAGAACACATGATACCCTTGTGAACAAAACAACTGCATCCTTCAAGGATATACACATCAAACATAAAAACAAAACAAAACAAAACAAACAATACAAAACAAAACAAACAATACAAAACAAAACAAAACACATATAGGGAACCCGGGTGTAAATAACGAAAATGCCAGTTCATGATGACCAGTTTCTGGTGTACCGATACCAATAATTGAGGTTATTATTTCGAGGGTTAGTTATTTCTTGGGCCACATGAAGTGCGGATACTGGTTTTTGACAACTCACCATGTTGTCCGCGTGTTTTAAACTTTTAAAAAGGTTTTGTTGGACAAACCTTTTACACGAGGTTTCATTCACGCTCTGAGATACTGGTTATTAATTGGCAATGTCTGCATCAACAGCACAAGTACGCCGTCATTTTGTGACTATATGAAACTAAGTTCAGCTAGCAGCAAGGATGGGCCTTTTCAAGCAATTGTACCGCTCTCTCTCTCCAAGGCAGACAAAATAAACACGATCACAAACTTGAAACTAAGTCTGTCCCCCTTCAGGCCAGTGGGTAAAAAAACTAATACTGCAATTTAGTTTGTTAACAGTGTTGTAAATAAGGGACTATAAGAGTGAAATTTGGACCATAACTCAGCTCAGAAAACATTTAAAGACACGGTACAGAATCGAGACCACAAAATTGCTAGAATCAATTTGAAAGCTCACTGATGATGAAGCCCACAACACCCTATTCTTCCACAGAAATATTTCCGTCAAACAAAAAATCTTCTAGCGTCTAGTAAATAGTATATAAAGAGCCCCAAATTATTGCTCATAAACGGGCAAAAAATCACTGACAACCATAAACCGTTTTATCGATGATTTCACAGAAATGTCACCATAGAATTTGAGTTTAATTTGGGGTAATCAGGTTGACTTAGTTTATTTTCCTACTCTGAACTTATATGAGCCCTGGGTCGAATCCCACCTCAGACCAGAGCCTTGCATGTGGGTTGGGTTTTCAGTCCATACCCGTGCCCAATTTCATAGATCTAAACACTAAAAGTAGCTAAACACAACAAAACTATGCTTACCAGAATAAAGTTACCAGCCAAACTAAAATGTCACATGTGAAATTTTTGACTGGTATCCTGCTCATTTCTTCTGAGCAGAATATTGTTGAGCGTTGTTTTTTCTGCTTAAGCAACTACATGTATATGAAATTGGACCCTGATTGCCGGTAGGGTTGTTTATGGTGTTGTTGGAAACTAGAGGTGGGCAATATATTTACTCTTTCAAAATTTGTAATAATATCCATTTTAAAATTTATGTTAATGTACGTCTTGTAGGTACCTATCGGAAGGGTTTTGCGGTGACGGACGTTGCGACACGACCGAGAGTACCGACTCATGTCCCTCCGACTGTTGCCCCGAAAAGAACCCGGACGAGTGCCTGATGCGAAACAGCACGTGCACCCCAGCGTGCTGCTCGGAGACCACGTGCTGCGCCAGCTCCACCGCAGAAGTGTTCAACACCTTTTGGATCATTGTATTCAGCATCATCGGCGGAGTATTTCTGCTCATCAATGTCTGCTGTTGCTGCTGCTGCTGGTGTTGCTTCAAGGGATGCAAGAACGTTAGGAGGAAGGAGAAACATCCGCCTAGGGTAGACAGGCAAGACACAACTATGACTGTGCTATCCATGTAACGCTTATTAGTGTACGACCACTACAGTCATGACGGCATATGACGTTGATTTTATCGAGTCGCCATCTTTTTTTAAAACTGAGGGCCCAATAACTGATACGGTGGACCGATGTGAAGAAACATTTGAAAATCTCGCGTAAAACCAAGGCGGGAAAAGACATCGCAGGCCTCTGTGCACAAGCACATAACTACGTGATTCGATCCAGAGCATTGTTTGATGTTCTTGTTTGTTGCAATATACCTTTAATTGGAGACGATGCCCTCTTGGTTGGTCCCCATTCACAGCAATGCAACCCAACCGAGGCAGTGAGGGGAATACAGTCAGGTACCTCCTCGATTTAATGTCGGTATTCATCGATTACTACTGTACACAGGGTACATTATAGCAATGTTGGCAGCATCAACATACTAAAAGATGCATTTATCCGTTCACACAGACAAACTGCATGCACAAATACAAGTATAACCCCTAGAATAATCACCCATGTTACTTTACATATCACCGTAAATTAGGCTAACACAATACATAATTGTTTAAGGCAAAGGTTACAGCAGAACATGTTAAATCTCATAGCGACTTGTCCGGGTATACTTAAGTGATGTGACCCTACGTCAGGGTCAAACTTCATAGAGCTGCTCAAGAACAACAACAAAATCGCGAAGCACAACCAAAATTATGCTGACCAGATTAAGGTTACCAACCAAAAGACCACGTCACATGTACAAGCTGTGACTGGTATCCTGTCTGTTTTTGCTTAGCAGAAAGGTTTTAAGCAATAATTTCTTCTTCTTAAGCAGCTCTATGAAACTGGGTACAGACCTTTCACTATACAGGCGTGCATAACCTGGACAGTTATTTAGGCCTAGGTATTGTAATTTAGACATCTTCCAAGAGGGACTCTGCATAATTTTCGAGTGACGACTGAGCCACCACGACAACAGCAACAGTTACAAACTTAGTATTAAAAAAAAAAAAAAAAAAAACAAAAAACACCCCACCAAAAACAAGGTGAATTTCTTTTACAAATTGGGAATCCCTAAGCAAATATAATTGAAAGAGTCGTCATGAATAAATGACTCAATAGAACTTATGCATCGACGTCACCCATTGACGTCTTAGAGGTAAAAGGTTGACGAAACGATAAAAACGCACAGATTTGTGCGCGCGGCGCACAGGATTGGCAAATGAACAACCTCCTTTTGACCTCTAGGCGAGGGCGCCCTAATGAAATGACGTCATGTGCATAAGGTCTATTCTTCAACTTTTGCAGCCACTGCAGCCACTAGCCGCAGCCGGTTGATTTCGTACGCGGCTTTGCGTTATGCTTGGAGACAGCCACAGCCAAGTTAGAATAGTGTACATTGTGTCGATGTGACTACTGCTTTACGCTATTCGCACATTGTGGGCTGTTATGGAGCAATACAATGGATCACCCTGTGTTGACAGTTGGACTAATGTTGATTTGTCTTTCGCTTTCCGTGTAAGGAATGAGAAAAGAGGCGAAAAGGAGAAGGTACAAGCTCAGCCTCAAATTTGTTGACACATTGTAACTTAAGACTTGAAGCTTTGCATTTTGCGGTAGTAAATGTGATCACGTGACAGTCTCTTCTGGGTAGTGTCGACACAAGACCTGGCTTGTTACTCGAACGTTTCGATCACAAAGCACTAGGATTCATCTTAAGATGAGTTGTCAGTATCACCATAGTGACTTCTATTGTGACACCATATACTTTGCTTAGCAGTTAAGATTGATACACAGTTGAGATCAATCTTAACTCTTTCCAGAGCACACCTGTTATCACCCAGAGAGCGCTTTTATCGAAACGTCGACAAACTGGTTCTTCGCAGGGTCGACGCCACCCAAAAGAGAATAGTATGCGGTGCTTACACAAACTTCAGTTACAATTCGAAATGTATTTCCTGATCAAGTTCTAATACGTGTGTAATGATAGTATGGTATTTTATGTAAGTGACAATATTTGGTATTTTTATAAAAAGATGAAAATATTGACTCCAAGATGAACATATTTTGGCGAAGGAGTATTTTTCACATGTATTCAATATTGTTTGGTCATGGATGATGTTATCTTAATTTAAAACTCTTTACGGGATTGTTTTTAGGTCACGTATTAAATTAACATTATTTTATGATACTTTAGTTTTTAACACAATCCGGTAATAACCAATTAATTCATCTGACACGTTCTCAATCAAAATACTTGGATGCGCCGTTCTGGGAAGCCAGGGCCCAATTTCGATTTAAAGCAGAAAAATATGCTAAGCCAAAGCGAGCTCGGAACCAGTCACAAATGTTACATATGACATGTTATTTTGGCTGGTAACCCGGGAGCACAATTGTTTTAGATAAGCTTTGTGCTTACTCGGTTCCACGAAATTTGACCTAGGTTCCCCAAAAGTGTTAATATACTGCACAGTTTGAATTTTAGGCGTCAGGCGTTTGTCTAGACAATAATCTTGGGGCCTTTTCCAAACCTCGGCTTTGGGTACCGGCTCCGGCTTGGGCTCCGTTATCAATTTTGGAGCGGTGCACATTTTGCACGGTGTTTCCAACATCAAACAGAGCCTGGAGCCGGAGATGGAGCCTAAGCCGAGGTTTGGAAAATGCCAAAGACATGCATTTTGACTACCAAAATGGCGGACCATGGGCAGACAGTAGCCGCAGTGACGTCACAAGAGGTTAAAAGCTTCACATAATTATTTCACACAAATAAAGAAGGGCAAATTGAATATCTTAAGTCAATTTAAATGTAAGTTAATAATTAATTTGCTTTAATTTTTTTTAGTGTGATTTTATTTCACTTTTTAAAATAATCCACCAACGGCAGGTAAACTGGTTCAATTTATTTTATAAAAACTTCACAATACTTCGGCTTGACAAAGTATTCCTTAAGGTGTGTTAATAATTATTGTTTAATTTTAAAGTGTAATATTAACTTTGATGAACGGGCATTACCAGAGACTGTCTATATTTTATTTTATTGTATATTTTTTTAAACTTATGTTATTACTTGTTATTTTATTTTTAAATTATGCGATATTTCACAAAAAATTTCGGGTATATTCAAAGGAAGGTGTTGTTCTATAATACACTTGTTATTAATAAGTGTGACTCTTACTTTTAAATTTGTAAATATTTACTCAACTTTCTGTTGAAATTTCTTTCAAAATTGGTAATTGCTATTTCTTTCAAAAGTTTGCACTTATTTAAAAAAGTTAATTACAGTAGAAAGTCCTAAGACCATTTTAAAAACTAGAAATAAATACGCTCGATCATGCGTGTTATAGAAAAGTGAAATCGATTTAAAAACACAACAATAAATGTCTACACAAATTTGGAAAAAAGGAAAACAGTTATAGAACTCGTCAAAGACCAACATAGATTTACGCCCTCAAAGAATTAACGATACCGAGAAAATATCGATACCAGTGCTTTTTGTTCGTTTGAATTTCAATTTACAGTTATACGAACAGTTCGATTAACTGTTATCGATACGAACAAAGCAAACTGCTGTTGCTATAAAAAAAATATACGTAAAAAATATCCACCGCACACTGCTCGAAAATAGTTGTAACACGATATCAAGAGACGTGGGAAATTTTTGATTTACCGATTATATACCGGAAAGAAAATTTATGCTTTAAAATCGAGTTTCAACTTAAAGTCGACGGGCCATCAATACAACAACTAGATTAACCAGTCTTTTTCTGCTGACCAGTAAATGTTTGTAAAACTTAATTCCCGTAGGCCTAAAAGTAAGTCAAGAGTATTTGATTTGTTTGTAAATTTTTTAAATATTGCGTTTGTAAATGTCATTTAATGAATAAATAAAGTAAAAATAAATTTGTCTTGAAAGTTTTAATTTAATCGGCTGCCAGGACTCGATTCCTCCGCGGACCCTATGACGTCACCGCGAGTAAAATTTGAATTCATCTTAAAGCAAGCAGCAAACATCGGTATTTGTCAAAGACCAGTATTTGCCATTGATGTGATCGAACGTATACATAGCCTTTAGTCAAGGCGCACGCGGCACCCCCAGATCTCACGCATGAAAAAAAGACTACCTGCGAGCGGCGAAGCGCCTTTACCAACTCGTTTTGGGGCTTTATGTTTTTCTTTACTTTTTGCTACCGATTTTAGTAGGAGTAATGTTATGCATAATGCATTAGCTCTCTTTGTTGTTGGCCAAGAAGACACAATTACTTGCAAGGTGTCGCATGAACGTTTGATGCAAATTGTTAGCAAGGTGTCGACTATAAGTGCCCACTGCACATCCACACCAGTATCGACGACAAATAGTGTCAGCAAAGCATTAGCTTTGCTGCTCATCAAATGATCATTTTCGGTGAATTTAAGCCACGGTAGTGTCCATGCTATAATAAAATGTATTGGAACGTAGATATTTATTTGTAAATCTCACCACAGGTGGGTGTAGACACGGCCGTCCGGGGTTTTCAATCACGGACACGACGATTCCTACCTCACCAAATGCAATCAAGGAAACATGCACAGCCAGGTCTATGTTGCGTTTGTCATGATTTGTCATTTTCCGTTGTCAGAATGTATTTCTCACAAGCAATGACTTTACACTTGACATCTAAACCGCCCTCTATTGACAACAGCCTGCCTGTCAAGAAGTGACATTAATGTCAACTAATCAAAGGCAATCTGGCCCATGACGTCACTCCTACTTATCCAAATTACTAATAACAAAATTATGTGAGCGCGCGCAGGCAGGTGGCGTCAGAGAGTGCACCGTCTAAAATAAGCCGTTTGGTAACGCCATGTTTTTTGCTGACTCATTGCCTAAATGTTCTTGTGACCGATCTCAGAACTCAGATTATCGAGAGTTAAAAAGCTTTAAAGAGGCATCTCAAAAACGCATCCATTATTTCACTATCAAAAAAAGGGGGAAGCAGAAAATTACCCCTCAGTGTTAATGCTTTGGAGATACCCCCACCCCACTCACCCAATTCCAATACCATGCTGTGTTTGATTACGTTACACTAATTATGTTTCTCACGGAATCAGGCATAACCCACCATAAACAATGACAAACCGATTGGGTGTCGAGTGACCACAAGGTGTTGGATTTTATGAAACCTACAAACAGTCACGAATAAGGCAACTAATTTACTACTGGTTCCGGCCACAATGATATGTCATTGTGTGACTATATTGTGCCTGGTTCATTGGGTTTTTTTTTTTTTTTACAAGTTTGTCTGAATTAAATTTAACAGTAACACTTAAATTGGTATACCTATAGCAGCTTTAGGTCAAGGATGTTGCCATTGTTTTATTCTAGTTGACATCCTGCCAAGTTTTAAGATTGACTTATCAGGTAAAAAGGATGTAGGCACACCGCACCGGAAGAGGAACTAACTTCCTCAACACCATTCACAAGATAGCAGACATGTTATTTACCTAGCTCATCGGGTTGCCATATATGCTACATGTACTATTGTGTACAAACCACCCCAGCAAATGCCGGTCAATGGCTTTGTGGCGTAATTGGTGAGGAAGGGGAGGGGAGCACGGAGGCACGTGATTGATGTCCGTGCCCCCCCCCCCATTGAAATCTGGAATTATGAGATTACAAATTTACCTGAGTAAAATGTTACATTCTATAAGCTATTTGACAGTTTAACTGTTTTTAAAATTATTTTTCCATTTACACGGATACAAAGTATTTGTTCTTACACTCAGATTATATATATTGTTTAAACAGTAATTAGCATAACAAGAGCCCTGAAAATGAGCTTGTTCAGAGAAATACAAACAGGTTTTTAGTGGTCAGAAATGCCCACTAGAAAGAGGAAAAAAATGGTGCAGTCCCTGTGACCCTAAAGTTTTACCCTTAGATTCTGCCCCCCCCCATAAGGCAAATGTTTACGATCTTCTATTGAGAGCGCCCTCTTTTGAATCAACCTCCTCCAGCCCATGTTTATTTCCCTATGACGACGGCACTGCTTTAAATGTCACAATTTTGCTACGACCTGGAAAAGAAACTGTATAATATTTATACCAGAAAGCCTTTACTTCGTTATAACAGTGATAATGGTAGATAATCATCCTACACAATTATTTCGTGTCAAGTGCCTCCGTTGGTTTATAGAAATCAATAAAAGTATGTCGACAATTTTAGATATCTAAAGACCGATTGTAGCCGACTGTTCGAAATGTCCGTGGTGTCCGTTGAATCCGGGCTCTGAATACGGCCAGGGATGCTGTTGGTACCCGCTGTCACCTCGCTAAACGTGGATCGACGTTCGTGTGAAAATACAGTGACTGTTTTTTGGCTGTTTTCTCAACAAGTAGCCAGTGTATTCAGCTGAAACTTTCACATGTGACTTTTATTTTATCTTTAATGACAAAAAAAAAAAAAAAAAACTACACTCAGCCAAGCATAGAAGTCCAAGTAGAGCTATACTGGACTGAGTATTGAACAGCTGAACTGCCAATCATTGAAATTCCAATTATCAGCAACAACCATACGTTTGCGAAACATAAGTTTGCGAAGAAATAGACAGAATAAATTGAGGAAAGATCTCCTTCTAACTAAAAGTACAAACAGCAGAAAGGAGATCGGTTGCATTCTCTGAGCCATGTTTTGTTATGGGTAAAAACAATCGAGCCCCAAGTTATGCAGACAGGTTCTAACAAACTAGGCCTCTTATTACTTCCAATTATCTGTTAATTAAAAAATAGACCGAAAAGAGGCGGTGAAAAGATCCCCTTTTAGGTAAAATTACAAACGAAAGAAAGTAAATCGGTTGCACCCTCTGAACACATGCCTTGTTTGGGTACAACAATCCAATCCAAAGTTGGGCAGACTGGTCCTAACAAACTAGACCTATCACTTCCATATATCTGTTAAACTTTTTCAGCAAACATCCATCAGTGTGAAACGGTTTATCAAGAAAAAACATTGAGGAAAGATCTCCTTCTAACTAAAAGTGCAAACAGCAGAAAGGAAATCGGTCGCTTCCTCTAAGCCAGGTCTTGTTTGGGTACAACAATCCAATCCCACAGAATAGGCAGACAAGTTATAACAAAACATTGCAACTAAGTCTAGGCCTCAATGGACCTTCATCGTGCTGTCACCATCTTTGTCATGTTCCCTGTATCACATACCAGCAACGAATGATAACATTCATTGCTCAAGAAAGAACCAAATATTATGTCTCCTTACAGCCTTGGTTTAGTTACAATGGTTTGAATGGGAGCATATCAAGAAGGCCGCATAAATATGTCTATAGACCGTATTGAATAACCCCTTTGTTGCTATGAAAGTCGCCATCTTGTAGGGCAAACCGTATGCGCGTCTAAACGCGTACATCAATGAAGCACGCAGCGTTTCCGGTTTGACGGCACATTGCATGCACACCATCACGCACACGCTAGACGCCATGTTGTAGGGCAGATATTTGAATGGTGACGTCATACTCAATACGGTCTATAGGTCTAAAGGTGCAGCCAGAGCTGTGAATACACAGCGGCTTCGTATAACGCGTGATGCGAGAGACCCGGGTGAGCATCGGCAAAACAGCTTTTATTTCCTGAGTTATAGGGCCTGACTGTTTCCCCGTTAAGCAGAGCAAGGCCATGCGGTAACGCAGCCTTTCTCTGCCGGAATCCAGCTTCCCCTCTTGATCACAATCACTTCAACTCACAAATCAGTACTTCCCACCGATGCTCTACCGTTGAACACTTCCTTCTGTGACCCTATGCCAAGCAACACGCTGCCTTTCCCTCCGCTTTATGGACACCTGAAACTCAGCCATCATGTGACGAACGCGGGCAGATCTCTCAGGTTTTAAACATGGCGATATTCTGGGGCCCATTTCAGAGCTACCTCTGCATCGTGACGGTCTTGCTCCTTGGTGGTGCTGCGAGTGTGGCAACGGATTCGCCACTGATTCAAGATCCTATTGATCGACCACAGAAGGCCGCCCAGTCCCCTGGCAATGATTGTTCCAACTACAATCTCGTGGATGCAGCAAGTAATACAGAATACTTCTACACGTGTTGTGACACACTTGGAGAAGGGAAGGCAGACGCCAAAACCAAGGTATGACACTCTTTATCGTGTAAGTTCCCCACATCCACCAGCTCAACTCACATCAGTTTCCACTGCTGCAGCCGAAAATTTATGAAATAATTGTATTTTCATTCTGAGTGATGTTGCTTTAAAAAAGGAAAACAGTTTACGAATGATGATGTAAAGTAGCTGTGTGTCATACAAACGCACTTGAGGTAATTATTCGGAAGGGGAAGAAGGATCCCCCCAAAAAACTTTCTTGAGTTTTTAAGTATACATTTAATATAAGATTGTACCAAAGCAGACCCAAAGCCATCTCTCGAATTAAGTGCTTTTGTTTCTCGAGTCAAAGTCACAGTCGAATAAATAAAACACGTAGAAGCATAGAGCTTTCTCTATGGTAGAAATAAACACAACAAGTCTATGATTGTTCGCCTTTTTCTGCACGAAATTATGTTAAAATATTGTGATAATTAATGCGAAAGCTTACATTATATTCAAATGTGTAGCATAGGAACTACAACGTACTGCTTAACTTTGTAACTTTGAATGTATAAATTATGGCCTATTTCATTTATAAGCATACAACAATCACCCTGAAAGTTTAAGTGTTCAAATCTAAGTATTATTCTGGCTGTAAAAGCTAACCGGATGATCGTAATTAATAAAAGCCTCTGTACCCCCCCCCCCCCTCGACAATGCCGAACGCTCTCTTTAAAAATATAGTTAAAGCTATACTTTATATTCATCCAAGATTGAGTTACAATGTGAAAGTACGGAAGCGCAGTGCTACCACATAAAAAGGGAATAAACCCGAAGCCAAAATAACTCTATACTCTGAACTTCCGGTATCCAAACTCATACGACAGTGTCGAAGTTTGTTGTTTACCCTGTCGTTGATTTACGACATTAATGGGTGCACTCATCAACCAATGCTAAATGTTAAATGTTTAAAAATACTCCAAGAATATTTTAAAGTCGCTCAGCCTCTTGAATCCAAATTAAGTATAAGTCCTGAAGGCTAAACTTCTTTTTTTCATATTTTTTTCTAGTTTATAGTTGTAGAATGTTTGAGCTATGCCCATTTGAAATGTAATCACCCTAAACAAGTAAACTGACCAGACCCCATCTCAGGGAAAAGGCCATATGCTTGTAAGCAAAATTAAGGGCAAGTTTTCAAAAGCTACAGTACCCTACAATCCGTAGGTTGAAGGTCAACAATTCCAGGGGCAAAATATATATTGGATCTTATTCCCTATCACGACCTTCTATTGGTTTACAAGATAGCTGTTGGGTTTACAACTTATCAACGGGGCTTATGGTGCATGATTTTCCCACTGGGCTTCCCCACTATTTGGGTTTTATAAATTCATTATAACACGAAGAGAAAACTGTAAGACACTTCCATTATTGAAATGTACAGGTGGTGAACTACGATTGCAACCCATCCCAGCTCAACACGTTAGAGTTTAGTGAACAGTCAGTGTTCTCATGCAGCAAAAAGGAAAATTCGGAAAAGTGGTGAGTAAAGTATAGATCAGGAATTTAACAGGAAATGTCATGAGCATACAGGAAAAAGACCCCCAACTATTAAACAAACCATGTGTGTAGTTTAGAGGAATATCAGGTTGAACAACGTATGCATGACAACGTAACGTAATTGTGGACGGTGGAGTTACATAACGGAATTTGACATCATTTCGTGCGAATCTGACAATAGGAGCGTGATCAAAGGAATGCGGAGTAACGTGTGTTTAACGGGAGTGAGATAACGTAAATGTATGCAATTTAAACGTCATAGGCTAGACTTCATCTCTTGTGAATATCGTTTTATTCCGAATGTGAGAGCATGTAGTCTGAGTTTGTAAGTTTTATTAACGTAATAACGAAGTGGGGAGTGGCGTAAATTTACGTATTTTAAAACCATTTTGTGCGAATCTGACTACACAGGAGCATAATTACAATCAGAATACGGAGTAACGTAGCGGAAGTGTAGTAACGTTTTTAAATGTCACATGTTGCGACTAATCCTTTTACGTATCCGTTTAGCACAATTGCGTCTTGTGGAGTGACAATCTGTAAATATTATATTACGTAAGAGTAAGCTAATACTAAATCACTGTATCACAAAATCGTATAGTGCCACCATCGTTCATATCCTGAACGAATATCCCCGCCTGGGGCGGGGCGTAAACTTTATATTCCCTCCAATTCACAAAATGATAAAACTGATAAAGGTTGTGTCGTGTGCCAACGTGTATAATCGCAACCAAATGCAAAAATTAACATTATTTAATTTATTGATACAAATAATATGACTTTTGGAATTATTCGACAGGTGTAAACAGCGATGGGGATGGTTAAGCACAGACGACTGTTGGGTGTGGTCAGAATGCTTCAAAGCTGCCTGTAGACCCGGGTAAGGTTATGGCATAAGGGCCTACATTGCTCATGCTGGTTTTAAGGTGCTATAAAGTAAAGTTACTAAATAGTACTATAGGTAAGCCCAGCCGCAATTTATTATTATTTTTTTTTTCACGTTTTTCCATAAGGAATAGGGAAATCCGGGTTTTTTTTACTGTTCATCACAAAAATAGAAAAATCTAATATTTCATTTCAAAACTGAAAATGTAAAAGGCTAAGTACCAAGGACAGTCGACTCGTTTAGTTTGTCGCTGTAACCAATAACGGATGTCCCCTCGCTCTCGTACATGTCAGTACAGTGTACATGTACACAATATGTAATGTACATGTACACACATACATGTTTATATTATAAACAGGATAAGCACCCACACAGCACAAACGTACAGTTAAGTATCCTAAAAGCAAGTTTTCTGCACAATTCCACAATGCAACACTTTACATGCATATTCATGTTTCAAACCTGTGTGAAGAGCGCCCTCATTTTTTTCTGCCGGAACAACGTGCGGGGAAAAAAATAATAAAACAATTGCAGCCCGGCCAAGCAAGCAAGTATTTTAAGCTATTCACAACTAAAACCCCAAAGTTGATAAGGATGCAATATGAATACAGTTCACACAGCTAGCTAAAATGGTTATGATCTTGAAAAGAATTCCGCATCCGACTGCCACTTTTCCCCAGTTAAAACAAAACTGGATCAATATGCTTATTACAGCTGAGGTTGTGTTCAAATGAATGGGGGGGGGTAGCAGAATGTATACTGTGAATTTATCTTGAGTTAGGAACTTGACCGATACTGAACATAAAACACACTGATAGGACAAACAAAAAGTGGGGGAAAGATGGCAAATCTGTCGTACTCCACCGCCACTTTCGCATTCACTATGAAGAAAGTAGTATCGGATTGGGATTGTTACCCAGTGTTTCTTATCGTAACCGGTGAAAAGGTGGCAGTCGGATTCTACATCTTATTCAGTAGTTGAGTTAATAATAAAACAAAAACGTCTTACAATTGATTGCAGGTCGTCCGAAGGTAGCTTCTGTGGGGATGGGCGGTGCGACGACTCCGTTGAGACTTCCAACAGCTGCCCGCTCGACTGCTGTCCCGTCGTAAACCCAGACAAATGCATCATCAAGGTGCGTCGCACAGTCCACAGATCCTTCGATAAAAAACATTCCTTTGACATTGGTAGTCAATACTGCTTTTAAAACAGTAGGTCTTCTGTTACCACAACCAGTCTTACATATCCAGCGAGGTTCTTGTTCTAGCAAGGATTGTCCTTTTGGCTCGTGCAGCACGTGCGTCTGAAAGTTCTAATACCCGCTCCTGAAAAATCATTCATGTTCCATCAATAATGGCCGACCTATCAACACCCGTAAATTTCGCAGGTTCACCCAAGACACTGGGCTCTCGTATAACATGTCGCGGACTATTGCACTACCACCATGGTCCAGTGCACCTTGAACCGATCAAGCCATTATGCGAGTCCTGGAAATGTCCACAGGTGGGATTTGAACCCACCACATCCTGCATAGATTGCAGAGCAGACGTCTTACCCGCTATAGTCGACCGAGTGTTATTCTTAACACACATTCAATAATAACGTTAGTTAAGTCGTCAAATTAGTTTGTACACTACTGCGGCCATTGTTTGCCTTCAAATGCTGTTACCTGACATTCTTGCTATAACCGTCTTTTTGTTCTTTTTGTACTTTACAGAACAGTACGTGTTCCAGCTGGTGTTGCTCTGAAACCACATGTTGTGCCGGAAAGGAAGCGTCCACAGCTGCAGCAGATGCAACAACTTTCTGGTTGATTGTGGGTGCTGCAATAGCTGGCGTGTTGTGCCTGCTGTACTGTTGCTGTTGCTGCTGCTGCTGCTGCTGCCGCCATCTTTATAAAAGCATGTTCCCCCACTCGTCGAAGAAAAGAAGGCACGGTTCGGTTATAATATCTGGTGCAATTTAGGGTTGAATGGGTCACGGTGCAATGATGGGGTAATTCAATTTGAAAAGAGTTTTTTATGTACAGTTAAGATTATCAGTACTTCCGTTAAAATAGGTGGGTAGTTATTTGTTCGTTTTCTACTAAAATATGATTATTTAGTGTTTAATTTGTATTTATTAGTGACAATTTAAATGCTGTTTGATTACTTTGTACTGAAGATCATAAACTTTAAAAACAATAGTATACGACTGTACATACGGTATGGAGTTTCGAACTTTTTGACGTGTTTAAAAAGTGTGATTCAATGTAAAATAAAATAAAAAGAAAACAAATAAAACCTTAAAAACAAACAAAAAAGCACCGCTTGTACAAAGTTCAAATTGTTAATATAAAGTTCAAATTTTTAAAGATTTTGGTTAAAAAACGCATTATTTGAGCTTTAAAACATTTAAAGGGCCTACAAGACAAACATTAATAAGCACATTTTGCTGACGCGTAAAATCAACGACCAATGAAACCCTCTTTATCATTAAATTTGATCTTGATTTTAGTTCTGAAATAAAATTCATATCAGTAGGTATATAATTAGTATTTGCCATCAATAAATTATGTGTAAGGAAACCACTGAAAATCGGTAAGGCCTACAAATGGAAGCAGACTGAGTTGAAATAGGAGTTAGCTATATAAATAACAACAAATAACGGAACATAATTGCTGTCATCTTTTTTTTTACATAAAAAATATAATAAAACTAATAAGACCACCTAGTTCTTATGTACTTTACTCGGACAAAATTTTGTTATAACTTTGTATTTTGTATAAAATGTAATTAATCTTGTGATTAATTTTGTGAGTAAATTATCGGCAATGACGTAAAACGCATCGTCGTTAAATTACGAATAACCAGTGAGCACTGCCTTGATTAATGCTTTATGATAATGAGTGTAAGAGCCTCAATGTTTGAGTAAGCCTCATTTTTTTTATTTGCTAATAAAGTTGTAAATGACTGTAAATATTAAAAGTAAGCCTCCTCCCGCGTCCTAATTTCTTTGTTTTATGAGCCGATCACGTACATTGTCTCTGAGTAGGGTGCACCCAACAAAATAGGGAGAACACAGAGCGACGGTATCATGAAATACTTATAATATACTAGACAGATTTGAGAGCCAAGCTATAAAAAGGGGGTACGGTGTAAGACTTTGCATTATTGGGACCGGTTGGTTGTTGACATCTTAAATGAAGTATTCCGGATGACCTAGGCCCTGAAAATTAATTTGCCGAGAGGTGTAGAGAAACATTCCCAAATTGATGCTCAGATGTTTGGAAATTTACACTAGCCGTGGGGGGGGGGGGTATTTGGAGGGAGAATAACGTTTACGGGCCTTGGGACACAACCCAATTTATTCAAATTGAGCAGATGATAGTTCAGGAGTCAATACGTAATTTTCTCTTTACTATAAAAAGCTGTAAGACTTCTAAGAGTTTAAAAGGTGTTTTGAAACATTTTGCCATTTGCACTGTGTATGCGATGAGAGTTTATTTTAGTGGGCTCGCCCACTGGGGTGCACCCCACTGATCTCTATTATAATAGACTGTGTAGCAGCCGGAAAAAGTTACTCCTTGGAGGGCGCCCTCAACCCTTAACCTTCCCTCGTAAACGTTCGCTCGTCCCCAGCGCCTTGCCTTAAAACCAAAGGCGCTGGGATGGGCAAACGTATCAAGCACGCTCATTGGTTAATGCTCAGTCCCATCATGCATCACACTCACACTGCGAGCACTGCATGCATGACGTACTTCTTGAACAAGAATCTGTGCAAGCTGATTAGCCCATCCCAGTGGTCCTGGATAGGCCGCTGGGGCCGAGCGAATTGTAAACGTAACTGGAGGACTAATAATTGTCATAATTGTTTCTAAAAAAAAGTATTCGCGTCCCTGTAAATTGTATAATTAGCTGCTTTGGCTGAGACTATGTCGCGATTGAGTCACCACATGAAAATTAGCAACACGTATTAGCAACACAGCCACAGTCGTAGCATAAGCTGATGCGCGTCGGATACGGCCTGTGTTACGCCTCAACATTAACTTTTTGAACGAGGCTAGAGGTCAAACAGTGGATGACCCGCACGTGTACATGTTTACGGATGTACTGAGTAGTTAGTACAGCATGTACGATACACATTCAGTGAACAATTTCAGTAAATTCACTCACACAAAATGCTATACTTTGTAGGTCTAGGATTGGGAGACGCAAAAGATATTACAGTTAAAGGGTTAGAGGTGGTTCGAAGAGCAAAGAGGGTGTATTTAGAGGCATATACATCCATTCTCACAGTCGGAAAAGAATGTTTGGTAAGTCTTTTTTTGTAATTACCATTGATGATGACCAAAACAATCATCATTCGTGATATTCATTGATTGATGACATTTGCATTCAAGGGTTGATAATTACTAATTAGTCATGTACTCTTATTGTGCATTAAATCATTTTAATGGGCTTTTTCCTTCAGATGTTGTTTGTCTTCCACTGTAGAAACCATGATAATTATTAGTTACTACTATATTACTAGTAATAATACTAGTATAAGTTTTTATTGCAATGAAAAAGACGTGGTGTTCATGGAAGAAGATTGCAGAACTGTAAAACTAGGAACAGAAGACTGTGTGTGCGTGGAGATGCGGTTGGTACCCGATGTCACCTCGCTAAACGTAGATGATGCAACATTCTTGTGAAAATACAGTGATGTGACATTGTTTTCTCAACACCAAGTAGACACTGCATTCAGTTGAAACTTTCACACGTGTGTGACTTTTATTGTATCTTTCTTGATAGATATACTACTAACAATAAATCAGCATTTACGTTGACAACAAACTAATCCATGACCCAACCTTTAAACTTCAATGTTTGACGTTTGACCAGGAGGAGTTTTACGGCAGAGATCTGATTCTAGCCGATAGGGATATGGTGGAACAGCAGTCGGATGATCTTTTCAGAGATGCCAAAACTGAAGACATCGCATTCCTTGTGGTTGGAGATCCCTTTGGGTGAGATAGGCAGGCAATCAAACTTTACCTCCCTCAAAATCTTAGGGGCCATTCATAATAATCAATGTATTATACAGGAGTAGTAGAGCTGACAAAATAGTCGGAGACAGTGTTCATGTTTTTTGTGAACAGCCATATCGTGAAAATATGCACAATTTTCAGCATATAAACACATTCAGGCCTTGAACTTTGTTCTTGAAGGGGCATGGCAGTTTCCCTCTGGTAAAAAGGGGCACTTCTATGAGGAAAATGTCAATTTGTATTGGAACTTTGCAAAGGGCAGCACAGCAAAAGCACAGGGCACCACCGCAATTGCTGTGGGTGCCCTGGGTTATTTCGAGGCCTGCACATTGTCCAGCTGTTGCCCTTTTCAGGTTTTCAGTTACTGATTTTTCTCACACATAACTTCATTTCAGAGGGAAAAAAAAATTGTTCAAGTATGAACATAGCTTTCAGACTAAAATTGAACAAAGTTTTTGAGATACGTTTAAGATTAACCAATGAAAGTGCCCTTTGCAAAAAAAAAAACAACAACAAACAAACAAACAAAAACATAACAGTCTTTCCCTCTCATGTCTTTTTGCAGTTTTAGCCCTGAGGGCAAGGTAAGAAGGGATAGAGTTCCAAGAAGTTCCAGGGTTCCAAGAAGTTCCAGGGTTCCAAGAAGTTTCAAGCCTGTAATCTCCCAAGTCTATGAAATGCTCATTTTGATTTTCCGACTTCATCATTACTTATTGTGCTTTTTTTCATTCAGTGCAACAACTCACACAGATTTAGCACTGAGGGCACGGCAAGAAGGGATTGAGTACAGGGTGATTCATAATGCATCAATTATGAATGCTATTGGCTGCTGCGGTCTACAGGTATGAATGAAAATTTGCATAATTAGCATTCATTGGAACTTATTTGCATATTATGTAGACTGCTATAATATGTTTTGTTGTTAATTGTATTGTTGCTAATCTGGTATTTTACAAATCATATCATGGTTGGCACTTGGCAGTCACCGAAGCGGCTGAAATAATATTGTTTACAACAGCATAAAAATATTTACAATATGCAACAATTAGGCCATTAAAAAAACCATGTTAAAACCCTTGCTCCCTAGGCCCACTTGCCTACAGGTGACCTCAGGTCCTCCACTATCCTCCTTCCTCTGTTGTCACTCCACACTGACATGTTTGGACTTAGATAAGAATGCACTGCCACACCCAGTCTTAAGAAGTCGTTCTTTGGGCCTACAGCCCTCAGTCCTTCCAAATTCTTCATTTCGGCGAAGAGGAAATTTTAGAGGGTTAGGTTTAAGTCATACATTACAAGCATGTAAGAAACTCTCCATTTTTCTTCTTGCCATTGTAGTTGTACAACTATGGTGAGACAATCTCCATTGTGTTTTGGACGGACACGTGGACCCCTGACAGCTACTACGACAAGATTGCGCGAAACAGAGACATGGGCTTACACACGCTGTGCCTTCTTGACATTAAGGTCAAGGAACAATCCATTGAGAACATGATGAGGTAACTTGGCTTCTGATATCTTGAAAAAGCGAACAAACAAACAAACAAACAAAAACAAATTGAGAGTTAGGATAATTAGCAAAAGTAGAAGTCTTAGTAGATAACCAGCTGTTAAGGGAAGATTGATCCTAACTATGAATCAACATTAATTGCTAAGTAAAGTGTGGTGTCACAACACAAATCACTATGACATTGACAACTCATCTTAAGATGAATCTTAGTTCTTTGTGAAATCCAGCCCAGCACATTGTAAACCCTTCCATGGTGCTGCACAAAAGGGTATCATAATTTAAACACACAGCATTCCTGTCAAACCACGCAGCGTTTCAAATCCTTTATAAATGAGGGTGGATTTTGAAAAATGAAAACTAGACAGTTTTTTAATTTTGTTTTAAATGTCGACAGAGGAAGAAAGATTTATGAACCGCCTCGTTACATGACCGTCAGTCAAGCAGCTTCCCAACTCATCAAGATCCTCGAAAGGAAGAGAACGCTGGACAGTCAAGAAAAACTGGGTGAGAACGATTCTTTGGCCATTTCCCCGATTTGATTTCAGTAGAAATAGCGCTCTCTGGGAATGCCCACAAAAACAGGCCCTGCTCATGATGTGACGCCACTGGTGGAATAAGGAACTTAACCAAAATGGCTGCATCTCATTGCTACCATTCAGGCATGTACTGCTGTGGTGGCAACGTGTTCCAGACAGGCAGGAATCAATCAATAGATTTGACACTGTCTGTATTTATTGCATTACGTGTTATTTGTGCCTGTGTAAGCTTGCGCGCCAACACGCGTATGGCTGTGAACACAGAACGCGCTTTAGCAACCTTTCGATCGTGGGTGACAAGAGCATGGTGTTCTCAGGGTGACGCTTGTTTTTCACGACATTCACATGATATCTCAGTTATAAAGTGACCTGAGGGTTAATTTTCTGCTTGATCCTGACGGTTCTGTTGCAGCGCAAGCAAACCAAAGACACTTAAGGGCAGCTTAATGTTCACGATGGCACATGCCCTAGAATCTTAACCAAATATTGAGAGCTCTGCTGAATCATGGTGACAAATGAAAATAAATCATCAGTCAGGAGTTTTGCAGGGTGGGAAAATAAGAATTTTTTTCTGTAAATCAAACGTAAATAAAATCTGTAATCCATTTTAGTGGTGCTGAAAGGAACTGGTGCAGTAAAAAACAGGACGCCTTGATCAGTTTTCAAAACAACTAACTGGAGAAATTATTTACATCGGTATGATGTTAAAGCAAGTCTTAGTTTCCGGTTAGTCATCTGGATCAATGAAGATTTTGTCCAAAGCAAACTTAACTATGTTTTTGTTTACTCTGTCAGCGTTGAGTGAAGACACCATCTGCGTAGGAGTTGCACGTGTGGGATGCGAGTCGCAACAAATGGCAGCTGGTACCCTTCAACAACTGGCGACCGTCGACCTCGGTGGACCTCTTCACTCGTTGATCATCACAGGTCACATGCACCCAATAGAGCTGGAGATGTTAAAACTGGTTGCCGTAAAGTCGTCGGTGTTTGAACGGTTATTAGAGGAATCAGAGAAGAGGTGAAGGGAGGAACTGATGATGGGGTTCACAAGGGGACCAGCTAAACTTTGATGTCCGTTACCTCGGAACTACTTCTCCAAACTTACTCATGGATAGATTAGTCCACCAAGGTGAATGCTCCAGCCAAGCACATTGACTGTACATGAGCAATTTATTACTCATGACGTTATTTGTTCCAGAACGGCTCACTTTCTGAGCAACCCAAAAAACCAAAGACAATATCCCTGCTTCTCTCACTTAATGATGAGAGATATAATCAATAGTATCACACACCAACAGAGCTGCCAACATTTACGTCATGCAATTATGAAATTTTGTACAACAATCAGAAGGGAGATAAATTATTTAGAATTTTATTCAACATAATAGGGAAAAAGTTTCCATAATCAGTGAGATTTTCAAGATTGTTCATCAGAACATGGAAAGAATGGTCTGTTTTCAGGAGGCTTTCTGCAGAATCGGGGAGAGTTGGCAGCTCTGTACCAATCGTATTTTGCCGTAAACTAAATCACCAAACCATTCCTTGAAAATACTGTAATTATAATAAAGCCACAAATAATTAATAACAATAGTAAGACAGGTCTTGTATAGCGCATATCACCAAGAGGTGTTTATGCACAGAGGTAAAAGAAAACAATAAATGGAAACTTCAGTTAAACTAGTTTGTTTTGACCAGTGTTTTTGAATTGGTCAGTAGTGTTCAGCCTGATTAACATGTGTAGACAGGTCATCCAAGAGCTTCATGCAGTGGAAGCTTGAGAAGAGTGAGAACCATATGATGTAGTAGCGATCACTGGGTAAGACGAGAGAAATTTGTACTTGGAACAAACGGGTTTCTAACTGGCTGATAGTTGCACTTATATATCACACGGGATAGGCATCTTAAAGCACTTGTTATTTTTTTATGAAGGTCTGCAGAGCCAATTTTGAATTATGGTACCCATTAATACAGCACCTGGTAAGGGTTTATGAGGTGATGTGGCGCATCATGCAGCCGACCATAGCGAAAACCCTGGGGCAAACAACTGAAATTGGTTATTTTATGTGCATTACACAACACACAGGACCTACAGCTTAACGTCCCATCCGAAGGACGAAACGGTAATGGTGAAGCGACTTGCTGCTCCAGGACACCAAGTGTCTAACCGGACCCAACACTCGGATAACACCAAGACTTACACAAGTGTCATAACCGGACCCAACACTAAGATAACACCAAGACGGACAAAACATATGCGTGGCACGCAAGCTTACGCTTTGCGCTAATTTACGCGTAACGCAATCAATGGACCGGTAATCAATGTACAATCTATTACTATGAGTGCCTGCGCGTCTGCACAGCCGCTGAGCGTCACATGCATTTTGACCCTTTGCAAAACAGAGCCTGAGACCGTGACAAGAATTGAAAATTTACAGAACTTTTGAAACAGATTTTTCAACATTTTTTTGCTTTTTAACAAAAAGGGCATTTATGAATGGGAATAAAAGAGTGTTGACTCGGTATTGAATGTTTGTTTAAAAATCTTGCAGGGTCGTGGCCGTGCAATTAGCGAGGTCTTTCTGTTTTAAACAAATTCAAGACCTTGTCCCACTCTTATTAGTTTCTTATTAAACATGGCAGCAGATCAATCCAAGGCACATGTACATCAGGTTTTTATACAGGTTTCGTTTATTAGTTGACAAGATACAGTTAAGATGTAAAACTTAAACAGTATAATTAAACACAAGATGTTCATTCATAGTACAATTCAAAGCTATGATTTAAATCATACAAAGTAAGAAATTCAGGAAAATACGAGAACTCTTAAAAAGTAATCATGCAAGAGTTACGAAACAAATAAAATGATACAAAAACCCAATCTCTCTCAAACAAAATAACTTTTCGTTTTGGCACCATTGAGTAGGTTAGTCATCAGCTTAGGCATTTCTTAGTATACAAATAATGGATGTTTATGAATGCAATAGTGAGAATATTTTTATGAGTTTAAAGATGGAATGTTCCATTGATTGAGGGGAAGCCGAGTTAAATGGAACCTTCCATCTTTCAACGAATGAAAATATTTCACCCCATTGCACGAATGCAAAACTTTCATTACTTGTTTTATAAAACATCCAAGTAGATCTTTGTCATTTGGAGGGGGAAAAAATCAACAAAATGAACAAGAACGTGGTACGGCATCCACAACGAGGGCATTTTGTACTGCTGTGTTTTTACGCATGCACGTGCATGGTGTGGTCAAGCGTGCAGTAGTCTACAAAGATCCTACAGAAATGGACGCTGAGAAATACCAAAATGCAAACACTTACCGAAGTAGGCCTGTAATGGTTTGAAAAAATTAATGCTGCGTGACCTACAATCCTACAATCAAATGGCTTAGGATCTACATGTATTGTTATAATACTTGTTTGTTTTCAGGGAAAAAGCAAAAAGATTTTTTCGAAACAACAGTTTAAGCAATAAATGACACGGGAAACATTCAAATTTGGAGGGAACAAAGAACGAGATTTGAACCTACGTGCGCTCCAACAACCGAGCTAATTTACCCTAATGTTGGCGGTCTCCCTATCTTTGTTCAGGGTTGCAAATCAGAAGCCACTCAACCAGGGATCACACCTAAGTCTCTGATATAACTTGAGAAGCAGCAGTACAGAGATCACCTTAGAGGGATGCAACTTTTTATTTCCAAAATCAAGCAATAAAACCACAAGGAAAACTGACTGAGTTTCCCTTTCTCACACAAGCAGATACTAGTCTTTGACAGTTCCCAATGCTGGCCGTGTGCTCTAAATAAAACACCAAAAATAAGGGTTTACACAGTAAGGTGGATAGACTTCCCATCTACTTCCTCCTTTGGCAGTGAATCATGAACAATCTAAGCTTCGAATTACAACTTCCATATCGGGGATCGGACGGTTAACATCCTGTTATAATAATATGGTAATGCAATTTCGATCAGCTAGTCACCAACGATTTGACATTTCACCATTATGGTCAACTACATAAACCATGGAAGGTAACCAAATTAAATAAATATAAAAACATAAAAACCCCAAACAAACAACTTGGTGACAAACTGTTTGGTAAATTTCTTACTGAGAGACTATTGAGATGATAGAGGGCGTCCCACTCACATGTCCTTTTCCACTATAACTCAGCGGCGTAGGCATGAAATTCTTCCTCTGATTTAAGATTTTCAATTGCCCTCAGAAAATCATTATTGAATAGCCCGAAAATGTCTATAAAAGTCATACAATATGTAAATATAGGTCAGCCCTTGTACTTGATTTAATTTTCCTACTTTTTCCTGAGGGTCGAATACCATGCCTTGGGCGACAGGAACAATAGAAAAGTACCGGTGAGTGGGGCACCAGCTATCATCTCAAAAGTCTCCCATTGCATCAGGAACGACACATTTTACAGGTGTTACAAATACATTGGGGGGGGGGGATAAAGAATACTATTTTGGTTCTACCATACACAGATGTGTGATAAGCACTGTGTAAATAGTGCTTCCGATTGCTGCAGTCATGCCTGTGTTTTGTTTTTTTTCCTTCCTGCAGGACTTGGGGAAAGCACTAGTGCACAGTGCTATACAGAGCTGCCAACATTTGCATCTTGCAATCAGGAAGATTTTGTACAACAATCAGGGAGCTATTTAAAAACACATTCAACACAATAGGGGAAAAGTTTCCATAATCAGGGAGATTTTCAAATTTGTTCATCAGAACTCGGAAAGATTGGTTTTATTTTCAGGGAACTTTCTGCAGAATCAGGGAGAGTTGACAGCTCTGCTTATTTGTGTTTTCAGGCATTGCATGGTGAGGTATCAATTTGCATGTTCACCTTGCGGTAGGTAGCACCATGTGTATAATACAGCTAGTTTGCTGTGTAGATTTGTTCTTGAGAACTTGTCCTGCTTACTGTCGTGGAGAATCTACTTCGCAGCAAGACAAGTTCTCAATAAAAAAATCTACACAGCAAAGTAGATGACATACACATGGTGTTACAGCAAACTGAATATAAACTGACACAGTGCTCATCACACATTTGGTGTATGTGTAAAAGCACAAATAATTTAAGATAAAAAACATTTGATACCTTAATTGACCCTGGAAACCATGTTCTCTGATAGTGACAGTGTTATTTTAAATAAAGCATTTATTAATTATTAAAAAATAAAGATTACTTTCACTTTTTGTTATTTCATTTTGTAATGGCTATCAAATTCATTTATTATCTTTGCCGATGCATCGCCTCATTTTTTGCCAAATTGATGGTCAGGTGAGATTGTGTGAACATGAAACGTCCCGACAAAATGGATAACAATTTCCTCTTGGTGGAAACAAAGCATCCTGAATGTACAGAATGTTACTAAGTTTTAGAGACTCTCTACATCATTTCAAATAGATATCTGAAGGTTTGGTCATAACAAAGGCCAAGTCTTTTTATCTCTGTGATGGCAAGTCAGCCTCTTTCAATCAAGAAAATCTGAAGGTGCAGGACGATCAGTGAAAAATCCTGAACTCGTGACAAATCCTGACAAATCACATGCCTATAACAATTTGATTTCAACGCTCGTTAGCTATTTTCCTCTAGTCGAGGAAGTTATAAACTTTCCCTTTTGACACAAAAAAAGTCCATCAACATTTAGTTAGATAAAAGAAACAACTGAGACAGAACCCGACATTATCTCACATTACCCGCTGCATTGAGCTCGGCATGTACGTGACAGTATTTTATGTTTTATAATTCACCAATTTTACCAAACACCATCATCTGTCAAAATTTGTTAGGAGACAAAAGTTGTAAATTGTTGCCGTCTTTCTGCAAAAATTGGGCGATGCAACTTGAAGTAAAATACAACATCAGACAAGGTTTAAGTTATTCACTCGTTATGGCTGTACAATAATAAGTACATATTCATCATAAACTTTACAAAACGAAAACATTAAAACACAAAAAACAAACCCAAATAACATGAGTTTAACAGCTTTATGCGTTTAAAAGTGACAGTGCACATTGTAACAAGAGTTGCAAATTGAATAGACTAAACGACTAAATCATGTTTGGGGTTGGGAGACTTAAAAACGAAAATGTTACTTGCACTTTAAAATGCAAGTAAAATATAAATTTCCAGGAAAAATAAATATGGTGGTCATTTATGACAAATACACTTTGTTAGGGACATTTTGTTGTTTTGAAAAGCTACTTTTTGAGATAAATCAGCTCCCAGCACCAATTCAGATGAGAAAGCATGACAAAATAATTTGTGTTTGTTTTAGTGTTTTCATTACAAAGAGCAGAAAATAATTTTTTTTAACTTGCCCAAACCAGACACTTGCTGCAAAAACTCAAAACTAGGCTTACGGGCAAACATGTAGTTGCAGGCAAACCTGTGGTTTAAGCAAACCTAAGATGGCAGTTTTTGCCACCGTGACCAATGCTGCGCCTAGTTGTGGTTACAGCAAACCTATGATGGCAGTCTTGGCTACCGTTGCCAAAGCTGTAGCTAGACGTAATCTTTTTTGCGATTATTCTAAATCAGGCACGAGTTGTGCTGTGCCTCTGGAAGTACAGGGTTCATAAATAATGCATGCACTTTGTGACATGAAAATAATGGTGTATACCGTTTTATATACAATACAACAACATGAAATTAACTCATACAATTCTAACACTTAGCTCCCAGCCATCACAAAAAAAAATAGCTTGCTTTAAAAGTAAATTGGCTAAACAAGAACTTGCAAGTCTCGTGTGTATTCAATCATTTCGTGGGCCACTTTGGTCCCCTGTACCTTGCTGTAACGCGCGAAGGAAAACTAACTTGAGCACTTAGATGGGTCCCAATGTTTGAATACACATGACATGCATGAAGACTTGCAGTCTATAAGCACACCAAAGAATAATTTCATCATCCTTTAAAAAAAATATATCAAGTAATAAGCCACATGGGAAACCGACTGGGTAAATTTTAAATAATTTGAGTTTGATCAAAGAAAAATTTACTGGAGCGGGACTTGAACCAATGATCTCCGGATTAACGTACCGGCGCTCTACCAACTGAGCTATCCAGCTTATTAGTTTTTAAACTGTACTCGCATCTAAAGGTTTGTTTTCACAAATTTTCAATTCATTTTGAGATGCTTCTTTTATTTGGAGATAGAGTACTTGTGAAATATCTCACTGTTTTCACTGTATATGTCAATAAAATTCTGGTCCAGTAAACATTTAAAGCTACAAGCCACGTTACGTTGTCTTGTGATTTTTAAAAAACCCAATTTGAGCCCTTTAACACAAAAAGGTACTGGAGGATTTACACCGAGCAAGGTAGGACAAACAATGCAGTTCCTGTCAGAACCATATCTGATAAGCCACACTCCATGATTACTAAAGATAACAACTCACAGAGTGTACACCGCAAACAGGAACTCGTAATACGACCTGCGCCCAATTTCATAGAGCTGCTTAAGCAGAAAAAGTAGCTAAGCACAGCAGAGTTATGCCTACCAGAACAAGGTTACCAGCCAAAATAACATTTCGCACGTACCATCTGTGACTGGCATCCTGCTCATTCATGCTTAGCAGAAAATTATTAAGCAATATTTTTTTGCGTAAGCAGCTCTATGAAATTACAATTTTAGAGAGCTGCTTGAGCAGACAACATTGCATAACAAATTACCTGCTGAGCAAACATACATGTAAGCAGAACACCAGTCACAGATGGAACACTAATGGCATTTTGGCTGGTAACCTTATTCTGGTAAGAAAACTATTTTATGCTTAGCTACTTTTTTGTGCTTAAGCAGCACTATGAAATTCGGCCTTGCAGAGCAGGAAATGTTCCTAAGCAACATGTAATATGGTAAGCAAACTATTACAGGCAGCAACCCAGTCAGATAGAATACAATGCAGGATGGGTTCCCCTAGTATCGCGGTACTCGCAGAATTCTTGATCAGAACAAAAAATCGCTCACAAACCTCTGTGAGGTGTCCTGTTATTATTGTTGTTGAAGTATTACCTTGAACTTCATCAGAAAAAAAAATCCACCCATTGTTTGATTCAATTTGTCTACGATGTCTCTGAAAATGGGCAGGCGCACACACACATCGATGTGGGGACTTTTACACAATGGAAAACAAGATCCCCACAATTTGTTTTTCTTTGTTCAACTTGGTCCCCACAAGGGAATTCTTAAGAAAAGGGAGTAATAGAACAATGGCAAGTCCCCACAACTAGGTGTTCGGAAGACCACCTGTGCATGCTTGCATTTGCATACTGGATATAGACTCCATATTATCGCACCAAATCAGAAAGGGGTTTTTATCCAATGGCATAAAAAGCATTTTTCTCTGCATTTAGCCCGGTTCAAACTTCCTGCGAATGCGAATACGATGCCAATTTTGACATCACAAATTCGCAACGAACAATTCGGAAGAGTTGGCCTGTGGGCAACTCTTGCAAAACATTCCCAGCGAAGAGAGCGGTGTTGTCAAATTTTATTCGCACGATGAATTCGTAGGAAGTATGAACCAGACTTAAATGAAGCTAAATGCAATGGCAATGGGGAAATATGATTTAAACTGACATGAATTAGGACTCTGAACCTCCAAACAGACACAATTCAAAAAAAGATTTTGGCATTTATTTCTGAAGGCTTAAGGGTTAAAGTAAAAATACAAA
Organism: Pisaster brevispinus; assembly: GCA_023634235.1. Classification (NCBI taxonomy): domain Eukaryota; kingdom Metazoa; phylum Echinodermata; class Asteroidea; order Forcipulatida; family Asteriidae; genus Pisaster; species Pisaster brevispinus. The sequence goes on from JAMKCF010000013.1 coordinate 6,757,878, forward strand.
GAAAATTCGTCCACTACAAAACTCACAAATATCGGATAAAAAAAAAAGATGTGACCGGCAGAAAAGTCTTGGCTACTGACAGTCTGATTGAAAATTGGCTATGGGGGTGTAGCGAGAATGCAAAAAGAAAAACATGTTCAATAAGCGATAACAAGGATACCACGATAATAGGAGAACCAATTTTACTGCTAATTGTGACCGGTTATATAAAAAATGCGTACAATACTAAAAAGCAGTTTACATAGTGATTGACTTTCTAGGACCCCTAGGTGGCAGCAGACTCATCAGGTAATAAATCCATTGGTCTTGGGAAACCAACCCATGCTCGGAACTATGTGAACAATAAGACTACTTTGCAAATACTCAGTCTGCGAGTGTAGGGGGGGAATGAATTTGTGACTAAGTCAGGAGTGAGAGTCATTGCTGGTAACAAATTTGGAAACTAGGATCGAAATGTTAAGCAGTATGTTGAAATGATGGCATTTCCACCTTTTGGTAACCTCTGGAGTTATAGATACCAAGGAGCTTTTGTGAACAGTATCCTCAGTGCTAGAGAAGTAGATCAAAGAGCAGGATCTGAAGAAAACTAACAGCTACTTTTCCCACCAGGCAGACATAAGAAAGTCTGCATTCAGATAACAGTCTGAAATTTCTCAGCCCTGCTATTAAGTAGATCAGCATGTACCTCACTCCACGGCTAACACGAACGAGATTTGACAGATGTGAACATTCCTGGAAATGGCATACGGGTCTGGGTTCCCTCTTATTATAGACCCAGAACCTCCACGATGTTACAACTCAGGAGGTGTACAGACTCTGTGCATCACCAGAAACACTACACTACACGTTTGGACACAATGTGGACTATTTGCAAAGTTGTCTATGGACAAACTGGTACCCTGCATGTCTGCCGCCCCCAACGCATCGCAGTCACCCACTAGCCCTTAACATTACAGTAGTTTGTTACATATCAGCATCTTGAGGGTGAGTTGGCATCTTCAGACAGCACCTTGGCATCTCAATGCCAGTGCTGCACGACACAAGGATGGATGTTTAAATATCTGCTTGATCAATCTGGACGTAAAGCTGCCTGACACTAACCTGTAGTCAAAGTAACAATGAGTAAGATTTGAAGATTTGCATAATGTTGGAAGTGAGCAATAAATTACATCTTGAAAAGAAGTTATGGTTCTGAGACCACAGTACACTGTGGAATTTAGGTTAATACAACTGAAAAAGGACACCCCCCCAAAAAAAAAAATAAAATAAAAAAAAATAAAATAAAATAAATAAATAAATAAATAACAATAATACAAAATAAAATAACAAATAAAATAAATGAATAAATAAATAGACAAATAAATAAAGATTGCCACAAAAAAATACAAGAACATAAAGATACATCAAAATGGTAACGTCAAAGCGCAACACTAATTTGATATGTTTGCAATATTACAAATAAAGTCAAAGACAACCAAAAATATAAACAGCAAAATAATAACAATATCTCTGATAAAATTTAGTTTAATAAACTTGAAAAAAAGAACAACACACAAACAAACAAAACTTGTTGAAATAAAGGAACATCAAGATAAATACAAATGGTTAAAGAATGGATAATTATAAAATACTTGACAGAGCTGGCAAGGGCCTGGTGTACATTGTCTAATAAAAACTGCTATGGGCTAGTACATGTAAACATCCCATCTCAACTCGCCCTGTGGGCTACTAAAAACTGTGCAACCCACTTGTTTGTAATGCTCACTTCCTTTTCATATGTGAATAATACATTAAAAAAATGAGTTAAGTTATTTTTTGCGTGTGTGAATGTAACTTCATTTGTCCAATAAACTGGTTGTAATCGCTACCATTAATACGTCAGAAAGATATATTTATGACAATACATACTTACAATCTGGGCCTCTAAAACATTCCAGGGGCAAGTAGAATGTACAGTTTACTAGCCCTGTTGGCTTCTTTACAAAAAACCTTCAGCACATTTTTTATTTATTTATTTTTTTTCTGTCCCTTCTATTCTCAAAAGTCAATCTTTACAGACAGATTTATATAGACAGACAATATACAGACAGACAATATTGAGAATATTTTAGCACATTTTCAAATTTCAAAATGACTGCAACAACTCTCTCTTACCTGGGTAAAGATGTTATGCGTTTGACTCGTTATGTATTTTATATCTGCGTTTGGTGCAACCTCCAACTTCAGGGTACCAACGTAAACATCGGTGCACAGAGTCCAAAAGTGTGGTTCATGAATACTGTACACACCTTCCAGGGCTGTGACCTGAAGATAGCATTAATCATTAATATTATTAGAATTAGAATGGTTTATTTAGCCAATGATTAAAAAAAATCACAGGAATTTGAAGGAATTTATTATTTATTATTATTATTTTTTTTTTTGAAGACAAATTTTTTTTGCAAGGAACATACACCTGTAAGTACAAATTATACAAGGTAAAATACAGCAATAAAATCCAGGCTTTTAATGAACAAAAAGAAAAAGTAAAGAAAAAGTAATTTCTTTAAAGAAAAAGTAATGCAAGCAACAACAAATGCTAGCAACAACAAAATTTAATAATAGTAATAACAAAAGCTAAACATGGAATACAAGAAAGGAAACTTCAGAGGGCCATCACAAAAAAAAAAAATAAAATAAAAAATAAATAAATGAAGACAACACAAAAACACAAAAACAAAGGTCTGAGGTACATATAAATCATTTTGTGGTGAGGCAAAGAAAAGTTTCCTAGTGCAGAACTGTTTTATCCTGCTACTTCCTGATTAATGTACCGGCGCTCTACCAACTGAGCTATGTAGCCCTATGTTGGTAGTCTCCCTATTTTTGTTCGGGGGAGGGGGGGGGGGGCATCAGTCAGAATTTACACAACCTTACTTATAATGCCATATAGCCAGGGAGTATGCCTTGGTTGTGATACAACCTGGGAAGTGGCAGTAAGGGGATCACCTCAGGAGAATGCAAATTTTTTTTAAAGTACATCATGTAATAAACCACAATATATATATTTACATCGTAATATAAGTTTTGTGACAATAACAATAACAATGTAATATTTCAAGATTTGCTTTGTTGTTAGTCAAACATAATAACAATCGGAAAGCAATAACAACAATTTGAATGGCTCTTAAATGTACATGTAGTTATTGCAATAATGCATTCGGTATATAGAATAATATGAATGAAAAATTTAACAAAAAGACAAGTTCAGCTGCAGATTTTCCTTTATTTTAAAGCTTTTTAACAAAAGAGGTATTTGTGAATGAGAGTAAAAGAGTGGTGAATCGGTCTTAAAACCTTGCAGGGTTGTGCGATAAAGGACTGAGCTGAATCGCACAGCCACGACCCTGCTAGTTTTAAACAGTCATTTGAGACTTTGTTGCCACTCTTTTACTCCCTTATTAGAACTCTTTATCCCAAAACGCAACCATTACATCTATTAAAAGATGTAGTGATTGATAGAAATGGAAGGAAAGAGGTTGCATCCATTTCTCATAAACTAGATCCAGAATCAGGGTTTGCCCTTAACCCTTTCAGTCCTGCACCCGGGATATCCCGGTTTACGTAGCGTGCACTCAGATCCCGCTCCCGGGATATCCCGGGTTGCGCGGTCGCTGCACAGTAAATGCTGTCACGCTCGCACCAAATACACTATGAAAACAAAAATACAGCACCAAATACACGATTAAATTCGCCCTCTGTTGGTACAATTTAGAGAGGTATAGCAGACTGGCATCCGGGACTTTTTACACCTTTCGTTCCATGGTTGAGTCTGCACGAAGTCCGAATCGAAAAAAATTTGACGTAAAGATTTTCTTCAAAATGTAGCTCGTTTTTACTCTGTGATTTCCTTGTTTGACTACTGGTGACTTAGCAAATACTATACTATTAGTTCAGGTGTGTATATTCAATAACCAATTCAGAAAAATGTGTTATTTTGATTGTTTTTTGGGAATTATTTTGTATCATTTGCAGAACTGTACACACGTAACCAGTTTGCATTTCCACACGTGTCACGAACGATGCATGACATAGCCGTGTGGCCCTCTGATTTTTTGCTATTTTCGTTTGGACATTTTCACAGATTCTTTGGCCTTACAAGTTTCCACAGTATTGCAGATGTCTTTAGAAATGTCCATACCACTTATAGATGGATTTTCTGGCAGTTGATCAGAACTAAAACCATTTAATAACTTCGTCAAAGTTTGAGAAGTTCATCTGAACGAAAGTAAACAAAGTTTCAAGATGGCGGCCTCCATGAGCATATGCGTACGTGGCCAAAGATCATAAACAACAACGCAAAGGAAAACCGTTCTAGCTACGGAATTTATCAACACACCAACCTACAATGATGTCATAAAACTTGTATTGCATGTAAACTATTATTGTTTTTATGACATCGAAACTAAAACTGAAAAACAGCAGCCAAAATGACAAAAATTAAAAAGCATAGATGTTTTGTTTACAACTTCCGCTTTCACAGGAAGTCAAAGGTCAATGAGGTCACAGAGGTCAACGAAACCCATCCAGAAATAAAGACAATTACCCGATGAACATTATCCCAAATTATTGTAACAAAATACTTCATAGTAATTTTTTAATGATTTTTTAAATGAAAACACTCAATAAATTTGCGTGTTTGAAAAGTATGCGGGATATGGGGGTTAGCTGTGTACAAAGTATATGGGACTGAAAGGGTTAACCCTTTCCCTAACTGGCCAGCGGGACTAGCTGGCTTGTCATTTCACTGGTTCACCAGCTTTTTCACTGGTCCTCATTTTACGGATCTCTTTCAATACTGTCTTTTGTATTGGACTCGAGTTTGAAATCGTGACCACTCCGAGCAGGCAGTGGTTTTTACACGTAGCTTTGGGAAGCAATGAACTAGACAGCAGGACCACTTGGGGTGAATTTTGACAGGTCATCAGAAGTTGTACCCTGGTGTTTGATCAGCGGACTACTGTTAAAGGAGAACGCCGTCTGATTGTCACAGGATGAAACTCGTTGGGTCAATCACTTACCCTACTGTAACAACCTGGTAACTCCTTGTCCAGAGAATATGGCGTCCTCATCATCAGAATAAAAACGGAGTCACGTAACAATGGCAAGACACTGAAATCATAACAAACATTAACCAGCATCACTTATGGGGTGTTACAAGTCGACCATTTTGAATAAAACAAAACAGCTAAACCTTTCTGCTCTGGAGAATATTTAGTATTTTGTGGTAAATGGGTAATTTTATTGCATTACTGTACATGTACTGAATGATAAAGTATGGTATATTCTTTGTAGTGAAGTTAGCATGTACTTTTGCTAACCAACAGCAGCAAAACTTGTTGCCGTGACATCGCAACAAAGGTCTAAAGACAGTGGCATAACTAAACATTTTCATTTGGGAGGGGGAGGGGGGGCAAGGGGCGGCAAAGTCATAATTTAGGGGGGAGGGGTTGATGTTACGAACCATTCATTTAGGCATTTTCTTTTATCTCGAGTAGTTACACCACTGTCCAGTAGTCTTCAAAAAGTCTGAGTTGTTAAGATCCCTAGTGTTCCTTACTTCTACGTATTGGACAAATTTTCTTTTTGTAGCCCCTTACCGGGAGTGGTGTTAATTGGGGCTAACTTGCCCCAAAAAAGTAGTAATACAAAAAGGCAAGACAAACATATTGACGAGGCATACCTGAGCATAATTAGTAAAGCAATGAACATCGAGCAGATTGGGTCCACAATCAACCATCCAAAGAAATGCATTAACACTGCAGAGACGATGACGCCCACACTGCCGAGTGTGTCTGCAAGAATGTGTAGAAACACACCTACAGGTACAAACACATCAATAAGATGGTTAAAATTTCGCATTCTGGAACAATCTAAGAAGGTTGAAAAAAAGACAGTAATGAATTTTAACCTCTTCACACCACACGAATATTTACATTCAGACTGGTTTAAGCCCATTTTGGTTATTAACTTGGGTCTAAATAAGGGAGAAATGTCCTATTCCCAAAGACAGGCAGTCAATACTCTCATTGAAAAAGATGGCAAGGGTAGCCATTTCATACTTCACATGAAAGCGAACGCAGAGTGAACTTTGGTGAAGCAAACAATCAATTCGCGCCGTTTTCCCATTGTGACGCAGGAAAATTGGTTTCACTTTCGCAATTCACATGAACTACATGTAGGAACCAGGCATTTAAGGGTGTCTTCCCTGCCTTTCACCTCTGTGGACCCCGGTTGGAATCCCTTTTTTGGAGTTAAATTCCGAGGGGTAGCTATGGCGCACTGCGAATTTCAGGTGACGGGTGCGTGGTGAGACCATGCGCACCATAGACTATTTCGCAAATACTCAGTGGGCCCGAATTAGCAGTGGGATGAGGTGCTTGCTGGTCTAGCTAGCAGCCATAAGTGTCAGCATAGACCTCATTCCACAGCCAAGATGCGCGTACTGAGTATTTTGCGAGGTAGTTGCAATGTGGATCCCAAGATGGCCGACCATGAGCAGACTGTAGTCACATGTAATAATAAAATAATAATAATAATAATGTATATTTATAATGCGCACATATCCGTCACTCAGTGATGCTCAAAGCACTTCAACATTCAGTATTTTCCTGCAAGGTATTTGGGGCGACGTTTCTGAAGTATGAGACCTACTCCTTTACATAGCACAATGTTATGGTTTACAAGGTGCTGTGGCGCAACATGCAGCCAATCAAACCAGGAACACTGGGGCGAACCCCTTCTGTTTTCGATAAGTGCACTGGGTTCTCTTACGTGCATTACACAACACATGGGGCCAACGGCTTTTTGTCCCATCCAAAGGCCTAAGCAATAATGGTTAAGTGTCTTGCTTAAGGAAACAAGTGTCACGACCGGGACTCGAACCCACATTCTGTTGAGTCGGAAACACCAGAGATTGAGTCCGGTGCTCTTATCTGCTCGGCCACGGTACGCCAGTGCAAGGGGTCCGTATGTAACAGGCGCTGTCAACAATAACCTACCATGCATGATTTCTGTTTGAGAGCCTTGTGGTGTGTGCTGGTGCTCATCATCATCTTTGTACTCTAAACCTGTAAACAAAACAATCACGGTACAACATTAAACCATACCAATCTCTGTAACATGTCCTGGCGAGTTGACCAACCCATTTGAACCCAATCAACTGCACGGGCTGTGTTTGATGGAACAACTGTCTACAGAACTAACTGTGTAAACCATCCAACTCTCGTGGAACATTTCCCAGTGAGTTGACCAAGCACTTGAACCCATTCAACAGTCCGGTACAATGCCTAATCAGGGAACAATTTTCCTGTTTAGGCAACATGTATCCTGTTCAGGAAACATTCACAATCCATGACAATTGTCTCCAATTTTGGAAAAATATAAAATGTTTCCTGATCAGGAAACTTTTGTCAAAATGTACAGTGTTTCCAAAATAGGAAACACTATGTTTCCTGATCAGGAAACATGATGAAAACACGTAATTGGCTCCAAATCAGGAAACATTTTACGGGTAAATGTATATGTACATCAGAACTACCTAAAAGTTGAAGAAAGGCTAAAATCATATTATTTAATTGTGCTGAACAGTGCTCTACATGTAAATACCTAAGAGACTAATTATTGTCAATCTCATAACACACTTGTAAGTACTGTACACCTATTGTATGGATGTACAAGTACTGCATGATAAACCATACACTATGCGTACCATACATGAGGACTGGTAATCGCCAAACAAACAGAAACTAATGATGTTTACTCAAAAAGTTTTTTATTTTAAATTGAACTAAAATATGAAATTTCAATTGGGTTTTATTTCAGTGGACTTTCAAGGCTCCAAATCGAAAGCATCCAGGAATAAGAAAACATGGAACTATTCTTCATATTTTCCCTAAAGCGCGGTTGCTTATTGTGATGAAATTTGCACTAGTTATTTTAAAAAGTTTTACTAAGTTTCTTTTGGAAACTTAGTAGAGGTACAAGTACATTGTAGTTATTAAAAAAAGAAAATGTTTTCATCCATTTACAGGCATTACACTGTTAATTGTAAACTGAGGCTTCCACCTTACACTCAGTGAAGAAGTGAACATAATGGTTCTTTTACTATTATGATTTCGCTTAAAAACATTTTTTTAAAGACTTCTAATCAAGACGCATAAAATACAGTATGATTTTAAACAGTTAAAAAATGTCAGGAAAAAAAATGGCAATAAAAACAAAGATGTGATAAGGTTAACTAAGAGAGAAAACATGGTATATAACTATGGTGGAACTATTGAGAAAGAAACTTTTGGTAGAATAAGAAAAATACGTAGTATGCCTAAATAATGAGGCTGTACTTGTACTTTTTTTTTAAAACCACCCTATTAAGGCCTTGTAGTCTTTGTTTACAAAAATATTGACCTTGTCCAGGGCCTTTCTGTCAGGCGTGATAGGTACACTGGTATGCCAATTGAGAAGTTTTACATTTCAGGTAGCAATTTCCACATAAATTCTAGAGTTATAACTGCACGGGCTGTATGTATGGGATGGAACAACTGTCGGCAGGACTTATTATGTAGACATGTGTACAGTAGTGTAGTGTATATTCAATACATGATAGCATACCAATTGCATAGTACACAGTGCAATCATGGAGCTATTCATATAATATAGCTGTATAGCTCCATGGTACAACTGTCAACCCTCCAACACTTGTTATCATTTCCCAGCGAGTTGACCAACCATTTTTAACCATTCAACTGCAAGGGTTGTTGTGTATGGTGGCACGCTTGTGCACAGAACTGTGCACTTTTTAATGTATTCATCACATGATAGCATACGTGTTGCAGGCTGGCATGGTTTATCTAGCATTCAAAATAACAGTGCATGATTATTGAATGGTCAGAGAGTAGAAGGGTTAAGATGTCCCAACAAAATGAACAGTGACAATTACATATTAGTTTACAACACAAATGATTTACTTGGCACATTTAATAATATTTAATTCACTCATATATAATGCAAAAATTCATAGAAAAATATGTGCTTTACATTAATAAAATACTGAAAAAATACACTAACAATATTCAAAAACATGGCATGGAATTGGCAAACACTTAGGTAAAACAAACACACACAGACGAAATGAAGCATCAATGGAAAAAGAAGACTTCAAAAGACCCAATGGAAATGAACAAAGAGTAACAAAAACATAAATTAACCCTCATGAGAGCTCCAGTACCTGCCAACATCGCAGTCAGAAATAGGTACACCTTTAAGGATTAGCCTATGGTATTAAGCAAAGTGGCAGCGCAAAAAAAAGTTGTTTGCGAGCAAGTTTCCAGCAAGCCAGAACACGCAGGTATTGCGTATTATATTCCAACATAGGGAATCCATGGGTTACCATTTAAAATGTTTAACGCCTGGAGTGAATAAACAAAATCGCACACTTTAACAGACCCGAATGTCCAAACGCGCGCAAGACTTGCACAGTCTACAAAAACTCTACAAACTTACCGAGACCATGCGAATGGCCGTGCCCATGACTGTGACTGTGTCCGTGTCCAACACTACCGTTAGATGAACCATGGTCATGACCTGTAGGTAAATACAATAAGATGACCAATAAATAAATCGCATTATAACAACAAATCAAAATATATTCAGAAACTTAAAAGTAGGGTCATAGACTGTTTTTTGTCAACGTAACGCTTATTGATTGCTAAAATGAGAAAGAAAAATACATTAAAAATCACATGTAAAAGTCTCAGAATGCAACGGCCAAGTCTGAGAAAACAGCAAACACAGCGGGTACCAACCGCATCTCTGGCCGCAACATTTGCGAACAAACACCAACCCTCAGAAATCTCAGAAATGATTCATGCATGAATCGTTTTTCAGATTCAAATGTTTTGGGGGTGAAACATTTTCCAAACCATATTACTAGTTTACACTATCAACAGCTGCTTCTCACCAAGTGAGTTTTTACAGTCTTTGATTCTTGGAGTATTTACCAATCTATGAATCTAACTTTATGTTCAACTTCCTCTCTGTTCTGGTCAACAGCTGTTCCAAATAAAACAACCTACGGTTGCTCAAACCCCAAAAGTTTGGACTTTGATTTAGGAATTCCTGGGCTTGATTTAAAAAACCACAAATTCATCTTAAAGAGGGGCTCCAAGGTCAAATTAAGTTTTGTGATGCATTCATTTACCCAATAGATAGGAGTCCAATATGCAAGTCTCTAATCTCACTTTAAAACAATGTAAAGTGCCATTTCATTCGATACTCTTTCAAACGAAATTTGAAACATATCATTGGACACCAGCAACAAATGGGCCTGTACATTCCAAAGAGGAAGTCAGACGGTCAAATTCAATGTCGTTTTGATGGAATACCATCTAAATTCCGACAATAAACCATGCATTTTGCATGTAGTGTACAGATCCACTGTATTTGAAATGTGATGTCATTGGATGTTGTTTAACTTTGACAAAATTCGCACTGGAAGGGTAAAAAATACACTGGCATTTTACACCATTGTAACGTAAGGTTAGAGAATTGTAATTTGTTCCACTTTCGTAAGGACTCTATCAATTGGAAAATGAGTAGATCACAAAACTGAATTTGACTTTGGAGCAACTTCAACTCCCTCTTTGTTCTGGTCAAGAGCTGTACCAAATCAAACAAACTATGGTAACTCAAACTCAAAATGTTTGAACTCGGATTTAGGTATACCTTGGCTCGATTTTACAACGTTTTTGTGGCACCACTCACACTATGCTTAGCAATTAAGATTGATTTGCAGAAGATCAATCTTTTAGTTCTTTGTGAAACCCACCCCTAGACTCATGTAAGAGTAGCTGGTTTTGGGGTAAAGATTAAAAAATCTATCCAACTGAAGTCAAACTTAATAGATATGGGTAGAGTTTTCAATTTGTGACTTTTTAGGAACGGTTGATTCCGTAGATAGTTCCCAGTTTACGCCACATCGTGTAAAATCGACCATCTTTACGGGCAAATCTCTACCCTCACAGATATCCATTTACTCTTGTTCTTAGTAGTTCCGTTTAACCATTTAGGAAAATAAAACGTAGATGTCCAACCCTAGTTTATAGTAAAATTACATCGCACTGGAGTGCGAGTCAAATGAATTCAGTGTCTGACTTACCACCGTGGGAATGTCCATGACCATGTTGGAAGGCAAATATACCGACTAAATTTACAATAAATCCCAGAACAGAAACGACAAACAATCGTTCGTGTCTCACTTCAGGAGGCTCCAAGGCTCTCTGTAAAATAAAAATGAAGAAAATGAAAATGTTAATGATTAAAAAACAATAAAATGATGTGGAACAATAATAAATGGCTAGTTAAAGAAAATTATCTGCAATAAAAAAAATGCTACTAAAAAATAATAATGAGCACAATTACAAAACAAAAAATAATACCACTGGTTGTTAAAATGAGAAGTTAATAGGATGGAAAAACACGGCGCTTGTTTGTTTGTCTGCTTAGATGATCTTCCTGACAAGGGGACTTGGCAGTATTAACTGCTAACCATAGTACCTGTTTGGGCAATATCCAAGTTACATTTCTGACAATCTCATATTTATACAGATGGGCCTGGAGGTCACGGGGGGCTTTGCTCCTCTTCTGATGTCACCCGGCTGATTGTTCCACGCTCAAAAAAGAAAGGCTGGGGACAGTTCATTCTTTGTTGTTGCTTCTAAATTGTGGAACAAGCTGCCGTATGCTATCAGGGAAGCTGCATACTGCGACCTTCAAGTGCCAACTCAAAACTCTCCTATTTCCCAGCTTATGGTATGTTTGTTTTAATGCATTTTCTTTATTTCTTTGTATTTTATTCTGTTGTTGATTGTGAGGCGCTGTGTTCTTTGTAGAGCGCCATAAAAATGGCCTGCATAATGATTATTGGGCATACCCTAGTTATAAATAAATAATACATAATACAATAATAATAGTACACAAATAAATCAATAGTAAAAACATCTCACCTCGACTGCCTCAGAGAATATAAAGAATGCGATGAAGAGTAAAAATAAAGCGTTGATAAACCCGGCCAGAATCTCCGCCCTCACATACCTGTCAATCAAGAAACAAAAATCTCATCAGTAACGATCTAAATCTGCACTCATTTTGGTTTATTTGGGCTTGAATTTTTTATAAGGGGGGGGGGGGAGAAATCAAAATTTTCACTGGACCAGAAGTATTTTTAAGCAAGGCCCAAAGTGTGTGTGCATCTTGTCTACCTGGTGCACAACGGCATTTACCAACTAATAGTGTCTGTACGCATTTTTGAAAGTACTTAGCATATTTCATCGGAAGGGCTAATTCATGTGACAACATCACTCATGATAGACCTTGCTTAAGCAATTTTCGAGCTTGGTATAATATAATGTGTACATGTACGTACATGTATAATATAATGTGTACATACGTACATGTAGGAGGAGAAAGTCCATCTGTGAGAGTTAAACCCGTTAAAAAACAAACAAAGACGATGTGGCAGCATGTGTGCATGTTCATGATGGGGTTCTATTGTCGCGTCAAACAATTTGCATAATTTGAAAACCAGCTGGCCTTATAACATGAGCCTCACTATAAGCTGTGTCATTCAAATTGGTAGCTAGGGCACTTCATGAGTAGGCAACTTCTCTACCTCTATAATGTTGACTAGTGACACTTTACAACAAGCTCTTTCTACAAGTCATCCATAAAGAGAGATTTTGTTTCATGTACATGGAAACAGAACAATCTCACCAAGTAGAAACGGGTTGTCAGCCAAAAATGCCACAGTAGTTCACATTGTTGCGCCTGGTGCCCCGCTAACATGTTTGATTAACAGCCATATGAAATTGGGCCCTGGTCCCAATTTATAGAATTATGTAAAGGCCTAAAGCATACATTGGGAGTTGGGGTTGGGGTTGGGGTTGGGGTTGGTGGTTGGGGTTGGGGTTGGGGTTGGGGTTGGTGGTTGGGGTTGGGGTTGGGGTTGGGGTTGGGGTTGGGGTTGGGGTTGGGGTTGGGGTTGGGGTTGGGGTTGGGGTTGGGGTTGGGGGTTGGAGTTGGGGTTGAGGTTGGGGTTGAGGTTGGGGTTGGGGTTGGGGTTGGGGTTGGGGTTGGGGTTGGGGTTGGGGTTGGGGTTGGGGTTGGGGTTGGGGTTGGGGTTGGGGTTGGGGTTGGGGTTGGGGTTGGGGTTGGGGTTGGGGTTGGGGTTGGGGTTGGGGTTGGGGTTGGGGTTGGGGTTGGTAGTTGGGGTTGGGGTTGGGGTTGGGGTTGGTAGTTGGGGTTGGGGTTGGAATTGGAGTTGGGGCTTGCCTTCATTGCCTCTGTGAAGTATCAGGACTGTTGCTGACTTAGGTCTCTGTAACTGTTGCCTAAACTTCTTTACAATGTAACATATGGAAGAAAGAAAGAAAGTGTTTTTACCCATATGAAAATTGTGGTGTTGCCCTCCATTTTGATATAACGGTAGCGGTGAGACCGGCTAGTAGTGCTGTACAATCAAAGAACATGTGGAAGGAGTCTGAAATCAGACCAAGGCTGAAAAATAAAAAGTAATGCATGTGATTGTTTAATTTTATATATATTTTTTTTTACCTACTCACAACATTTTTTTCACAATTTTTTGTTCCGAGTATTTTTCAAAATCAAAACAAGGGCTCAATTTTTACAAAGCACTAAGATTAAGCACATAAGATGAGTTTTTAAAACCACAATAGTGAATTATATTGTGACATCACACTTTGCTTAGCAATTAAGATTGCTTTGCAGTTACATGTAATAACAATCTTAACTCTTTGTGAAATCCAGGTTTTTTTTGTTTTTTTTCAAAACGTGCGGCAAAAGGTTTTGGCGGGTAATGGACCCGAAAAATTGGGACCGAGTACCCAGACAGTCGGTCGGCTACCTGGGTACCCGGGTTCAAGTCACAGGCTTATCACACAGGGAAATTTTTTTAAAGATAGCTTGGCAGCAACCACTTGCACTGTATGTAAAAAGGAACATTTCAGCAGCATTTTTTTTCTAGTTGCAAATGAGCTTCTCCAAGGAAATGATGAGAAAACTGAAATGTGAATGGATTTTCTTATCGCAGATTGCCTTGAACTGATTGCCTGTACATCGCCTCAGGTAACATGACCTTTACATTTGCGCGTTCTCATTTTTACAGAATTTTTTTTAAAAATCATATCACTATTTGGAAATGGGTTTTGACTTCTGGTTTCAATTGATTGCTGCATGGTTGCCAGACCATAAAAAAAACTGTTCCGTCTGAACGCACACATTATTAAAAAGTGCAGCATATGGTAGAGTCAAATACAGGATGTACAGAACAACAATTCTTACGCTCCCCAAATCCTTCTATCAAATTGCCAAAGGTGAAGGATTCAGAAGGACTGGGGCCAGTACATGTAGGCCTAAACAACAAGTGCTCATCACTTGGTCAGGCATTCCAATGTTATCCAGGTCTAAACAATTTGGTATGGAGTGACATAGGAGAAGAGGATATTAGAGGAAACACATATCAGCCATACAGTCTGTCACTCTCTGGATTTCAATCATAACCACCCCAACCCCTTCAAAATCCAACTACACATCAGAGGTTGACAAATCCTATCGCATCGTGTGTTTATAATGGTCTTTTTTACATAGAGTTGGTGTCAAAGCTTGGGAATCGATGAACACATTTTATCTCATGACATCAGACGGAAAACCAAAAGAAATGGGCTGGCAAACCGAAAGGGACAAAAGGCCCTCCTGAACAACAACCTCTTGGAACAACTTGTCAACTTATTCTTTAATATGAATAAATAATGAAATCTGCTCCCACTTATATTAAACTATATTAGCAAACTTGCAGACAACCTTGTTTAAAACTCTTTTGGGAGAAGTAAGGTCTTTAAGAAGACCTGGTGTTGTCGGGACGTTTCGAACTGTATGCTCGTCTTCAGGAGCAGAGTCTACTGTTAGAAACATGAAGACGAAACCAGTTACATAAACTCCCAGACGCTTGGGCCTGGGTGTTGAACCGTTTTTTAAGTGTGATGGAAAACTCTTAAAAGGTTTTATACTTCAAGAATGCATTACCTATGCTTTTAAAGTTCTTTTTTTTGCAATTTACTACATGAAATTCTTCTCAGAGAGCCAAGACTTCTCCCAAAAGAACCGGTGTGGTCTCGACATCTCAAACAGAACACCTTGCTAGTCTTCCAGACTAGAGTACACTGTTTGAGACGTCGAAACCACACTAGTTCTTCTCATAGCCAACACTTCTCCCAATAGAGTTTCACACATGGTTACACCTGCAAGTTTAACATGGTTGACTAGTTTTAGTTCTTCTCCAAAATGCACACCATGCAAAGCTTCAGACATCCCTTTCTGTACCCACCTGTTGGTCCATACCCCGTACGATAGCTCCACAAAAGCAAAGGACAGATTCAAGACGAGAAACATGAAGAGATTTCTGGATGTGATGTCAGAGAAGATAGCCCTGCGGATACAATGGGAAAGATACCAAATGTGAATCAATGAAACTTGTCCTTTAAAACACAACGGCTTAATATACTCTGTTTAATTAAAAGATGCAAGGTGTTTTTTGGACGAATTAGATGTAGATTTTAAATAGCTATTTTAAAGACTTGAGAAAGTTATAGCATTCATTTAAGGTATAAGAAAGTGGTTTTAAAGCTCCAAGTCCTTTCTTAGATTTTTGAGCGTTTTTTTTTAGTCACTTCTGGTTTTTTTCCTTCAAACTTCTTCTTCTTCTTCTTCTTCTTAAAATATACATTTTCCAGCTTGTGATACTTAAATATTAAAAGCATCTGCCAAGATGTATCTGAGACTACTTTTTTGCAAGATAATGATGTTTAACTATAGTAAAGTTATCAAAAGACCCTAAAATAAAACATTGGAAAAAAGCTTTAGTCTTTGTCAGAAAGTTCATTAAATGTCTGGAACTGAATTGTTACAACAATGGCACCTAAAGTGCTAAGCTACATGTAGATGTTTTTGCCAGTTATAGTCTTGTAATAATAGGCATGGTTTAGGCCATAACTTTGTTTAGTTTTATATACCATTTGTAGCATTACCAATAAGTTAAAGACAACCATTACATTTACAGCCACACTATTTAGCGTCAAGATGACAGCTCAAAACAGCAGCCCCCCCCCCCATAACAACTCAAGACAGTTAAGTTACAAATATGTTCAAAAGCAGCATTTATTGCCAGAATGTATCTATTGGAACCACGTTTCAAAATTATTGGCATTTCATACATGCTTAATTTTCAAGGAAAAAATTATTTTCTTCATAAAAAAAACATGTAAACTGATTTTCTCCGTCCATAGAATTGACCAATGTGATGCTATTGCACCTTTGCAATGACATTAGACCACACCATAGAGTGAGAGTTTTTTCTAGGGGTTGGGAATGATGCACATAAACAACAATCTTGCTTCTGGTTTTTTTAAGTAGTGTTAATTACTTTTCATGTTTCCTCATTTCTTTATCTAAACTTTCTTATTTGCTCAAATCTTTATTTGATGGATTTATTTAAAATTTCTTTATTTATATTTACATGGTGTAGGCCTTTTTAAAATTTTGTTTCTATTTTGCATTTCATTAGTATTAGTTTTAACAATACATTTGTTTAGATTGGTTATTGAAAAAATTGTATTGCATCAATGCAATATAATTTTTGCTTCCCCCCCCCCATTAAACAACAGTTTACGTATAAAAAGATAAGCCTTTTTATTGTGGACCAGCGTTGCGGGCAGCATACCATTGATTACTAGCAATACGGCTTGCATGTTGGAGAGGCCAAATTGGTATGCTACATGCATTGCTGGTTCACAATAACAAACGGGTCGTGTATAAAAACATTAGTGGACAGAAGTGTATCTCATTTGTCATTTTCCTCAATAAAGATACCAATTTGAACAGGAATGGCTCCATTGGGTGGTCTCTGGCCCTTGTGTTTCCACACGGACCATCAGTTCAGGGAGTGATGCGTCGGCCAATGCTCCAAAGGGTGCCTGTATCAATTATTCCTAATTATGTCCACACTTAAAAAAAGAAAATAGGCCCACTTGACTGCAGATCACTCTTATTAACGATCGGTGTTACGGTGTTAACTTCAAATTCAATACATTTTTACTTCAATGCAACGCAACTCGCACTTTATTGGGATGTACAATAACTGATGTGCTGCCTGCCAGTCACTGTACATCACAAGGCACAGGGACCAAAAACACGGCCTGTCTGTGTCACTGCTGCGGCTTGACACCGGGCTGCTTATATACGCCAAAGATTAAGGTACTCTTACTGTACTTTTTAAGTTATTGACCTATTATTAAATTGAATGTCAATTGTTAATGTTATTCATGACAATAATGTCATCGAATGACATTATTAATCGACAAATATGGGCATATGAGAGAAACCGTGTGAGAATATAAATCAGTTGATTTTTAATAAATGACTAAACAATGCCTAAAATAGTAAGTAATTAAATCAGACCTCCACACATGATCATGAACTGGTGCTCCATGATTCCATGATTAGGATGATGAATGAATCAAATCAAATAACAAATTATAAAATGCAAGTTGTTTACCTCCACCAACTTGAAATCTTCCCTTTGACTGAAAATTCCGGCCGATATACATCGTCATTGTGTGATATAGGTAACATCAGTTCAGATAAAGGGCAAAATATAGCAGAAACCAGACAGCAGATGTGATGGTTTTGTGACTTGGTGGTTGTATGACTTCTTCCGTTCCGGTAACTTTCTTCACTTGTTGTATTTTTGCTTTCGTGTATTTTAACTGGTACCATATCCCTGATTTCTACGTGGCATTTAATGGGTAAGAAAAATATGGGACCAGCTGATGTGCCATATGGCGACAAAATTGGTCTTGTACCTTAAACAGCCCAGACAATTTTTCGCATTAAATAAATTCACGTGAGGAACAGACTAAACATTGCTTTCTCTTGCAGTTTTTTTACCAACAGTTAAGTGACAAACTGTGAAATGTAACAAACCCACATAATTCCCATCAAGATGATAATTTATAATCGTGTTTTATTCCTAAGTAACAGCTGTCGGTAAAATTCCACTTCCATAAGATGCCCGTAAATATTTCACCAGGGAATGTTTAAAGCATGTGCAAATTTTTATGATTTTACTTATCCTTCCCTTATGGAAAATCAACAGCCACACAATTACCAACATGGCGTCCATCGGGGATGGCGGAATACCGTGTGTAAGTGTTGTTTTTATGGCATTTGGAAGATGTTATCTATATTTAAAAGATAATCACCAGATGAGACCATTCCTGGAGAATGACAGTAACCATTTGTTTTGTTTTTCTACTCCAAAGAAGTCTCTAAAGATAAAGATTTGCTGTTCATTTCTACCGCCCACAACTTTGACTCAGTTTAGATTAGATCAATCAACTGTAGAGGGCGCTGTTTATTATTTATCTTTTAATTTTCTAGTTTTGATTTAGGTCTTCTAAGTCATGTAAGTTCTAAAGTTCTAGCCACGTTAAAACAAAAACGTAAGTTAAAAGAAAAAGGTTAATTACATCTTTTGGTTTGGGATGTACATTCAATTTATCAACAATAAATTATTAATATTATTTATAGTGTTCACTCAGTGTCATGAGGGATGAGTCATATTCTTTTGAAAAATGCAATTTGTGTCTTTAACTCTTGTTTATAAACCAAAATATAAACTGGGAATTGGGGACAGTTTCTTGTACCTCTTGTTGATGAGTCATTTAGTATTAATACAGTCATTTGACCAGTTCGGGATCATTGACCAGTTCGGGATCACTTCAACTTTGCAACAACCCCATAATTAAGTTACTTCTCACATTACCAATTTCTGTTGATACATGTGAAGAATAACATGCTATAAACCAACAAACCCAAAATAAGGTTCCAAACTTCATCAACAAATAAATTATGGCCATTTTCTTGAAGCTTGTCTGCGATTTTGATTATTATTTTTAAAAAAAATGTTGGTTGAAAAACGCTGTTAGTGTTAAAACTTCTCGCCTTTAAAATTTGAACACCAGGGCGAAATAAAATTTATGTTAAATGCTTAGAATGTGTTAAAAATATTTCAGGTAAATACTGAGCAGTCGTCTTGTTTTTTTGAGGAGACGAAATTACCAGTCAAAAGTTTATTTGTTGCTTTTAAGATACATTTCTTCAACAAATTCTTGTAGGAATATTGTTTTTTTGTGAGAAAATGAAACTTGGAGGAGGAAATTGCGACTGTAAGAATAGATATTTGGGTCAATGTTGCTTTTAGGCATGCTTCACCTTTTCATTTGCCTTTGCTGTTGTTTTGTGTTTTTGTTGCTGGATTTTTGCGCTGCTGTTGAATACACTTGCATTGAAATTCTCTGGAGAAAGGAAGTCCATGTCCATGCCAACATACTTGTGAAGTTTGTGTCCTTGAGAGACAGTTTTATGAATGGGAGTATTGGTTTGCAATAGAGGGCAAGCTACTGATTCAGAATAGAATCAACTGATCCTGAACTGGTCAAACAGGTGACAATACTTTTCTCAAAGCCTCTTCAAAAGTACTAATCTTTTTTTGTCAGTGGATACTTGGTGAGTTTTATAACATGTTTAGGTAAACTGATAAACTTTTTTGTTTAAAATGTCAAAGAGATTGCAACCAAAAACAATGTGAATTCAAAAAGTGATCCCGAACTGGTCAAATGACTGTATTAGTATAGTATTTCAAAGTCGGACAAACACATTTTTTCTAAGGTCTAACTGTAAATCAAATGAAGTGATAAATTTAAGTGATACTTCATTCAGATTTTAAATCATTTATAATTGTTTACTTGATCATTATTAATATTATTTAGTAATTATACTGGGTTGCGCACATATCTTATTCTTAGTGTATCTAGCTCATCAGGCAAACATGAACCATTCATCCAACATACCTTAGCCCTCGCAGATACCCATTTATACACCTGGGTTAAGAGAGGTATGGTTAAGCACCTTGTGTGAGGCATAGGGCGAGCTCAAGGACACAAGTGTTGTGGCCCACACTCCGATGATTCAGCCACTAGAGCTTGAGTCTGATGCACTAGACCACTCGGCCATTATCATGACTGAATGTCTTGTTTTTATTGTATTTTTTGTTGTTGTTGACATTTTCAGATTGACATAACATTAAAGAAGATTCCTGGAGCTGGTCTTGGGTTGAGTATAGCTGGAGGAATCGATCAGGATAAATCCAAGAATCCGTTCGTACCAGGAGATGCGGTAAATGGAAACCCTCATCTCAACAAAGCTTAAACCTAACGGTCTCAGAAATGTGTCCTCAAAAATCCTATTCCAAAACTTATTTGTAGGATGTGGTACTGCAGGCCAAAGTAACAGTCAGCCGTTCGCAAGTTAGATTTGAATCTGGTACAATGACTTGCTTTGCCACAAGTTCCTGCTTAAATTTGAATGATCCTCAGACTATAGAGGCACTTACTTTATCACATGATCCGGGGCAAGCTTTTGTGTAGTTATGTAAGAGAGGGTGAACACCCAAACACAATTCTGAGTAAGTGTGTATGGCAGAATGGTACCAGGGTTTGCTTAACCATTTTGACAAGTAGCAACTGTCTCTATGGTCTCAGGAATTCAAATTTAAGCAGTAGCTTGTTACTAAGTTTAAAATCTGCCATCAAGAAACACTTCAGTATCACCAGCAATGAAGAAAAACCCCTCAAGTCACCCAAGCAGTACCCAAGTAAACAGCATTACATGAATTTCATGTGCACAACCGACCCCTGCCCGTGTGACCCTTGACAAGGGGTGTCGGTGCAGTACCCATTGAGACAAGACAAGGCGTCCGTTCAGCAGAGCGTCTTTCAGATGCCCCATTTATTGTATCAGTACATAGGGCCAAAGACCTCCAGGCCTAAGTCCTCTGGACTTGTTCATCCATGAGGTTTTAGGCCGTGTCCGAAACGTCGACTTCGGCTACAGCTACGGCTAGATCGCGCGCGTCTGCCTATTCTTCAACACTGGCAGACGCGCTGATCTATCCGTAGCTGTAGCCGAAGTCGACGTTTAGGACACGGCCTAAGGCAGGTCAGTGGCCCAGTGGCTTAAAGCTGTGCAGTGGGCATTTTGGGCCTGCTAACTTTCTAATGACTTTCCTGCGTTTGTGTTTCTATTTTGCAGGGTATATTCGTAAGTGTTGTGAAACCAGGCAGTCCTGCTGAACTGTCAGGATTAGCTGTTGGAGACAAAATACTGGAGGTAAGTTTGTGATAATAGAAAATCCAAAAAAAAAGGAGGTGACAGTAAACGATTTGTCTACAAATCACATTGCAAATCAAACAGCAAGAACCATTAGTACATACACAAAAGTTAAAGTCAAAAACAACTGCTGTAAAATTGTGTTCAGGAACTTTTATAACAACACTATAGTTGTACTTATTATGCGCTTTTCAAGCCAAGTACATGTAGGCCCCTCACAGCTTTCATGATTATTGCCCTTTTTCACCAAGCCCTAAACATTCCTGAAACCATCTGGACTCCTTAGGAGTGTGCAGCACCAGGCACCAGCAGCCGAAAATGGCGCACAGGTTGCTAATCAATCACATCAACAATTCCTACCCTTACAGGTACCCATTTACTCCTTGGTGATGAGAAGCAATTCATGGTTAAGCGTTTTGCTGAAGAACTCAAGTGTCATGAACGGGATTCCAACCCGCACTCTGATGACTCCAGAACTTGAGTTTGTTGCCACTCGGCCTTTTTAGAGTTCTGTTTGAAAAAAAAAGAAAAGTTGTATTTTTTGGTTTGAGTGGTTTTTATTTTGTACACTAGTTTACTTATTTGTGGATCTTTCCTTCTTTCCAGGTGAATGACCTAGACTTAACCATGTCAACTCACAGTCACGCCATCAAACTCCTCACAAAAGAGAAATACACCGTACTCAAGATCAAGGTTCATCGAAGAGGAATCTAGGAACAACTCAGAGGGGTCATCCGCCCGTTGACAAGTCAAATTCTTCCGCTAAAAGCAAGCTTTATGTACAGCTGGTAAGCATGGCATGAGAGGTATGAGCTGGCAGCCTGCCGATCCTTTTAATTTGGACGCTCTTGAAAAAAATAGATTGATTCACGGCACGATTCTCACAGATTTAGCAGAGTCATTTAAATAGTGCTTGGCAAAACACTTTTTCCATATTATTTATTTCCCGCCAAGCGGAAATTTGTCGAAACTAAAGACAATTTGCTTCGTTCAGAAAGATTCCTCATGGCTTGCATATTTTGTTGCAGTGAAAATCTATGCTTTGTAGCGGACTGTCTATCAGCAATTGTAGAGAGCAAAGGCGTGCAAAAAATATTCCTTTTTGGGTGCATTCTGAAATAATTCTGGTAAAACATTTTTCACCAATTGAAAGAAATTTTCCAACAAAAAGCACTTTTGGAGAGAATGAAGTCCATGATTATTGTGCTGGAATTGGACTTGGACTGTCAGAGCATGACTACAGCACTGACCTTTTATTTGGAATAATACAAGAAAGCTGGTAGAGAGATGCGACTTTTTCATTAAAATCAGAAATCTTTCAAAATGTTTACCCCCAAATTGGACAAGTTTAATGACGACTTCAAATTCTCCCCACCCCCATCATCTCTGCGCCGCGATCCCCTGGTCCCACTAGCCTAGTGGAGTTACTAGTCCATGCACCCACTGCTGGCACCAATGTCGCTGTGGTCAATACATCAATATGACCGCATGGCTCGAATTCCAGCCAGCTTTCTGGCATTGGATTTTTATGATAATTTTTTTCAACAGCCAGTTGCATCTCTGCTTGTAAGTCCCTGCAAAGATTCAAATCCATTATGAAGGTATTATACAGGGATTGGTTAGAGCTGACAAAATAGCCGTAGACAGTGGTCATGTTTCGTGTGATCAACCATATACATGAAAATAACAAACCTGTGAAAATTGGGGCTTGATTCGTTGTGTGAGTCAGGAGAAAATAGTGAAAAACCACGCACAATTGCATAATCAGAATGTAAACACATCCTTAATGTTGGTTGTAACAGCCGCTGTTGCGGTTTTTAGGGTTTTCAGATACAGTCTTCTTGAATATGACTTCATTTGAGGGACCTGTTTCTCAGAAGAAGAACAAATGGTTCTAGTGTGAGCTTTATAAATAGTAGGCTTTCAGACTGAAATTAAACAATGATGTTTTTTATTCTTACCAACCCTGTATAATACCATTAACTTTAGCGCTACCTGCGAATTGCTGTTAGGATGTGTCGATAAAACCTAACGTCTATGAATCAAGACTAGGAATGTAACTTTTTAGAACATGAACTGTGGTGGTTAAAATAGATTAAAACTAGATTTAACGCTTTTATTAAAATGAAAAAATAATAATGTGGGATTGAGGAATGATTTGATAATGCAATACTGGTGGTGTGTTGAGCAGTACTCTTAGTCAGTTGTTTTAAAAAACAAAATGAACAAACCAAAGTTTTATGAATAATAATGATTTGTAAACTTGCTTTGTAGCTCAAAGGAGCACTCTAGTCATTGAAACTTCCGACTTCTCTATTCTTGAGATAAGAATTGGACTCACAATCACAGGGTTTCTGTCCGAATTCTGTCTGGGCAAGGTCCCAATGGCAATAAGCCATTTGAGAGTTAGAATTGGATAATGTCTGGTACACTGACTGGCTTAGTCACAAGTCACCGGTTAAATTTGAATTCCTCAGACTATAGAGACAGTTTTTGTGTCGACTTATTCGAGGCAAGCTTTTGTATAGCAACCTCCAGATGAGCAAAGCATTGTGCCATACAAGTTCATTCAAAATTGTGTATGGGAGTTAGACGTGTCTTAAGTAACTGCACAAAAGCTTGCCCCAACCATATGACATAGCAACTGGCTCTATAGTCTGAGGAATTCAAACTTGAGCAGTTACTTGTGAGTGACCAAGCAACTCAATGTACCAGACATACAAATCTAACTCGCAAATGGCCTATTTCCTAAGGTTGTCAAATAATAAGCACACAAGGTTGCTAAGCGAATACTTATTAGCTAACAAACACCATTAGACGACATTTCCTTGGGTCTTGTCTTGCCTCAGCTCTAGCTCCAGGCTCTGTTTGACATCCTTATTCAAAGCGCACACTAATCCAAAATTGATAAGGGAGGCGTAGCCTAGGTGTGGTTTTAAAGCCCCATGTCTCAAAATCGGTCATATGTTGTATAAACATTGAGGCAGCGCCCTCTAGTGGTGGTGACTGACATTGAGGCAGCGCCCTCTAGTGGTGGTGACTGACCGGAAAATGATCATGACTAGCTTGCTCCTTTGTGGTCTTTTTTTATCTGCTTTGTTTTTGATGCACAAATTGTCTATAATATTTAGTTTAAAACTTATTAGCTATGCGAACCACAGTTAACTTTTGTGTGTGGCCGTTTTATTTTTTGATAACGACACGAACCGTTAGTTTTTTTGTACTTTAAAACATTGATCATTCTGATTGGTCCCTGAAGATGGCAAACTCTTCATCAGGAATAGGGGGCAGTCGTAGCTCTTTGTGAAATTTGAGCACAAACTTGCTGCTTACACATTCCCGTTCTTCTTATGAACAGCTCATATGGAATCATGCAATGGGGAAACTTTATAACTCTAGGTGGCAGCAGATTTAGCAGGTAAATTTTCTTTTGGGTGCGTTTGATTACTGTGCCAGAGGGTCGAGGGCCGGGCACAGAACTACTTTCATTTTGGGCATTACATCTTCATGGATTAACAAAAAGATCATGAAATGATTATTCTCATGGTAAAACTGCGCCATTAATACACTATGAGAAAACAGAACTAGCTGTTGCAAACTGCTTACCAACCAAAAGAGCCTATGGTATATTGTAAATGCCTTTTTAATGGCCTCACGTTTCGACCCTTGAAGCAGAGCCTTTCCATAGGCTAAATGACAATTCAGACACATAAACAGGTTTACTAGTGTAATGGAAGCAGTCAGGCGGAAAGAGAGAGAGGGGCAGAAAGCACACGTAGAAAGATGGGATGAACAAATTAATAAATTGTTTTACAAACTCACGTTAATACAACAGCTTGTCTTCTGATTAAAAAAAAAGCAATGTCGCTGTTTTAGTTTGAAAATGTGTGTCAAACTTCCTGAAAGCGTTCCGGAGAAGAGCTTAAATATGGTCGTAGTTGAAGAAGTTTTCGTCTGGACATCATGCACCTGGGTCAGCCCTAAGTAACCTGGTTACTTGGCTCGGACCCGGGCGTCATGACATTGACGTCAAAGCTACTTATAGGCACTGGGGTCAGACATGGATCGACCCCGTGAAGCTAATGGAATGCATTCATGGTTTATGTAGTTTCTGAGCATGCGTACATTTCTGGAATCATTGGTTTTACCTGCTGCCACCTACTGTCCCCAAAAGCCCTGACTTCACTAATCGAGGCATGATTCATCTGTAATGTTTCACATCAGTGACAAAAATATCAACTTAAAATGCTCTTTTAAATTAACGGGAATAAAAGTACATGGAATTTATAGTCAAATTAAATGTAGAGTTGGATCATGACAATTCAATATCGTAACTGTAATACTTGTCTTATATTTTCACAAAGGTGCTGTTTATGTAGTGGTTTGTTTTTTATTCATAAAGATTAATAAAGTTTATCATTTTTGTATATTTTAATACTTTGTATTCATTTGTTAACAAACATCACAAGCGTGCGGAAAAAAGGATTGATCGATTTAAAAAATCTCTGCATCAGCGATCAGTCAAGAAAGACTCATGTCCAGTCATTTGTCTACATTTTTTTTTTTGCCTACCAAAACAACTGCGACA
This sequence comes from Pisaster brevispinus, assembly GCA_023634235.1. Taxonomy (NCBI): domain Eukaryota; kingdom Metazoa; phylum Echinodermata; class Asteroidea; order Forcipulatida; family Asteriidae; genus Pisaster; species Pisaster brevispinus. The sequence goes on from JAMKCF010000013.1 coordinate 6,783,802, forward strand.
GCAAGTGGAATTTAAAATTGGCAATACAATTTTTTTTGTTTACGTTCCTTCCAAACCCTCGTTTCAAATTCTAACAAAATATGCCTCCGTGTAAAAAATGCATTTTGAAAAAAAGTTCACTTCTTATTTCAAACGAAGTAAGTGATTTTTAAAGCTTTGCATGGTGTGAAAAAGTAGAAGTAACTAGAAATAGTAAACTTGCTGGTACAACCATGTGTTAGGCATTTTTGGGAGGAGTGTTTGCTCTGAAAAGAGCCAATGTGGTCTTGACTTTTCTCTGCTCTAAGAGGAGCAGAGTATACTGTTTGAAACGTTGAGACCACACCGGCTCTTTTCAGAGCCAACACTCCTACCAAAAGAGTTTTTACACATGGTTGTACCCAAAGTTTACTAGTTATAGTTACTTCCTATCAAATCAAGCTGTTTGTTTCTGGGTAGTGTTTTGAATATGTCGGAAGGTCGTAGGATCTAAAAAGGAATAATATTTATCAAATCACCGGTCATTTTAAACAGTTTGTGTATTCTTTATTAAGTTTGTAGGGTTCATTTTTGAAGCTTTATCTCTTAGTATATTATTTGTGTTGTACCCTACACTGATGTGTGTAAAGCACTGTGTACTCAGTACTCCCACCCCCCCACCCCGAGTCCCGCAAAAATACTCCACAGGCATATTACTCGGGTGGGATTCGAACCCACAACCCTGGCAATTCCAGAGCAGATGTCATACCACTAGACCAACGAGCTTGCCTGGTAGCTAGAGGCTGGTGCGAACCCTATAAATTAGCTGCAGGTACCACAACGATTTAATAGATGATAATATCTATGAAATATCTTAGTACTCAATACTGACCTAGTGTGTGTCTTTTTAAATAAATTTTCTTTTCTTTTCCATTGTATTAATAGTGCCTTGCATTCTTTAACTTGATTGTGAATGAAATAATACGATATAATCAATTAAAAAGATGAATTTTAAAAACTAAGCCTACACTTATCTTGTGTTTTTATTTCCATGTATCGTTCGGTTTGGACATTGTTCTTGCAGTAACGAAAGTTGTGTTGTGGTTTATTTTGGAGTACACTGTTACCATTTTCACTGTCAGTATTTATGACCTAGTGTTAATCTTCTACATAATAATAATACGCAGTTCTTATATAGTGCTTTGACACACGACAGGCCTCTCAAAGTGCAAATTATTTTTCACAACAGGTTTGAAGAGCTTTGTTTGATATAAGAGGCCAATTTTAATAGCACTTTGTGTGTGCAAAGTGATGCGGTTCAATCTGCAGTCAGCCATGCTAGAAACACCGGGGGCAAACCCCTTCTCTTTATGACAAGGTACTGGGTTCTTTAACGTGCATTATACAACTCACGGAAGCTACGGCTTAATGTCGCATCCAAAGGACAAAGCAATTACGGTCCAGTGTCTTGCTCAAAGACGCAAGCGCCGCTACTGGGACCCGAACCAACACTGTGACAACACCAGAACTCGAGTCCGGTGCGCTAGACCACTCAACCATGCGAACCGACTGTTTTCCTTAGAAATTAACTCTAAAAGGACAAAGTATCGGTGGTGGTGTGTTTCGGGGGTAAAAAAAAACCTCAACTAGTAAGGCTCACAATCTCTCACAATATCTTGTCAATTTATTGACATCATCATCTTGACAATTTCTGGACAACAATAAGAATAAGTAATAAGAATACATGTCGTGTAATATTTATAAAAACAATTCATAAACAGCCTGGATTTTTCCGTTGTGAAATCCTTGATGAAAGTCATGGTACTGTTTCAAGGGTTGTGTGCGATACCCTGACTGCTTTGTATAACTGTTTAGGCGAGATATTGAAAGGTAGCAGGCTACAGCCAAAGTAATATAAGCCATGTTTGAATTGCGGCTACAGCTGCGGCTGTTGCTATGAGCCTCCTATTCTTCAACGCACGATTACAATAACTAAGGATCCAAGAGTAACCAAACTTAAAATCTTGGGATTGCAAAGTGAAATCAGTCATGCAAAGCAAACATGGCGTTTTAGTAGGTGTCTTGATTCCGTAAAATGCTCATAAAAAATTCCTGATGTTTCAAGAAGTTGTACGCTTGTGAGACAGAGCATTGAAATCTGTATTTTTTTTATTTCCACCAGTTTCCAAAACTTTTTTTCCCAGCAAGAATCATCAAGATTTCTGCGACGGAAAATATGAATGATACAATGAAACTACAATTGATATCAAGTTTTTGAGAAAAAAAAACAGAGACAGGATAAATCGCTTGTACAGCTGGACCCAATTTCATGGCCTTTCGTACCATATAATTTTGTGCGCACGGCGCCCTCTAAAGCGTGTGATTCTATGGTCAGTAAGCGTAGAGTTCTGCGGTAAGCAGCACCATGAAACTAGGCCCTGGCATTTGCTCAAACCTCTTCATGTCTTGATATAAACATAAAAGTCTTCTTTTTTTTTTTTTTTTTTTTTTTTTTACTTTTCTCGTTTTATTATCATTATTCTACAAAGTAAAACCGTCTGGAAAACCGAATGCTTTCCGATAATAATGAGTTGTCACACTTATAACATATTACAAAGAAATGAATACAATGAGTCCAGGCAGCCATAACAAAAGATGGCTGCTTTTTTGCCCATACAAACAATAACATCCAAATAGCTGCAGTCAGTATGGTGAAACACTACCTTGGAAATACAGCTTTTGATTTTGGTCAAAAGTCAAGCAAAACATTTTGTGGACTGGTACCCACTGAGGCCCCTTTTTGAAACAGCTTGGGCTTATAGGCTCCGGCTTAGGCTCCATCTGAATATTTGAAAAGCACATTCCAAAAGCACATGTTTACAAAATAATTGAAATAAGACTAAGCCGAAGCTGCTGCAGAAGCCATGGCCCGAGTGTTATTGGCAAGGTTACACACCTATGTTCTGACACCCCTATGTTCCGATACGACTAATGTATTTTTCGAATTTTAACCCTAACCCGAACCCCAACCCTAGTATGTACCAGTAGCTCATGAGAGGTTAGGGAACATAGGGTTGAGGGAACATAGGGGGTGTCAAAACATAAGGGTGTCGAAACATAGGGGCTGTCGGAACATAAGGGTGTCGAAACATAGGGGCTGTCGGAACATAGATCAGTCACCATCGGCAACAGCTATAGACCTCTATCATGGTGTGGATATCTTAGTCAGGTTTCCTTCAACACACAGTGACAATGATAGTTGGTGTGTTCATTTCATATCAAAGCACCAGACTATTTTGTGTGTGTTTGCCCCCCTTCCAGCCTCTGTTTGGTTTACACTGAGTAAAATAGGAGAAAAGGAAGATGGCCCTCCATCATGATTAAGATCTAAGGCCATCAGCTTCAAACGGTGATGCTAAAAATAGGAAGGGGCAGCAAGGTTGATGAACAACGGTTATCACCATACTTGTAGTCTGGCCCTTTTCGAAACAAAAGCTTCGGCAATCGGTTTCAGCTCTCTCTGTTATTCTAAAAAAATAATAATGTGCGCTTATTGAATAGAGCTTATAAACCAGGACTGATGCCGAAGAAGTGGTTTCCGAATGGGGCCACAGTTTTAACAAGATACTTGGGCCCAATTTCATAGAGCTGCTTAAGCACAAAAAGTAGCTAAGCACAACCAAAATATGCTTAACAGAATAAGGTTAAATAGAGAATAAGTTTACCAACCAAAATACAATGTCACATGTAACAACTGTGGCTGATATCCTGCTTATTTCTGCTAAGCAGAAAATGTTCAAGCAATAGTTTATGCTTAAGCAGCTCTATGAAATTTGGCTCCAGCAGCACTTTACAAGTCTTAAAATCACTATGATTATGATTCAGAAATAAAATATCTTAAAGATCATGGGACTAACTTGAACCCTTGACAGAATTAAGGGTGTACTCCCTTATTCCATACAGACTAAAAGTTCAAAGAGATTATTTTTGTATAAGTTAAAATACCGGGCTCTAAAAAATATATTTTAAAAAGAAAATTCAGGCTTCTTGTTAGAGATATTTATATATATAGTGTGGACGGAGTGTTTGTGGGTAGCAGAGGATATTCCTCATGGACAAGCTACGGGAAGACCACAAATGTACAGACTGAGTTAAACAAACCCGAAACTCAGCTTTATGGCAGTGAACGTTATGAATCACTTGGCATGATTTGGACGGACTTTCAATTATTTCTTACTTTTAGAATTACACAGAAGTGACATGATTGCTCTGATCTCAATGGTATATACAGCCTCAATGAAGCACATTTGATAGATGTCATAATTGCATCGGGAATAAATATTCATATTTTGTTAATTTTTTTACTCACACCCTGGCAGGGGTCGTGGGTTTGAATCCCACCCCAGTAGTGCACCTGTGGATTTGTTTCTTTTTCTGACAAGACTTGAGGGACAGCACCAAGTAAACAGTACTCATCACACAACGGTGTAGGGTAAAAATCATGAAACATTCCAGTAAAATTATACTCTTAGTTTTACAGTTCAGTACACAACAAATATTAATTTTTGTTATAAATTTTGAGGAAGATTACATGATGACAGTAAACAGTGACAGCTTTGAGAAATCAGGCTTAAGTTCATCAAGTAATAAATCACAATGGGTCAATAATTAGCATATTCACTTCAAAAAGCTGCTGTCTATGTCGGCTTTCCCATGAACAATGATCTGGTGGACAGAATTCTTCCTCCTGCACGCTTGCGAGAATTCACGTGTGACACAATAAGTCTTTGTCCTAACAGTGGCTCTGCCCCCCCCCATGTTAGGAAAAGAAAAACGATTAGCCTGAGAGGATTTTAAAGTGTTGTTTTTGTATAGGGGAGGGAGGGAGGAGAGACCAATAAGAGGAGGGGACAGAGTTAACCTTAGGAGTAGAGTTGATCTTAACGATTTACCTTGGAGATTTGACCTTAGGGATAGGGTTGACTGTAGTGGTAGGGTTGACCTTAGTGGTAGGGTCGACCTTAGGAATAAAATTTGACCTTAGGGATTGGGCTAACCCTAGGGGTTGGGTTGACCTCAGGGATAGGGATGGCCTTGGGCAGTATGTTCTCATCACATCCCTAACAAAATAACTTTTGGGGTGCACCACTGGTAACCAAAGCCTTCTTCAAATTCAACTTGCAAGTATAGCTTATCCTAATGGACTGAATTATCCTAATGGACTGACTAAAGACAGCACCTAAATGGACGGTTTGATCGTACAAAATCATCGCTGTAGGTCCCTTGTAAAAAATATTGTTAAAAAGTCATGTACATTAAATGTCCTGCTTTAAAAAGGGTACATTTCAACTCCCTGTCAATCCAGCAGCATATCATTATTATATCTATGTCACTTTATATACAATAATATTGAACAAAATTACATTGGAAACACAGCTGGACACTTTACTGGGGGGGGGGGGAAGGAAAATCACCCCTACACTCTATAACATGCATGATATGTGGCAGACCCTTGAACTTTCCTGTACTCTTACATGTCTTACAAATTATTATAATCCCAGAACACAATAAAGACACAATGGGAGTGGGAACCATGCCACATATTGAGCACCAAATGTCTTACTCAGAACATAAAAACAAAAACCCCAAAACCCCCCAAAGTATCCCAAATGAAACTGGTGTTTTTTCTTCAAGAGAACTTTACAGCATTCTGTGAACATTCCATGAGATACCCCCCACCACCACCACCCCTATGTCATCATAACAATCAATGTAAACAAGAAAGGAAACAAAATCAGTTAATTCAGCCGTATAAAAGCAAACCTACAGAACACATTATTTTTCCTGAAATTTCAACAAAAGTGTTTATGTGCATAAAGAAGTTGGTTTGGAAGATTTACGCAGTGGGAAGATTTACCCCGGTAGTCATTTGTAAAAAAAACTCGCAATCACTCGCAAGACTCACGCCGCTCGATATTGACAGAGAAAGGTTGATTGGAGTTGCTTTAATAGCCCAGGGCTCACCCTCAACATTTACACCACATACACTGTCCGAAACATTAAACATTTTTCTTTTTTGAGTGTGAATGCAACTTCATTTCAGCAACAAACCAAGCTGCAATTTTTAACCACTGTTACGTCATTATACCTATTTATGTTTGTGGTCTTGTCATTTAGCCTTCGAGAAAGACTCTGCTAGGGTCGAAACGTCAGGCCACTAACTATTTTTTTTACATTAGAAAGTTAACGTTATGACAATAGATAAGTCCCCGACAGACGCCATCTTTACGGGCAACTTCAGTTTTGGCTCTGCGCTGCGTCAAGCATTGTAATTATTCCACACAGTCAAGTAGCTCACCGACCAATCAATTTAATTTAATTTCATTTATTGTTTCTGGTTGTGAAGCCAAGGACCTTCAGAAGAAGTGAACTTAATCACCATACTAGCCAAGAAACCCAATGGAGAGAAGACAATGAAGGAAGTTTCAGTTTGAGGTGTTGGTGGGAAAAGGTACGAACTGAAAACCAAATCCACGCAGTGCCCCCCGATGGGATTTGAACCGGGGTCCCCAGAGGTTGAAGGCAAGGCAAGATACCACTACACCAACCTGACTGCCCAGATGAAGGAATTTGATAACACTCCCGCATGCCATACATGCAATACTTATGCAAAATTCATAGTTGTGCGTAAAAAAGAAAGAAAGATTGCCCGTAAAGATGGCCGACTTTACACTGTATGATGCCCGGCGGGAACAATTTATACATGTTTAAATCTGGGCAACGAAAAATACCTACAGGCAAGTAAAAAAGCACAGGTTACTAGTCCGGTGGGATACTTAAGACAAAACTTTCCTACGGGTAAGTCAACAAAAGAAAAAGTTTTCTAGACCACTGGGCTTCTTATAAAGAAGGTTTGTGGGCAAGGCCTGTTGCCAATCAGCATTCATTTGAGCGCTGATTGAAAACTCTGTGTCATTGACAAGTGGTAGCTCTTTAAAATACAAACAACTGTTGGGACATCACATTATCGCATTTTGTTTACACTCGGTACATCTCACTTCGACCTACAAACATCCCAATATATGTATCTACATATGTTTCCATAGGGGACAAAAACACCCACTGAATTTGGACGGATTCATGAAAGGGCTTGAAGAATGGGGACATCACCAACATAGGGCCAGAGGTCAGTTGTTGGAGTACCGGTACATAAACCCAGAGGTCGCAGGTTTGAATCCCATTCTAGTCAACTTTTCTTTGTCACCTGCAAAGTTGCCTGAGGAATATTATCAATACTATTTCACATGATACAAAACTTTGCACAATTCATACCGGAAAGCAAAGCTGGACGGAATAGTTCTAATTTTTTTATAACTGCTTGACTTTTTGTTTGTTTGCTTGACTATAACAGATTCCAATTGAATAAAAAAAGGACGGATATGTATTCGCTTAACTACTCAACCATCTTGTTCCCTGACTGACTGCATAGAATTTTGAAAGCATACAATTCTTCTAACGGTAACCAGACTTGTCAGCATGGACGGCAAACCTCACTGTGCCAGGTGTATACCAATGTTATCCAGATGTTGGGTGTTTCGGAGGACATGGGAGGATTCAATGAATTCATTGTTCTTCACAATGCTTCATAAGATTTCTGGTTCTGTTGACACTTTTGCAGAAACAATCCTGTATTTCATTCCAGCCCACCACACCCCCCCAAAAAGAAATATATATAATAACAAACTGTATCAACATCAGTGGTGATCATTTGAATGTCTCCATTTCACACCAACAGTTAAATTAACACAAACTTCCTAAGTGTACTGAAGATTCCATTGATGAAACCATTTTTTTTTGTTTTCAATTTACTTGAAAATAAAACTTTTCATGAATCAATTCACGAAAAAGAAAACAATAGAAAGATTACTTTATTTCTGAGTAACTGTTCATGATAAAAGCTCTTGAAAAGTTCCTTCTATTCTCTGTCATTTTTGTTTGTCTTCTTTAAAGTTGCATGGCCCAATTTTCACCGAAAGAATTTTTTTAAAGAATTTTCCCCCCGAAAGATTGTTGACAAATGCTGCCGTTTCAAAACAAGAAAAAAAAATACAAATAACAAATACAAATTTTGCATAAAATGCCATGGACAGTGCAAACAATACATGTAACATTGTTTGTACATGGCTGTTGGCATGGTTGAACTTGAGATAATGTTGGGATAAAAAAAAAAAATTCATTTTTAGTTTTTAATTAAGCACCGCTTACCATTGGCGGATTTTTTTTCATGCAATACCCTTATGAAATGCAAGCTTATAGCTTTCTCAAATCTGTAAAAACAGCTATTTTAAATTTAAATCTTTGGGTTAAGTCGGCCAAAAATCGGATCTAGCATCTTTAAAGAAAAAACAAACTTTTACACAAAGATGTCTCTTAAAAAAAACTCTACATAACACATATCTATAAATACTACTATAGAAACATTTCTGGGCGGAAACTAAATATTAATGCTGTTTCAGTTCTGTTCTCTTTGAAGATTGTCGAAAGTGAATAATTGGAATTCGTTAATAATTTCTTTGTACAGTTCCAGTGTCGTTGTAAAAAAAAAAAAAAAATGGTATGAAATTTTAAACACAAAAAAAACCTCTCATAAAATATAGGATTCTGTATAATATGTACAATATCTGTAAACACAATACTTTGTTTCTTTTATAATGCTGTAATGCTTACATAACAAACAAGGCTACACTTAGACCTACTAAAGTTATAGTGAAATTCATCTCATGTTTTTTTTTGCTACAGAAGTCCTCTGAAAAAACTCAGAAAAGTCCCATCAAACTACATCTATTTCAGTGTTGTTTTTTCTTTGTTTTTGCTTTCCCACACAATGACAAACGGATGATTTTTTTTTTACAATGATTGCAATCACCAACAAAATAAAAATAATAATAATAAAAAGTACAAAATATAGGCTGGACATGTTGACTTTCATCAGTGTGAAAAATATACAACTCTCTTTGTGCATAACAATCAGTTTATTACCAAACAAAAGATTCAGCTAATGAATTATTCATGAAATTTGACGACATCATATACATAACAACCAATCAGATAAAACATTACTATCCCATTATATAATCTCAACCAATCACAGGCAAATCTCTACAGTTACTACTCGATGATTGGGCAAGTACCTCAAGGACATCTGCTAGGCAGTGACTAAAATCAGCACAGCACTTTCCGGACAAATTATATTCACTGATTTCAACTTCACGGGAAAAAAAACTCAACCTCATAGATTACTCTGCCCACACCGGAAGAAGGGAAGCTTATTCAACCACTGACAATCCAATCAGCCACCTCCTTTCCATTCTCCTGACCAATAGCAGACTCTCTTCTACCTATCGTCATCACTGTTCCTCCCATCCGACCAATCAGTGATGACGTTTTATGTGGATCCACCAATCAGAGAGGAGTAGGGTGCAGGGTTACGATGGGCCGTCGGCGTAGACGGCAGATAGTTGGCTCGGGCATCGGTCAATGGCATTCATCTGCAGAATTGGATTATCGTCAAGGGAATGCGAGGCGCTTAAAATGCTGAACTCTCCTGGACTGCCTGGCAAGTCTCCGGCATTCCCTGAGGATTAAAACAACAAGAACAAGATTCTATGAACATTGACCAAGAGACTCTGGGAGCATTTCATTCCATTAGCTTTCCCCGGTTGTCTCAGGTCTCACCCCAGTAGGTGAGATTAGCTTCCCTGGGTTGACCCAGGTCTGACCCCAGTGCATTTGATAAGCTTCCCCACGTCGACCCAGGTCTCACCCAAGTGCGTTTGATTAGCTTCCCCACGTCGACCCAGGTCTCACCCAAGTGCGTTTGATTAGCTTCCCCACGTCGACCCAGGTCTCACCCAAGTGCATTTGATTAGCTTCCCCACGTCGACCCAGGTCTCACCCATGTGCGTTTGATTAGCTTCCCCACGTCGACCCAGGTCTCACCCAAGTGCGTTTGATTAGCTTCCCCACGTCGACCCAGGTCTCACCCATGTGCGTTTGATTAGCTTCCCCACGTCGACCCAGGTCTCACCCAAGTGCGTTTGATTAGCTTCCCCACGTCGACCCAGGTCTCACCCAAGTGCGTTTGATTAGCTTCCCCACGTCGACCCAGGTCTCACCCAAGTGCATTTGATTAGCTTCCCCACGTCGACCCAGGTCTCACCCAAGTGCGTTTGATTAGCTTCCCCACGTCGACCCAGGTCTCACCCAAGTGCGATTGATTAGCTTCCCCACGTCGACCCAGGTCTCACCCAAGTGCGTTAGATTAGCTTCCCCACGTCGACCCAGGTCTCACCCAAGTGCGTTAGATTAGCTTCCCCACGTCGACCCAGGTCTCACCCAAGTGCGTTTGATTAGCTTCCCCACGTCGACCCAGGTCTCACCCAAGTGCGTTTGATTAGCTTCCCCACGTCGACCCAGGTCTCACCCAAGTGCGTTTGATTAGCTTCCCCACGTCGACCCAGGTCTCACCCAAGTGCGTTTGATTAGCTTCCCCACGTCGACCCAGGTCTCACCCAAGTGCGTTTGATTAGCTTCCCCACGTCGACCCAGGTCTCACTCCCAGTGCGTTCGACTAGGTTTCCTGGGTTGACCCAGGTCTGACCCCAGTGTGTTTGATTAGCTTCCCCCGGGTCGACCCAGGTCTAACCCAAGTGCAGCATTTGAATAGCTTCCCTGCGTTGACCCAAGGCCTGACCCCAGTATGCTCCATTAGGTTTCCCGGACTGACCCAAGTCTGACCCCGGTGCGTTACAGTAGCTTTGATGTCATTGTTGTGGCTCACCCGGGTCAGACTCAAGAAACCTACTTGTGGAGCAGGTTATTTGGGTCTGACCCTGGTGCATGGCGTCACAATATAAACCTGCATCAATTGGCACCGTTTTTTTACTTCCTTTTTTTTCGGGACACAAGTTCTTTTTTATAAATTAATTTGAGTGTGTAAAAAAAAGTGTTGCAGTTTACCCTGAAAATTATTATTTTATGATCTTTTCGTGAATCCACAAAGAGTCTCGGACGTAATGCAAAAAAAAGAGAGCAATATTTCCGGTTGCCTGTGCCAGGCAGATTCATTGGTTTTTTTGTATGCCGGGGGGACAGTTTGCAGTGAATAGCACTCATTAGAGGTTGACCTGTATGAGCACACCTGGGTTGACCTAGCTGGGCAAGCTAAATTAAATGCACTCTACAATATCACATCAGAGAATCCTTTTTGAATAAGCTTGCAATGTATTTCTGAAAACCCAGAATGAAGCAAAAGCAAAAGCCAAGACAAAAAACTTGAAATTGAAATAAAATGAAATCGAATGAATGCTAATTTAATATCCACTGTCATATTAGATTCTTTGCATCACATTGAAAGAATGCTAAGGCAGAATTAATGAGAGATTTCAAGTGAGATTTTTATCAGATAACCACTGTTGTAAAAACATTGGCCGGTAAAAACAATTTAACAAAACAGGATCTCCACTAAACAAATAATACCATAACAACAACAACAACAACAACAACAACAACAACAACAACCATAACAAGCACCATCATGACCATGCCCAACCTCATGCCCAGGGGTGATCAATCTAATTACGCCATTTTTTTCCCAGCATGCCATGCTCGCTCATAACCTCTGGAATTGGTTCATTCAAATGTGCCAGCATCTAGCGCATTTTAATAAGGCCTGTGACCGATCCATTCTACGCACCCGCTCAAGTATGGTAGCCCGCAACAGAGGCATCGAGTCAAGGAGCAACTGGTCCCCACTCATTATTCTTTGATCTTGTTGTATGTCTAACTCTATGCAGTTTAGGGTGAACATGTAAAAAACATGGTTCATTTGAAATCATACAAGCTCAAAAGTTTTTAGCAAGCGTGCACGCAAAGTAGCCACATTAAGGAGCAATCCGATAGCTTTTCAGCACATCCCTACCAGGGGTTAGTGACGAGAGGTACCGATACGGCGCGCTGCCCATGGTAGCGAGGCTGGACCATGCCTGAATCAAGCTAACTAACAAAACAAACACGCATCAAACGACTGTTTACTCCACACCAAGCATCATAGGAGCGTGCTGATGAATATCAAAGATGATATCACAGAGTGGCTGAGTACAGTTTACTAAAAGGCTGTATCCGAATCAAATGACTTCGGCTATGGCTGCGGCTATTTGGCTGCATCTGCAACAGTACACTGACAGTTACAAAGGATCTGGCCTTAGCCGTAGCCGAAACCATCACTTCAGACACTGCCTTACAATCAGGGAATTCACAATAAAGTGCGCCACCAGCAAGTTGCCATGGAATGAAGGTTGTCCTTACAGAAGGCACTCGATGTGCAGTGAGTCGCAATTCATGTGGAACTTTGAGTTTTGTGCTGGGTGGAAAAGACGGCTTTTTTCAAAGCCTGGCATAGCCACACACCCACTGAGAAATTCAGTTTATTTTGACAAAGGTTACACTGAAACAGACATTCATTTGTTTGACTGTACTGTGTACATTTTGGAGTGCGCTCCCCAGCTGCACTGTATTAAAATATACCCTCCACAGGGCAAACTCTCGGGCCCAATTTCACAGAGCTGCTTCAGCACCAAAAGTGGCTAAGCACAACAAAAATTATGCTTACCAGAATAAGGTTACCAGCCAACATACCATTCCTCATGTGTCATCTGTGACTAGTATCCTGCTCAGTTTTGCTAAGCAGAAAATTGTTAAGCATCATTTATTTATTTTTTTTTTTTACGCTTAAGCAGCTATGAAGTTGGGCCTCTGGTGGCATACCTCTGTCATACGCTTCTGAGTATCGCTCAAACTCATATCAAATAGAATTGCTGGGATTCCTTATGTGAGGACAACTAAACCATAAACCGCCCCCAAGTAAGATGCCTCCAGACTAAGAATTGCTCTAAGTACATATTGAGCCCTTGTGTGAGGTTAAGGGCAGGACTTTCAATAAACTCAAAACAAAAATATGACGTGCAACAAAAAAACACCGGTACCTGTATTTATACTGGCCCTTTGCAAGGGTAGCCTTTCACACAGGACACTATTACTCTTCAGGGAGTATTCCAAAATGGCATGTGTAAAAGTAGAAAGGGTGAATTTTAAAAGGAGGAAAGATGAGCTCATAACCAACCCCTATGACAAACACTGCAGACCTGGAATTTTATCTTTGAGAGGGCGAGGCCGTGTTTTTTCATTTTGCGAAGAGCACTTTTAACATCCATTGGAAGATCTTGAAGTCTATGGGAGACGTTTGAAGGGGCACCAAGGTCAAGATTTCACTGAGCGCTAAGATTCATCTTAAGATGTGCCGTCAGTATTACCATAGTGGTTTGTATTGGGATACAAGATTTGATATTTCGGCACCAGGAGTGTCATTTATGACTGAAAAGAAGCGTTCAAAATCTCCACAATTATTATTGCTATTACTATTACTATTATTATCATACTTTGCTTAGCAATTATGATTGACTGGATAGCTCAGTTGGTAGAGCGCCGGCACGTTAAACCGGAGGTCGTTGGTTCAATTCCTGCTGTAGACAAGTTTTCTTGGTTCAACCCCAAATCAATCAAGATTGATTCAAAGTTTAAGATAAATCTTAGCTCTGTGTAAAATCGCACCCGAAGGGGGGGGGGGGGGGGCAGAAGCCATGGCCATGTGGCCTCAGTTTCATTCCAAGCCTGACATTGGTTCATGAGCATGTACTTGGTTCTTTATTACATAATACTCGCTCACATAAAAACCATACACTCTGACTCTATGAGGGAACATATGGTATACATATAAACGTCAACAAGTGAATTTTAAAAAAAAGGATTAATGGCAAGCCACCCAAATCAATTTCCACGAGTTCACCACCCAAGCGAAAAGTGTCAAAATGCAGAGTCAAAATGCAGCGTATAAGCAAAACAATGTTCAATCAATGAATCAATGCAGCATTTCCACCAAAGCATGATGCAGCAACAACGTGGTTGTACCTACCATCCGGTGGCATTTAGAAATATGTCATAAAACCTCATATCCTGTGTGAAGATGCACAAAATGAAAAAATACAAATTTCAGGAAACTTTTTTTTTCACTAGATCCCTTTCACAACATCCTCCTTGTTTGGAACTTATTCAGATACTGTGGCCTTTAGTATGCATTTGCCCCCTTTGGTCAAAAAGGACCAAGAGGCACAAATTTGTTTACGCCTTTAGATTTTTTTCCACAGGATTCGGGAAGGTAACAAGTTCACAGTGCTTAAGACACATCGTTGTAGGGGAAAAACGAATAAGTAATATTCTTTATCCCTGATGCAAATTTAACATCTTCCAAAAGATATCCAGAACACCCCTCCACCCCCCCACCCCGCTGAAACCCACCTTGTTAAATAATTAGTAATAAACCACAAGGGGAACTGATTGGTGATCCCTCTGCTGCAGATTATATTCCCAGGTTTATCGCAAACTTGGGGCGAGATCCCTGGCTTTGGACTGCCACCTCCGAACAAAGATATTGACAAAATAGGGAGGCCGCCAACGTAGGGCTAGAAAGCTCAGTAGGTAGAGCGCCAGCACGTTAAAACAGGTCGTTGGTCCAAACCCCACTCTGTCAATGTTTCTTTGTTCAACCCTAAATCAGTTAAACAACTAACGATGACAAACCTCGCTCTGAGCTGGAGTGTGCTGACAGTACTCTTTCTATTGCCTCGTACTGGGCCATCGTTGGGGAGAGCGTCTCCTCAAAGGTGGGTATCGGGTACAGCCCCCTCGGGCTCGGTATCTGTCTCAGCTGCTTGTAGTTGTTGTTGTTAGTGGAGGGCCTGGGCATCGGCTGGAGGGTCTGGAACGTCAGACTGGGCCGCCCCTGGAGCAGTCTCTGCTGGCTGATAGGCGGGGGCATCGCCCGACGGAGCTGGGCCTCTGTCTGGGAGGCGGAGGACGGGGCGGAGGCTGACAAGGACTGCGAGGGGATGGTGAGGGCTGGGGCTGGGGCCGTCAGAGGTGGTGGTTTGGCAGGGAGCTGGATTTGTATTCTTGGGGTGGTGTTATCTGAAACAGAGAGACAAAGAAAGCGGAGTGTTAAAAACACCGGAACACTTCAACAAGTGTGACTGTACGAAAATGGAAAGTCCTGAAAATGCACAAGTCTCCTCTCAGCCTGCAGTGAAAAAAAGTTGGGAACTTTCAGGTTGTGACATTTCAGAGTATTTACAGGCTTTCCATGTTGCCACAAATGAACAACCTTGGGGTTTGGACACAACCGGGCTTTCTTCTCTTGATTGCATGTCTACCATATTCGATCGGTAAACATCTCTGAAACTGAAACTAGGGGGGAAAAACAGACAAATTGCAACTACAACTGGTGTTTTACGGAACAGAAGTTACATTTCATAAATTAAATTTATTAAATATCTCACAAAACAGTTTTTATAATAAAATCATGAAATGAAAAGTCAAACTATGTGTATGTTATTATTTGTGTTTTACCCACACACACTGTGTCTTTTAACAGAGTGCTTAAAAGCATTGTCTACTCAGTACCACCCCCCTCCCGAGTCCTCTGAACAAAATCCACAGACATATTTCTTGGGTAGGATTCGAACCCATAACCTTTGCCATTCTAGAGAACTTACCGCTAGACCACTGAACTAACTTGCCCGGTAACAAGAGTCAGTTCCAACCCTATATGTTAGCAGTGGGTACTGCAACGATTTTAATAGATGTTCAATTTGCTTCAATGATGAAGAATATCATCTGTGCTTTACCCGTACATGGATGTGTATTCAGCACTGTACACCGTACTGTTCCGGATCCTGTGTCTGTAGGTTGGTGGCCAATATTGCTACTCCTTTAAAAAAGTCGATTTTCAAAAAATCCACAGTAGTCCGGCACCCCAAGATGCCATGCCAATCACCCGCTATGACAGGTTGAGGTGAGGCCGATACCAGGGGCCCAAGGCAACAGAGACTTCCCAGTTTGTTGATTCAGATACAGAGAAATGTGTTTGGCCGACCTATTTCATGTTCTATATTTCTGCCAAATTGTACTCAGCCGAAATTCCAGAATAGAACACTTCCCATGTACAATTCTGAGGTAGCAAGGAGGGTGTCATGTGTGAGTTGATTTTAGTTAACCCAAATTCCAGCGAATATTACCCTTTTTCTCTGCAACGTCCCCAAATTTGATCTCGCTAATATCAGGAAATTGACAAAATGGCTGTTTCAGTCTCAAATTATCAGCTCACCTCAGCTGATTTGAGTTTCTCATCCACTACAAGTGGCGGATCCAGAGGGTAGAGGAGTTTGGGGCAAGGCCCCGTGCAGCCCCCCGTCCCCCTTGCAATCTACTATATTTTACATCACTCATCTATAAATATCAGTCGAACAAGTTTTGAAATGTGCCCCCCTTTCTTTAGATCGAATTGTTAAAAATCAGAAAAGTTCAATTTCCATAAAGTTATAACATTTGTTGTATTCTTCCAGTGGGCTGTGTACAAATTGTGCCTGCAGGAAGTCCAGGCCCTGTGGCTCTTTTGTAAACATGTCATGTCATAGGTTACATGGTCTACACAAATGCTGAGCAGAGTTTACCCTTTGTTGATCCATGGTCTGACATGGGCGAGAGACCTTGTTGACAAAAATAGTTCTGAAACTAGGACCTAAGTATTAGTAGGAATAGGAATGTTGAAATAACGGCATTTCAAACTTTTGGTAAACCCCTGGAGTTATAGATTTTAAGGAGCTTTTTGGGAACAGTATCCTCAGCACGAGAGAAATAGATCAAAGAGCAAGATTTCCTGATATCTGAAGAAAACAACAGATGTTTAGTTTGCATCGGGGATAAAGAATATGATTTGTTTTTACCCTTACACCGATGTGTATTAAGCACTGTATACTCAGTACTTTCCCGAGTTCTGTGAAAAAAGAAGAAAATAACGGCTACCTTTTTTCATCAGGCAGACGAAAAAAAAAAAAAAAAAAGTCTGAAATCTGATTAAAAGTCTACAATTTCTCATCCCTGCTTCAACTGAGTGGATAAATTTCAGGACAAATTTAAGTCAAATTGGCTTTGCATTTTGCACGTTTGTGTTTTGCACAGAATTTGACTTTAAGACAAAATATCAACACTGAACCATCTACTAATCACAAGGGTACACTTGTTTCACAAGGTTTACGTAAAGGTTAACACACAATAGGCTTACAGATGATATTGTTTGCAGAGATTACACACAAAGCTCCCAAGACAAATACTGGGATAAACCAGCTGTACGCGTAGCTTAGTTATGCACCTGCTTCAATATCAGTCATGTAACATGGAGACTGCAAAAAGGGAGAAACTGCCAGGAATTGACACTCTATAGTGCTTTACTATGGCTTTGGAGAAGTTGAGATGTTGCATGCGTTCAAAATACGTTTAGGTGAAAAAACTCAGGCCGGTTTAAAAAAAAAAAGGGGGCCATTGAAAGCTTTTAATAAAAAAAAACACTTTAAAAATCATAAAATAAAAAAACTCAACACACACATTTAAACTGAAAATAAATATGATTCCCTTTATGTCTTGCTCCCAAACCATTAATTGAAAAATCAATGACAACTCAAATTAAGAGTACTTTCTCCCTCCTCTAAAGCCCCATTTTACACGAGACAAATTTCCTGGGAAATAGACTCTACAAGTCTTGCATGTATTCAAACTTCCCGCACCAAGTCAGTCCCAACCACATTGAATTGTACGCGTGCGCAATTCATTTGAACATAATTATTCAAACTGAGATGAGGTGAAGTATTATTATTCAAAAATAAAAACAAGACTTCCGGACTTGTCCGGTAGTCACTTACTGACCCGAGGCTAAAAACATTGTCCATGGACTCAGTCCCGGGTAAGTTTTCAGCCCTGTACTGTTTCAGAACAAACACCAAAGAACACTAACAAAGACACACACAAAATTTGTAAATGTAAATTAAGACAAAAACAGATGTTGTTATGTTCTCAAGTATCCAGATGGCACAGCTACATAGCCTGAAGGTCATAGACTACTAAAGATCTAACCCACGTCTTGTCAGCTCTCATTAATTTTTTTTTTTTTTTTTTAAGAGTCTTAATTGGGAAACATTTCCAACCTTCACATATACACCAATTATTTTTTCTGCAGCGAAACTGGTTAAAAATAACCCTCAGGGCAAAACTACAGTATATACAAGCATTGGACAAATATGAGTGCATTGTCGCAGAATAGAATCACGAGGTGAAATGTCACGAGGCAAAGCCGTGTGACATTGGAAACCCCAGATTTCACCGAGTCAAGTCAGATTCTGCGACAATGCATGAACGAAATGCATTCAATATTTGGTGTGTTTTTTTATAACTCACGCATAGATCCTTTTTCATATGAATTTTTTTTCGCACCAAACACAAAGTAGAAACAGAAACTAGCCACCCAACACTGAAAATTTCTTTGACAAAAAAATTATAATAACAAGGACAATTACATATGTAAGCACCTAATGTCTGCTGTGACAAGACCTTGCCTCCTTTGGACAAACAGGCAGGAAACGATTATTTCGGGAATGTAGCTGCGAAGCATCTAATAATTATCAATATTGGACAGGCTCATCCAATATTGGACAGGCTCATCCAATATTGGACAAGCTCATCCAATATTGGACAGGCTCATCCAATGTTAACTTTTGGAACATCCTGGCAAGTCAAATACATGGCAAAATAACGTATGACCTGTAACGCGAGATCCCCCAATCAAATGATTAGAATCTGTGCGTATCGTATACAATACATCAAGTGACGCCAGGGAAACACGTGAAAACAGAAATCATGGTTTAAGTTCCGTCAGAGACTTTGTGCAAATGTGGCAATCACAATAACAGTTGGTTAGTTTGAAGGTCTTTAAAGGCTACTTTCTCAACTCGAAGAGTGTTTTAGATGGAAACGTTTCTCCTGAGAGAATCGGCACTGGCATAAATTTGTATAAATCACTGAGCTTTAAAGATGATGTACACTTGTAGTTCCATTGTAATATATTTGTAATTGTTTGCATCCAAGTGTTTCTTAGTCTCCACACCTTGAGCACCCAGCAGGGTAGATATGTACGGCCAACAAATCTTGTGTTATTTTTATTAGCTTCCGGGTTTGAAACTTATTCATTTGGTTATGGATGACACATCCATCCCACTCTTCACCTTTAAGCTGCTCCACAACCTGCACTTGTGCGAGTGCGGTTACAAGTATACTTTACAGCTTTGGCTCGGTGTGTTTTTTTTTTTTTTTTTTTTCTCTCTTTTTTCCACCGAGTCTGACCCAAGGGCTTTTGAACCCAGAACAAATATTTCTAACACTCGGGAGGAAAGATTACATTTCAGGAATGACTTGGACATGAAATCATTCTATGCAAATTACAAACCCACAACGGACAGGACGAAAAGTTTAACCACAGCTTAACAAATGACCTTTTTTTCTTCATATGTGTATACATGGAGTCCATCGACAAAGGGGCCTGGTTTGTATTGGTGCAAGTTGAAGTGGCATATAACTATTCGACGTCCACGCCCCCTCCCTTTGGGTGCCCCTCCCCTATTTGAAGACCGGACCTTTGAGGCTAGGAATTACCAGATTAAAATGTGACTCAATAATTGAAACTTTTTTTCTATTCACAACACAGACAATGTGTTTGCATTTACCCCATGTCAGGTTATCTTGTTTTTAAAGTACAAGGCCAAAACAAGAGCCCTGACAAAGGGCACACCAGTCATTGTGTAGATTAAGAAGTGTGTTTGTTTTTTTTAAGCAAATGTAAACTACAATTTCAATTGGCCAGAAGTGCCCACTTCTAAAACAAATTTACCTTATTTTTGACTGTGGCAGATTGTCAGTTGTAAAATCATCTTTCATTTATGCTTTTAGATCATATTTCAAAGGACTGGGTTCGGAAGTTAACTATACACCTCAAGAAATACTCCTCAAGAAACTGTCCTACAAAAAAATGACTCATCATGTTTTACTGTTAAGAACCACAAGACTATATCAGCATTATTTACATCATCTACCAGAAACCTTCTCTAGTTAAAGAAAGAAAGAAAAAGAAGTCCACCACCGTAAACAACAGCTTTTTTGCAAAAACCTCAATGCTGGAATGTTTTGAAATCAATCCGCTCTTTGTCCCTAGGGAACTGTTCTCTTGTAGCATATTGTTGGGAGAGGCGTTCTGGATGAGGGAAAGTATTTTTAGAAGATTCGGGTTATGGATAGGTTTTAGTGTCAACTGAGTGGGGAGAAGCAGTGCCTGTCAAGGGCAAGGGGGTAGACGTGATGGTAAGGGGTAGACAAGGGCAAGAGGGTAGATCAGGGCAAGAGGGTAGATCAGGGCAAGGGGGGCAGACATGGGCAAGAGGGCAGACAGGGGCAAGAGGGTAGATGAGGGCAAGGGGGTAGACAAGGGCAAGTGAATAGACAAAGGCAAGACGAGTAGACAAGGGCAAGAGGTTGATAAGGGCAAGAAGAGGGTTTAGCCAATTACACAAAGGGCTGGACAAGGACAAGAAGGGCTAGACAAGGGTAGGCAGGGGCTTTAAAACAGTGTTGCTCTATTCTTGCAATTCTTAGGACCCTTACATAAAAGATACATGTATTTTTTGTAGCTTCTGCATCCCCCCCCCAACTCCCTAATATTATGTCCTGATCAAAATACACATCTCTAAACAAAGGTTTCAGAAAAGACCCCCCAAAAATGAAATTAATATTCGAGGCCAAAAATATTTCTGAGAATCCGCCTGAGGGGACTGGAACATATTAGAGAGCGGTGGGGTGAACTGATAGCATAACAATACTGGCTGGGTCAGCACCGTAACACTCTGAGCTTGGGTTGAAACTCTCTCTCTCTCTCTCTGTAAACTCAATATACTTTTAAAAAAAACCCTGTTGAATCCGATCATGTTCAGAGAAAATCAACACTCCAACAAATGATGAATGTTGTTATGTTGTCTTTGCTTACTGTTTTGTATTATGTCTAGGGTTGTTCCCCACAAGCCTCGGCTTATTTGAACAGCCTCCTTACTCACAGCTTCTATTATAAAAAAAATTGTAAAATCAGTTTCATTATCATTGGTTATGTTTAATCTTTGCTTGTATTGTACTACTTATATTTTTGTCCCTATGATTCTGTCTTTTCTTATTGTGAGTACGGAAATAAATGTTACATTGAATCTCAATGTGAGCTAGATTTAGCCGTCTTGATGCGCTTTTAAGGCAGCCAAGATCAAACAACAACAACAACAACAACAACAACAACAAAATACAAAACAACTACCCGGTACAACACATTATTTATAAATTACATGTACAGAGAGAGAGAGGATGGAGATAATATAGCTAGCAGAACAACAAGAAATGGAGTCGTTTTCAAAAATTTCTGGAATTGCTTGCTACATGTATTTTCAAAGGACAAATTTGTGACGGCCCAAATATCTTTCTCATCACAAACTCGGACAAGGTGTCCAATTCCACGCTTGTGTCACTAAAGGCACAATTCTTTCCCCTATCTGCTCCAGTACAGAGAGAGAGAGAGAGAGAGAGAGAGGGGGGTACGTGTGAGACAGTCTCCAGGCAGGTTCAGCAACCCTGGCGATAGAAAGTTTAAACAATCAGAACCAGCGTTTCAGACAAACATCGGTTCAACGACCACAGCATGTGTGAACTATCCAGCCTGTTATATCGGATAAACATCCCTGTCTACCCGCCTACGCTCCAAATATGTTTTTTATTTCTCCTTCTGCAACATTATGCCTTCCATCAATCAAACTGAACAATACCTGTCAGATTTCTACTGTTTGGTTTTTTGGGGGTTTTTTTCACCCGTACAGATTGGAACATTTCTTAGACACTTTTGCAAAACAAGTTGACAAATGGGTCAAGTGAGAATTCACTGCAGAGCACAGGCATGACAGGAAGTGACTTTTGTTTAATTTTCCTCAGTGAATTAGTTTGAGCCAGAAGTGGTTTGCTTGGGGGGTTTTGTTGTTTGCTTCCTTAAATTTGTAAACAAAAACAAGCCAGTCCAACAGTTTTATACTCAATATAGTTTAAAGTTAAACCAAACGAAACTAATCTTGACTGGCAATCATGTGTTTAATCCACAGACAATTTCCACGAATGAGAAAATTTTCACCCCACAGTTTTATACTCAATATAGTTAAAGTTAAACCAAACGAAACTAATCTTGACTGGCAATCATGTGTTTAATCCACAGACAATTTCCACGAATGAGAAAATTTTCACCCCACATTTTAGTTCCTGTATATCGCTCAACCAAATTCAAAGAAAGCACACAGTGAATGCGCACACAATTTCTTGACAAAACACCAATATTCTGTAGCCGATCATTGCCAAACTGCGACAGTTATGCATCCCTAACCTGGGAAGCATCTGGGGATATTGAAAACCAATGGTGCCTCGTAACAATGACTATCACATAATGCTTTGTCTCCCTTATTCTGCAGCCGATTGTGGCCAAAACTTGATAGCTATGCAATCCCTAACCTGTGCCCAAGTTGGAAGTATCAAAAACCAATGTCCATTAAAAAATGCTTCTTCGTGCATATTCCAAAACTGAATGGGGCCAAACTTTGACATAACCATGTGCCTCATTTAGGGACATCTACTGATGGCTTATGGTAAGCCTAGCTGAGAAAAATGTCCAGCCCCAAAAACCAATGGTGTAATATTGCCTTAAACATACACACACACACACAAGTGTGTAAACACCTCCAATCGGGGACCTCCTATTGTCCCTCTTTTGTTATAGGTACCTGGTTTGAATGTGAAAACAAACTCACACACACACACCTGTTTGTGATTCCCGTAAATCGAGGACTTCTCTTTGTTTTCCCATTGTTAGTTTTTTTTTAGTAACGTCCCCATTGGTTCTGAACACGATAGAGAAGCGAGGACATCCTCGCTCTGTCAAACACCCAACCCCTTTTGTTAAAGTCCTTGTTTTCACTGGGTAGACACACACACACACACACAAGTGTGTAAACACCTCCAATCGGGGACCTCCTATTGTCCCTCTTTTGTTTGGACTTTAACTTTTTGGCAACAGCTCCCATTGGTTTTGTACACAATTTCCAACTGGGGACCTTAACCCAACCGGGGACCCTATTGTCCTCTTTTGTTATAGGTCCCTGGTTTGAATGTGAAAACAAACTCACACAAGTATGTAAACACCTCCAATCGGGGACCTCCTATTGTCCCTCTTTTGTTTGTACTTTAACTTTTTGGCAACAGCTCCCATTGGTTTTGTACACAATTTCCAACTGGGGACCTTAACCCAACCGGGGACCCTATTGTCCTCTTTTGTTATAGGTCCCCGGTTTGAATGTGAAAACAAACTCACACACACACACCTGTTTGTGATTCCCGTAAATCGAGGACTTCTCTTTGTTTTCCCATTGTTAGTTTTTTTTTAGTAACGTCCCCATTGGTTCTGAACACGATAGAGAAGCGAGGACATCCTCGCTCTGTCAAACACCCAACCCCTTTTGTTAAAGTCCTTGTTTTCACTGGGTAGACACACACACACACACACAAGTGTGTAAACACCTCCAATCGGGGACCTCCTATTGTCCCTCTTTTGTTTGGACTTTAACTTTTTGGCAACAGCTCCCATTGGTTTTGTACACAATTTCCAACTGGGGACCTTAACCCAACCGGGGACCCTATTGTCCTCTTTTGTTATAGGTCCCCGGTTTGAATGTGAAAACAAACTCACACACACAGCTGTGTGCAATAAGAAAAAACAAATTCTTCAACACTGTAAAAAAAACACTGTGTGGACGTGTGTAAGTCCACATAGTGTTTCTAGTTCCAACACTGTGTGGACCTCATTTGTTCTCAGGTCCACGCTTGGTACAAAATGCTTAAACACACAAAGAGTGGGAGCCCTTAACTTGACCCTGTACCTGAAACTCAGTCATGGTCACATTTGATTGCTCCCTTGAAGACTTTTCCACCCCTCCCTACCCCCCCCCCCCCCCACTCCACTTGTCTCACTTTTACCAACAAATCCAAATCATTGCGTGTCAAATCCAATCATTGCTGTAATGGATTGGTACGAGACAGAAATGGCCCTGCAGGGTCGCTGCAGTTGTAGACGGACCTGTCGAGATTGACCAGTGCACAATCTCCGCTGGCACATAATTTCATTCTCCCTTCAAACAAACACCACCTCGGCGGCGGTCTCACGTTTCCAGAGGGTTCACCAGTATGGAGTCTGCTTTCTTATCGACTCGTGTAGGAGTTAAACAGTGGCTTCAATATCAAATTCAGTTTTCTAATGCACTTATTTTTCAATAGATACGAGTCCTCATGAAAGTCGGAGGTGGGGGGAATTACAGTAGTCTCCAACCTCACATTAAAATGGTGTCAAATGTCATTTTATCTTATACTCTTTCATCACCAAAGTGAAAAATTGAAACGGAAATGTATTGAACATCAAAACCAGATGGGTCTGTCCAACACAAAAGAGGAAATTTTTTGTACCAGTCAAAAGGTCAAATCCAATGCTGTTTTTTTTTATTGACTGTCATCAAAATTCAGAAACAAACTAAAAAGAAATTCCATATAAAAACGTACAGACCATATATTTCAAATGTGACCTCATCAAGCAGTTTGGGATTTTTTTTTTTTACAAAAATTGCACATTTTAAGGTGAGGTTTATAGAGACTTCTAAATTTTTCCCTCACTTTCATCAGGACTCTTTCTATTGGAAAATGAGTGGATCGCAAAACTGAACTTGACCTTTGAACCCCCTGTTTAAAGGAAGGGTATACCTTTCAGTAATTACTCAAAAAATTAGTGACCATCAAAACTCACTTGCTGAGAGGTACTGCAGCTGTTGATAATGTACAACATTTTGAGAACTGATTCCCTTTCTGTGGTTTTAGAAAAAAGGATTTCAAACAAGTTTTATCTGAGAAACATGTCATGCATGAAACTCTCAGAATGTGTAATCCCAGTACGGATTATCCTTTCTGTGTTGATATAACCGCTCAAGATTTTCGGCGATATCTCAAAAACGCTACCACCTTTTGAAATGAAATTTACACAGGTAGTTTTATTGTACATTATCTACATTTATTAAAAAACATGTATTAAAACAATTGAACCGTTCTCAGAACCAAAGGTATACTTTGCATTTAAAGTGATATTTCAAGTATACAAAGGTACAGAGGTGCAAAGCTACAACACTGGGATTCCCCACTTCTTGACCCAAGGTGTTAGGGTCCTGCCTAACACCAGCACTTCTTGACCCAAGGTGTTAGGGTCCTGCCTAACACTAGCACTTCTTGACCCAAGGTGTTAGGGTCCTGCCTAACACTAGCACTTCTTGACCCAAGGTGTTAGGGTCCTGCCTAACACCAGCACTTCTTGACCCAAGGTGTTAGGGTCCTGCTGAACACCAGCACTTCTTGACCCAAGGTGTTAGGGTCCTGCCTAACACTAGCACTTCTTGACCCAAGGTGTTAGGGTCCTGCCTAACACCAGCACTTCTTGACCCAAGGTGTTAGGGTCCTGCCTAACACCAGCACTTCTTGACCCAAGGTGTTAGGGTCCTGCCTAACACTAGCACTTCTTGACCCAAGGTGTTAGGGTCCTGCCGAACACCAGCACATCTTGACCCAAGGTGTTAGGGCCCTGCCTAACACCAGCACTTCTTGACCCAAGGTGTTAGGGTCCTGCCTAACACCAGCACTTCTTGACCCAAGGTGTTAGGGTCCTGCCTAACACTAGCACTTCTTGACCCAAGGTGTTAGGGTCCTGCCTAACACCAGCACTTCTTGACCCAAGGTGTTAGGGTCCAGCCTAACACCAGCACTTCTTGACCCAAGGTGTTAGGGTCCTGCCTAACACCAGCACTTCTTGACCCAAGGTGTTAGGGTCCTGCCCAACACCAAGCAATTTGCAGGCAAACACATTCAGAGGAAAATACATTCAGATTTCACTGAAATCGGTTTAAAAATTCAAAACATTTCTACAACCTGTCTAAAAATTGTTCCAGTGCCTTGAGTAGATGTGTGCGTTGAATCAGACTCTTTTATTTATATTTTCAAAATCCGTCTCAGTTTAGCTTTTGGTTGCGAGGACATTTACTGTTCTTGTTGTTGTTGTTTTCAAACAAAATCAAAACTGTAACTCGCCGTCCAAAAACATTTAAAGGATGAGTTTAATCCCCAAATAAGGAAAAATCATGACAAAACAAAGGTAAAGCTAAGAAAAAAAAAGAAAAAAATCATCTCCTACATAAGACCTTAAATAAAAAGTTTACCCCCCCCTCCCAAAATAAAAGACTAACAAAACATTAATTGGACTTTGTCTTTGAGTTTTTCTTTTCTAACAATAATAATAAATGTTGGTGTTATTATGATTAAGAACATCTCTAGGCCAAGTTTGCAATTAAGATTGTTTGCATAAGCGTCCTCTACCAAGAGAACTAGACATTATGACTTCAGAAACCATCAGCGGAGAAACTCAAGCTTAGGATTTGGATTCCTTGGCTGGTTTCTCTTGATGCTCGGTATTTAGTTCCGTAGAATTAGTTCTACAACTTCTGCTGAAATCCAGTCCATTTACTTTTATAAAGGTATTTCAAATAAACTTTTCCTCACACACACAAAAAAGAAGAGTATTTGTTATTATTGGAAAATATAAAATCCAGGAGTTGATACAAAAACAGAACCTGGGGAAGTATTTCAACTAGTTGGAATTCCTTGCCTTCCTCCTGTTTCCCTGCTGCCTAGAATTTGTCCGAGTTCAAGCGTAGTGTGAATGGGTTTCTTTTAGCTTAATTCTCTAACTATTTCTTGTTCCATCTCTTTTGTGTGGCCTGCACCTCGGATTGACTTTTGTGCCTTGTGATGGGCGACTTCCATAAATCGATGAAAAAGTTGTTTTTTTAAGTATTTAAAACAACTCATGGTTCAATGTCCAGTCGTTGCTTAACCAGTTATCCTCCTTTTGTTGGACAAACGAGGGTACAAGAGATGATTGGACTGCCACCATTGTATTTGGCATGGGAGGCTGATTCTTCGCCGTGGCTAACGGCCGATTCACGGTGAACAAACGCCACATTTTCTCCAAAGAGAAAGAGAACAAGAAAAAGAAACCCCAGAACATGTTAAGAGTACGTTTGTTGTCTGTACTTAGTGAAGTCATGGTTTCATTGAGACAACAATATTCTCAACAACCAAAAATATCCCGGAAATTAATCCAGCGGGTGAGAGCCGGAAAATGTCGCAACTCCTTGCGGTAAATGGTTACTACCATCAATTATTTTCCAGAGCAGTGAGAAATTAACAGGGAGCAGATAGTTAAAACATAACAGGGCATTTTAGTCGGTTGACGTTTGGATGCTAAGCAACAGTTTTACGCGTTTACCAAATCTGCTTAATTGTGACCAACTGTGACCTAGTGTGACCTAGTGTGACCTAGTGTGACCTAAACTAACCTAAAGAAGAAAAAACAACTAAAAGTACATCATTTTGATGTCAGACAAAGAATAATCTTAGACTTTTTTCACATGAACAAATAATACTTTGAAAAATAGTATCAGCTGTTGCAAACTGCTTACCAACCAAAAGGACCTATGGTATAAATGCAAACAAATAGTTAGTGGCCTGACGTTTCGACCCTAGCAGAGTCTTTCTCGAAGGCTAAAGGGTCGAAACGTCAGGCAAATGATACTTTAACAGTTTTAAAAACCGACACAGAAGGGCCCAATTTCAAAATGCATGTAAGCACAAAAACTTGCCAAGCACAGAAAAACCTTGCTTAGCAGAAACGGGTAACCAGCCGAAATTCCATGAAGTTTACACCGCTACGACTGGTGCCCAGCTCATTTCTTGCCGAGTAAAGAAATTTGCTAAGCAGTACTTTCTAGGTAACAGCTGCATGAAATTGGACCCTGGACTGAAACTTATGTAAAAGGAACCAATACAAATTGAGGACTACAGCGTTTTCTATTTCTCTCCTCCCCCACCCCCCCCCACCCCCAATGGGTAGAAGCTCTCACCTTGATAAATCACATCGAGGTGAAAAACAAGGCAGCATGGAGTACCACCGTTCCATGAAACCTGGCCTGCAGTGTTCACACAGTTAATCCTGATACTAAATCACATCCCTTGGTCAAATAAAGCTGCTTTTGTTTATAAAAGTAATGAGGTCAGAGGCCGCGACCTCACCCCGACCCCGGCGCAGTAATAACATACACGGTTGCTGCACCGATTGATGACGTGGGTAGGGTTGTAACCGTGACAACAACTTGTTTGAAGTATGTGCCCTGTTGTTATTTATAGCGGGCGCATCATCTTACGCCCTGTTGAGCTGGAACAGTCCACAGTATTGGGTTACAGTTCTGTAAGTTAAGAACACCATCCACTGGTCTGCGAATGCCTATCAATCATATCTCAGGCACCTGTCACGTATTACAACAGACAGGTTCTTTTATTACCCTTGCCTTCACTGACATCAACATAGTTATTTATACACCCTTTGGACATAAATCACATCCTCTTAATAGACTATTTAAAGAGAGTGGTGGGCAGGTTGTCTTACCAAGCCTCCCTTACCAACCCCCCTCCCCAAACTTTTGGTGACTAACCAAAGGCATCCAACTGCAACCAAAGGAGACCGAAGGTAACAAAAGCAAACCAGAGGCACCCAGAGGCAACCAGAGGCAACCAAAGGAAACCAAAGGAAACCAGAGGCAACCAAAGACAACCAGAGGCAACCAAAGGCAACCAGAGGCAACCAAAGGCAACCAGAGGCAACCAAAGACAACCAGAGGCAACCAAAGGCAACAGAGGCAACCAAAGACAACCAGAGGCAACCAAAGGCAACCAGA
Organism: Pisaster brevispinus; assembly: GCA_023634235.1. Classification (NCBI taxonomy): domain Eukaryota; kingdom Metazoa; phylum Echinodermata; class Asteroidea; order Forcipulatida; family Asteriidae; genus Pisaster; species Pisaster brevispinus. The sequence goes on from JAMKCF010000013.1 coordinate 6,812,697, forward strand.
GGCAACCAAAGGAAACCAGAGGCAACAAAAGGTAACCAGTGGCTACCAAAGATAACCAGAGGCAACCAGAGGCAACCAAAGGCAACCGGAGGAAACCAAAGACAACCAGAGGCAACTGGAGGCAACCAAAGACAACCAGAGGCAACCAAAGGAAACCAAAGGAAACCAGAGGCAACCAAAGACAACCAGAGGCAACCAAAGGCAACAGAGGCAACCAAAGACAACCAGAGGCAACCAAAGGCAACCAGAGGCAACCAAAGACAACCAGAGGCAACCAAAGGAAAACAAAGGAAACCAGAGGCAACCAAAGACAACCAGAGGCAACCAAAGGCAACAGAGGCAACCAAAGGCAACAGAGGCAACCAGAGGCAACCAGAGGCAACCAGAGCAACCAAAGGAAACCAAAGGCAACCAAAGACAACCAGAGGCAACAAAAGGTAACCAGTGGCTACCAAAGACAACCAGAGGCAACTGGAGGCAACCAAAGACAACCAGAGGCAACCGGAGGCAACCAAAGGCAACCAGAGGCAACCGGAGGCAACCAAAGGCAACCAGAGGCAACCGGAGGAAACCAAAGACAACCAGAGGCAACCAAAGGCAACCAGAGGCAACCGGAGGCAACCAAAGGCAACCGAAGGAAACAAGAGGTAACCAAAGGCAACCAAAGGCAACCAGAGGCAACCAAAGGAAAGCAGAAGCAACCAGAAGCAACGAGTGACAACCAAAGGCAACTAAAGGTAACCAGTGGCAACCAAAGACAACCAAAGGCAACCGGAAGCAACAAGAGGCAATGAAAAGCAACCAAAGGCATCAAAGATTATAGGTCCGAAAATTTAGGTTTAAGTATTAAATAGCTATTCTCATAGATTCCAGAAACTTACAAGCTTTCATTTTGTTGTTGTTGCACAAAAAACTCTGCCAATGATAAGTGATAGTTAATTCAAAACTAAAAATGAGTTATTCACATCCATCAGCCATGGAAAAAAAAAAGTTGCTCGATGCATGTACATGTATTTTGTGTAAAACAAATTTTTTTTTTTTATTCTTCAGGCGAAAATTGCGCCACGCAACTTTATAAAGTTGCATGGCGCAATTTTCGCCTGAAGAATTATTTTTAAGTACCCCAGAATCACAAGTCCTCTGAACTCAAGCCCAACCAACATTTAGGCATACCTAACCCTTTCTCAGATATGCCCCTACTCCTCCCCTTCCTTGCCCCCACCCCCAAACAAGAGAGCAATGACCCTTGGTTTACTGATCACACTGTGAATGAGGGCCTGCATAAAAGATGTCTTTAATACAAAAGCTTATGTATTGACTCAATCAGACCACTGTTGACATCCTTCCAAGCAAAGTCACCTGCCATCAACATGGCTGCCTTCCGTCAGGTCAGAGGTCAGCAAATGCCTTCATGTTATTATGCTTTGTGACATTCACTGGCAAGTTCAACATTGGCTTCCAGAAACACATGCTCCGATCAATCTTCATGCAGCAAACTGAACTGTATTGTTACATGACAGTCGATGGGTTTCAGTTCTTAGAAATCGTCACATATTGTCAGAACAAGCAATAAACCACGAGGGAAACTGACTGATATTTAATATTAAAAAGTTGCATCCCCATAATAAGGTGATCCCCTGGCTGCTGCTTCCCAGGTTGTATCACAAACTTGGGTGTGATCTCTGGCTACACGGCAGCTAACAGTTATTTGGTTTCTGACTGGCACCCCCCGAACAAAGATATTAACAGGGAGACCACCAACATAGAGCTGGATAGCTCAGTTGGTAGACCGCCAGTATGTTAATCCGGAGGTCACTGGTTCAAGTCCAGCTCCAGTCAATTTTTCTTTGTTCAAACCCATATTGTAAGAACCTCTAAATGTGCACAAAAACAAAGTCCAGCCCATGTTTTTTATAGTGTCGATCAACAAGATTAACTTTGTATCAACAGTGTACCTTCACTCAACACAAACGCATAGCCAACGTGTGAAGGTCACTGACCATTCCTAACCTTTAACCCCTAGGCCCACTTAACCCTACAGGTGACCTCAATCCTCCACTATCCTCCTCTCCTATGTCACTTCACACCAACATGTTTGAACTAGGATGAGATTGGAATGCCTCAGCCAGTGATAAGCAGTTGTTATTTTGTCCTTAGGCCCTCGGTCCTTCTGATTTCTTCATTTCCACATCTGGAGGATACAAACCCCCTCGCACCTCCGCTTACTGCACCTCTACCAACTCCGCCATTTGGGGGGAGTCAATTCCTGTGTGTCCATCTCGACTCCCAAAATGGCAGACAGGACGGGATTTTGGAGGTCAAGGGTTAATAAAAAGGAATCAAACCCCACATAGATCTAAAGATAAAACTCTTTTAGCTTAGAATGCTGGGTTTTTTTCTATTAAAAAAAAGAGGAGAAAAAAGTTTTTGGTGGTCTGATTGAGAGGCAACGATCTAAACTGCCTCTTGCTTCCAGGCAAGCTCAGTGGTCTACTGGTAAGACATCTGCTCCAGAATTGCAAAGGTTGGTGGAGTTTTTTCACACGACTCAAGGAAAGTACTGAGTAGATAGTTCTTTACACACATCGGTGTATGGGTAAAACACAAATAAGATACTTTCATTACACTTAGCACAATGCACTTCCTACAAAGTACACACAGTTTAAAGCACAATGGAGGTATACATGTGAATATCGGGAGTGAGAGAGAAGGTCACACTTACTTGGGGATGAAGTGGGTGGGCGTGGCTTGAGAGGAATGGAGCTCAGCCCTTGGGGTATCCTTCTGGGGAGTAGAGAAGGGGGGAAGGTCCGCCTCGTCGGACTAAGGGCGCTCATCGGAGGATGAGGGTAAACCACAACCCTGTGGAGATGATAAAAGATAACAAGTTTATATCGCGCCAGTATCCGCCAATTATTACCCTGATGGCGCATGAACATTATTACCCCGATCAATGGGCCATTTATTTATTCTTTAAACCATCTCAGATCCCTGTCGAGTATACAGCCTGTGCTACCAAGAATGTTCTGCACCAAGCTAAATCAAACACAAGAACCATCTCTGTCCACACAGGTACCCATATACATGTACTCCTGGGTGAAGAGAAGCAATTATAGTGTCTTGCTCCAGGACACAAGACCCCACCCTGATGAGTTAGCCACCAGAACTTGAATCCGGTGCACTACACCGCTCGGCCATGACACGCTGCACACACAAAATAAATTTTGAGTCCAGCGATATCAACCAATCATCATGAGTCTCTTCACGACCGATCTTCACTTGGCTCGCCAACTTGCTTTTCCTCTTCTGAATGGTCCTTTTTTTTTTGGAAAAAAAAATCTTGCCTCGACTCATATTTCAACTGACCTATCTCTACTGTCGTCCAAGTTCCCAACGGAGTGTGACGTCGTGTTGTGAGGACTTCCCTGCATGCTGTGGACCGGGGAGGGGTGATTGCTGAAGCTGGACGCGCCCGTCGCCGTGCCGCTACGACTCGACTGAGCGCTGGAGAACATACCTTAAAAAAAATGACAACAGATATGTAAAGTCACCAAGATGGAGTCTACCCGATAAGATGTCTGGGATGATAAAAGGGAGCAATCTCTAAAAATGTACGAAGAAACATAACTAGTCAACTTGCGGGTACAACTATGTATAAAATCTCTTTCGGGAGGAATGTTGGCTCTGAAAAGCTGGCTTTTCAGAGCCAACACTCCTCCCAAAAGAGATTTACACAAGGTTTAGTTTACTAGTTTACCTGTTTACTAGTTATGAAAAGCTTCAAACATCACTAAAAAAGGTGCTAATACATGTTACAACACCTGTTTCCAGCAAAAACATGGATTCAGCCAAATGTCACTTCATTTAGGCCCTACAAAATATTTGTTTCATTTTTGTTTCCTGTAATGCAACCAAGCATTAAAAAACCTGCCGGCTGTACAAAAAATTGCTATCAACAATTTGAAAAGTTTCCAGACTGAATGCATGTTGCACTGCTATATCCCCCCCCCCCCCCCCGTCATGTCCTACCAGTGTCTTAACACTGACCTCTAATGGGCTATCAGCAACTAACCCTCAGACACCCCCCCCCCCACCCAACCCTTCCCAAAGTATCCTCGTCCATTATCTTACCAGGGTACATGTCTGATGAGGTACCAGGCATGGATGAATGTGGCGACCTTCCCAGCCCACTGTCGCTAAGCTCCATGGGACTATCGGCAAGAGAGAGGGGATGAAGCGGCTGGATTGTCAGACAATCCGTGAGGATGTCCTGTGGATGACCAAACTCATCTCGTGTCCGCAGCTAGAAGTGAGGGAGGCAACAAAGTTCTACACATTTGAAAGTGACATTTTGCTTTGTTCTATTAAAGTAAGTTACCCTACAGCACGAATCTGTCCTCTTTTGTGGTATTTATAGACAAGTTGACGAATAAGCTGTTTCTGAGTTATAGAATATGAATAATGTCTTGTACCATGACTGGATTGGTCACAAGTAAACACTCAAAATACATGTAGATTCCCCAGACTTAGACAGTGTTGCTACATCACATGATTCAGGGCAAGCTTTTGCATAACAACTTTCAGATTGCCAGAGCGTGGTACCATTGTGCCATCCACATTCATTCAGAGTTGCCTATGGGTGTTCGTCGTCTCTTAAAGAAACTATGCAAAAGCTTGCCCCTAACTATGTGACATGGCAACTGTCTCTCAGCTGAGGAATTCAAGTTTTAAGCAGTCATTTGTGACTAAGCAAGCCAGTGTACCAGACGAAATTCAAATCTAACTCACAAATGGCTTATTGATCAAGCAGCATTCGTTTACAACCCAACCCGGATGGAAGTAAAAAACTAATAAATCAGTGTGTAAACTTGTCATATATTAATTAATAAGGGATCAATACTGCTCAGTTACAATACTCTCACAAGTGAATCAATGAAAAAGCACATTAAACCAAATATCAATATTCAGCAAGCAAATTTAAAAGAAAAAACTGAAAAGTTTACAAATAGGCCTACAACCCCGACAAGAGAAGGGACTGAGATTAACTTCTTTCTCTTTTAATTCCACAGGACTTAAAACGAACATATATTTAAACATATAAATACATTATAACAATATATATAAAACATACTTAAATAGAGAGACAGCTACAGAGATTTTATACACAAGATGTAACACAAGATACAGTTGTAGAAATCCAGAAAAAAGAATAGGTTGGGAAAAAAACAAAAACACTTTTGTATTACCCTGCTGGACTGAAAATAGACAAACAAAATAGGCCTATATAAATATATTATAAAAACAGAAGACATGTTTAAAAGAGGAGAAGTCATCAGTAAATGTATACACAAGATTATATAAAAGATACAGTTGTAAAAATGCACACAAGAGAAAGGGAGGGTGGAAAAAAATTCCATCCCGGAACTCTGCAGGTCTAATAAGTACACACGGAATATTGAAAGATATTATAAAAACGAGAAAACATATTTAAAAGGGGAAGAAGTCAACAATCATTTGTAGACACAAGGTTATAAGAATAATATAGTTGTAGAAAATCGACTCAAGAGAATGTGTGGGTAGGGAAACACTCATTCCCACAATTCTGCAGGTCTGAAAATGGACAAACATTTTACAAAGAAAAACAAATGTAAGCAAGAATGTCAAAAAATGCATAGACACAAATATATGATACAAATTTGAAAGGGGAAATTCCACAATAAATATTTCACGCAAAATTATTATGAAAGATGAAGTTGTAAAAATCCAGAGCAAAAAAACCCGTCATAATTCTGCAGGTCTAAAATTTGACAATCAAACCATGAAGAGAGCAAATAAGATTGTTACAAAATCTAAATATATTATAACAATAGAAAACAGATTAAAAAAATGGGAAAAGTCAACAAAAAATGTATACCAAAGAATCATATGAGAGATATAAAAATTGGGCTAAAATTGGACAAACAATTCAGGACGAGAAAAACAATAGAAAGAATATCCCAAATTACATGGATATATAATACCTTTTGTTTTTTTAAATGGGGGAAGTATGGAAGAATTTTATACACCAGATGATAACAAATATACAGTTGTGGAGATGAAACACCCCCCCCCCCGAAAAAAAGAAGATAAGTTAACTTCGACACCAACCAAGTCAGATTCTTTAGACTAACCTTCTTTCTGGCTTGTTGGTCTTTTGCTGTGTGGGCTTTGACATGCTTCCGTAGTGAGCTTGGATCTGTGTACCTCTTTGTACATCCTGGTATTTGACACGCATAGGGTTTCTGTTATCAGACATGGGGTAAAAAAAAAAATAAATAAAGAAAGTGAGTCATGGAAAACTCAATTGTACTAAATCCTGGAAGGAAATTTTCTTTATGTCCTGGACAGGCACTGACTGATACGGTGGAGAAACGAAAGCGGAGGCTTTTTGTTGACTAAACATGACTACACAGACAGTGACTTCACTCGGAAATAATTGCTTTATCTATCAAAATATGGAAACTCCAATGAAAAAGAAAGGCCAAGTTGTTGACTTATTTAACCAACAATGCACTAATCTGCGTAACCCAGCGACCTTGTTACCATCTGAATCAGAGAGTTTCTACCCGGGACGCTGTGCCGGTGCACCGCGATCGGCCGCGACACCTGCTGTGAGACCAGGCATGAAGCACGATCGTGACTCCGATTACGGCTTCACCGGGGTTCAACCCACGAGTTTAACACGTTCACAGACGCTGGAAAAACAAAATTAGATCATAAACTGTGCAACAAAATGTGACGAAATGTTTATGGGTTGTTGGGCCAAGAATGTGGTGAAATAATCATAGTTTGCTGGTTTAACCCGACTGCTACTGCATAAAAAAAAATCGGAATACTGATTAATGTAAACCTGTTACATAATATCGAGACTCCAGCAAATAATTGACAATTTATTTCACAAAAATTGATCCAGAGAATTTGAAGAGTTGGCTGTGAGATTAGGCTGGCTTAGTGGCAGGGCTTGATTCGGACATTAACCTGGCCTGCAAACCCTAGTGCTCAGGGGTAGTCAGTTTTTATTCCTAAGTAATTTATCTGCTTTAATGGTGTACATTAATGCTGGATGGGGGTGCACATATCTTCTAGTTCATATTTTTAACCTCCAACTCATTGGGTGTACATTTTTAGTTCATTCATTTAACTATTTACTTATTTGTTTAATTTGTTTTCTTTTCTTGTACCTTGCATTTTTAATTGTGTGGTTGGCTGATAGGGTCTGCACTTTTGTCCATTTGCCCTTGTATGTAATTGTCGATTTTTAGTAACTAATTTGTTTATATCTATGTTCTTCTTTTTTCCTTTTTTTTTTTTGCACTTTCTGCCATGAAGTTTTTTCACTGTTAGCATTTCATCTTTGATGTGTTTTTATATGACGTGAAGGCCCCGAATGATGAGCTGTGCTGGATGGGTCACCCTCTTAAAATTTATCTTTTTTAATCCTGAGGGCTAATCTTAAAATCTTTTTAAGAGTAAACTTAAAACACACTTTTTAAAGAAAGCTTTCGAGCAACCAACCCCCAGGCTTTAGCTGTATCTATGTGTTCATTAACTGTTGGCTTGTGGGTGTCGGTGGGAGTTTTGTGAAGCGCCTTAGAGCATTTCACAAAAATAGATTTGGCGCTATATAAATTTATTATTATTTATTATTAATCAAACCTGACCGACTAATATGAGTATGAATCAATGATATGATGATACTAATCATTTTCGCACAACAATTGATTTACTTATTAATACCAAAATATCCTGCAAAATTTGTGCCACGTGGTCCAGGCACACAGCTGGCTAGCCAGGCGAGTTCATCAAGATGAACAAGTTAGTGGATGGCACGCTTAGTGGTATCTTGCCCTGGCTTTCACCTCTGTGGTGCCTGGTTCCAATTTCTAGCTTTGAGGACGGAGCCTCGCATGTACATAGGATTTTTCAGCCCCTACCTAATTATGTGCATTTCCCTTATTTGTTTGTTTGTCGTTTGTTTGGTTTGAAAAACATCTGTTTTCTGATTTTTTTCCAAAGGCAAAAAAATCAGAAAGTCTGAAGAATATCACGCCAGCCACGTATAAAACTGAAGAGAAAAAAAGAAGAAAAAAATCATCGTCTTCACCAACTTTTAAAAGGGTCTGCACGTTTCATTACCAGGAAGTTTAAACAGGGTTCGTACACTTATAATAGCTATAAATTCAAGGACTTTTCAAGGACTTTCAAGGTCCAGAAATCCCATTATCAAGGACCAAAATCCAGCAAATATTGATGGTTTATTTGAGACTTGTTTATAAAATGCTTGGTGTTGGGTGATTTGATTCTGTACAATTAGTTAAAGTTTGAAGGTTGGCTGGTCACTTAAACTTAAACTTGATGAAAAAACACAACATTACTCTGCATGATTAAATACTTTAATTACAAAAAGTGAATTTTCAAGGACTTACAAGGACCTAAGATAAATCCAAGGACTTTCAAGGCCTTGAAAAACAGATTTTCAAATTCCAAGACTTTCAAGGATTTTCAAGGACCGTACGAACCCTGTTTAAACATAATTTCTCCCATTTTTCTCCCTCAAGAAAAAAAAAAAAAAAAGGCTAATTATAGGAAGCTACACCGGTCATCCCTAATCCGAATTGGGGCCGACATGTCACTGGATTTCTGACACAATAAGATGACACAAATGTGTGGGAAACTAATGAGGGAAAGAGGGCAAACCAAAGAGGATCTCTCCGCCACACTGTCGAGGGCCCAGTGTCATAGAGCTGCTTAAGCGGCAGATATTGCTTAATTGTTTTCTGCTGAGCAAAAGTAACAGGACACCAGCCACAAATGGTATACATGGTGTATGTGATATTTAATTTTGGCTGGTAATCTTTTTCTGGTAAGTATAATTTTATTGTGCTTACTACTTTTTTGTGCTTTTAAGCAGCTCTATGAAATTGCACTCTGGGCCCAATTTCATAGAGCTGCTTAATAAGCAGCAATAAATGCCAAACAACTTTCTGCATAGCAAAAATGAGCAGGATACCAGTCACAAACGGTACGTATAGTATGTTAATTTTAGCTGGTAATCTTATTCGGCTAAGCATAATTTTATTGTGCTGAGCGTGCCCTGGAGTTGAATCTGGATGTCAGAAATTTGTTTGCAAATTAGCCACATAACTTCTGCAGCGCTTTCCAGGAAATCAACCCTACCCGACGAAGTTATCTAACACATTAGAATGACACAAATACGGACACTGTCAATGTCAAAGGTCATTCAATACATTTAATTTTTCTCATTCAGCCTGGCCTTCCAGATACTAAGATGAAAATAAATCTGTATGATCAGTTATCCCGATAATATCTGGTCTCCTTGAGAGCAGTCTGGAGCTTGGGGTTTGTCCTCCTCGCAACCTGCTGTCAGATTCCAAGTGGAATCAAGACCAGAGATAGACTTAATGGCTGAAACAGAGACGGCAGGAATGCCGAGGTCAAGAGCAAAAGGTCCAACCCTGACTCCTCAGGTTCAAGAAACCTTTCTATATATTCCTTTGGCAAATTGGGACTTTGAATATATCTGAACCATCTGTCACATGAAACACATACACACACACGCACGCACGCACGCACACTGGACGGAGAGAGGAGGGGCAGAATTGGTGTTGGGGATAACACTTAACAGGAAGTCATGTTACTTTGACAAGAATCTGAGGAATTACAGCTGTGGAATTTTGTTCCTGTACTCTTTTTTTTTCTTACACTTTTTTTTTAATACTTCTGAGAATGTTGAGAGTTTACATGTAGGGCAAGGTCTATATTGACTACATTTTAGTAGGTGCTTCACACCTGTCAATTGTCTGGAGTTGTACTTTGATGTAAATGAATAATGACCGAGGGGCTTCTGTAAATGCTATAAAGGTTTCATAGAAACTTGGCAAGTCTTACACTTTGCTTTTTAACACAAGTACGTGAACATATAAGATTATATATTACAGATTAAACTATACCCCAAACATGCTCAGGGGAAGGTGGATCTAACAGCTGAAATCAGCTGATATCCTTCTGCTCTATGATAGAACACACCGGGGCAAGCCCCTTCCCTTTCACGATAAGTGTGCTGTGGTGGATTTTCAATCTTGTGAAATCGGGCTCTGGGTGTTTTATGTGCAAAGGACCTACAGTTTTACAACCCGGCCGTTAACAGAGTGTTGATGTTGTGGGGCCCTATCATGTCCCAGAAAAGCCAAAATAGCTAAGCCACAAAAAAAAAATTGAAAAAAATAGAGAGAAAAAAAAAAAAAAAAAAAAAGCTTGCCAGAATAAGGTTACTAGCAAAAATACCATGTCACACGTACCATCTATGACTGGTATCCTGCTAATTTTTTTGCTGAGCCGAAAATAGTTTTAATGCAAAACTGTCTACTATAAAAAGCAGCGTTATGAAATTGGGCCCAGGAGAAGCTAGGTGTAACGGACGGCCCCTCGTTTTGTAACGACTGGCCATTCCAGGCTGTCCATTTACACACCATCATTAACAACGCATAGTCAGTGCAAGCTGTGTACGCAGTAGACTTGTAGACAAATCGTTAAATGTTTGTCGCGGTGACGCGTAACAGCTCTCCCGTGACTCTCACCACACTGCTACTCTCGAGAGAGAGAGAGAGAGAGGGAGGGAGAGAGAGCGAAGACTGCTCTCGCGATGCCGGTGCTCTCTTACGAGAGCAGTCTCCTCGCGAGAGAGCAGCAGTATTGCAAGACTCACGGGAGAGCCGTTACGCTTATCACCGTGACAAACATTTAACGACTTGTCCTCGAGTCTATATGCGAGCAGCAGTGCAATGGCATAGAGGATATATATACACACAAAAGTGCATCCAGTCAGGACAACCATCTCAACTGTCAAAACCACCTGTCTCTATCTCAGAACCCTGACTGCAGGGTCTCAAGAAACAACTTGATATTAACGGCCAACAGATTGTCTGCAAAATCCCAGTGCTACCTGACAAATTGACAACATTATTGAGCTGATGGTGATGGGGCCCTCGGCAATTATGTTCCCCCCTCTGCTTTCTTTTTACCCCCATAATCTTCACAAGTTCGCCTGCATTTACCAGAGTCCGATCATCGTGTAGAAGTACGACATCAACCTCCCCCTATAACCTTCCCCGATGGACCAACTATGTTCGCATAGCACTTGAAAAGTAATCATTGCGTTGACAGCAATGCCATGTGCTATTGGCTTTACAAAAATAATGAGATCAGGTCCAGATTTGGCAGGGTCTGGCGCATGGATCACTAGACCCCAGACAGTGGTAGGTGCGATGTTGCTAGCTGCACTGGAGTTACTTAGTATTGGGGGTTATTCCTGGGGTTTGCGTGCTTCTGGTAATTCTCTGATGACAGAGTGGAATCATGGGCACATTTTTTGAGAAACTAAAAAAAAAAAAGGTAGATAAAAAGAGTTAATGGATGTTTCATCTGTTAAGAATGAGAGGTGATGTGTGAGGTTGGCACACACACCAAAGCCATCATGTCTTATGATTTGCAACCACTCTCAAGAAATGGTGGACCCGTGGAGTCTCAGTTGCAGATGGGGTGAGGGTAAACTAGAGCTGGGAAGGGGAGCTATGAGAAGAGAGAGGAATAACAGGGGTGAGAATGTACGTAATGAAAACATCATAAAAAATGTATAACAACATCCATTTCATTTTTATCATTTCTGGTTGTGAAGCCAAGGACTCTCATAAAGCGACTACTAAATCACCAAGAACCAAATGGAGAGAAGACAAGGAAAGATGTTTCAGTAGTAGATGTGAGAGCGAAAACCCCAGAGATTTGTTCAAGGGAAAACCCAGGCAACCAAGTAGGGACTGAAAACCCAATCCACTCAGAGGGACCCCAGCGTGATGCGAAACCGGGGTCCTAGAGGTGGAAGGCGAGGAAAGATACCACTACGTCAACCTGACCATCCTCTAGGTCTGGAGATGAAGCTCCCTCAAAAAAAAAAAAAAGCATATTATATTTCTGAGGTTCAAAGACTCTTAACAATCACCACCCCAGCAATCAACAGGTTTGGTCATAACAAGAGCCCAGACTTTCATGTCTGTGATGGCGAGGTTCACCTCTTCCAGGAAAATCTGAAGGCCAAGAGAGGTCAATGAACAATCCAGCAGTCGGGAAGAATCCTGATCAAGCACATGCCTGCAGTCTCTTACACTTGATACCTTTACCAACAGACTTAAAAACATCACCAATTGAACGTACATGTACACTAAAAGGAGTATATGGTATTTGTATACCTGCCTATGATTCTTACAAAAGAATGTTTCATCAGTCATCTCACATGGACTGTCCTGGGTCCAGTTTCATAGGGCTGCTTATAGCAGAAAATATTTCTTGAACATTTTCTGCTTTTTAAGCCAAAATAAGCAGGATACCAGTGATTTTGTGTACATGTGACATGGTATTTGGGCTGGTACCTTATTCTGGTAAGCATACTTTTGTTGTGCTTAGCTACTTTTTTGTGCTTAAGCAGCTCTATAAAATTGGACCCTAGTCTCTGTCATTGTTCTTTTGTTGCCCATGCCATGTCCAAGTCTTTCAAAATGTCTTTCATTAGGAAAAGCATTAAAGCACTATGCTTCACTTTTTGCCTACGTGTTGGCTATGATCGTATTTGGGTATTTGGAATTGTCATAGATCGCACGTTTATTATGTGACATTTATTGTTTGTATCTACATAATATTGTGATTGTAAATAACCAGCACAGTGTTTTTGTTACCGCCATCGTGGAATAAATATTTATTGAGTTGAATTGAACTGACTAGTCATGTTTTTAATCGTACATGTAGGTACAGAGCTAGTATGAAACATTTACATAAAAGAGCCTAAATTGTGAATGATCTTTTCTGTTACAGATACACAATTGTCGATTGTATAACTTTGAAAAAAATGAGTCCAGAACCACAGAACCCTGTTCATTAATTCCTGCTCAGTCTAGAAAGGGGGGGGGGGGGGCTCACGGATGAGAGAAACAAATCACAAATGTTTTTAATCATATTAGGTATGGAGCTAGTATGGAAAGTTTACATCAAAAAAGAGGAGAAAGTGTGAAGTATCTTTTCTATTATGGACTTCAAAATGTTGGTTATATAATTTTGAAAATTTAGCTCTGAACCCCGACCCTCAAGCCGTGCTCAGTCCACTCTTGTTTTATAAAGACGTGAGCACTCAAAACAAGGTCTGAGTTCAAAAGTACCTATAGTCGACCTTCATGTGAAACTGTTTAAGTGCATTAACCTTCAAGCTCAAACTCCCTGCGCCCCCCCCCCCCCCACAAAAAACAAACAAAAACAAAGTTAAGCCATAGGGAGAAGAAAAACAAGATGAACACAAAAAATAACCTCTGACCATTCAAGGTTACCATGGCAAAGTGGTCCGCAAAGGTCTGGTATCCCGACTCATAACAGCCTTAATGTTCACTGGTATTACACCAGGGAATACTAAAGTTATTAAAGAAAATACACCCACAGGAGTGCTATTAATAACTCCGGTGGAAATTGAAGATTATTCCGTTCCCATTTTAGAATTCGACACTCGGCCATAAAAAAAATATATCAAATGAGAATAAATCTTCCTGTTTTTGTATTTTATTTTTATGAAGAGTATGTGGATTTTCAAATTCCTTGAGGATCGACAGTAAAATCCAAGGCTAATGCTACAATGTAGGACGAGGAGTCATATCAAACCATGCTTCTCAAACATTAATAAGTATGGACAGCCTCTAGTTTCCTATATTTTGTCACGTCCTGCGTTATATAAATGTCTCGTATTAAGACTGACTTACACATGTATGTATTCAAAATCACCAAGTTTTACAAATTTGTTTTTATATGCATTTTTGATATTTTCATTGCTGCCATCTCTGTTTCAGCCATATTTTCATTACTTTTTTTTTGAGTTTCAGGACCCAATGTGTATTAGTTTCGTAATTACACTAATTAGTATGACAGACATCTCACTAGATTTGCCATTCTGTGTTTTCCTGAAGTCACGTTTTACGAAGCGCCACTTTATCCATTGAAACACATAGCGCTGTTGACAAAATGAGGCGTAGCATTTCCACGAAGTGATGTATGCATTCGAATACGTACACTGCGCTTTGCACGCAAGTATCATTTATTTATTTGTTTTTTCTTCTTTTTTACACTTAGGTTCAAACTTGGGTGTGATCCCTGATTATCTGGCAGTTGTATGGTTTCTGACTGGTACACCCGGAACAAAGGTAGTAAAAAAAAATAGGGAGACCACTGACATTACTGCTAGATGGGTAAGCACCAACAAGTGGAGGTCGCATTTTCAAATCCCGTTCGACTCAATTTTTCTTTGTTTACCCAATATTGATAAACACATGCTTAGAAATGGTTAGTAAAAAAAATAAATAAATACAAAATTGAGACTGAGTTTATAGAAGATGGAGTATGACTAGTCATTATCATGTTTGTTTTTTTCCCAATCTACAGATCTTATTGCAATGACGCTATCTCAGAGGTAAAACATTGATGAAACCATGGAAAACACACAGTTATGCACGTCAAGCGAACGGAAAGGGCTAATGAGCATCAAGGATGACCTCTAAATGACGACATCCCCCACTTTAGTGACGTCATGTGCATGAGCTCTTTGCGTAAGGTACAGACCTTCATCATGCCACAGCCGTCTTGTTTTTCTTCCATTCAAATCAATGCAACCACACCGAGGCTGGAAGGAGAAATAGTCTGGTCCCTTTTTGTACATAGCATTCATTACTAGTATTGGATACAAGGAACATGACCAAGATGGTGGTAGCATGATATTGATGGACGATGTTGATGAAAAGAGTAAAGGATCAAACTATGGCTGGTCCGAACCGGCGAAAGCGGCTGTTGCTAAGGGCAACCTATTCTTATCCCAAAGTGATCCACCCGCCAGCCGCTAATTTGAGAAGAAGAAGAAAACAAAATGCAAAACTAACCGTATCCAGATGAGTCCTCTGATGTTTAGCCCGATCCGATGAGTTACTGAACGCCTTGGTGCAGCCGGGATGAGTGCAGATGTACGGCTTCTCACCGGTGTGGGAGCGAAGGTGAATCTTAAGGTTCTCAAGACGAGAGAATGCTTTGTTGCATCCTTCAAACTGCAAGGTGGGGGAAAAACAAACAAGGACAAACCGCTAATTAAAATAGCGGTAATTGGAATTGCAGATCCTGTTTAGGAAAAAAAACAGATTAGCCTTTCAAGGAACACAATTTTTTACTACAACAAATTTTGTTAAAAAAAAACAGGAACATATGACACCAATTAGTTGAACACATAAATTTCACAAAAGTAATGAGAACACGCTGGCCGGCTAAAAAAAATAATTGATAGTATTGGCTGAAAAAAATATTAATGACCACATACAGCCATGAAGATCTATAGTTACAATGTATAAAGACTAAACCGTATAAAGTATCAAGTACTACACCACAAGGGAAACTGAATGGGTAAATTTTTAACACAATTTTGGGTTGATCAAAGAATAAATTTACTTAGAGCGGGATTTGAACCTGCGACCTCCGGATTAACGTGCCGGTGCTCTACCACCTGATCTATCAGGGATGTGATAGGCTGTTGAGAAAAAAACCTGAACTCTGAGCGCAAAGAGCGAAAGCATGCGAGCTCGAAAAACTTGCGAGCATGAAGCCCAATATTAACATTTATCTTTGGTTTTAAAAGCCCTACTCTGTAATCTGGGCGTTATTATATGGTTTTATCTTCATTTTTTTATGAATTTGATCTTTAAAAAAAAAAAAATAATAATAATTTTTTTTTTGGGGGGGGGCAAAAAAACCCGGAATTTCTTTTTTTTTTAAGTGCAAAAAAAACCACGTAATTCCGGTTAAAAACGGAGAAATCACATCCCTGACTAGCCCTAATATTGGGTGTCTCCCTATTTTGTCAATATCTTTGTTTGTGGGGGCGAGTTAGAAGCCATTTAGCCTGTAACTACTGTATAGCAGAAATGTGGCCTAGTTGAGATGCTCTTGAAACTCAAGATCTCACTGTATACTCAGTGACTCATGGTGACTCATGTGGCCTAGTTGAGATGCTCTTGAAACTCAAGATCTCACTGTATACTCAGTGACTCATGGTGACTCATGTGGCCTAGTTGAGATGTTCTTGAAACTCAAGATCTCACTGTATACTCAGTGACTCATGGTGACTCATGTGGCCTAGTTGAGATGTTCTTGAAACTCAAGATCTCACTGTATACTCAGTGACTCATGGGCTACTCAGGTGAGATTTCAATCCATGACACCCCCACTCACATCGGTGTAAGGGCAAAATTTTACTTCATTCTCGACCGATAATTTTATCAACCATCTTTGTTATTGGGGGACAGAGATCAGGTTGGCTTAATGGTTTCTTTCCCTGCCTTTTTACCTCTGTGGAACTCGGTTTGAATCCCACCTAGACCGGCGCCTTGCATGTAGATTGGGTTTTCAGTCCATACCTGACTGCAGACTGTTTTTCCAGACGGGGTTTTTTAAAAGCCCTACCGTGTAATCTGGGGAATTGTAAAAGGTTTATTGACATGAATTTTGTGAATTTGATCTGGAGTAAAAAAAAACAATAATAATAAAATAAAAAATCTTCTGGTTTTTTTTTTATATCGGCTGTAATTCTCTTATATCGACCCGCAATTCGCGCATATTTGCCCGATACACTAGCTTGTGCATGAGGATAACGCTGTACTGGTATGAACTGAACAACCAGAAAGCTTTCAAACTGAAACTATTGATTTGTTGCTGTTGATAAGTCACTAAATCCCGACTGCGTCCGTAACAAGCCATTTATTACAAATCTCTCAAACTATCAATGTCTTGTCCGATAGCAGCAGCCTCACAGTGTTTCATGAATCATCACAACGGAATCACACTTATCACAGCTATCTGACTTCTCCGCACTAATCTCCCTGGCATGTGGAAATCGTTTGCAACGTTATGTCAGAGGTCGGCCTGACAATGGAGGATACAAGATGACCCCAGTTGACCCTAAGCGAGAGAGCAGGTTCCAGCCTTTGTATGTGGGTCACGGAGGTCATGTTCCTAGATGCCTTAGAGGCTTTGATGTAACAAGCAGTACAAGTAACGATGAGGCGGCCTAAGTCTTGGCAAACAGCCAAGGGCATGATAAATACAATCAAACAAAACTAGAGTGCTAAGCAAGAAATAGTTGCTTAACAAAAATCTGAAGGTATCAAAGTCACAAAGGATGGCTGGCTGTGAACCCTAGAACAAATCACAGCATTACTGGGCAGCTGTTATGAAATGAGAATCCCTCACTCAGATTATCTCGAAAGTCAAAAGAAGTAGACACAACTTTCTCAGCCGCAGACAGTCAATAAAATCTGAATATGCAGGTCTGGATAGTAAGCTGTAGTTGAGACGTTGGTGATTTATCATATTTAGGATAAGGTGTCAGAAAGAAAGTTTAAAGACCTATAAATTCTTGGGGAGTAGGCCTAATCTATGCAAGATTACATGGAGAACAGTGGCACAACTAGATGTTTTCATTGGGGGGGGGGCAGGAAGGAGAAAAAAAATGGTGATAATTTTTTTTAATAGAAGTTTTATGCACTGAACCATAATGTATGGTACATTGTGCGTTTTTTAAACAGTCTTTTAATTAGTTTACAAGATATGACTGAAATAGGCCCTATGTTTCAATTGGAAAAAACAGAAGTTTTTTATTTTTATAAAACCACAATTCTGTTCAATTAAAAACAAATTATAAAACCACATTTCTATTGAATTAAAAGAATTTAAAAAAAAATAATTAAAAGCAGGTTTGTATCCACCTCTTTTAAAAAAAATTTCAAACCACATTTCATTTCAACTAAATTTTTGTTTTTATTTAAATTTTTTGATAAAGCAACTTTTCTTTCTGAGCACACAGAAACTTCATGAGAACACAGAAATCCTGCTAAGCAAACACTGGTAACCAACTCCAAGCACATTGCAATGTATACTGTTAAGTGACTGGTTCCCACCTAAACTGTGCTTAGTGGACAAAATTGCAATAACATCTGGTGGGCAACCGTGTATATGAAATAGAGCCCAAATCGGAATAGTACATGTTGTAGCCTTGTTTCCAGACTCTTGCAGACTGGTACAATATTTTGGTGCACCATATGTGGTATGATGAAGCCCCCCCCCCCCCATCCCATTGTGTCTTCATTGTGCTCTGGGAATCTCAGGAATTCTTATAAGGATTTCGGGGGGGGGGGGTACCTCTGTACAAGAGGACAGTGTGTTAAAGCTCTATGGTTAAAGTATGGGAACTGGGCGTGGTATAGGTTCAAGTTGTTTAGAATTGGGCTGGCTAACATGATGCCAGAAACATTGATGTAATTGTGGCTGTGGCAGGAGGGTTATAGCCCTACCTCCACATAATAGGGTTACAAGGTTTACCTAGTGGGTAAAAGAAGGTGGAGCAGGCAGGGTAACCACACTCATAAATAAAATCAACAGGTAGCTGTGTGTAATCAAGCAGTGTGAATTCAGCCATTATAGCCTAGCTCCATGGGGATACACAGGATTGGGAGAGCTGACAAAATAGACACAGGACAGTCTTCATGTTTGGTGTGATCAACCATCATACATGAAATAAAAAAAAACTGTGACAATTTGGGCTAAATCAGTTGTGTGAATCAAGAGAAAATAGAGAAAAGCCATGCACAATTTTCAGCACTTAATTTTGGTTGTGACAACTAACATCAGCAGTAACTTTGCATTTTTAAGTTTTCAGTTTCTCGAATATGACTTCATTTCAGATGGAAACATTGCACAGAAAAAAATGGTTCTAGTATGAACTTTCAGACTAAAATTTACGAATAAAGGTTTTTTTTTCTCCCGACAATTCCTGTATAATACCTTTAAACTGTGTTTGCCTTCCTCTATTAATAAAGCACCTTTCACACTAGCAAAATCCCCAGGATGAATTTTGATGACCTTTTCACACTTGGATTGCAAACCCTTCAAATCTCCTAGGAAATTGTGGCATGTCGTGGCCGAGCGGATAAGAGCACCGGACTCAAGCTCTGGTGTTTCCGACTCAGCAGAGTGTGGGTTCGAGTCCCGGTCGTGACACTTGTGTCCTTAAGCAAGACACTTAACCATTATTGCTTCGTCCTTCAGATGGGACGAAAAGCCATTGGTCCCGTGTGTTGTGTAATGCACGTAAAAGAACCCAGTGCACTTATCGAAAAGAGAAGGGGTTCGCCCCAGTGTTCCTGGTTTGATTGGCTGCATATTGCGCCACAGCACCTTGTAAACAATTACATGGTGCTATGTAAAGGAGTAGGTCTCATACTTCAAAACGCAGCCCCATACCTTGCAGGAAAATACTTAATGTTGAAGCGCCTTGAGCGTCACTGAGTGGCGGATATGAGCACTATATAAGAAGCCGTTATTATTATTATTATTAATTGTTCCAGGGATTAGCATTTACTGAGTTTTCTTCCCCCCCACCCTCCCCCCACCAAGAAAATTGCATCAAGTGTGAAAGAAACATGAGGTGGTGGTGAGGTTATTATATACCCCAGGAATTTCCTGGGATTGTATTTCCTAGGAATTGACTGAGTGGTGTGACTAAGGCTTAACTTTTCACTCTTCTTGCCAGGGATTTATACAAGTTCAATTTTCAACTTTGTTCGAAAAGAGGATGTGACTTTATGACTTTGTGACTTTGGGACAAAAATGAACCCCCAAAAATGGACTTTTGGGTGACACACATTTGATGAAGATGACAGTTTAGGTTTAAATTAAGTTCTTTTTTTTCCCTCAGCTTCTGATAAGCAAAGGAGAAGAGCACACTAACAAATTACACGGATGTACCTCTTCTTTTTTTTTAAATACTCTGGGACGAGAGTTTTGCTGACAAACAAATTCTGGAACTTCAATCCGAAATTTGGGAGGTATGTTGGAATGATGGCATTGCCAGCCTTTCAGTAATTCTAGGAAATAATTCTGGGAACCCTGTCCACAGTGCTAGAGAGGTAGATCAAAGGGGCATGATTTCTTTCTATCTGGAGATCAGATAGTTGATTCACCGCGAAAACATCAAGAAAGTCACAATTCAGACATCATTCGTCCCTGTGGAAATTGCGTTAATCCGGAGGTCACAGGTTAAAAATTCCGCACTTGTCAGTTTTGTCCTTGTTCAGCCCCAAATTATTTAAAATTTACACAGTCAGTTGTTTCCCTTGTGGTTTATTACTTGATATTTGAAATAAAACATTGCATCCCAGTTGCTCCCAAGGTTGCATCGTGGATGTGATCCCTCTTGCTATACCACAGTTACAGGTTGAATGGCTTTCTGACATGGCACACCCCCCCCCCCCCCCCCCGGCAAAAATATTGACAAAACAGACCGCCAACATAAGCCTAGATAGCTCAGTTGGTAGAGAGCTGGCGCGTTAATCCGGAGGTCGCAGGTTTAGGTCCCGCTCTAGTCAATTTTTCTTTGATCAACCCAAACTTATATACCAAATTCACCCAGTTAGTTTCCCTTGTGGTTCCTTGTGTTTTTTTGTTGTTGGTTTTTTTTTTTCCAAAACAAAAATTGTTTTGAATAAATGTTCACGCAATTTCCAAAGGGATAAGGTTCTGCATTTAGGCCTACTGAGTGTGCCAGCTAGGGAAAGAAATGCCCAGAAATGTTCAAGGTCTGTCTTCTTGTAAACAAGGCAACAGGGGATTTATACAAAAGTGCTGGTTCCTTGGTATGCTGGAATGCAAGCATTTGGGGGTATTTGTGTCTGGCCTGGGTAATCTTTACCACAACCTGTGACTTGTGGGTTATTTATATTGGTGGTTAAATGGCAATGCAAATCATTTCTGACCAATTTGTCACTTCTCAAGACCCTACAAAAAATGCACCCATAGCTGGATCACGTTCCTCCAGTGGTTTATGGGCCATTCAGAGTAATCAATGTTTCAAAATGTCAATCTTTTTTTTTTTAAATTTGTATTGACCTACCTACCCACCCCAAATTTAGGTTTTTAAATCACCGTGTCAGAACAAAAACGTTGCAGCACCTAAATCAGCTCTTAAGTTACGTGCGAGTTTGAAACTGTCACAATGTTGTATCTCGCTCAATATAGCCTGGATGTACACACAAACAAGTCTGTGCCGAGATATGGCATTGTTGCACGAAGCATTTTCGTGTGAGGTTTTTTTTTTGCAAAATCGAGATACACCGTTTATTCACTAACGCAACGAAATATTGACAGACTATTTAATATGTTACCTACTTCTGAAGAACAAAGTAATGCCTCAAATGAAGAAGATATTTTAGATTAGTAATTGTTCTCCCCGCTTGGGAGTTTTCAATGGCTTTTCCTGGCTTCCAGCATGCATCTTTGTCGTTGAAACGTGAAGAGAAAAATCCACCCCCTATCCTAATCCGGCACGCAGGTAGGCTATGGAAACAAGGTTGACAATAACAATGGGACAGCACAGACATGACAGATAACCTGGAAGAGACTGATGGCTATTTTTCAGCTTACAAAATTGATCGTTCTATTAGTCCGACAACTAGGCCTATGTCTAAAGACCGACAGATTCAAGGATTCCTTTCTGCCTAGTGCAATTAAGCTTTTTTATGGTCAAGATAACCTGGTTTACTTTTTCATGTGTTGTATTTGTTATATGCCCTCACTCTTTTACATATACATTTTATATCTCTGTTGAATTTGTAAATTTGTATTCCTGTTGTCTATTGTTGTTATGCCTTTAACTTGTTTGTATTCTCCTTATGAACAGGGAAGCCAAATGTCATGCTTTTTTATCATGACAATAAAATATTTTGAATTTGAATTTGAGTTTGATTTCAACTGTGAACTGAACTATTGTACTTGTACATGCAAATGGTGTACACTGTCCTATCAACTTGAATAACACTTTGCACTTGCGCACGTTTTTCTGCTACAGTAAGCAGTAAAATTTGCTGCTAACCAGTACGAACCAGTACGCCCCAATACAAGTGGGCCCCAAGAGCATTGAGTACAGAGGACCCAGGCTAGAATAGAAACATTTTCCAGGATAAATACCTCGGAGCTGAAAGTGTCCTTCACCTAAAGGCAACCACACTCAATCATAGAAAACTACTAGTAGATGACAAGCTACTAACCAACCAATCAAAGTGGTATTTTTTTTACATTACATTGCTTGGGCTTAATATGGTTTTAATGAAAAAGATACTTACTATTTTTTCTGAGTTTGTTATGAGTTATTAACTTAATACATTAATCCCTAGAAATTTGTTTTATCCATTAGGATATCGCCGGGTAGCTCGCTTTTCATGACGTGGACCACGGCACCGAATGGCAGCGCACACGCAGTGACAATGCCCAGCCATCCAAATTTGTCAGTATTTTCGGATCTGTGTGGAGTTTGTGCTGACTGACATACCTGGACGGCATTTTCCATACAGCCGATTATAAAAACCAAGAGATTTGTCCAAAGAAACTCAGCATATGAAGTTGCTGCATCACATCCACGCATATCGATCGCCACGCACTGACTGACGGCATGTTCCTATCTATGTTTACATGAATGTCCCAACTTTGTCACCTTTTAGGGGGTGCAGGCTTCACCTGTAATTTAAGTTTTTATTTTTTTGCGATAAAACCTATAAAAGTTAAACAAACTTGCTTTCATAGGTAAACAAGTGATATTTTATAGTTTAAACTGAAAAACAGTCCAATTCATAAGACCTTTAACAGTGGCCCACTGGGCTGCTGGCCAACCCTACTTTAAAACACACCAGGGGTCGATTACACAAAGATAGTCCTAACTTAGGACTAGTCCTAGGAGTTATTAAAAACTTAAGGCTAGTCCTTAAGTTAGGACGAGTAACTCGTCCTAACTCGAGATAAGACTAGTCTTAACTCTTTGTGAAATCCACCCCTGGACTGGTCAAACTTCTATCCAAGTAGTCCAGCTGGCTAGTTCAGTGCTAAAAAGCAACTCTGTTTAACATGAAATATGGACAAGGTGCAAAAACATAGCGGACTAGAGAAACACCAACTTACAACACAAACCAACTGGTTCTGCTGGCCAGTCACTGAAAGAGTCAAGGGCAAACCCTGTAAATATTTAGGAGTGTAAGCATGAGAGTAAACAAAAACTAGTTTGTGGTGATTTGTATAAAAAAACCAAAAACCCAAACGAACAACTTTTTGCTGACTTTGTGTTTTAAGTTGATGGGCAGCCAAATATAGAACTTACAGTCAGCAATTTTAAAGGCTGAATGGTAGCTAAGGCTGTTGTTATTTTTATATTTTTTTCCCTGGGTGCACTACGGTTGTAAACAGACTTAGGTGCGAACTGAGAGGTCCCAGTGGATGCAGTGACCCCAGGTCAATAAACTCTGGTCAAAGGTCGGCTGTGACAGCTGGTCCGTAAAACATTCGTAGATTTATTTCTTGGACAGTGGGAGGGTGGTGGATTTTGTGCATCTGACCACAACTGCAGCATTACTCACAAACGCCTCATAAAAAGAGTTTATAAATTTGACAATAGTAAGTCTTGAGGTATATATACAAAAAACTTGCGTAACTTAAAGTACCCGATAAATAATTTGACATGTTGATTGACATGCAGGCTTATACTGAATATAGTTTGAGTTGATTCAGTTGCTGTTGTTTTGTTTTTCGTTTTTCTTTAAATCATTTTTTTTTTTAAGTTACAAAATTTGTCTGTCCTTTGATGAAGGGTAATTTGTATTTAAATAATGATAACCAACTCATTCTATTTTCAGTTGAAGCCTGCATGACCATTCACACGACGTGGCACTTTTTGGGTGGTTTCAGGTACTTGGGAAAAACTACAGTACCAATTTAAGTTGTGATATTTTGGTAACAGTTTTTCAGGTAAGAAAATATTGTTTGTTTTAAAGCTTTGCTAAAATTTCACACAATGTATATGTGTTATGTTGCTGGTTTCCAATTCTATTAAGCATAATTTTCTGTTTAGCAGATTCGAGGTTGAGATTCATTGAAGACTTGTGGACGAGTCGTTGAATGTTTGTCATGTGCAACAGCGAGACTTTTGCTCTCGCGACTACAGCCCATTAGTAGTCGGGAGTCAGCAGTCTCACGTATGGTCTCTTGAAATCCGTCACCGCGACAAACATTCAACAAGTCTAGAGTCATAGCTGACAAAAAGGTCTGAATCCGGGATCCAGATTTTAGGGGGCATGTTGACATAATGGTGCCTCCACCTTTTGATTACCTCTTGAGTTCTAGATTTCAAGGAGCTTCTGGGATCAGTATCCTCAGAGCTAGAGAAGCAGATCAAAGAGCAGGATTTCAATTTACCAGAAGCAACTTTTTCACCAGGCAGACCACAGAAAGGTCTGAAATCAGATTAAAAGTCTGAAATTTCTCATCCCCGCAGATTGGCTGGCCCTGAGAGTTAAGAAGTCAATGTAACCCAACCCATTGTGAAGGGATACAAAAGTCGCTTTAACAGGTCAAAATCCTTGCAAAAACAACACTGAGCTAAACTCTAATTCTACCCTACCCACCCCCCCCCCCCTCCCCCCAGGCAAGATACAATCTCATGCCCTGCCCCAGCGATCCTCCTATCTGCACTGACTGAACCATGACAGTGACTGCCAAGCCACAGAATGGGTGACTCAACCGATAGTAAGCTCGTTGCCTTTAGTGGTAAACCGCTGCATACCACAATCAAAATCCCTGTCACCTCACATCAGAAAATACACCATTGTGTGAAAAAAAAAAAATCAAATTCTGTTTCGTTGTGGACCCTTCTCCATGATATGTTATTGACTAGCTCATGTAGCATGGTTCTCCCCAAGTTTTTTCAAAACTGTGAGACAATCTGGACCAGTTTATCTGCACACTTCAAAAAGGCAAATTTAAGACTTTACAAGACCCTTTAAACGCTACCCTTAACAAAATTTAGACCCCCCCCCCCAAACAAACAAAAAGAGGGGAAAAAAAGATAAGAATAAAGCAGTGGAGAAACATCTATAGCCCTTTTCACACGAGCACCAGTGACACAGGTCCTTGGTAATGGGCGCCGCCTGTCTGTCACCTCGTTCGATTGCGATTATTTAACAAGCTTTCACACGACCAACAGCAACAACTCGAACGTCGCTCGTTTCCCATTGAGAATCATCAAAAATGAACGGTACACGCTCCGTACCCATGCGCATGCCATGGGCCATGGTTACGGTGACAATGCATACAAACTTACGGCTGCCTTCACGAACAATCTAGAACGAAGTTTCCGGCGAGTTTGCAGTCTTTGGCGATGCATACTTAACGCACCCGTTCTAACAGCTGTCAGAAGTCTTTTTCTCAAAATTTTCATCGATTCAGTAGACCTCGATTCTTTCAAGAAATTCAAGAGAAGCAGCACAAACATTTAATACTTCTTCGGACGTCGCCATCTTGGAAGTAAAGTTGTTTAATACACATCCGGGATTTCTAGTGACGCGTTCCGCGCATGCGAAATGATATGGCCATAGCAAGGGTTCCTCAGTTAGTGGGCGCGCATCGTTTCACACGACGTATCGTTGCGATTTTAACACCGGTGCGTTTTTTTGGAGGAGGTCTGGATCTCTGTTAAAAATAACGAGGGTCCTTGATTATTATTTAACTAGGATCGGTTTCACACGACTATGATTTGCTATTTTATTCAAGGTCTTGCGATTTTAGTCAAGGACCATTGTTAAAACGGTCTCGTGTGAAAGGGGCTTTTGCCAACTCACACTTTGTATTACTTTTTTACAAGCTGATAGGAAAATTCATTACACGCTTCAACTATTTTTGAAAGACCTCAAGTAACTGAATCTATTACTTTGTAATGCCTTTTAAGGCCTTAAACTGAAATAGTTCATTCAATTTAAGACTATTTAATAGCCTACTTTTTAATGATCTGCAGAAAACCTGTAGACCAAATTTGTTGAATTGAAACAATTTTTTTTTTTTTATACTTTGGTTTCAAAAGCTCTACTCCTGGGGTAATCTAAATGTTTTGTTTTTTTTAATTGATGATTTTTGTGAATTTGTTCTGAAGTCGTCATCAATATCAGTCACAACTTGTGCGTATCGGCCCACAAATTGCGCGTATCGGCCCAAAATGCTAACTTGTGCATGGGGCCGAGAACCCTGATAGTAGCATAGAGAGAGGGGGTATTTAAACCCTGTATATTAAAACATTCTACCAAAGGAATACCGCACTAAACTTTCAAAAGGACATTGTGGGGGAGAAAAATCAACACAATGAAAATAACTTCAGCACTGACTTTCTATCTCAGCTTTCGGCCAGTTTTGGTTACAGCAATAGAACATGAAGTGATCTGGACAGTTCCATGGCAATTCAAAGGCCAGGAATTTCATCTTTGAAGGGGGGCAATTTTCATTTTGAAAAGAGCACTTCCATTGGACGATCTTAAATTCTATGGGAAACTTTTGAAAGGCAGAGACCAGGGCAAAAGAGGCCAGTGGCCCCCATCTCCAGGGCCCAATTTCATTGGTCTGCTTACCGCCGAGTACTGCACTTGCGATCGCCATGCTCCGCTAACCGTGCAAGCGCAGAGTTTCTGCACTAGCTGTGTAAGCGAAGAATGCAACGTGGAGTACGCCTGCGCACAAGCAAAAAAATCCCTGCTAACCCGTGAAATGCGCTTGACGCAAGCGCGGAATTCCCTGCTTCCGTAAGCGCTGATTCTTTGCTTATGGTAAGCAGGGCCATAAAATTGGGCCCAGGTCTCAACTCAATCAATAAGTAGGCCTGTAACAAATGAGGTTTTCTGAATGAACTTTTATAATAAAAGCATCCGGGCTTTAACGTTTTAATGACAACCTTTTCACAACCCTAGATTGTCTGATACCTGTATTGCATTGTCATGCTCGGTACACAGAAGATGGATCACGTAAGCTGTTCCTGCACATGACTGACAATCAGTTTTCAAAAGTTGGACTCGGCAATTGCTCTTTTCCGTATTCCTTAACCTTATCCGAGGAGTGCAAAAAAAACCAGCACTTCGTAGAACTCTAAATGGATTTGTTTTTAAATGGGGAAAAAACATGATTTCATTCACAGCAGGGAATGAATTACTGATTTGGTATTAACAAGAATTTGCTCTGATCATGTAAACAAAAAAACTGTCTACCTATCCGGTGCCAGGCACAGCAAGACTTTGTGCAGTGTTCTTCAATGTTCAAAGACACAGCTAAGAAACCCAAACACGGAGGAATTCAGCTTATCAGCTGAGAAGTTGCATCCCAAGCCCGTGTTCTTCAATTTTCACTCAATTTGGGTTGAACAAAGAAACATTTACTCGGGCAGAACTTGAACCTGAGTGACATCCGGATTAACATGCAGGCGCTCTACCAGCTGAGCTATCTAACTAGCCCTAAAAGTTGGCGGGTCTCCCCACAGTATCTTTGTTTGGAGGTGCCAGTCAGTTTCCCTTGTGGTTTATTACTTGTGGTTTTATCGCTTGATAGTCTTCAATTTTTCAACGGCACAGCTGACAAACAAACAAAAAAGGACATGTTGCACGCCTGTTATGCCTACTCAAGGTTCCAATCTGCATTAGAACAAACAACTCAATTAATATCTGCATGGCGTTGTGTTCCTTGGAACACAAGTAACCCAACTCTGACCAGAAAACAACAAACCAAACATTCTCAGGAACTGATTCCCAAAAGAAGGTGTTGTCTTACTCCACCACCGCTTGGACTATCTAACTAGTGGAGAAGAAGCCAAGGTTTTTGATCTCTGACCTGTGTATGACCTCACCCATTGTGTCAAACTGGGAGAAGCCAATGGTTGCCTAACAACACGCCCATAGGCCACAGTACACAAAAACCTGCTGTGTACTGAATCATTACAGAGCAAGAAAAAGTCTGCAATAATTACGACAGGTCCACTAAGAGCTGGTAAGCACAACCAACATGCTTGTCACACAAATACCTTGCTTAGTAGAAGTGGGGTAGAAGCCAGCGTTTTATGGAATTTACATTGTGACTGGTGCCCAGCTACTCTGTCATTTAGAAACACAAAATGCTTAGCACCATTTTCTGCTTAAAGATGGGCTCCAAGGTCAAACTCAGTTTCGTGATGTAGGCCTATACTCAAAGGCTGTGACTTTTTGCGGCTGGTACTTAAACGTCTCCAACCCAACCCTGGTCTCAACATAAATCCAAGGCCCCAATAACTATCAGATCATTCACTACACCATTATTTCTTGGGTTTGGGTTGTAATTTTATTTATTTATTTTTTTTACGACCCACTGGAATGACATATATTTACACATGCCAACTGAAGCAGGATACAGGGTGAGTTTTAATAGCAACTTTGAATGCCTGTAATTGCCCTACATGTAGGTGAGAGTGTGATGTTCAGTCCACACATAGATCAGTTGAAATGACCCTGGGACCAGCAGCCAATTTCACGAAATGCTAGGATTAATCCTATCTCGAGTTAGGACGAGTAACTAGTCCTAACTTAGGATTAATCTTAAGGTTTACATGTTTACAGTGCAAGGCTGGGACTCGTCCTAAGTCCTAAGATTAATCCTAAGTTAGGAAGAGTTTGGTGAAATCGACGGCAGGGTGCTGTATCCAGTCCACAGACTTGTGAATTGTGTACAGGAGAGCAGCTGATCATTCTGAAAACAGTGGCTTATTCCGGGGACCTTTTCTCCACCACGTCTTTCTTGCTCATAAAGTGGAATTTTTCCATGGGAAACTTTTCTAGGAAACTGTTTTTCCTGGACTCATGCTGGGGAGCGAGGACAGTGATGTCTGCGCGTTGGGGTATACAGAAATCAGAATCCTGGAAATCAAAGGGTGGAATTCTGATTGTGAAATGTTAAGGAAGCATTTACGGAAGAACAAATTCAAAAAATTTGTAAAAAAAAATTCCAAACATTCTAAAGCATTTCAAGTATTCAAAAAATGTGTTTAATTTTGTGTTTTGTCCGTATATTTCACATTCTGTAACTATTAAAAGTCATGGGGGATGGGTGGTGGTGGTATTTACATACCTGGAATGGGGCAGAGGGTATCCCCCCCCCAAAAAAAAAACAAAAAAACAAACACACACACACACACACAAGTGTGTAAACACCTCCAATCGGGGACCTCCTATTGTCCCTCTTTTGTTTGGACTAACTTTTTGGCAACAGCTCCCATTGGTTTTGTACACAATTTCCAACTGGGGACCTTTACCCAACCGGGGACCCTATTGTCCTCTTTTGTTATAGGTCCCCGGTTTGAATGTGAAAACAAACTCACACACACAAACAAACAAACAAATATAAATAAATCAATACAATAAAATAAAAAAACTAAATAAATAAAATAAAATAAATCAATCAATAAAATAAAATAAACAAATAAATAAATAAATCGATAAAAAAATAAAAAAATAAAAAAAATTAACTAAAAAAATAAAATTCTCATACTTTTTTTCCCCTTAAATTCTTATACAGGAGGTTTACAGACTGTGGTGCAACACCAGAAATATAAAGCTACAGGTTTGGACACAATGTGGACTATTTCTCCCCTTGGTCGGTGACTGATTTACTTCTTTCCAGAAAATCTGAAGGCCCAACTCCAACCTCCCTGGGCCGCCCAAGGAGGTTTAGAAGAATCCTGAAATCACGACGAAAAACACTCCTGAGAATTAACGTGCCTGTTAATCTCCTTGGCTAGGTGAACACTAGATCTTTTTCTCTATTTAAAATTTTTAATTACACCATCTTTAACGAGGGCGACCCATCCAGCACAGCTGATCATTTGGTGACCCGCGCATTTATAAAAACACATCAAAGATAAAACCCGAACAACGATGAGACTTCCGCCAAACTCATCTCGGACAAGACTCGGGCAGAAAGGACACAAATCGCAAACTGCTGCGAGAACAAGTGTACAGTTTCTCATAACTGAGCATCGCCAAGATCTCTCAAACAGAAACTGCTTTTGATGTAAACACCTGAGCACTGCCAACTTGACTTTATCTCAACTTGTCAAAAGTACTTCATCTCTCTTAGACAAACTCTTGTTGGTGTAAATATATGAGCACTGTCAACTTTACTTCATCTCAACTTGTCAAAAGTACTTCATCTCTCTAAGACAAACTCTTGTTGGTGTAAATATATGAGCACTGTCAACTTTACTTAACCATTAAACATCCGACAAGGCTCTGCTGGTCATGTTTACATATACAACATTTCCACCAGCACATTGTTTCTGTTTGGTTTCTTTCTTGACGCGGTCCTGTCCTTGACTGCGCTAGATCTATCACTATTTGTTTAATACTGTCAGTCTGCAGCTAAAGCGTTCCCGTTTTTCGCCCAAAACAAAACATTTCACCTCTCGCCGCCGAAGTCGTCTTGGTTTAAGATTTGGTCCATGTCAAACGGGTCTGGCCCAAACCATTAATCAAATCTACATTGTTACCTCCGCTAATACAACAAGAACATGAAGGCTGCCATAAAACTGCTCCCCAAATAGTCACGAGGTGATCTTGGGAATTTCAATGGGACTTTTCAAGGTGATCATTTTTTCAGGAATGTTGTATTTTCGCTACTGCATTATGATGGGGGGGGGGGGGTGTAAAACTAAGATCGACGGAACAATCTTTGCGAAGTTTTCAACCAAGTATGAAACTACGATAGCATTTTTCAAACCTGTGTATTGGAACTTAAATTTGTCTTTGTTCAACCCAGAATATAAACAAAATAAAAATACAAAGGAACAAAATGCGT
The DNA here is from genome assembly GCA_023634235.1 of Pisaster brevispinus. Classification (NCBI taxonomy): domain Eukaryota; kingdom Metazoa; phylum Echinodermata; class Asteroidea; order Forcipulatida; family Asteriidae; genus Pisaster; species Pisaster brevispinus. Next base: position 6,843,543 of record JAMKCF010000013.1, read on the forward strand.
ACAGGTAAAGAAACAAATGATATTTTTCCAGGGGATTTGTTTATTTTTCTTCTTTGTAAACTTACCGTACACTTGTTAGGCTTCTCCCCAGAATGCACCCTCATGTGAATAAGGAGTTTATAGCGAGCGTTGAACGGTTTGTAGCGTCTTGTGCACGCCTGCCAGAAACAAGTGAAATCTTCCCCTTTCCTCTGATCGATGTGCACCTTCTCTATGTGTCTGACCATATCCTCTTGGTCTTCGAAGACTGCGCTGCAGTCGATCCAGCGGCAAATGTGGACCCTCTCGCTGTCCATTTCTAGGCTGGACTTGGCCGTGCTTGCGATCGACCCAGGAGAGTTGACCTGCGACGTGATGCCCGGCGGCGACTGCTGAGATTCAAAATGCTGCGAGTAAGGCGGTGGTGGGGGCATGTGGGACGGAAGAGTGTGGCCTGTCAACGCTGACTGAGATTGCTGCATGTTCGTTTGCTGCTGCTGCTGCTGCTGGTAAGGGGTACCCGGAGAGTGATATGCGGATGGGATTTGATACCCGTTGGGTTGGTGTGGTGGGGAGAAAGTAGCAGTCTCAGAATAATTGGCAGGCTGGGAGGTATGCTGAGAGTAGGACGGGTTAGATGAGGTTTGAGGGTACGAAGACTGCTGGGAGAAGGTGGTACTTTGCGAGTATGTACTCGCCGTGTCCGGGTACGAGTCTATGGGTTCCTGCTTGTACTGCTGGTGATGGCTTTGCGTATATGCGTTGGGGTTGTAGTTCTGGAATTCCTGTTGAATGACTTCATTCCGTGGCTGGACTACCAGCTGCCCTTCCATCTGAGGCATAGTGTACATTGAGGATTGTTCCATAGGTTCCATCTGAGGTGGCCCCATATTACCGTCATTGTACGAGTACCCAATGTTTGATTTAGGAGGATGATAAGGGGGAGGAGACACATCCCCTGTGTTTGCTCTCGGAATATGATATGAGGGATGGTTCCCAGATGAGGATTGGGACATAGGGCTACTACTATTACGAGCTGACAAGTGTCCATAATCACCTGCGAGCATGCCAGGCGAGGGCGATATTGACGCAGACGAGCCACGAGAACCGATTATATACGCAACTAAGGATGTCGGACTTGTCCTGATCATTGAGTTAAAATCGTCTGATGAGAGAGGAGAGAGGGACAGCGCTCGTTTGCGCGAGCGCGAGGATCTCGCCGAGTGGCGTGGACTCGCGAAGCTGGACCCGGACGGCGAGAATTCCACGGGGAAGGGCGAGAGGGAGTTAAAGCTGCTGGCGTAGTGGGATAACGATGAGCTGGGAGGGGGTAACGAATGGTCCCCAACATCGCTGCCCGCTTGTGATCCCGGACCCTGGCTGTGCGGTGTCAAGGAGGGCAGTATGCGACTACTGTTTGACCACTCCTGCTTGATGGGCATCACGGTGCTGGGTTCTAGGAACATCTGGCGGTCGTTGGGCGGTAGGTTCTGCGGTGCTTGGTTCCCTGAGGAGACAATGGACGGATTACGCGGAGTGAAGCGGATATTTGAGATATCGCTGAGGGTTGGAGAGCTAGAGTGCGGCACGGTGTTGTTGCTTTGAATACGGACTCTGCGGACCCCTCCTGTTGTGGGGCAAGGCATTGACATGTTTCCTCCTCCTCCAGTGCCACCATGGCGACCTGCGTTGCTTACCATATCCGAACAGCAGTTGATATCTGGAGAGGAAAACAAGAAACCTCCAGTAAACTGAATGCAAACAAAATTCACTTATTTTGTAAAACAATGGTTTGCAAGACAACATCCATGCTACATTTATGTAAATATTTTTGTGATAGTTTTTTTCCTAATACCCTGTGTTCGTTTCATTCATTGGAAGAACATTGCAATTAAAAAAATCTAAGCAAATAACTTTGCCTTGAAAATTGTCATTATACATTTTCGGAAGTTTTGTTTAGAAAATGGGGGCTTTACAATTCACATGGAAGTCAATAGTCAATGATTAGTTCATCAAATCAACTGCTTTTCCAAATTTACACTGAATGACTTTGACTATGGCTGAAGCCAATGGCTGCAAACTGTTAAGCCAAACTAGTTACTATGGCACAGGCCAAATTTATGGCTTTGGCCAGATTGCTGAAAAGGCAGTTTCTTCAGCCGGTGGCCGTAGCCCTAGCCAAAGTGGCTTGGTTCGGACATGGCCTAGGATCCATTTCAATCCTGTGGCGCCCTCTTGGGGCCTTGGTATATTGTACCAGTAGCCTTTACTCTGTGTACAAACACCGCCGGGTTACACTATAAATAAAACAAATCTGGGATTCAAGCCTTTCCCGCACCTCAAAAGAGCAATTGAGGGAGGGCAATATAACAATGGCATCAAGACTACTCCAGTATCCAGAAGAATGGGTTGGAATCCGTGACTAAAACCCCAGACAACGGGAATCAACTCGGCAGCAGCTGCAGTGAGACAATTCCAAAACTACTTCAAGCTGTCTCCGTACAGAGCTCTTTAGGGTCAGGCCAGTTGAGATGAGAAACACCCCGCCTCCTCAAGTGAGGGGGGATCAAGGAGGGCGCATTAGGTAAACCTGTCAGAGGATTTGGGGGCAAATCCTTTTTATCTGGATGTAGAAAGGAACCGCGGTGGTAAACAAGTCAAGTGGGAGGATGATCCAGCGGCGGTGGGGGAGGACGCTAAAGACGTGGGATGGAAATGATAAAAAGGGTCGCCTCCCGGGGTGACATACTTCATGGAGGAAGAAAGTCTTGGCAGTCGTCCGCCTCCTTGAGAAACAACAGACAGATGTGGTCAAGATGGTGAGGGGAATGGACTCTTGATGGATGGAGTATCATGTTAAGATGGGATTGGAGACATTGATGGAAAACAGCAGGGGACATCTATTAATACTTCAGAAGGTCTACACTATTTCAACGGCCAACTTTTGCTCAAGGCAAATATGAAGGAATAACATTCAACTTTTTTGTCCCCCTTTTTTGTCCCCCCTCCCCCCCAAAGCAGGCCTGTACAAACTGTGGATCAATGCAGCAGCATCCAAGTTCCATATCGCAAATACTAATATCTGAGATTGAAGCAATGTCACTTATATTAATATCTTTGCGTTGGGTGATACTATTGGTGTGGTCTGGGTATCTTTTGGACCCCGTTTTGTTTTGATTTCCTTATTTGTCAACAGTCTACTTTATCTCCCGCACACTTCACCTGCAGTCTACCTGTCAAGTATCTGTAAAACAAGTCAGCACATTTTGTAAGCACTTTTTCAAATCTGTGGATAAAACCAAGAATGAAGTCGTGTCGACTGACGTCAAACTACATTGTACTTTGCATGATCCCTTTTTACATTCTCCTTCCAACCCAAAACAACCTTCTCTCATTTCAGACTTGCACCCTTTCAAACCCGGACCCATGTACGGAGAAACAAAGGTGGCGTGATCATGCGGTTCTATTTTTCCACCAGGACGTCCTTGGCTTGACTATAAATAGAAGGGGGGGAACGAAAGACCTTTCAGAGTCTTTAATTAGTGCTCCTTATCCAAAGCTTGTACTCTTGTAACTTCATCGCTGCTTATTTTTCAGAACTCGCACGCAACATATGCCCACAACAAGGATCGGCGGTATCATGTTATCAGTGGGTGAATAATACAAGAACTGAAATGGCTGTATTTAAGACCAAGGGAGTTCCTTGTTTGTGTGGAAACCATTGGATCAAGTGTCTTACATGTATGTCAAAATGCCCCACAATTAACCTCGCTCAGTTTTTTTTTAGGTGTTCGTGCAATACGTGCACGAACACCTCTTGTTCTTTCGTTCTTTCTTCTTTCTTCACTGGGATAACACTTTCTGAAGGCGTGTTTCATTCATTATTATTAAAGCTGTATTTAAAGGAAAAGCTTCTGACTGGCGAACAAAGATTAATTGACAAAAAAGGGAAACCGCCAACAATTAGGGCTAGAATGCTCAGTTGGTAGAGTGCGGGTACGGTTAATCCAGAGGTCGCAGCTTCAAGTCCCGCTACAGTCTTTCTTTGTTCAACCCAAATCATTAAAAATTTACCCAGTCAATTTCCCTTGTGGTGTACAACTTGACGTTCTTAAAAAAAAACTTTAAAAAAACGCTTAGTTCAGTTCACTAGCTCTCATGTTTAACCCACAATGTTCAGCTTTCAGATTCCATTTTTTGTGTTCCTTTTTTTTTCTCTCTCTTGTGGTTTTTCTTTTTTGTGGGTGTTTGTGAAGGGGTTAGGGCGGCAAGGCTTTCAAACACATTCAGTTGACTGAAACCGAGCATTGTGCCATGTCTCTTCAACCAGAACATTCCCGGGGATAAATGTATGTCCAAGTGACAAGTGCAATTTCATAAGTGATATGTCATATGGATTAAAGTAAATTAAATTGATAAGAACTGGATATTCACTTAACCTAGCAACCGAGCAAGCAAAAAGAAAAAAAGGGGGCAAAAACTCACGCTGAATTACAGTCAAGTTCAAAGAAATCACAACAACAAAGTATTTCTTGCTTCACCTTGAATTGATTTGGCTGATATAAATATAAACGCTATAACTTTGAAAAGTACAAGAAAACGGGAAAACTTGTTTTTATTCAGAAAATGAAGGTACTTTGTAACAATGTACATTCAGTTTGCGGTGATGCCGTGTGCTAACACCTAATTTTCTGGGTGGATTTGTTCTTGAGAACTTAAATTGTTATTTATTCTACTGCCACGGAGTAGATTTCGATGTTCAGGAGACTACTTAGTCTGAAACTATTTAACATTGATTACTCTGAATGACCCCTAAGTTGTGTGCAAATCTAACATTCATATTTTCACTCTCACCAATGTTGTGCGTACCATTTCATGGATCTCAGTTTAGGGACTGCACCCATGTACTTCACTGACACCTGTGAGTACATGTACCTATCTTATCTATATGAATCATTTGTAATTTCCATGAGCTCACTAAACATAACAGTACACGTGTGACAATGAATAGTTAGAGGGACTTAAATGATAAACATTCACTAACAACAAGAGAAGTACAAATCACTAGCGACACAATCTCTCACACCCAGAGTTGCTGCATGCACACCATCGATTTTCTGTAGGGGATAGGATGACAGAAACATCCATAAGGGAGTGTGAGCTTGGAACAATGCAACCCATTCTATATATCGACACCCCAACCCCCCAACAGCATAAAGGAGAACTTAACCCAGCCCACAATAGCTCAGATACACCCCTAAGGCTAAACTGATCCATTCCACTGTTAAAGTGGGATTAGTGGGCGACTGGGCAAACATCTTGCTCAATACCTGGATTGATTCTGGACATTGGGTGCTAACACTTCAAACAGTTGTATTCAATTAAGAAACAAACAAAAAAGTCTATAAATGCACAGGCTCTAGGACTTCAAACGTGCCAAGTCCAATTTTTGGCTAATTTGAATCGAAAATTTAAATTTGAAACATTTATATCTGTTTTGGATTCAAGAAAGTAACAAGCTTTCATTTAAGATATTGCAGCTGCCCTAAACAAATTTTTGTCAATGATTAGTGGTAGCTAATGAAAAACTAAAAATGAATTACTGTTGGGATCCAAATGTTAAATCACATCCCTCAGCCATACATAGAAACACTTGTTACACATAATGTGCACATTGTCCATGGCATGTGCAAAAGCTTTTATATGTTTTCAGTTTTGAAATAGCATTATTTGTCTAAATTCGATCAGAGAAAGGAAGCGTTTTCTAAAAATAACTACATTATTTCAACAATAATCGAGCCATGCAACTTTAAACAGTCCCTGCAAAATGCAGCGAGACCCTGCTAAATGCACCAAAATGCAACCCTGTTAAAAGCGAAAGTCCTGCTAAATGCATCAAAATGCAACAGCGGATTCTGTTGCATTGTAAAGTGAAATTGTTTACACAAGGGCAGCTACCCAGCACTAAATGCACCAAATAACAAGGGTTGAAGTTTAGCTGGGGACTTAACAATGGCCAGGGACATGTCAAGGCCCTGTAGAAACCTGCTAAGATGGCCGCCAGCACAGTGCAATGGGGTTTGAGATTCGAATTGTCTGCTAATTTACAACAAACTACAACAACTTTTACTACTGGGTGCATTATGTTATATTTAGCAACTGAAACAAGTTACAAAAGGCCGACATCAGTGTTATCTCGTAACAGCGATTCGCTGGACAAGAAATGATAGTTTAAACACCGGAGGACCAGTCCAATTTCTGTCCAAGTGGTCCAGCCAGCTAGTTCAATGTTGAAAACACCTCAACAAATATGGACTAATTTAGGGTTGAACGAAGAAAAATTGACTAGAGAGGGATTTAAACCTGCGACCTCCTGAAATGTGCCGGCGCTCTACCAACTGAGCTACATAGCCCTAATGATGGCAGTCTACCTATTTTGTCAATTTCCTTTATTTCTGTTGGACCAGTGAGACAGCAAGCTAATCGGTCCCACTGGCTTCCATGGGAATAATTATCAGTTTATGGAAGTCTACATTCTGAGATAACAACTTGGAGTACAGTTATATGCCAAATGGTAATCCTTTGAGTCAACAGTGATACAACTGAACAAACAAGAGGGTACAATAAAAAAAAACTGTGCAAGCTACAAGTACTGCAGGGTTCTCACCCATGCACTAAGCTAGCGTATTGGGCCCATATGTGAGAATTGGAGATGATACGCCAAATATGTACATGTGTATATATAATGGATATTATAAATGGATATGTTTGTGTTTGTGCTTGTTTATGCCTCTGACAAGTTTGGATCCAAAGCTAATGCCATCTCCCCTACTAATTTTATATATATATATGGTTTTTTGGGGGGAGGGGGGACGGGGAACTTGAGATTAAATGGGTTTTTTTAAATCATAAAGAAAACAGCATTTATAGAAGGTCCAAGATTGCACAGTAGGGCTCTTAAAACCAAAGATAAACACCAAGTTAAGACAATCAGAGGACTGCGTTTCAATTCAGCATGCTTTGGCCAAACTTCCAAAATTTGGGTCCAGAATGCCCCCCCAGTTTTGAAAAAAAAAATCCTGGGAACAAACCCTCACTCACCATAAGTTATTTTGAGATTGGTGGACACATTACTAAGGTTTGGGTAAATTTGACCCCAAACCAAACAGTGCACTCCAATAATGTCCACCCTACCTCATAAAATCTAATGGTTGCTAAGTGTGTTCAGTAATGGAACACATGGTGAGGGGTTTGTTACCTACTGGACAAAACTTCCTCCGAATGGGGACTCATCAATATACACACAGGCAGAACGCTTGTCAAAGTTCCTCTGCTGTATTGACAAACAATGCTGCCTTTTTGTAGGAGTCTATTTCATTCCTCCACGATTTACCGTACTCCAGATTGCATGGTAGAGCTTTATAACACCAACAAAAAACCATCACAGTAAAAAGACACTCCGAGGACCGATTGATTCAATTCACTCTGCTTCGACCAAGTCTGCAAAAATTTGGGTCCCGAACGCACCCCAGTTTAGACAAATCCTGGGTAGAACCCTGACCTAACCTGAATCCACACAATATATTGACACATACATGTAGATCTGGTTGCATTTCAGGCCATACATACCTCTGCCAGCAGTTAACCATTGCACATCGGTAGGGCCTTATTTATACTCTCCTATACCCAACACGCCCGCACCACAAAATTCCACAGCAGACTGTGGAGACTAAAATGTCCTTTCACACCAGCACCATTTAACAAAGGTCCTCGGTTATGGTTGCCAGTTCTCTTGTCAATTTGTTCAATTGCGATTATTTAACAAGCTTTCACATAACTTCTTAAAATACTAATTTACCATGTACTTTTTGTTGGGGGGGGGGGAGGCGGAGGGGTGGGGGGGGGAAATGACTCTTCATTCACTGAACACTTTCTTCTCGTGACACAATCTGTGCATGAGAATAATGATATCGCCATAGCAAGGGTCCTTGGTTATTATTTAACAAGGATAGGTTCACACGACTGGAATTTGCTACTTTCTAACATCAATGTCACTTTTAGCCAAGTTCTCTTGTTAAAAATTGCCTCTTGTGAACTAGAGCTTTAAGTCCACAGTGCACAAGCCACGGGTTTTCCTGGCAATACCAGCCGTACAAACAACAAGCCCATGCGCCCAATTCTAGCCGAGAAGAATGATACTTTGTGGCAGTCTGTGGTACCAGAATCAGGGTTTTACACTTATCAGTCCGATTCTTCACCTCATGTCAATGTAGAAAAGGTGTGTCTCACTTACCAAGCATCTCTCATTAGTGCATGGGCAATCCAGTCACCGATATTCTAAAGCCAATGTTGCATTCGATACGACAGCCACGGTCAGAATCAGCACACTGAGAACCTTCTGAAAATTGTTCCGTCATATATAACATTTTGGACATTGAGACAAACATTCAAACACAGTTTCTCCTCAGACTCACTGGAGGATTTTTCCTGAAAATCTTTCCTCTTCCTTATTTACTCAAGAAATCAAAGTTTGAGAGCCGTTCCCCTCAACCCAGCATATTAAACACCCTTCTCAGAATCTCACAAACTCAAAAAAGGTACCCCCCCCCCCTCCAAAGGAGCCATTACTCGGTCACTTTCCTCTCACTCCTTACGTATTTCTAAATTCTTAGAAAATGACAATGACTCATAAGGTAGCTCAGTTCTGACACACCATGGTTTCACTGGCACTCTGCTCCTGCTTGAGATCCAATTACACAGTGGCCACCAGTTTACCGTTCCCCAACTCCACTTGACATGTGACCCCGGCCTCTTCCCTGTAAACAATGTTCTGGGCTCTCTGAGCTTCCACAAACTCCAAAACATATTACCAAGTCAAACGAGATGGTAACGTTTCTGGTCTCATATCAAATAATCAAAAAAGACTGCGATAACCTGGAACTAAGTTTCATCTGGAAGATGACTGGATCGACTCAAGATTGCCATTGTTATCAGAAGACACAGCTTACTGGGATTGTTAACCCAAGACAGATGAACTCTGCCCCCACAGTCAAGGGTCACTGCCTGTCAATTTAGTTGTTATTTGAGTATGGGATCTATGATTAAATACAACAACAGAACCTGATAATGGCAATAAAGTTCAGGAAAAGGAGACTTGACCGTCTTGGTCTGATACACATAGACCAGAAAGCTAACAAATAGAGGCACCTTTCCATGGTGGTGTTTTCTTACACTTTCTCTGTGGTAAAACTCAGTCTTGCCATAGATTCCAGCGACTACCTCAGGCCTGATAGTGGTATTTTTGTTCTTGCGCAAGCCAGTTTTTCCTTTAGTACTAAAAAAAAAAAGAAACCCGATGAAAGTCTGAATTGTCTCTTCCTTCCCGAAAAACACTATTAGCTCCACTTAATCTGCCCTACACGTTATATAGTCAGGGGTGAGATTGCATGAGACTGACAAATCCTCAAAATATGATCACAGTTCAATTTTGGTGTAAAGGTAAATGCCTTCACAGTCACTCTCTATACATGATTTTTTTTTTACATCCGAAGGTCTAGTCAAAACAAGGGCCCAGTCTTTCACCTCTGTGATGGAATTTCAAGCTCTTTCAAGAAAATCTGAAGGTGCAGGGAGATCAACAATTATTCCTGAAATCAGGAAAAATCCTAACAAATCATATGCCTGTACAGTACTTTACACAGCTTGATCCTCTACAAAGTGAGAGAGTTCCACCCTCCCCCTGTAAATGAACAATTGCTGACTTACCTTGGCGATACACCTGCACGTACAGTTCTTAGACTTTTTTAAAAAGCAGACACTCTGAACTTGAACTGAGCGGCCAAGACTGTTCCTACCCCTGCATCCAGCCCCGACGAAATCCGCCGCCAGACAAACACAAACATCACACCATCGTTTTGGAAGCCGTGCAGTAGAACACTCGGAAATCAAACCGCCGGCGATGTATTGCCCGTTCATTCATTGGATAATGACAACTCAAATCCGAGAGCACCGCTTGTTTGATTGACAAGACAGGGACAGGTGATTTTAGGAGTCTCAAAGCTAATGAGGGATGCGTACAGCAGCGCCATATATCAATAACACGATGAGTACACCCCGTTTCCCCGCTTAAGGCTGGCGGAAAAAGCTACACTGCAAATGGTTGTGAAGGTCACACTTCATGGATTTATTGGCCACGCTACGAGCAGCCCCTTGACGAGGGGGAACGGTCCAGCCCAACGTTACTCAGAAGAAGAAAAAAATATATATAAAAAATGCCATCCCTTTGATTTCTCCTGATGGAGGAAATTTGATATTGCGAGGTATTGATCACAGATCAGGCCTTTGCCTGAGTTTGTTTTACTGGTAGGAAATTTAAGGGACGGGCCAACGATCAGATTTGTCAAACGCCAGCGGTTGCCAATCAAACTGAGCCCCTTTTTTTTTTCTTTTTTTTTTTACTTCAGTCTTTCTTCAATCGAAACTGAATAAAAACCACAAATTTGATGACAAAACAAAAAAAGATGACTGGAATAGACAGATGGATTTTGCAGGTCAATGAGTAAATCTAGGAATCGGAGTGCAATGGAAAAAGTCATTCACTTTACTTAAATTAATTAAAATGACATCAAATTGAAAGCCAAGTATCAAGGATTGAATCAATTGTTATTATCTTTGACTCCGGTGATGTTTATGATTTACGTTTAACGCAATATAACATTTCTAACTTGCAAATCCTAACTTGTCAGAGTTGAAATGGCTGATTATTGCAAGAGTACGACCATTATGATAACAGTTTTTTTTTTAAGACACGTTTTTGAAGTTTCTGAATTATGAGACAGATTTTGTATGTACAGTAGCACCTTATATGGACTTACAAGGTGCTGTGGTGCAATCAGCAGCCACTGCCAGAAACACCAGGGCAAACCCCTTCTCTTCTTAGCGATAAGTGTAGCTGGGTTCTTGTACCTACATTACACAACACACAGGACCTGCAGCTTTACCTCCCATCTAAACCACGAAACAGTAATGGCAAATTAAGTGTTTTGCTCAAGGACACAAGTGTCAAGACCAGGACTGGAACCCACACTATGTTGGACCGCGTTCCCACTGGATCCACAATTACGAGATCCTGACCCCGCAAAAGGATTAGTCGCAGACGTGAATCGCGGTCGCGTTCCCACTAGAGTATGATCGCGCATTGATCTCCCTTTTGGGAACGGAAGTGGATTCAAAGTTCACCAACGCAGGTCGACCAAGTGGGCAGTGCGCAGGCGCAACGTATTTATGGCGACCACACAGTGTTGGGTGGCTCCTCTACTACGCGCGCGCGGCAGTCGCCATTTTTTTGTCATGATAGTACATGTAGGCCCTACTGTATACTGACTACTGTTGACCGACATGATGGACTTTTTTGTGCCATTTATTATGTTGCGCCATCATCTACGTCTTCAGAATAGTATTAGAATATCAGCTTTTTTTGAGCTTCGTTCTCGACATCGAAGACATTGTAGACGTCGGAGAAATGAGCGATGGTTGCTTTTTCTGCGACGAAAATTCGTCATGTATGCCCTCATGTTCGAAACGGCAATCACTGAAGACCATCACCAACAAGTCGACAGGTACTACTAGAAGAAACATTTTCTCAAATAAACACTCGCGCCATTCGGGCCTACCGTACCGGATGTTCGCCCTCAAATTGCGGGGTCTGATCGCCCTTTGCGTTCCCACTAGACTTTTGATCGCCCATTAATCCACAAGGGCGATCAGATCCCACTTTAATCCTACTCCCGAGGTGGATCAAAATTGCGGGGTCTGATCCTGATCGCCCTCGCGTTCCCACTTACGCTTGATCGCCCTTTGATCGCCCTTTTCGAGAAATTGCGGGGTCTGATCGCCCTTTTCTCGAATTGCGCGATCAATGCGGGGTCCAGTGGGAACGGGGCCTTGGTTTCCCGATACTCAGCTTAGTTTCCTTTCTTTCTTTTAATTAAGGCATGTCTGCCTTGTGGTACATGTACTTCCTGAGGTACTTCCACCAAGTACCACAGCAGCCTGCGGAATTTTGAAGAACACAGTTCCATAGCCTCTAAAAAACACAAGATACAGTGTATATCTAGAGGCCTCATCCATAAAGTACCATGGCCCAAGGAAAACAAACAAGACACTGTGAGAGCATAGCAGGCCAGCCAGTTCATCATAGTCCTGCTGTATTCTGTGGAACACTTCAGTGTATGAGACTCGGTTTATTTCACAGAATAAGAAAAATAAGACGTCCATCGATTTACGCAGAATATTCAACAACGAAGCAATGGTTGGGTAAATACGGTACAGACCTACAATACAGTATGTGACAATTAAACAGCTGAAGAAATCAATACGGGATTGATTATCCAATAACTTTCAGACCGTCTCATTTACATACTGCTTTCTCTATACATACTGTAAGAGCACACAGATCAAGACCATCTTAAAAGGCCATGTATGAACTAGCGGCTGCGGCTATGGCTTGATCAAGACCATCTACCAAAGGCTATAAGGCCGTGTCTTAACTAGCGGCTGTGGCTACGGCTTGATCAAGACCATCTACCAAAGGCTATAAGGCCGAGTCTGAACTAGCGGCTGTGGCTACGGCTTGATCAAGACAATCTACCAAAGGCTATAAGGCCGAGTCTGAACTAGCGGCTGTGGCTACGGCTTGATCAAGACCATCTACCAAAGGCTATAAGGCCGTGTCTGAACTAGCGGCTGTGGCTACGGCTTGATCAAGACCATCTACCAAAGGCTATAAGGCCGTGTCTGAACTAGCGGCTGTGGCTACGGTTTGAACAAGACCATTTAGGCAAAAGCTATAAGGCTGAGTCTGTACTAGCGGCTGTGGCTATGGCTTGATCAAGACCATCTCGGCAAAGGCTATAAGGCCGTGTCTGTACTAGTGCCTGTGGCTATGGCTTGATCAAGAACATCTACATGTAGGCCATGTCTGAACTAGCGGCTGCAGCTATGGCTTAATCACGACCATCTAGGCTATAGCTATGGCTTGATCATCACAGGTACTACTCAGCTGTTGGAATTTTAAAAAGGTACACCCCAAAAAAAGGAACCACTTAGACAACATTTATTCAGTTCCATGAGAACCAAGTCTAAACACATTTAGGGGGGGGGGGTCGTCTGTAACTCTCAACATTGATAAGAAAGTCCTACTTATTCAGAGGATTCCCTTCCCTCCTCCCCAAAGTCAGGCCTCGAATTAACCCAGGGGGACTTTCACCCACAGCAATTGCTGTATTGCCCTGTGCTTTTGCTGTGGTGGATTCCTTTGCAAAGTTCCAATACAAACTGACATTGTCCTCATAGAAGTGCCCCTTACCAGGAGAAAATTGCTGTGCAAGGCCTACAATACAAAGTAGTACATTCACTCATCATTGTGCATAAATATAATGTTCATAGTAACATCCCCCTCCCCCTCATCACCACCACCTCACAGCATGATCATTGTAAATGGCTAGCTAGATTTTTAAGCCCAATTTGTTTGTCCAACTTTTTGCTTCCTCTAGTCGTCCAATCTACTGTACACAACAAGTTTAATCACCTTTTTAAAATCCCACACAGCCTCAACCCCTCCACCCCCCCCCCCCCAAACCTGTTGAAAGCTTTGGGCTTCCCCTCAGCCAAGGATACATACTCACATACATACACGTAAAACCAAATGATGCAGACAGTCAGACAAAATCGAACAGGGCAATCCAAAGGCTCTCTCCAACAGGTACAAGGAAACTGGCCGACTTCAAAAAAAAGATGACAATGATCTCCTTTCCGATGAATCACCGGACTAGTCCTTGCTCAAAAGGTCTTTCCACGCTACGAAAAATCTCCATGTTTGACTGAGTTGGGGTTTTTTTACACTAAAAACAGCATTTCAATCCGGCGTTGACCCGTGTAGAGCGCTCGATCCGTGTCGGAAGTAACCCTGCTCCGGAGGTGGGTTGAGGGTTTTTCTTTAGGGAATCACACGTTTAGCCAAACAAAGTAAACAGAACACAAACTGAGATGAGTGGTTTTGAACTGTGTTGAAATTTTATGAAGTAAACCTGCATTGGAACCTTGTAGCTGTCCACATGGATCGGAGCTTGATGGTATGGAAGGGCTTAAATGGTACGTCTTAGCATTAAGCACGAATACTGACTCCTTTATTAGACAGGTTGATGTCTTGCAGCCTCTAAAATGTTCAGAATGCTGAATCAAAGCCCCCCTTCCTGACAGGGGCAACTAGAACCACATGTGGCCCCTGGTGGAGTGGAATACAAATCAAGACAGTCTCATCAGACTGCAGGAGACAGGAGTCTGTTTAGCAGATGTGTGCTGCCTGCTTCTCCCTCTGATGGCAATCGACTCACCACCTGTAGCAACCTGCTACTCAGAACTCGCATGGTACTTCTTGACCAGGTTTGCAGTTTCAAGTTGTGGTCTAATGGTCTATCAGGTGGCTTGTTTCGAAGGAAACGGCATTCAGGACTTTATCTGGCATTTGGGGTCGTTACCATTTTCTTTTCTTTTTTTTACAGTTTTGCTTGTTGGCGGATCTATGTCTTCAGCCTATGTCACTCCACTACAGGAGGAAGCCTCTGAACCTACTCTCCATTTCACTCTATTTCAAAGCTGTCTGTTGCCAAGCCATGCCCTTATATGTTCTTAGTTCATCTCTCCGTCTTCCGTTTTTACTCCCTGTACTTCTTGTTCGGTTTCATGGAGTCCAGTTGGTTGTTTTGCATGCGCACCTGTTGTCATACCTCCTTGCTAGGTGACCCGCCCATCTCCACTTCTTTGATGGTCTTAATAATATTCTGCACTGATTTCTTTCTTAGGTCCTCATTTTTCAGCCTGTCCTTCTTTGTTACTCGTATCATTATTCTTTCAAAAGCTCTCTCTGGCTACATGTAGCCTGCAGGTCTACTATTTCATGCCTAATGCTTTGATTTTGAAAGGGCAAGGGCATCAAGGCGTTTCTCCTTGGAAAAGGGCACCTCAATGGGCAAATTGTAAATTTCTATTGGATCGTTTCAAGGGGCACCAAGGCAATGACTCCAGGGGCAACGGAGGCAACTGCCTCCGCTGGCTTCATGCAGTATCAGGGCCTGCTATTTGCAACTTACCGTCATTTTTGGACCATAAACCACAGCTTATGAATTGATGTTCAGGCCTTCAACATGCTCCATGGCTTATATTGCGGGCAGCTAAAACACCGACATGTGAAGTAAGCTTCGGCAATTTTGACTAAAAATTTAAACGGCAAAGCTCTCCGACTTTAATATACAGTGTATTTACCAATATACCACTGTTTCAAACCCCATCTTCTGCGAATGTGATGACAAATTTGCACTCTCTGATGCAACTGGTATTTCGGCTGCTTATACACTGACCTCTGAGAAACAAATTCAGAGATTTTTCCAGTGCTGCGGTGTTCAAGTTGGCACTATGCACAAGGTGCGTGTATTAACTTCATGAATCTTGAACCAGAACCAACCTGTCTCACTCAGCACCGAGAGTGCTGTGAACTTGACTTCCTCACCCGAACGCATGGTCTGCTTCACAAAATCTTATATTACAACAAATCGCTCTGACATAAATTAATACAAGATCACATTGAGCTTTAATCACTTATCTTCAAGTGTTAATACAACAGGGGGGGGAAAAAAATGGTCAGTACCACCCAATGTCTTTGTGACAGGTAGCGTGATAAATTGGAAAAGTGTTCAGGTATGCATATAGCACACTAGAGTCCATAAAGCACAAAGAGGGGATCACAAGGGGCAGTCCCAACAATAATCTACATCCTGAATCCTGCCTAATATTTATCCCTTGTTGCTACATACAAAATCAATAGTTCAAATAAATGAGCTTGGCAAGCAGTCAAAAGATCAACTTTGAATTTGATGCTTTCTTCATGCAATAAGCCATCGAGTTAGTTTCGAATAACGTCTGGTACATTGACTTCCTTAGTCACAGATTGCAGTTTAAAGATCATATTTTGGTAATGACCCCTGAAAAGAAATTGTGCATATTTTTTTTCCTTTTTTTTTCGAAAGCCTACTTTTTATAAAGATGGTAATGGTAGTAAGCATCCCGCAAAATTTATTCGTCTGAAAAGCCCACAATGTTTAGAAATCCATAAAAAGTATGTCAAAGAATTGGAATCTCCAAAGATCATCTGCGTTCACATTTTGGAAATGACCATGGTGTCCGTTTGAATGCTGCCCTAAGTACGGCCAGAGATGCAGTTGTCACCCGCAGTCACCTTGCTAAAAATGGATGAATTCAACGATCTTGATGAAAATACTGTGATTTTTATTTATTTATTTATTTATTTATTTTAATTTTTTTGCTGTTTTCTCAACAAGCAGAAACTGAACTGATGCCTTCACAGGTGACTTTTATTGTATCTTTCTTGATAATTTTGCAGGACACACAGTTCACTTAACAGTTCTCTATCCTGTACACATTGAAGTTGACTCCCAAAATGGTGGAGTTGGTAGACGCACATTTCGTGGAGGTGCGTCCCACATTGTGCACAAGGTCAGTAAATCAGCATTACGTTGAAAAAAGACAAGAAAACAATTACCCTAGTTTGAACTCCTCCGAATCAAGAGACAGTTGCCATGTCACATGATTCCGGGCAAGCTTTTAAAGAGTTAACGAACGAGACAACGACTACCCATTACACAATTTTGAATGAATGTGTACCACACAATAGCATAAGGGTTTGCCCATCTGGAGGTTGCTATAATACAATAGCTGGCTCTGAATCCTTCGACACAACAACTATCGCCATGGTCTCAGAAATTTCAAATTTAAGCGTTGGTTTGTGAAGCACGGCATTGCAAATCTAACTCGCAAACGCAGGGATGTGATAGGCTGTTTAAAAAAAAATCCTGAACTGTGAGCGCAAAGCCTGAAAGCTTGCGAGGGCACAAAACTTGCGACCTCGAAGCCTACTTATACATGCATTTATCTTTTGCTTTAAAAGCCCTACTCTGCACTCTGGGGCTTTCTATTTGATTTTATCTTCATGTTTTTTTATGTACTTTATAAAAAATATATATATATACAAATATTTATTATTTTTATGATTTTTTTTATTTTATTTTATTATTTTTTTGGGGGGGGATTAAAAAAACGGATTTCCGGTTAAAAACAAAGAAATCACATCCCTGCAAACGGTAAGCTGGACTGCTAGAGGATGGAGTGTGGCCAAGCGTGGCGTCAGTGCAAAGGGTCTCAAACTCCTTCCTTCTGGCTTTTCAGTGTTTTCTATCGCAATAATCAGAAAGTGAAGCAGTACAACCTACCTCTCCATGGTAAAACCTACCTCCATGGTACAACCATGGCACAACAGCCACGCCTCCTAATTGTTTCCACACGGACCTTAAATCCACTGGATTGACACTATTCCATGAAGATTTTTTTCCAACAGTAAAAACACCTGTCATTCCTTGAATGAACCATGCAGGTAGAAGTGAATTAACCATCTGGAAAAGATGTTGCATGCAGTAATGTGAGTCTGAGACAAGACGAGAAACAGACGGTGACAACAGTGTCACTGTGGTGCCACCATGAAGTTACTGAAACAGACATCAGTGTCATCATGGTGTCACCAAGAAGTTATGGAACCAGACATCAGTGAGACTATGGTGTAAGTTGTAGCAACAGATATCAGAGTCACTTTGGTATCACCGAGCAGTTGTGGCAACAGATACCAGTGTCACGATGGTGTCACCAAGAAGTATACAGAAACAGACATCAGTGTCGCCATGGTGTCACCATGGTGTCACCAAGAAGTGACCACTTTCGTCACGGACACCATGACAATCTTTGGAAGTGATACGTTCAGACAAAATACAGATCACTCCAAAGTGGATGGATGAAATGTTCTGGTCTTTAGTCGTTCCTTTAACTGGAGATTACCAAACAATAGTTTTGTGGTTTTAGTTTCACGCTTTACGGCAGAATTTAATTTAATTTGAAAACAAGAATGTAGAATGCAGTGGGGGGGAAAAATGGTTTTACTGCACAAACAAATACACAATAGACTTTGCACCTGAGATTAAGTAGGTCCTCTGTCTAGAGGGGAATACCCTTCTTTATTATGGAAACATCGGGAAAAACATGTCTCCATGGCAAACTGAAATATTTTCCTTGACAACCAGTAAATAATTTTTTTTTTTCACGGCCACATTACCCAAATAAACATCACTGACAATGGTGTGTGCCATACATGTGCTCTACTATTGTGCTCTGGGACAATATCTACGTGAGCGGCAAACACAAAGGGACACAAACCATGGAATTGCACACAGTGTTATTGGTTTTTTTCAAAAAGAAAACTGGGGGAAAAAAAATAATAATAATTGATGGATAATTGTTGTCCCAGACAACCAATTATTCACAGTTGATTTAAGTTTGTTTACAAAGCATGTTCCCTCAATTACACATTAAAGGCCATGTTCAGACAGCGTACATAAGTTGGACCCAAACCAGTTTTTAAAACTTTACAAGCAGCAGGGGGTGGTCGCAAAAATAAACTACCTTGCGTTCAGACAGCTCAAAGTTAAACCCGATACAGTTTATCTTCGGTTTTAAGAGGTCAAACAGCACCGTGACCCAACACAACAACATCTGGTTTATTCACAAATGCACGCGCACGGCCCTGTTCAGGCGCACGTTGAGGCGTACGTAGGCATATTTACTTAGCGACCTTACCCAGGTCAGCGGTCATCTGTTGCGAGTTAAAACGGATGTGGTCATTTTCATTCTGTCCACACACCGCACTAAAAGATAAACCCGAAGTGGTTTAGCGTTAAACCACCCTCACCGACCGATTTAACTCATTCGAGTTCAACCTGATTCGGTTAAGTTTTAAGAGCATTTAGACACAGAAAGTTAAACCCGAATGAGTTAAAACTGCCTTAAAACTGACTTTAGTACTGTGTCTGAAGGACCTCGTAGTATTGAAAATAATGACTGAAAAACAAACCCCAATAATAACAAAGGAATTCCAAGAATTTGAGAAATATTACTGTCTGATATACTTCCACGTGTCCCAAAATGAAATGGAATTATGGAAATGGGCAGGACACGTAGCAAGGATGACAACAGATGGACAATAAGAACCACAGAATGGCAACCAAGAGTAGGAAAAGAGATCAAGAGGCAGACCAAAGAAAAGATGGAGGTATGATGTAGTGAAGATCGCAGGGCAGATCTGCACCAGAACGGCAAAGGAAAGAACAACATGGAAGAGTCTGACAGAGGGCTACATCCTGTGGATGGCAACGCCTAGGTACAAGGTACAAGGTACAAGGTAAGGGTACAAGGTACAAGCATAGAGCAAGGGTAAAAGGTAAAGGGTACAACAAGGTACATGCAGGAAGGATTTCTGCACAGTAATAATAGCCATTACAAAAGTTGGTAAAGCGCCATCTATCTATAACCAAATATTCCCCGAGGCGCTGGAAAAAAATAGTACAGAACAAAACACAATGAACTACAAAGCAGCAGTCTCCCTTTAACCGTTGGTCCGCTGGCCAAATGCCAATTAAAACACCCGAGGACCAGTCAATTTTCACTCTAAAGTGGTCTGGCTGGCTAGTTCAGAACTTCAGCGTTGAAAAGCATTCCTATTTAACATACATAAACATATTGACTAGTGAACGAGCTGATGGACCAGTGGAATGACAAGCTAACTGGTCCTGCCTGCCAGTCACTGAAAAAGTTAAAATGCAAACCCCGCTAAGTAAACGCGGAACATAATCGAGAGCACATTAAAGACAGAAAGCACTGTCAATATCAAGTGGATAAACACAATATAAGGAGTCAGTCATAAGCAATGGCCAAACAAGTGTGTCTTTGGAATGTTTTTTGAGAATACCCAGAGGTTCTGTAGCTTGTGTAATGGTAGAGAGTTGCAGAGTTTGGGAGTAGATTCAGAAAAAGGCACAGTCGCTGTCGAAAGGAAGTGGTTGTTTTTAGGGAGGGTTAGAAGAGATGTGCTTGTAGAGCGAAGATGAATCAAGATTAAAATCCCTTGCTATTCAGTGTGTATGTGAAATTCACTTTTAACGACAAATTTCTTCAATGGAGTCCTTTTCCCCTAGACCCAATTTCATAACGCTGCTTTAGCAGAAATTGCTCCCCCCAAAAAAATAAGCATGATACCAGTTACAGATAATATACGCGGCATTGTATTTTGGATGGTAACCTTATTCTTAATAAGCAAGATTCTGTTGTGCTTAGCTACTTTTTGTGCTGAAGTAGCTCTATGAAATGAGGCCCTGGAGGAACTGCAGTGACCACGGCTACGTCATCTCCCCCTCTCTGAGAGCACACTACCCATCCCAATCCAAGGAATCCGGGCAGATAGAACAGCCGAAACAGACCACAGGACCTCAACCCAGACTTCTACAATATGAAACCTGGGCGTCGTACTTTGACCTACATTGTACTTCTCATTTTTCGTCTGCGGAGTCCCCATAGTCTGGTAGGAGAGTTGGGTCAAGAAATGTTCACCTATAAAAGAAAATGAGTCTTACCGGTCTTCAACAAAGTTTATGAGCTACGAGAAATTGTTTACACTTACATATTTTAATGAATCACAATTTACTAATACAATTGCTGAGATTGCTCTGAAGAATTTGTAGAACTTTTCTATTCAGAAAATTGATTTGAATTTATCGACTCTCGGGCCTGATACTTCACCTAGAGGCAATGGATGCAATTGCCTCTATGCCCTTTACCATTGCCCTGGTGCCCCTTTGTAAAGCTCCGGTACAAAGTGTTATTTCCCTGATAGAGGTGCCCTTCACTCAGAGAAAAAAAAACCCGGCTTGCCCTGACAAGAACTCAGTAACAGGCCTTAAAGGGGACGAACTGTTTTGTGTGCCCTCCAAAGGATGAAGCAATGACGGTTAAGTGTCTTGCTTAATGACACAAAGTGACAAGACCGGGACTTGAACCTACACTGATCAGAAACACCAGCACATCAGCACATCAGTCCGATGTGCTTGACCAATCCCCCATGACAGTCCACCACACCTCTCATCACGTTACAAATTACTCTCTCTTATCCCTCCAGACACTCAAGACCCCCGAAACCTGCTCTATTGATTGGGAACAAACCCCCTCTGAAGTAAAGTGACAAGACCAGAACTCGAACCAATACTGATCAGAACCACACGCACATCAGTCCGATGCGCTTGACCAATCGCCCATGACAGTCCACCACACCTCTCATCACGTTACAAATTACTCTCTCTTATCCCTCCAGACACTCAAGACCCCCGAAACCTGCTCTATTGATCGGGAACAAATCGTCTCTGAAGCTTTCTTTTTACAAGAGATGTAAAGCTTTGATCAATGAAGTATTTCACATTTAGTGCTGTTTCGTTTTCTACGTCTCCGCGTCAGTCACCTGTATTGGCATCGCATCTCTCAACTTTCCTCATCAAAGAGGAAGTTAGAAATCTCAGCTCCGCCCGTGATATTTTCGATCGTCCGCCTATCAATCTACGCGCCGAGGCGTACCAATTAATGACATCCAAACATGGAAAAAATGAAGAAGGAAAAAAAAAAAAAAAAGAAGAAGCTCTTTCTGCCAGGCACATTTCAGCTGTTCATACAGACATCTTGCTGCCTAAGGAGGAAATGGTTTCTTGCACGGCAATACAGGAGTAACATCTGCGGCAAAACCTGAACAATTACTTCTGACGTACCATCACATTCCCTCAACTCTTTTGCGTCTGCAGTGATCTTTTTTTTTTTTCTCTCCTCCTCTCTCAGCCTAACGTAAATAACTTCCCTGAATGGTCTCAGGTAAAGTTTTTTGTTGTTTAGATATTTTTTTTTATATTCTTGTGCGTGTCGTTGAGGGTTTCATTGTGGTGTGCGGCATTGAGGTGCCGGAGCTTCAATTGATTAATCAATGGTTGTGTTGTCGGGCTTAGCGGGCTTTATGCTCATTGGCCGTGTTTTTCTTTGTGCTTATTTTGTTTGGGCTTGTGGTCAATGCCCGGCGACTGGCATGATGATACGACCATCATAAAGATTCCGCATTCGGTCAGTGCATCTTTGAAAAAAAATATAAAGGCGTGATGGAAAGGCAGATGAACAGGACAAATCATCACATGCTTATTTTCTACACTCTGCCACACAGTCAACTCGGCTGAGTGAGACTTTCTGTTTCAAGCAGTGAAAAGTGGGAACCGGCTGTCATGATTGCTTCTTGTTAGCAATCTTTGGCTGATCACCTAGGGCCGATTTCATAGAGCTGCTTACCCACAAAATGTAGCTAAGCACAACAAAATTATGCTTACCAGAATAAGGTTACCAGCCAAATAACCACGTCACTTGTACAGTCTGTGACTGGTATCCTGCTCATTTTTGCTAAGCAGACCATTGTTAGGCAATATTTCTGCATAAGCAGCTCTATGAAAAAGGGCCCTGGTAAAACATGCTTAGCCAATTCCCTGCTTTGCACATCTGGTAATACAACTTCCATGAAGTTTTTGTTTGTTTGAGCAGAAAACATTTGTTGACAAAGTCAACTTCTTAGCACTATCCAGACAAGTTGGGACCAGTGGAAAAAATCCTCAACATTTGGCCGTGTAAAAAGAAATAGTTGGTTGGTACCCTTTCTTTTCCTTTTCTGCGAGTTGGGAGATTGTTTTCCCCTCTCTAATCAGAAAATACAATACACTCACCATGCAAATACACCTCGCAAAAACAGAATGGCACCCAGACTACCACAAAATAGAGAAAACAGTAGTCCGGTGCAGAACAACTGGCAGCTCGCAATGAGCACCATGCTAGTTGGACCTCTCTAGGCTCCAAGTGAGTATTAGTGGTCTGGTTCTGTTCAGCTATCACCGCAACAACTTTGGGCTCCGAAATTGAATTGTAAACAGTCAATTTACGCTTTTATGTTGTGTTGCTAAGTAAGCACAGGGCTACTTGCAAGACAGTTTTTTTTTGGTGGTCCGGTTCTGTTCAGCTACCACCGTAACAATGCAGGCAATGGAGTTAGTTTGTAAATAGTCAATTTATGCTTTATGTCACAGTGCCAAAAGGTTTTTTAAGCTTTCAGGATAATTGTTAAAAGTTTCAAAAACAAAAAGGAAAAAATATGTTGACACGTTGGGGGGGATGCTAAATATCTCCTCTTTTTTGTATGATAGTGAAGGTTGATGACTAGTTTCATTCTAAGCAATACATAATTTTGTTTTGTTTTTGTATTTTACTTAAATCATAGCCAAACTACTTTACAAACAGCATTAAGCAGGTCTTCCCTACACCAAATGTCCTTACTGAAATACATACAACTACCCTCTCTTCCTTAACAAATCTTCTATATTCAGTTAAAAACTGTAGGCCCAACCCCATCACAAAACGTTCAAAAAAACGGTACCTCTTCCCTACATGTTGTTTATGAAAAGCTGTATCACTGACCGATATATGAGCTGAACTCTACCAAGAAAAAACCAGGCTGATAAATGACTGAGGTGAGCCACATGGTGTGTGTTGTAATTACAAGAAAATATCACAGGTGTCTCTATTCAGCAATGGGATTACAACCAGTGCGGGGCCTGGTGACGTCACTCCATTCACCCTCACTACTCACCCTCGCTATTCACCTTGTTTACACCTTATAATACCAATTGTGCACGCTTGATTTCCCCCCAAAGACCCACGGGCTAACTCGATCAAAAAGATCTCTTTATTGTTTCCTTTTGATACCTGCATCCTGCTACCCCCCCCCCCCCCCCTAGCCACAGAGAAAGGACCCAAACACAACAAGCCCGTTTGGAACGCTTGTCTGTACTGCGCACAATGAGAAGTGTTTTTAGAATGTTGGCTTGAACGCTGTACGGATCAGATGGAAGAAGGCGGAATCCTACCAAGTGCGTACTAAATTAAACTTGCTGAACTATAACATACATATGAACGAATGGAGTGAAAGTAAGGACCGTCAATGTTTTTTGTCTGACTTTTTTTTTCATATCAATATATCAGAAATTCAATATCGAGTGTAATCGATATGTTGAAATCCGAAATGGCATTTAAAAGAACTTTAAAATACTTTAAACGACCCCTGAATAAATTGGCACAAATTGCCCTGGACGCATTTTGTATTCACATACATCAAGGCATTTTGACTTGAGCAAATAGTATCAAGTATTTGAGTAATATTGATATATGGACGGTCCTCAAAGGTGAACAAACTTGGCTGGTGTAGAGAGCTCTGTGGTTGGTGCCAAAAGCCTCATTTTAACTGATAACTCCCTTGAGTTTGGGATCCTTCCTCACTCAAAACCCAACACCAGATGATAAACTCAACACCCACTCAAACTGTTGGACTCTGGTTATGATGGTAACTATGCCTGATGATTCCAGGTAAAGCATTGATCAGTTTACCGAGGTGCAGCCCTCAGTCCAACAGAATCAAACAAAATGTGGAGACTGGAATTGGAATGGTTATGTATTAGTGTAGAAAAGAAAACATGGCCACAGGTTTAGCTGTTTAGGAAAACGAAAAATATGTTGTGTAGATTGTGTATAGTGACACTGAAAAGAACCACCAACAGAATTTGAATTAAGTAAAACAGGGGGAAAAAAATAAAGTTCAAAACTCAAAAAGGAACATTTTGTTCTTAGTCTCGGCTGTCAATGTCCTGTTATGTTGGCATAAATACACTTTATGGGGAAGCAAATATTTTCGAAATTAATACAAAACAGAAATATTTTGTGTGTGAATGCAGACTTGCAATGCCTTTTTTTATGTACATTTGCCTTAACGGAAAGTAGCATCATTATTTTTGAAAGAGTAAATTTATTCCTGTTCAAGTCTCAAACAAACACCGCTAAAACCGAAAGTATGAAACTTGATCAAATTTAGTGCTTATGCTTTCGGGGGGGGGGGGGGGGGGGTGGGGGCAACTGTTTCAATTTTTTCCATGATTTTCATTTTTTTTTATACGAGTTCATATAAAGCTTATTATTGTTGTTATCATTAGCAACCAGAAGATAATTATAGAATGGTCGGATTATAAACAATGTGAAAATTTTCAAAGTGCAAACAATACAAGTATCAAAATAAAGTCGTATTTCAAATAAATCAATGCTCACTTATTTTTCTCACAGATCTATTTCCCATGGAATTATTTCTCAGGAAGATCAATTTTTTTTTTAAATCAGTGATCTTTTAGCTTCCAATTGAAGCTAGTCAAAACAATTTCTTAAGAAAAGCAATCCTGCGTTCTGTCTTTTAAGGGAAAGTTCACAAATCCATATATACTGATCCTGGATTTGTTCTTGTCTTTACCGCTTGATTGCATAATTCTACCAGCTCCTTCCAACAATAGATCAAAGAGTGATACGTGACACACATCAGGTAAGCCATGGATGCCATTTGGCCGCTATTACACCCTCATTCACTTCAAAGCCCCTCCAACATTGTTAACAAATCAAGCGGCAAGACAACACCATTGAATAGGTCCTTCTTTGAAAAAAAGTTAACACCTTATCAAACGGAAAAGCTTGGTGTGTGTGTTTTTCATGACAAATAATTGAAAACGTGCCTCACACCATAAAACCCACCTCAGTCATTTCTACACAACAAAGTGTTTTAGCAACAACGCATCTGGGTCAAGTATTCTATAAGATTCGGTAATTGCTTCGTAATGGAACACACCACCTCTGGGGGGAAAAAAAGGACACTCAACCTTCACAAAAAAAACAAGGTACAAGTACAAATCGTAAATAAATGTTGACAAAGCTTTGTGAGCTATAGTGAATTGGCGGTAATGCAGAAGGAAAGCTGTGTGTTACATAAACGCTCAAATTTGTTGAGGCTTTCAATCTTTGAAAGGCAAAGAGCAGACCGGCTTCTCGCGTTCACGCTTCCATGCGTTTATTTATTTATTTCTTTGATAATCACCGGACAACCAAGTCCTCCTGACGAAAATCGTCTCTGACATCTAAATAGGGCCAACATCAACCAAGTCTTACAAAAGATGCAAACCACTGGGAATACCACGTTCCCTTTAATCGCAAATTCTGGAGCAGCTACTAAAGACCAGCGAGGTAACTCTAATAGTGTGTCTCAATTTGCCGGGAGTGGAAACCAGCAGTTTCTAAACTAAGCGCGCATCCCTTAACATTTTCCCAGAAGAAAATGCTCCCTCTACTTTTTTTAACGAGTTACAGAAATTAGGACATAAAACAATCTACTTACGAATTGAAGTCATCGTGCATGATCTCTACAAAATACTCACTCCTGTCTCCCCAATTAATAACTTGACAGCATCTTCGACTGTCTTCAGCAAATATGCCGAGCCACGCACTACTTAATTACTTTTATGATCATCAAACAAAAAAAGCTGGACAATCAAACAACTGATTACATGCCCAGTACTATGCGCATGAGCCTTGGATGTACTTTGTGTGTTTTCCTTCTACTCCTTGTTTGGTTGACCGTGGAGGTCAATTCATTTTTCATTTGTAAGAAGGCTGTAATGACAGACAGTTCTTATAAAATCCTTGGCTGTTATAAGATTCGAAAAGAAAAAAAAGCTCATTAGGAATGGAATTGAGAAATTTTTGTTTTTGATTACTAAAAACATATTTCGAGGTCTCCTGCTACATATTACGCGCATTGAAGCTTGGAAGGGAGTCATCAATTCTGAAAGACCTTCAGACATTTAACGAACTAACAATCTTTAAGAATCAGATGATTCCACATTTTCACTAAAAACAAAAAACTACATTAATATAACCCTCCCACTATTGGCCTGTTTCTCTCAAGGACTGATCCATACCTCACTATGCCACAGTGGTAGCATTTTGAGGTAAACACGCAGTTTAATGTACATTTAGCGGAGCCTTGGCACAAAGAGCTCCAACAAGAGGGGTAATTTCAAACGAGTGATTTGCCTATGGATTTGTTTTCTTCTTCACAGAACTCAGGGAAAGTACTCAGTATACAATGCTTAATACACATCCCTGTAAGGGTAAAAACAAATATAAAGCTCAATTGCATTTTAGGCAACTGTTGAAAGAGATAACGTGCTCAACCTTGGTCAGTTTATAAATACAAATACAAATACAACCGATGTCAGGACAGTATCAAGTTGGCTCAGTGGTTTCTGTCCCTGCCTTTCTTCACCACTCTGTGGACGCTGGTTTAATACCCGGATCGAAGCCTTGCATGTGGATTGGGTTTTTCAGTCCCAGACCTGACTGCGTGGGTTTTTCCTTCTTAGGGGTTTTCCTCCCACGTCTTAAAACTGAAATTTCCTCATTGTCTTCTTTACAAAAGTTGGTGTGATGTTTCCATTAGGATGCTTTGTCGGCTATATAAACTCAGATTCAGATTCAGAATGACCGGACAGTGTGGCATGGGTTACTTGACCACTATGCGCCCCTAGCATAGTATGGTGATTTTGATTATCTTGGAGTCGGTGGGTAGAGTTACATAAACTCTCAGCCATATCCTAAGACAGTCCAAAAGGTGTTCAGAAAGCTTCTGAATTGTATTGATGAGAGAATTGAACTTTTAAAAACTGGATTCTTCGTCCTTGGAATGTGAGGTAACAATTTGACGTCCCAACAGAAAGTTTGAAAACAGCCTCTAACAGGAACTAATTTGCCAAA
Organism: Pisaster brevispinus; assembly: GCA_023634235.1. Lineage (NCBI taxonomy): Eukaryota > Metazoa > Echinodermata > Asteroidea > Forcipulatida > Asteriidae > Pisaster > Pisaster brevispinus. Next base: position 6,871,218 of record JAMKCF010000013.1, read on the forward strand.
GCTTCTTCAATGCCATGGAGGAAGGAAACAAATCCATAGTCACTTGAGACAAGAATTTGAGCAATATCTGTTACCCTGTCAGTGTTATCTGGAAGATATCTGGCAGGCAAAAAACACATTCCTTATGTATGAGTCAATGACCTGATACATATATCCCCTCCTCCACCCACCCACCCCCCCCCCCTCCAAAAAAAGACCACTGTCTACTTGTTGCCTTTTTTTATTTTATAACATTATATGTAAAAGAGAAGACAGATTATAAGAATTAACAATTTGGGGTTGAACAAAGACAAAATTGACTAGAGCGAGATTTGAACCTGCGACCTCCGGGTTAATGTGCTGGCGCTCTACCTGAGCTATCTAGCCCTATGTTGGCAGTCTCTCTATTTTGTCAATGTCTTTGCTTGTGGGGCGTGTCAGAAGCCATTCAGCCTGTAACTGCCGTATAGCCAGGGATCACACCCAAGTTTATAACACAACCTGGGAAGCGGCAGGAGAGGGATCAAGTAAGGAGAGGGATATCAAGTAATACACCTCAAGGGAAACTGACTCGCTAAATTTGATATAATTCTTGGATGAACGTAGACAAATTTACTAGAACAGGACTTGAATTTGATATTCCTCTTAACACAGTCTAGATTGCAGGATGGAGGGAAACATGCACCAGGCAAGGAGTTCCAAAGAGATTGCAATACATGGTTTAAAGCTGTGGGAATGGCTCTTCGTTCTACGTATCAGTAAAGCAAGTGTTTATGGGTGAGAAGAAGCAGAAAGCCTGGTTTCCACACTCAAACATCCTGATAAGAGGAACCAGGTCAGACACACTGGTGCCTGGTGGCACATTTACCATGAAAATATCTGTAGAAAAGACAGAAGCTGGCTACAGACCTTCGATGGGAAAGAGGTTGTAATAATGATCCCAATCCTTCACAAACAAGATTAACAATACGCTTCTGCACTCTATCTAACAGAGATAAACGAGAATGCATTTTCCCTCATTTCTCACTGGGAATTGATGCCCCCCCAACCCCCGACACTTTATTTGTCCCAAATACATATTTGTGTGCAACATTAGAACACCAGCCTAGAATAATAAACACACCCCCAAATATAGCAATTACGGCCATGGAATTCCTGGACAAGAGTTTGAGGCAATTTGGAGAACATGAACTGAAATGTATCTCAATCCGTTGGCAAGGCGGCGAGTCTTGTGATGACAAAGGTCTTAAGGAGGGTTTGAAACTTTGCGTGGTGGGAATACAATCTAGTAAGGTTTGCAGTAACACCATGTACATGAGTAGGATTTGAAACTGCGTGGTGGGAATACAATCTAGTAAGGTTTGCAGTAACACCATGTACATGAGTAGGATTTGAAACTTTGCATGGTGGAGATACAATCTAGTAAGATTTGCAGTAACACCATGTACATGAGTAGGATTTGAAACTTTGCGTGGTGGGAATACAATCTAGTAAGGTTTGCGGAGACACCATGTACATGAAAATCTCTCTCTCTCTCCATGAGTTGTGGTGGTTCTGAAAAGAACCAGTGGTTTTCCAATTCAACTAGACAAAGGCCTTACACAGATTTAAAACTTGAAAACGGTGTAAAGATGGTCACGGAAATATTTTTGCTGTGTTCAACCCCAAATTATGAATTTTTTTACCTGAAGTGCTATAGCTTTTGAGAAATGAGTAAAACAATTCTTTTTGACTTATGACCAAAACTTGATTTTCTAAAACAGTAAAAACACAATTGTAAGGGTGGCTTTTCAACTATTTTTTTGTGACTCTGATGGCTAGTGATAAAGCCTAAATTTCCACAGGTTTACTATTTTTTATATATGGATCACAAAAATGGTGGATGCTGGTCTTTCACAATTAACATCAATGTTGTACATGGGCTTTAAAGAGAGTGTATACTTTTGGTAATTACTCCAAAAATGAATGACCATAAAAACTTGCTTAGTAGCTACTACCTTTTGAAAGAAAATTGTCACACGTTAGTAGGCCTTTGTGTCTACATTTACATGGGATTTAAAATAACCGAACGTTTCCAAAAACCAAAGATATACTCTGCCTTTAACCACGATCCTTCCTTGCGGCCAAGAATGAAAACTTGTGCTGCTGTTCATGACAGTCAATGTTTGCCCAGACTTGTGTTTTTCGACACAAAAAATAGCACAGATAATTGGCAGTGATTTATACTCAATACCAGCTGTTATTAATTTGACAGAATTATGAATGTGATTTCCTGTTGTTTACTTTAAATGTTAGTGAATGCCTACAGAACGTATTTGACTTCTGTAAAAGTAGCCCATGAAGAGGGAAAACTTGTTGCAACTCATGCATTTTTTTATGATTTTTTTTTTTCCTCATCGTTTTCCACATTCCTGAGGATTACAAGACAGAAGTTTGGAATTGGGATCATTTTTTAACCTTGTTAATCAAATTCAAATTCCATCTGTCTATGAAAAAAATATTTGGGGCAGACTTTTCCTAGATTTCAAGGCAAAGGTGAGGGGGACTATTTCTGCAATGACAACGTTTGATCTTTAAAGGGCATGCACAAACATTGGTAACATTGTACACAAACATTGGTAACATTGTGCACAAACATTGGTAACATTGTGCACAAACATTGGTAACAGTGTGCACAAACATTGGTAACAGTAACAGTGTGCACAAACATTGGTAACAGTAACAGTGTGCACAAACATTGGTAACATTGTGCACAAACATTGGTCACATTGTGCACAAACATTGGTAACCTTGTGCACAAACATTGGTAACATTGTGCACAAACATTGGTAACAATGTGCACAAACATTGGTAACATTGTGCACAAACATTGGTAACATTGTGCACAAACATTGGTAACCTTGTGCACAAACATTGGTCACATTGTGCACAAACATTGGTCACATTGTGCACAAACATTGGTAACAGTGTGCACAAACATTGGTAACAGTGTGCACAAACATTGGTAACATTGTGCACAAACATTGGTAACATTGTGCACAAACATTGGTAACATTGTGCACAAACATTGGTAACATTGTGCACAAACATTGGTAACATTGTGCACAAACATTGGTAACATTGTGCACAAACATTGGTAACATTGTGCACAAACATTAGTAACATTGTGCACAAACATTGGTAACAGTGTGCACAAACATTGGTAACAGTGTGCACAAACATTGGTAACATTGTGCACAAACATTGGTAACATTGTGCACAAACATTGGTAACATTGTGCACAAACATTGGTAACAGTGTGCACAAACATTGGTAACATTGTGCACAAACATTGGTCACATTGTGCACAAACATTGGTAACATTGTGCACAAACATTGGTAACATTGTGCACAAACATTGGTAACAGTGTGCACAAACATTGGTAACATTGTGCACAAACATTGGTAACATTGTGCACAAACATTGGTAACATTGTGCACAAACATTGGTAACATTGTGCACAAACATTGGTAACATTGTGCACAAACATTGGTAACATTGTGCACAAACATTGGTAACATTGTGCACAAACATTGGTAACATTGTGCACAAACATTGGTAACAGTGTGCACAAACATTGGTAACATTGTGCACAAACATTGGTAACATTGTGCACAAACATTGGTAACATTGTGCACAAACATTGGTAACAGTGTGCACAAACATTGGTAACATTGTGCACAAACATTGGTCACATTGTGCACAAACATTGGTAACATTGTGCACAAACATTGGTAACATTGTGCACAAACATTGGTCACATTGTGCACAAACATTAGTAACATTGTGCACAAACATTGGTAACAGTGTGCACAAACATTGGTAAAGAATAGGTCCTCTGTGATTTTTAGGCCCAACTTTAACCCTAACAATCCCTAACCCTACGAATTCAAACAGGGCAAAGTGTTTAATTTTGTTAGATTAAGTACAGTGAAGTGAGGATTGGATGTTTGATTCTGTGGGATTGTGTATCCTTGCCTTTAAGGAATGGTGTTGGAATTTGATTGAGTGTGTATGGTGGATGTGTGAAATGTGTATGTATGTCTGGCATTGCTCCTCTCTCCATGGTCTAATGGTGTGTGATTTTGTTTTAGTGGGGAAGGTTGGCAGCATTAGCTTTAGGGTACATGTATGTGTGAGGGTGGTGTGTGGCTTGTAGCATAAACAAGTGATTAGGGTGACCAGGGTAGCACAAGATTTATGTGCTTGTCCTTTTTTCATGCCATAGGTCTTATGTCTACTGGATCGCCCCTCCCCACCCAAAAAAGGAAGCCCCCCCCCAAAAAAAAAAAAAAAAAAAAAGAAGGATGAAAAATAGGGGGAAAAAAGGGCAATGATGATCTATGGAGCCAACAGTGTGAAACCCATTGTGCTTCAAATGAACTGAGTCCAAACAACATTTTGTCCCACATAAAAATGTAGTGTAAAGATAATTGTTTGATTTTGTTAGATTAGGTACTGTGTGATTTCACTGATCAAATTTTGCTAATACCAAGTGTACACACTACAACAAAATCAAACAAAAAAGGCCTGTTGGAGTTTGTTAGGTTGTGTATCCTCCCCCCTAAGCAGACTGTTTCATTTTGTTTGATTGGGTACAGTTCTCATTGCATGGTAGTATTAACTGTTGGAATATGTTAGATTAGGGATTGATTCTAGTAAAAACGCTTTGGGAGTTAGGGTTAAAGGGGAGTGCGTACACAACATTGGTAAGACTGAAAATAAAAATGTTCAAAGATTTGCACATAACTTAGACGGTGTACTGTAAAGATGGACATGGTGACAAACCTCCCTAGCAAATAGTTTTGCTTGCTATTGTTTTTGAGAAATAAGTAAAAACAACTCGTTTTGATCTCACAAGCCCCAAAACCTGATGTTTGAAAAAAATAAATTGAGGGTTGGTTTTTTTTTTCATTATTTTTCTTGTGGCTCCAATGACTGATTGAGCTTAAACTTTTACAGGTTTGTTGTATCATGTAAATTTTTTGCGTATATTTTGTGCGGATACTGGGCATTGATACAAATGTTACCTGTGTGTTTTTTAGTCACACAGCAATAAACTGTTGGCTTATTCTACAATCGAAGCAGAAACACAGTTAGAATCGGCTAGTTAGTACTACCTTACTACTCAGCTCATAGTGCTTCTAGACACACAAAGGCAATGATACAAATCCATTAAAAAAATACGTCTGTTTCATACTGTCTGAAGTTGCAGGCCTTGAAATAGCTTTTGCTGTGGTGCCCTTTGCAAAGTTCCTATACAAAATTTACATTTTCCTCATAGAGTGCCTCTTACCAGAGGAAAATTGCCATGCCCCTTCAAGAGTGAGGTTCAAGGCCTGAAATTGTGCGCTGAAGATAAAAAGTATCAAACTATAGTTTACCACATGAAATCAGTTAAAATCCAGACTCCACCCACAGTGAAAAAACAACTACACATCAATTCTTGTTACTTTTCTTGGATTGTTTCCTGAAATTGTTTTCCGTTTTGTTTTTGTATGTTTTCCTGACTTCCCTGCGGTGCAAACCAACACCTCAGACTCCAGGTGCATTGGAAGTCCCAGGGGCCTCAGTTGGGGCTCTCTCTCTCTCTCTCTCTCTCTGTGTGTCTTGCCTCGGTGGGTCAAGCAACCACCTCTGCCCCCAGCATTGAGCAAGTCGGCCCTTCTTCTGCTTCCGACAATGACACCGGATGCTGTTACCAAAAACATTCATTCGTAGATTACATACTTCTTTGAGTCATTCCTTCAAAATGCAGCATGGAGTCATTTTTGTGTGGGTTAAAGGTAATGTCATAGATTGGTTTCTGTCAACGAAATGCTGATCTATGGGCAAAATCATCAAGAAAGATACAATAAAAGTCAAATGTTAAAGTTTCAGCTGGAATACAGAGTCTACTTGGCTGAGAAAACAGAAAAAAAACAAAAAAACTGTTACGGTAATAATGTTGAATCCATCCACATTTAGCGAGGTGGCAGCAGGTACCAACCACATCTCTGGCTGCAGCATTCGTGAACGGACACCAACCCTCAGAAATCGGAGAAACAATTTATGCATGAATCAGTTCCCAAGTTCAAATGTTTTGGGGTGAAGCATCATCCAAACCATACTACTTCAAAGGAATCCTTTTTCAAAATAGTTCATATATGCTATCAACAGCTGTAGTGCTTCTCACCGAGTAAGTTTGTGCGGTTATTAATTTTTGGAGTATAATTTGGTTTTACCCTTACACCGATGTGTATTAAGCACTGTATACTCAGTACTTTCCGGAGTTCTGTCAAAACAATCCACAGGCAAATTACTCGGGTGGGATTCGAACCCACGACCTTTGCATTGCTAGAGCAGATATGTCTTACATGTATATACCACTAGACCACCGAGCTAGTAGCCCAATGGCTAAACGCATGTCCGAATCCTTAGCAGCGCGTACCGCAAAAGTTTAATAGAAATTAATATCTATTAAATTTTTTGGAGCATTTACCAACCTATGACCCTACCTTTAAGAAATGAGGTAAGTTTTTCTGTCCCACCCCATTTGAAGACCCTGAGGCTTCAGGGATAGGGTACCAACTGTACTAAACTGTAGACTGAACTGCGTACATCATGTGGGACGTGACGCTATGTCAGCAATGGGAAGGGTGAACACCTCTGCATTAAGGAGGGTAGACCCAAAAATGTGAGGATTTCCACTCTGTAACGGATACGTTGCACTGTCTGCACTAAAGATTGGCGGTAATTGTCATTTCGATGAACCCCACAACAATAGCAGCTGTTGATCTGAATGGTTTATGACAAATATTTCAAGCTAATAGGAATTTTTTATTTTGAAAAAAAAGACGAAGAAGAAGAAAAGAAAAAAAAAAACATGTCAAGATTTTCAACTTGAAAGCTCTACTACCTCAAATTTGAGTAAAGCCCCTTCAATATGTGTGATGTTGCTAAAGAGAAAACAAAAGTTAAATTATGATAAACATCCAAGTGTCTCTGTCAAACAGAACTCAGGAGAGTTTTGGGGTGCAAGTTGGCTGAAGACTTATTAAATAAATCCAACGATCATAGAAATGTGCTAAGAACTATGATGGAAAGTTACCCGATGTAAGTCTTCTTACACCCAAAGTTTCAAAGTCTCTCATTGTGAAGAAAATATAGGCTCAAAGAAGTTCTTACAAACTCAGATTATTTTTTTCCCATAATAAGCATAAATATTACATGAGTGACTACAATATGTGAATTCTATTTTTTCAGTGAATTGAAAGTTAATGCACTGCCGAGCAGAGAGCCTGGATGTACCAAGATTGATGATTTTGTTAATTGTCAACATGGGATTTGTCTATGTCAATATTTTTTCAAATCTAATTCATAAATGTCAGAATGAACTGGGGTCCACGGAGGTGAACAGCACAAGAAAGAAAAAAACACAACACCAACCTGACTGTCCTAGCCAACCCACACAATCAGGTAGGGACTGGAACCCAATCCACATGAAAGGCTCAGGTCTGGGATTCAAACCAGAGCCACAGAAGTGTCAAGCCAGGCAAGAAACCACTGAACCAAACCTGACTCCCCTTACCAACCTGAATGGTAGATCACCTCACAGAGTCCATTAAAAAACAAAAACACCCCAAAAAATTACAAGCAGAGCGATCCACGACTCTTCTTTCAATTGTCAACAGAGAAAATAAAAACATTTTAAACGCAAAGAAAAGGGAACGAGAACGGGGTCACGTTCAGATCCGGATTCAACTGAGCATAACAAATCACAAACAAAAGAGTCTGCCGCATCTAATCCCTAGATATTAAAAAAAACTCCAAGCCAAGGTTAGTTGGGGAACAAAGTCAAAGTGTAATCACCCTCTAAAAAAACAGCTGATCTAGCCAGGCAGACAGCCTCTGCTATTCATTAGAATCGTGTCAATTTGCAGGCACTTCAGGTAGACAATACAGGAGGGGGAACTCAACAACCGTGGATAAAAAAAACTCCACAATGAAAGTCAATTGGGACAAGTAGTGAGAACTACGGAAATTAAAACCGATAAAAGAGTTCACCTATCTCTCTTGTACAGCAAGTCCTATAAAGAAACACTTTTTTTTTTTTAACTCAAATTAATATTCAACCTTTACTTTAACAGTTTGCATTTAGAATTATAACATTAGATGAAATCACTACAAATTCATTGAGATTTATGTCTAGATTTTACAGAGCAATCTTGTAAAGTTTTATTCCTTTAATGCATACATGTTTGTATAGGTCGTTCTTCAAAACAGGTAGTGTAAAGGTAGGAACTTTTGCTGAAAACAAAACATCACTGATTGTAAAATGTGTAAATTGTTGCTGCCATAAGATAAACCTTAAATCAGCAACAATGATTGCCAAGGAAATAAGTACAGTCATTGCAGTAACACTGGGCCCAATTTCAAGGCTAAACTGTTTGTATTAAAGCGAGAGTTTCCACCGTTAGGTTTACATGCATACTCTAGCATGGTTAACAAGGAATTCATGCCTGTTTCAGTACGTCATGAAGCAATAAGACCTCATTTAGTTAACAAAGTTATCAGGGTTTGCCCTTAATTTTTTCAGTGACCAGCCAGCAGGACCAGTTAGCTTGTCAATTCACTGTTCCGTCAGCTTTTGCACTTGTCCGTAACTCATATTAAATAGGGATGCTTTCCAACACTGGTCTATCCAGCCGGACCACTTGGAGAGAACTTTAACCGGTCCTCGGGTGTTTTAACTGGCATTTGGCCAGCGGACCAATGTTAAGGGAGAACGCTGCATGTAGAATTTTAACAAACCCTGTAAGTGGAGAATGGTGACCGTAAGTGCAAAAACAACGCAGTAAGTTGTGTCATGAAACTAGGCCGGGACCTTCAACTCTTTAACTAGCCACTAGTTAGAAGCCTGTTCTACCCAACACCAGTCAAAGACTACATGTTAATATCTGTGACTGAACTGCAATGACCAAAAAGCCAGTCATCCATTTTCTCTTGAGGGTCACAATATCAAAGTTGACACCGCCTGTCATGTGCCATTACACCCTTTCACCAGGCACAAGCGCCAACACTTTTTCAGGCTTTCGCCTTTAGTCGACATAAAACAAACTTAACAACCCTGAAAGCTACTAATGGTGTTTGGGATCAGTTGGAGACAGAGCAAGAATAATTAGTAGGCATTAGGTAAACTTCTCGCCTCAGGCAACTGTTAAGAGAAGCAGGGACTGAATCGAAACACATTTCAGAAGTGATTGCACTTTTAAGAATTTACATTTTACAAAAACATTGGCACATAGAACTGGAACCGAATTAGGAATTAGCACTCACGTTTTTTTTTCTTTTTAAAGCATGCCTACAACATTGGTAATTGTCAAAGACCAGCTGCACTTTGTGCCACCCAACATAAAACAACAAAACTTGTGAAAGCTTGTTAAAGCTTATTCGGTCATCAGAGTCACAAGAAAATAGTGAAAAAACACTTATGCTGCACTATTTTCAAACATCAGATTTTTTGACAAAAAAACAATTGTTTTACCGATTTCTCAAAAACAATTGCATTTCAAATAAAGATATTTCAAGTGAAGTTTTCCACCATGACCAGATCATCTTTATACCATGTGTGTAAATCGGTGAACATTAATATTTTCAACCTTACCAATGTCGTGTACACTCTTTAAACCAAACTAACTCCTTCAGATTTTTGATAGTTTCCTTTTCAGTCCACATACCTTTATTTTTTGAATACTCCACCGTTGTCATATACTCCGATGTTGGAAATCCAACGGCAAACTCCTGCTCCGATTTGATACCATCGTGACTGATCCCATTGGCAAGCGATTTCTCAGGGGTCTTTCCATTGGTCAACGCCTGGCCGTAACTGGACAGCGTGGGCAACTGGACCCCTTGGCCGACCCCGCCCTCCTCGCTCCTGATGACCTCTTGCTTGATACCATTGATGTGGTTGGTAGGCACCGGGGTGTTGGCATTGGATGGCGGGCAAGGCGTACCGCTCAGCACACGGATGGGCGGTATGGAGCGATTGTTTAGCATGATGGTATTAACTGGCGTGTTGACGCCACTGTTGAGCTGGCCGTCACTGCTGTAACCATCCAGAGGTGACGAGCCGTTCATCTTGAAGTCTTTTACTCTGAATAACAAAAGAGAAATATCATCAACATTCCATCATTTTTTAATTCTGTCACAAGAATGGGTTAGGGTTAGGGTCAGGGTTAGTGTTAGGGTTAGGATTAACAATAGGAGCCTTTTCGGGATGCTACATACCAGTTCAATCCATTTTTTTTACCAGAAAACTGCCCAAGCTCAGAACTCCGTAAACAATGGTCAATTACCGAGTAATTTCTGCTCCTACCTAACTTCTCAACTTCTCCTACTGAATGGACATCTATGGGTTATTTAGCTTGATGTATATCCAACAAACAAGTTCAGAACAATCTCAAAATTCTTTGAGACACTGTGAGCACTCTAGATGCACTTTCTAACTGCGTGCAGTATGCGCTAGCGACAGATACTGCCTACTCGCTAAATTCTGATCTCGCTGTTCCAACACCCACCCTCGAGTAAACCGCACTGAACCAAGAACCAAAGGCGACAGAATCGTGGCTGAATGCCAGCATCGAGCAGTTTCAGCGAGATTCCATACGCTGCACGTCAACTCTTTCACAAACTTTCTACATCAGCAGGAAACACGTGTAATACTTGTCCGCATCAATTGGTGCACTTTTTCACCGAGGGCTCAGCGCAACCAATCAGGCGGACAAGACAGACAGCTTCTCAGTCCAGTTAATCTTGTCCACTTGTCCACACAGCAAATCTCACGGGGAAAAAATCAAAAACCTATTAAAACAGACACGGTACCAGTCTATATCCAAGAGGTCCGAGTTCGGAAAGGCAGGAAATTGAAGCGGAGTATACTCTACTCGTTACAAAAGGTTCAGCGATCAATGCCACAACGTACACAGACATGGCATCATTGATTTAGCCCCTTACCAGACAGTACAGCTTGTCCCCACACAAGTAGAATGGAAACCAGACTGAAAAAGAAACCTTGATATATTTTTTTTATATCCTGAAGTCGATTATCCTTTGAAAAGTAAATAGGCCAACCCTGAACCTGCGAATTACAAGAGAAAAATAGACCCACTAAGTGACCCCTTAAGAGCCCCTGGGCAAGGTAAATAATTTTTGTTTATGAATATTGATATTATTAAAAGTATTTGGGCTTATTTTTCTTTCAGCAGTCGAACGCCGCCAACCCATCAGATGACGTCAATTGAAAAGTTTGCCAATTCTGTTTCTGTCATTGAACTTTTGATACAAACTTTGTATTTATAAACCTGAGGGCAGTGTGTAGTACTTAATAAGTGTCCTGATATGATATGTAAATCTTTTATTGACCATTATGAGCGTACCAGCATTCCTAATCATCTGTTTTTCCCGCCCTCCTTTTTCTATAAATTAAAGCCAGCCATTGCAAGCAGGGTTTGAAATACCTACTCAATGTCTGCCCCAAGCCCTGTAGCATTGCGCCTGAAATCTCACAATCAAATAAATCTTTAAAAAATAGTACGTGGCCTGATGTTTCAATCCTAGAAGAGTCTTTAATACAGAAAAGCCTTTGGGAAAGACTCTGCTAGCATTGGCTAGGTTCGAAGCGTCGGCTCATCAACTACTTTTTGGCGTTCACACCATAGGTCCTTTTGGTTGGTAAGCAGTTTGTAACAGCTAGTTCTATTTTCTCAATCAAACAAATCCAGGGATTTCTTGGTGTTGCCCCCCAATACAAATAAAAACTTACTAATTTCAAGTCCACTACCTTATTTGTGAGGTTGAAACCACAGTTTTGCACCCTTTTCTCTGCACCATCACTAAGCAAAGGCTTCCCATCCAAATTCAATACAACTGTTCAACAACTTTGTAAATTTGATTTTAACAAACACTTCACCTTGCCATTATGTAGAAGTTCACGGTATCTTGTCTGGTGCACCCCACTACCATGGTACCAAAAATCTTCCAACAACGGAACAGTGCCTAGGGAATAAACAAATTCTCCCTTTGTTTTCTTCTTCCTTTGAGAGCGTGCAGCCAAGCAGAATTAATCCACCTCTCCACAGTGGGTGAATCCACAACCTTGATTGCCCCCAATATCTCATTCTCAGTTCTAGTACAGACTGCCAGCAATGAAGCGTGAACCATTCAAGATGTTAATCCTCCTGGTCTGGGCCCAATTTCATAGAGCTGCTTCAGCACAAAATGTAGCTAAGCACAACAAAATTATGCTTACCAAAAAATAGGTTACCAGCCAAACTCCCATGTCACGTGTACAATTTGTGACCGGTATCCTGCTCATTTCTGCATAGCAGACAATTATTAAGCAATACTTTCTGCTTAAGCAGCTCTATGAAATTGGACCCAGTATGTGCATTCTACCAGTCATCTTTACAAACAATTGCATAGATTTTGTTTATCCGAACCAGCTTTGTGTGACAAACAGAATTCAATAAGAAGTCGGTCCTTATTTTTAATATTTCACAACTTCGGGTCAGTAACTGGAAAAAAAATGTTCCTACTCGAGTAGTTGTTTTCCTTTGGAAATATCGTTGCGAAAATAAAAAACCTGACTTAACAAATGAAAGACAACAAGGGTTCTCATAATTAGCACCAGGGTTTGATGTTATCTTGAGAGAAAATTGTGAGTAGACATTCACTGTGACTCGCGGAACCTTTGTTGCAGTAATCTGCCATGGTACATGTATGCTGGAATCTCCGAATGGTGGCCCTTTGAGCACAATACAATCATAATCGATGGTGGCAAATCCATTCTTTTATGCCACATTTTTATAACAGGACAAAGGTCTGGAATAACCCCAGAAAAGGGATATTACAAGGCATGTTTTCCAATACCTGGTGTCCCTCTTTGTATGGGTGAAACGAAGCATAACATGGTAGGTGCTTGCCTGTGCACGCTACACAATGTCATGTCCAGGTGGATATTTCTGTCAGCCATCCGGCTGCCCGCAAAAAAATGACGACGCACTCAGAAGTTGTTCAGGTCAAACCGTCCATCGTAAGCCATTCATGAAAAATGTGACGGATATACACAGCATATAATTCACATTAACTGGATTTGAATTTTTAAATCTTAATTTGTATGTTGGGGAGGTATTTTGTGATGTTCTCAATCGCTCACATTTTAAATATTTTTAAGGTATGTCATTGTATAATTATTTTTTTTTTAATCCTACTCAATGGGCAGAAGTCTTCCCTTGGTCTGAAATATTCAGGCCTGGTGCTAGAAATATTTAGGTCTGATTACTTATTAAGGAAAAGGCAGTTTTCCGTTAGTAAAGGGCACCTCTGAGGGAACTTCAAGTAGTCACTGGGACACTTCAGAGGCACCAAAGCAATGACACTTCAACTGAGGCAATTGCCGTAGTTCCCTTTGCAAAGTATCAGGCCTGAATAATAACTCTAACTGCCCCAAGGTAAAACAGTATTTACAGACTCTTTACATCATTAAAAAAAAATCACAAATGGGAAACTAGATATTTGTAGGCTTGGACGCTGACGCCCAAACTTGAGAAACAACTGGATGGCTGCTACACCCTGTTGCTTACAGTTAGCATTCATCATACACTGGAGCTAGCACATCAACAACAGAGAGCTATACGGAAACTGACCAAAACTCTCGGATAGGATCAGAGAGTGCAGAATTCGCAGGTCAATGCTGATGGAACCACCACATCAACAACGGAGAGCTAAACAGAGACTCACCAAACTCCTTTATAAGACCAAAGAGCGTAGGATTCGTAGCATCACCGCGCAAGAAGTAAGAATGGGCCAGTAGGTCTACCAGAACTAACTGGACACCAAAGCATAGATCCAGAAGGACCAGGAGGCCACATCTCACTCTTATACAGACATCCTAAAGAGAGACACTGGACAGCATGAAGAGGTTGCAGAAAGCAATGCAGAATAGGAGACAGTGGCGAACAACACCCACCAAAAGCAAGAAGGCCTAAGCCCAAACTTCAGAAACAACTGGATGGCTGCTACACCCCGTTGCTTAAAGTAGCATTCATCATCATACACTTGAGTCAGCACATCAACAACAGAGAGCTATACGGGGACTTACCAAAAACTCTCAGATAAGATCAGAGAGCGTAGTATTCGCAGGTCACTGCTGAAGGAACTAGCACATCATCAACAGAGAGGTACAGTATAGAGAGACTTACTGAAAACAATTCTTGGATAACAGGCCACATCTCACTATATAAAAACATCCTAAAGACTAAGAGAGACACTGGCCTGCATGAAGAGGTTGCAGAAAGCAATGCAGAACGGGAGACAGTGGTGAACAACACCCACCAAAAGCAAGAAGGCCTAAGCAAGCAATATATTTGGGCTATGACGACCACGTGTACTGTATGCTTTGCGATTCAATGATTGCAAATTCACCGTCAAGTTTATGATTAGTAATGTTTTATAATGGTCTGTACCTTATCCTTGGATCAATTTAATTGTATTTTTACTCTTCAGTACATCTATTCAATTTATCCTCTTATTACTACAGGTTTAATGTAAATTTGAATTTTTACTCCTACTTGTTATAACCCAGTCTCTTAATTTATTTCAATTTGTCTATTTTGTTTTTTAACCAGTGTAATTTTTTCGAATATAAATACATTCAGCACCCAAGAGCATGCCTTGTTTTACTTTTTTGTTTGTTTTTTTCTTCTTCTTCTTTTTTTTTCACTGAAAATGTGCAGCTAGACAATTAAGGAGTAAACTGATAAAAGGTGGGGAGATATACAGCTATTTTGTTGTTGTTGCTGTTGAATTACTCTGAATGAAAGTTCAAATTTGTTTTCTTTTCTTTACTAACTCCGAGAGCAACTTCAACTCTAGAGCTAATGCTATTAAACCGCTCAGCAGACAGACTGCCAACGCTGTTGACAGTCGCTATGACAACACTTTCATTAATCCTGCCTTGCCAAAACCACAGGTTTCAATAACAGTCCAGTGCTGGCACACCATGTGGACAAAAGGGGGGGAGTTGAACAAGACAGTCAGTCTAGCAACAATAGGATCAGCCCAGGGTGCCCTAAAGGCATTACTCACTAATACCAGCATCAAGCATGGCTCACTATAGCCACAGTTATATGCAGCAGTTACTAATCTCTTGTGTGGACTATTTAGTTGTGGGTCAACCTGATGGGACAGAGAGTTTTCACAACTGGGGAGGAGAAACAAAATATTGTAAGGGCATGCAGTGCACATAAAGCAAACAAAACATTAACCAAACCAAATGAGGATTTTTTACTAAACAGTGGCGGTAGCGCTGGGAAACTTTGGCACGAATGAAATCAGTAGAGAAGCAATTGTCAAAGGAACTTTTCTGGTTAGTTAGTCTATTACAACTGTAATTATCTCAAGTATATTGTCTCAAATGTTGTTCATTCTTTTACTTTTTAAAATTAAATAAATTCAATAGAAATCAAGAGTTTCCTGTTTCGTTTGAAGAAAAGGGGCAAACACAAAGTACTAAACACAAAGTACTTACAGTGTACGTGTTTATTTTAATACCAGCCACGGTGCCCACACGTGAAACACAACTTTCTCCAACAAAAACTACACAGCATGCCACCTTCTTATGAAACACACGGTATTTCCTCTTAATCTTTGTGCGGGTTAATGTACTAAATAACAGTGCGTACGCTAAAACACAAACCAGGAAAACTTCCAAAAAGATCCCCCAAACAGGACCCTTGTTCGTCACTTTTA